>OZ004617.1:25174052-26374052 GCA_963924575.1 Pycnomerus fuliginosus
TGGATTTCATCCTTGGAACTTATGATTATTTTGGATAAAGAATTGGGGACCTCAAATGGAAATATAGCAAAATTATCGAGATTGATTAGCTGGGAAATTCTACTGGTACAAATTACACAGCTGCTGGAGGAATGGCCTAAAAGCGGTATCGGTAAGTTTTCATTGGCTATTGCTGACGCACCAAACTATCTGTAAATAATGTTATTGTTTCAGATAAAGTAGCTTTGGCAAATGCCTGCGAAGCCTGTTTACAAACTAGTGAATCTGTTCTGCCACGAACTGAAGTTACAGAACATTGCATAATATGTCTGTTGAATTTGGGCCGCTGGGAATTTTTGTCTAATTATGACAAAAGGTGGCCTTCTTTTGAAGTATTTTCTGCTATCGCACTTGCATGTCAGGAGTTGGTTAAGCATAAAGGCAACAAGAAGTTGTCTAAAAATTTATGGGATATTGGTAAGCTGTAAAATACATAGAAGCGATATTTGGTTACACCGTTTGGGTCCTCACGCACACCAACTTTGGTGAAACACTCGTTGTTAGGTAAAGAATACCAAAAGTTCCCCATTTTGGGGTGTGGGCTCCCCAGGTCTTCTGCATGTTTCTGCTACGAGGAGCTGTTTTCTGCAACGGACGTTGAAATTCGTAGAAAAGTTGAAAAACGAATATGCAGCGCGTACAGGGTGTCCTGAAATTAAGCTGCAAGATTTTACCAGTGCCTTTTACGATCAAAAATAAGACTAAAAGTTCCTGAAAACATTTGTCGAAAAATGCCTCCTAAGGGAGCTACAGCCCTTCAAAGGGGTTCTCGAAAGGTAGGTTTCCTTAAAATTACTCGAATATTGTAAATAGCAGGATTTTGAAATTTGAAGCATAGGTTAGTGTATCAAGGGCTTTCTTTTGAAATTTTTTCAGATTTTTATTTTAATCAGGCGTGCGTTCTTGGGGGACATACCACATTTTTTCTCTATTATTTTGCTGTTAGTGTTTATTTCATGAAATAGTACCTAATGAAATCATAATTTCTGGTCTATTCCTCATAAAAAAGGTCCTCTTGTTGAACGTCGCTAGAACACCGTTTTCGAAAAAAATGGCTTTTCCTTGATTCAAGGCCCAGAATTTGTGATGGAAGACCTCAAAATACTGTAAACAAGTTCATGAGACAGTTCCTTACTTCATTCTACAGAGTGTTCCTTTTAAAGTGACAGTTAGCGATATTTAGAGAATCGTTTTGAGCAGCTAAACGAAAATTCATTGCCCATCGAATGAAAATATTTTCAGCTCTAACGCAGATCCGGTTATACCGGAAGTAGTCGCCATTTTTGTTATTTTAAATGGGGAGCCTATGTTTTGACTCTAGATTCGGATTGGCCTCTTAACTGTGAAGTTATTGCACCCCCACTTTACCTACCTAACTGTCATAATTTTTGACATATGTCAAATATTTCCAAAAACATTGAAAATATTTATAGGGAATGCTAATAAAGTCAAGTGAATTCTGTTCTGTCCCCTGGAGTCATAAACTGAAATATTGTTGTAGCGGCACAAAGCTGGCGGTCGTCCCAACTCTACCTAGAAATAATCGAATCTAGCCACAGCGTTCTGCATCGATGGTGGTTTGGAATAGTAAGGGGTGGAGCATTGCGCTAATCCAAACCACCATCGGTGCTGAACGCTGTGACTAGGTTCAACTATTTCTACGTAGAGTTGGTATAGGTACGACCGACAGCTTTGTGCCGCTTCTGATAAATTATAAATAATATAGTTTTATTGCTCGAGAGGCCAGAACAGAATTCACTTGACTACACTACCCTAAAGAGAATTTAATTTTGCATCTTTTGGATACATAAAATTATGGTAGGTACTCGCATTGAAAAAAATTAGTTGTGGACAATCTCGTTACGCCATTTTTAAAAATAAATTTCCGCCTTATTGCTATGTCAACAAGGACAAGTGAGCCAAGTTTAATTTCTTAATCTTCAACCGTCTGTAAGATACAAATTTTTCTATTGCCGGATAGAAATCAATTTTTTTACACAAATTTTGACATAAATGTCAAAAACCATGACAGTTAGGTAGGCAAAGTGGGGGTGCAATAAACTGACATCTAGCAATCTAGAGGCAAAACAGACTTCCCATTTAAAATAACAAAGATGGCGGTCACTTCCGGTATAAGGTGTAGAATGAATTTAGGAACCGTCACAGGAACTTGTTTATATTATTTTGACATCTTCCATCACAAATTATGGAGCCCTGAACCCTGAACCAATGAAAAGCCATTTTTTTCTAAAACGGTGTATTCTAACGACGTTCAACAAGAGCACCTTTTTTATGAGGAATAGACCAATATGACTTCATTACTATTTCATGAAATAAACACTAACAGCAAAATAATAGGGGGAAAATGTGTTATGCCCCCTTAAAAACGCACACCTCTGACTAAAATAAAAATCTAAAAAAATTTCAAAAGAAGGCCCTTGATAACACTAACCTATGCTCCAAATTTCAAAATCCTGCTATTTACAATATTCGAGTAATTTTAAGAAAACAGACTTTTCGAGTACCATTTTGAAGGGAGGCATTTTTCGACAAACGTTTACTGAAACTTTTAGCCTTATTTTTAATCGAAGCAGGCACTGGTAAAATATTGTAGCCTAATTGCAGGACAGCCCTGTATTTATTAACAGCTTTTAAGCTGATAACTGTACCTGCCCTGCTTTTTCATTTTCTACTTTCCTGCAGCTTTCGTCGTCCGTTGCACGAGAACGGCCACTCGTAGCAGAAATATGCAAAAGACCCTTTTCGCGAAGAATTTGCCTTGAAAAGTTTGCTGTTTTGCGCGAAATCACAGAAAACCGCTAAATGGCACGGTTTCAAGGACCCCAGAACGGGGAACTTTTCGTATTCTTTGACTAGCCTCCCAACGAGTATTTTACCAATGTTTGAAAACTTTTCAAATTATTTCTACTATTATATTCTAATAGGGTTGTTCGTAGAGCGGATGCGGACGATTTTAAAGTGCATGCGCAGCTTCCTTTTAGGGCTCCTAAAATGAAACTGCGCATGTACCTGAGGGTTTCAAATCGTCCGCAGTCGAAAACACATTCTAAAAGTTTGCCGTTAATGAGTGTTTTACCAAAGTTTCGAAACTTTATAAATTATTACTTCTGTTTGCCGTTATTGAGTCGAATATTAACGTATTATTAACTATACAGGGTGTCTCAGAACGCTCGCACCCCCTTTTAATGGAGTATGAGTTATAAGAAATTTAAGAGGACCAATCAGATTTCAGCTCTAAATTGCTTCAGTGAGGTAATTTAATCTCATACGCAGTATTTCCTAAGTAACAAGATACCAGCAATGAAAATTTATATTGTTGTATCCTGTTACCTAGGAAATAGTGTATTTTACTTTCAATTATCTCACGTAGCAATTCAGAGCTGAAATCTGATTGGTCCTCTTAAATATCTTATAACTCGAGAATTATTGGACCCTGGAAATTTTCAAAAACACGAATCGCCTCAGAATTTCATTCTGAATGCTCCATTGAAAGTGGTGCGAGCGTTCTGAGACACCCTGTATATGTATTTCTCCTAGTAATAGTCAAGTTACATAGGTGTAGCACCTCATGCCGAACAATCATCATTAGGGTTGCACCGAATGTTCGGAATTATTCGGTTATTCGGCGTATTCGGCCTATTCGGCCGAATAGCAAGTCTAATATTCGGCCATTCGGCCAAAAATTCCAAGTTTATTTCTACCATCACTTATAACACATTACTAGAAGTTGGAACGTTTAATAAAAATAAAGTAAAATTGAAATAATAAAACAATACAAAACAAAACAAGAACTTAAAACTACAAAATACTTTAGATAACAAAATACATAATTCACATTCTGGTTTAGAGTGTTTTGTATGAAACTACAAAAGCACAACTGCCGAATATTTACTATTCGATCAGGCCGAATATTTACTATTCGGTATGATATTCGGTATTCGGCTGTAGAATTCAGCCGAATATTCGAGCCGAATATTCGATTCGGCCGAATATCCAAAAATCACTATTCGGTGCAACCCTAATCAGTAATCATCATTACCCAATCCAAACAGCTTAACCTATCCAAATATCGTTTCTAGAAGAAGAAAGTGAGGCGACATAATAAATTGCATTTTGTAGTTCTACCCATATTTGCCAATCCACCTTCGCAGACAAAGCGGGGGTCATCAGGAAACGCCCTGTTTTATGATAACCATATTGTTAGTTTGAAAAGTAGCATTATGACTATATTTTCAAAGTTGCGAGATTCTACAGTGTTAACCGTAGTTATTTCTATGTTAGCCCGGCTGCATAATGTCTTGAAGGATGAAACTAGTTTGGAATTGCAAGTGGAATACGCAATGCTATGGCCTGCAGTCATAAGCAAGTAAGTGTAAATAAGGAGAAAATGTGCGGGGTTGTTATAAATGACTGTAACATAGTACCTAAAAGGTACTAACAAAACGTTATTTCACTATTATTCTTATTTATTACAATCATTTGCTACAACCGTGAATAATTATAATTATGGAATTTTATCCGTTTACTTTCGGTAAGAGTTACCTACTAACTTTTAGTGCCGTAACAGAATGTTGTTGTTTTTGGGATATTCGCTCGCTCGTCTACTCTCGTCCGTCGTATAACTTGAGAAGGGATTGAGATATCGACCTGAAACTTGGCATACAGTTGCATATCCCAAAATACTCGGCGGGGATTGCTCTTGGGCCATATCGGACCAAACGCCGGGTGGGAGTTAGGGGTGAAAAACCTTAAAAACTATGATAACTCCTCAAGGGTTGACAACTTGGAAATTTTTGTGTACAAGCATGAGAAATTTGTACAATTTTTTTCAGGAATTTTGGAAATTTAGGATATTTTTACATGATTTTGCACTTTTCTGGAAATTATGGAAATTTTGGTGTACAGATTTTTACCCAATTGTCAACCCCTCGGTTTGAACGCAGCGCTGTTTGAAACTCAAAGTACACACTTATATCAGTGTAATCTTGCCGGGGATGCATTTTTCGCACAATCGAACAGATGAGGTGGAAATTAGGGGTTGCAACTCGAAATTCCTGTTAATAAGTATTGGTCGAAATTGGCGACATCCGATAGCTTTACATTGATGATTCAAAAAAGGTGTCATTCATATTTTGAGAAAAACCACCCTTATAGGCGCTACAACCCCTAACATGCAGAAACACAAAAATACGAGAACTGAAAAACTACTCAACGTATCAAGGCAGAATTTGGTGTATGAATTTCCAGTGACATTATAGGTGGATGGACAAATTTTCAATAATATCTAACAAAGGGGATGAAATTTAAGGGTTGAAACTTGAAATTTTAGTTCGATAGATTTCGGATTGTGCGATTTGTGCGAAAAACCACCCTTAAGGCGCTACAACCCCTAACATCCAGAAAAACAAAAATACGAGAACTCAAGAACTATTCAACGTATCAAGGCAGAATTTGGTGTGTTCATTTTCAGTGACACTGTAGGCGGATGGACTAATTTTCACTAAGATCTAACACGGAGATGATGAAATTTAAGGGTTGAAACTGGAAATTTTTTAAGTAAATGGTAGTATAAAATTACGGGGTTCGATAGATTTCGGTCAAACCAACCTCTAGGCTATTACCAGCCCCTAACTCTTTGCAAGCGGATAAACATATATTATTTATTTTTTCTGATATCCCAGTCATTTATTTATGAACAACCGAAGTCAGTAAATTAGGAGTTATGTAACACCGGAAAAATAGGCTCACCCCAGTAACTCATAAAGGGGTGGAATCATGAGGGGTTGAAAACATGAATCTATAAATCGCCGTAATTTTTCAACGAATTGAATTCGGGTGGTGAAATTGAAAACACAACTTTCTTTAGAGCATGTGGGGATGGTGAAATAGGGGGTTGCAGTTTAGTGGTTGAAATGTTCATGAAGCCATGAAATTTGACGCAGAGAAGCAATATCTTCTGTGAAACATTCAAATTGACAATTATTTTCAATTCCCCAAGACACTACAGGGTGGTTACAATTGATTGCACCATCGCGGTGGCTTTAAAAACAAAAGGATTGACGTTTAACCTACAATGGTACAATCTTTTGTAACAAGTACCTAACAACCCTAAGGTCAAATTTGCAACTATGACGCTTTGATTGGCTGTCGCCTAGCAACTGAACCGCCATTAAACTTGAAATGTGTGTACTTCCGTGTCTGATTGGCTGTTGCCTGGCAACCAAACCTGGCTTAGAATAATCGGTGACTAATAACCCAGCAGGGCTACAGGGGCCTTATCCCCGACTTCGGCGGATCTCATCCGAATGCACATCCGCACGAAATCGAAATCCGCACGGGCGACTCTCGGATCGCCAAACGGTATTCTCGAGTTCCCCTCCGCCTGTTCGCATTTCGATCGTTTCTTCCGCCCGAGAAACGTATGTCGTAGCGTAACGGCATTCGAAAACCAATGAGAGCACCGGTTTCGCACGGCGCGGCGGTCAAGTTTGAATTTATTTGATAAATCGCAACCCAAATAAATGCAAATATTCTAATTTTACAGTAGATGATTGGGTGAAATTAAAAAAAAAGACATTTTATGTTCAATATTGCTATTTACCTTCATAGTTCATATACAGTGTGTCTCATTTTAACTGGAACCACACAAATATTTCGGTTAATTTTAACCGAATCAATGCGTTCTTTTTTTCTGCATCTAGAGCTCCAAAATCTGCACCTGTGTAATACTCAATTTTTTTTATAAACCGAAACCCCAGCCTACTGCGATTTAATAAAGAGGCCAAAAATGACGAAATCGTATTAGGCATTTTTTTATCGAAAAATATTATACAGAAAAGTTGCTCAGGATCGCTCCAAATGGCTATATCCGAAGTTTCAGGAAAATATAAAAATGTTGAATTTCTTGAGAAAGAATCAGAAAATAACGAAAACGTCAATATTTTTGCAACATAACGGGTGATGTGAAATAAAAAAACAATGGAAGCGCATGTGTTTGCTGTTTGTGGCATATTGCAACAGATTACTTGGGATGTCCCTTGAAATCGTTAAGAAAAACGAAAATTTTACTCTATCTTAATAATTTCAACTTTTTCTGCGATTGTTAAGTTTTATCCATCCATAGCCGATAGCAAATGTCAAATCAATTCATTTCAATTGTATTTTTATTTCACAGCACCCATTATGTTGCAAAAATATTGAACTTTTCGTTATTTTGTGATTCTTCCTCAAGAAATTCAACATTTTTATTTTTTCCTCAAATTTCGGATTTAGCTATTTGAAGCCATCCTGAGCAACTTTTCCTTATAAAATTTTTCGATAAAAAAATGCCTAATATGATTTCGTCATTTTTGGCCTCTTTATTAAATCGCAGTAGGCTGGGATTTCGGTCTATAAAAAAAGTGAAGTATCAGGCAGGTGCAGATTTTGGAGCTCTACATGCAGAATGCAGAACATGAAGAATTTAGTTGATGCTGAGTTATTGATACTTTTTTGGAAGTTTAATGTTTCGTTATTTGTAAGTGAGAATATTCTGCAATGATTCGGTTAAAATTAACCGAAATATTTGGGTGGTTCCAGTTAAAATGAGACACACTGTAGCAGGTGTAAAGTGTAAAGTATGGAATAAAATTCCTTAAATTTTTGTTCTTGATTTGTGGCAAAAATCCTCGGACAGGTCAATTTTATTTTTGTAATACGGACTTGATGGAGGGGACAGTTATTTTCTCACACTTTCGGTTTAACCGGAAATGGCCTTAACTTAGTTTTCTCAAATGGAATGACACTTTTTTCTCAATGGATTCGGAATCTGAGAATTTTTTAAAGTTAGAAATATGTATTTACCGGAAGTACCGTAAAGTTGGGTGGCTTTGGCCTGCCTAGGTCACTTTGGCCGTTTTTCGGAATTTGTTACTATTGTTACATGTCCACATTAAATTGATTAGTAATTGTGGGTTTTATGATTTTATATGATAGTACATACTATAGGTATGCTAAAAATTAATAATCGGAATAAATTAATAAGTTCAATTTAACGTAATTAAATTTAGAATCCTGTTGTGAGAAATAGGCGATGTTTAGGCGCAAAAAACTTTTGTCGCGGAAATTTAACTAGCGACAGCTATCAATTTTTGCTAACAGCATGTGATGAGTAGACCTCTGGGAAGATTTCTGTTCCATAATTACAACCGAAAAGTTAGCGGCTTGGCCAGTAGGGGGTGGCCAAACTCGCCCAATCAGATTTTGTTACTTAAACGGGTGACATTGGCCAGTCGTAAATTGATGAAATTTAGGCGGTTTTCAAATTGTTGAGTGCACTATGTAAGTATTCAGTCTATTTATTAGTATATCATAGCATAATGTGGCAATTTCTATAGCTTTGGAAAAATGGGTCGTTACAAAAGACCAGCAGGAAGCCGAAATTATTAGATATTGTGGTAATGATAGAAACCCCCCCAACCGTCCAAAAGGGCTTCTTCAAGATACCTGAAATGGAAACCTATGCATAAAATTTTGTATTTTTTAATAAAGTTTGAATTTTGAATAGCCCGCCACTTGTTTTTATACATTTAATTTCTGTTTGCTGCTCCCAATTCGTCATGCAAGGCAACGGAATTTTTTTGGTGGCCAAACACAGGCTTAGGCATGTTTGTCTTTACATTTACGCGTAAAACAAATGGGTGGCCAAAGTAACCCAACTTTACCTGGTAACTTTGGCCACCCTGTTTTTTTAAAAAAAAACCTAATAAAATTGCTTTCACATTATTGTAATTTGCCTGATTGAAAATACTATCATAGACTATAATACTGACACCAGTAGCAAGTAAATATCCTTATCCTGTGAAAAGTTACAGAACGTCAAAGTTTCAAAGTGGACCAAAGTCACCCGACTCTACGGTACAGTCACGGCCACCCCAGATTTTCAAAAACATCGAAGAAATCGGTCAAATACCAAGATTTTTGAAAATCACAAGTACCTATACGTCAACCTTATTTTTTTGTTACAAATTCAACTGCTCGATTACTTTTTTTAAAAATTCTTTTTGCTATTTTGGCAGATTGTGAAAAATGAAAAAAATTGAAAAAGCAAAGACAAATAAAAGGAAATGAAATTGAAGACATTTTCCTAATCGCCCCATTAAGCATAAATAATAAGTATTAGCAAAATAATCCAACGGTAATGATTTTTGATATAAAAATTGAAAACCGAGTTGAGCAAGCAGCATCTGCTTTCGTGCAAATGCCTCGATCCTCCTCGATCCGCCTGGAATTATCATGCGATGCTGACGGTCGTACGAAAAGTTCCACATCGCCCGAGATTCGAATGGTACGGATCTCGAGAATACCAAAGTTGGAGGTTCGTGCGCAAACCGCATCACTTTCGCACGAAACGAGATCCGCCGAAGTCGGGGATAGGGTTCTTTGGTCGGTTTCAATGTCAGCTTGAAGCTTTTTTGTACCTACCTACACAGGTTAATTCATGATACTTAAGTAAAAACGATTAGAAATAGTATAATAGTATACATTTATCGCAATATCCGTTCACTTTTAGTATTTTCTAACATAGGATTGTTTTTAGCGCAAACTCTTACAGTGCAAAGATGGCATGCGAAGTGCTTTTGGAACTAGTAACTCTTGGTCTACAGTATTACCCCAATAACATCCCTTGGCTAAGATTGATGGGAGACATACATTTTGGTAGGTAGCGATAAATATCTGCAATAATTTAAATTTCTCAAATCTTTCAGCTAATGGCCACTATAATGTCTCGTTAAAATATTATCTAAAGTCTCTGTTGATATATCACGATTATTTCAACATACCAGTGCGACATGATGACCACGTTTTTAGAAGAATGATAAAATGTTGCATCGCTTTGGGGTGTAACACTCAAGCCGCCGTCCTTTGCCAGTTTCTGGAAGAACCAGATTACGTTTTGGCCTTCAGGGTTTTAGGAGATCAAAAATATTGCAGTGATGCAGTAGATGGCTACTATCACTGTATTTGGGATACAAATATTTTAGAATATCTAATTCACATTCATAATAAACGAGGAGAATATCAACGAAGGAAATGTGCCACTCAAGTGATGGGGCTTTTGGAGCTGAATTCGAGCAACAATGAGGAAATCCAGAGGGAAGCCAGTAATTTAAGGAAAAGCACGTTTTTGAGAGCACTTTGTAAACAATACGTTTTCTAGATTAGTTTTTATTTTTCTCATAGGTACCTTTCACAATAACAAAAATATCTACAGACGTGTAAAAAATTATTTTTTAAATCAATTTAAAGTAAATACGAGGAAAAACCATACAAATTGTTTAAAATTCTTTGTTTTTCACCTGGTGCACAATTTAAAGCTTAACATTTTATCGTAACTAGAACATAGTTGTGACTAAATCTGCTATGCAGACAATCTAGGTTTATCAACAAATTCTGTCCCACATCTCAGAATTGTTGTGGACGTAGCAGCAACCATGGAACCCCAAAATAACAGGTACAGTAAAGATTCTGTAGAATACTCTGCAGGAAAAATCGCGGAGGCCACAAACATAGCAACAGCCACTAACAGTACAGAAGGGAATGTGACGTACCTCCAACCCCGATCAATAGTAAACGGCGACAAAACTTCACAATTGCCATGAAACAAATCTATGGCATCTTGTCTGAATCCATCAGTCAGATTATTTTTATAATATCGGGTTAGTGAATTTATTCCATCTCTCAGCAAACCAACTTTGGTACGTTTCCCAGTTCTAGTAAAGTCCGTCTTTAAGGCTCCTGTTCCTGAATATTGTACACTTATTACGTCAGCGTTATCAGCCCAAACATTTTTATACACAGTTTCAAAGGAAGCTTGATTCTCTAACTTTTGATTGGTTTGGAGTATGTTCAATTTTTGCAATACAATCTCTAAATTTCGGTGAGCCAATAAACTTTGCACCACATTCGTTCTATCCAAACAATCCACACAATTTGTCCTGAAAACTCCTTCTTGAAGAGATGATAATGAGCCATCTCTCAACATTAAGAAGTACCCCATTTCATCCTGATCCAAGGAAAGTCGATCTATTAAAATTGACAATCTATCCCATCGCATTTTTCTGCATTCACTATGGAAATCAAAAGGTTCATAACGTACTGATGGATAAGCCAAAGTATGAATTGCATCTTTGAAAGCTTTCTCTAATTGTGCTTCCGCCCCTTTGTGGTCAATCAAGTTAACTAAAACTTGTTTACCATAAGAAACTGCTACATTTTCCAGATGCTTTTGGCAAGCTACATAATGTTCATTAGGATCAACATCAAATAATGTTGGGGGAGGTTTGTACCGCAAATCTGGACTTTGGGTCCAAAATAATGGAATTGAGCCGCGAATTTGAACAAAGCTGGCTCTGTCACCTTGAAATTCTACTATCTGCTCCGTTTCTACAAAATTAGCTACATTCCCGTCTTTGTCAATGCCACGTCTAAAGAGTCTAGTTCCACTTCTATAAGTACTTCTTCTCGATATAATTGACCAAGTTAAAGTGTGACCATTTATAACGCACTGATTAATGGAAATGAAGCCATGTACAAGGGGTAAACAAAAATTTTTAAATTCTGGTCTTCTAAAATTATAAAGAAGATGACCGTTCCACACAAATCTGTGGTCAGCTCTTTCCAAAAGTGACAGTTTCCAAGAATCAGGCCCAAAGTCATGCAACCTCTGCATTGACTGAGTTAAATCATAAGTGTAACTAAAATAATGATAAGGAGTTGACAAGACTTGTTCTACCATGTTCAAGTAAGTGTTATTGTCTGAAGCTTGCTCGGGACTTAAATGCAACATGCTTCGTGTGTAAGGCAATAATTCGGCTTTAGCCAGTCTCCATATCGCATGTGGGCCTATGTAACCTACCAAATCTCGCTGAGTTACAATTACTAAGTATGGGCCAGCTAACAAGTTAATAATGCCCAAAAACCCACAAAAATCTTTACGGCTGCTTGTGGCTGGGATTTGACCAACGTTTCGTTGCAGCACAGCATTTCCAGATGGACGGTCAATAATAAGGAGATCCTGGTCTGCTTTTGGTTCCAAGTAGAACTTTTCTGGGGTTATGTACCTAAGAAATGGTTGTAAGAGAAATCTTTTCGACAAGTTACTTACAAAGTTAAATCGTTATATACTTCTGAAGACATGATTGTTACTGATTTGGCGGTGACTTCAAACAAACAACTACATTGCTACAAAACTGCAATTTGTCTATCAAAAAATTGCGACTGGGACAACCACAAATAGTGCCAAACGGCCAAAAGTCAGTCAAATGTCATCCTCGATGACATCATAATGACATGTACAGTGACAGATCACATGACCACGACCAACACGACACGAGACAACTGTCACTTGACGGTCCCACCGAATTCCGAGTCGTAACCAGGTGACGTCAGAACTCCGAACTGATTGCACTACTGGGCGTTCGTATTACTTGTACAGGATGTCCGGAAATTAGAGGATAATATCTTAAGGGCGTATTCTACGATCAAAAATATGAAGAAAAATTTTAATAAACATGGGTCGAAAAATGTCTCCTAAGGGAGCTAGGCTAGGGCCCCTTAAAAGGGTCACTTATTTTGAAGGTGTTTCTTTCTAAATTTCTTCAAAAAGGTTAAAATTAACAACGTGAAATTGAGCATCTTTAGTAAGTTTTTGATGCTGAATTAGTTACCGCGTCCCGTACATAGGGGCTTAGGACTAAATTTGCTCAAATAATTTTTGTAAGGTGTTTTTTCTCAAATTTAGCATCAGAATCTGAATGATTGAAGTTTTGTACGTAAAAATGGTGCTCTTGTTCGAAATCGCTAGGGCCCGCCGTTTTCGAATAAATTGCCCCTAGTAGTTTTAGAGCACGAAAATTTATCACAATTTTATTTAATTATTTACAAAATTATCAAAAATGAGCTGAGGGGTTGATTCTGGTGTTAGATTTGAACAAAAACGATTTAAAGTCCCGTCGCATATTAACGAAAGAGGGGGTTGTGTGTCTCAGGTTTTTTTTCTGTTGGTTTGTAAACGGGATTTCAGTTCTGTCAAAATTCCTGCCATGGACAATAATTAGGTAGCAACAAAGACCCCTTTCAACCTTCCATTGTTACTGTTTATTGACACTGATGACTGGATGACAGTGAGTGACGGGAGTTTTGACAGATATGTGAAATCCCGTTTACAAACCAACAGAAAAAAAACTTGGGACACACAACCCCCGCTTTCGTTAATATGCGACGGGACTTTACAAAAATATTTCAGTGAAGTTAGTTCTAAGACCCCCCTGTATGGGACGCTTATGATAGAAACTTTAAAATTTTCTCCACGGTAATGAATTCAGCATCAAAGACTTACTAAAGATACCCAATTTCACGATGTTATCTTCAACCGTTTAGAAGAAATTTAGAAAAAAACACTTTCAAAGTGTCCCATTTAAAGGGACCTAAAGTCCCGTCGCATATTAACAAAAGCGGGGGTTGTGTGCCTCAGGATTTTTTTCTGTTGGTTTGTAAACGGGATTTCACATTTGTCAAAACTCCCGTCACTCACTGTCAGTGTCAATATACAGTAACAATGGAGATTGAAAGGGATCTTTGTTGTTAATTATTGTCCATGACAGGAATTTTAACAGAACTGAAATCCCGTTTACAAACCAACAGAAAAAAAGCCTGAGACACACAACCCCCGCTTTCTTTAATATGCGACGGGACTTTAGCTCGCTCAGAGTGCATTTTTCGACCCATGTTTATTAAAACTTTTCTTCTTCTTTTTGATCGTAGAATACGCCCTTAAAGATAGTATCCTCTAATTTCTGGACACCCTGTATATTACAGTGATTATTTTATAATCAATTTACAGTGTGACTCAAAAGCTGTTATTTTTCTTTGACCCAAACGTTTTTTCATTTTCCAGGCAACTGTTTTGTATTTTGTGTTAATTTCTTTTATAGCTGAAGATGGAGTAACACTCCGAAACGCGTCCTAAACAGTAAGTAAATTTTGTGGAACGAGACTGTGAAACTACCTTGGGTAATCAAACATCAGTTCCTCTTTGAAAAATGGACCAAGCTTTCAACCAACGATTATGTTATACATTAAGTATTGAACCAATCCAAAGCAGCATTTAGTATACCATCAGTAACCAATCAAATCCTGATTACAGTGATAATACTACAACGTCAACTTGACACTACTTACTCAATACTTTAATTTATAAAATAATAATCTGCAAAATACGATTCGTAGTCTCTTTTGGTTTCCTTGTTAAGCCCTCATGGATGCACACTACTTGTCAAATGGTAGATTTCTTTAGACTAAAAGGAGGAGAGCTTGCTCGAAAAAAATCTACCATTTTGACTCGTAGTTGACAACCATTCGGACGTCAAAACCCGCGGCAATCAAGAGACTACTCGTCGTATTACTATTGAATCTCATAATCATTGGAAAATTTGTAATCATTGAAAAATTGCTATTGATATAATTGTTGCAACAATGTGCAGGTTGTGTCATTTTTTGTATCGTGCGCGCATGGTATCCGGCGCTCATTTACTAAAATAAAAATATTTGAAAGTCATACCCTGAAGGAAAAATGCTTCTTAGCCCAAAATGGCAAAGGATACTTTTCGGCTACATTTCTCATGGCTTAAAATTACACGGTACCATTCCCTAACAATTATTATTATTAAATTATTAAATTTTTATACAACCCGCCACCCGCCCTTACAGAATGCACAAACACGCAGAAGTTAAGTTGGTTGAAGATGGAGGTATATGTACAGGATGACGTTTTTTCGTTTCCCATTTTTGGGATCTCAGAAACAATAAGAGTTAGAAAATCGGTTAAATTAGAAAAAAAAGTTGCACTTTTTTGGGGTGATTCAGCATCCGTAAAAAGTTCTTCGATATCTGGATTCGTTGCTGATTTATCCCAAAAAAATAGTATCTTCCTTGCGGTTGATGCTATATTTATGAAACTTGGAACTTTTATATATTTTTGACAGCTGTCAATTGAATGGCGTTGACAGAAATTGTCTAGGCCTTCTTGATTTTGAGCAACGACAGTCAACTTTTTCTTTTTTTTTGGTCGCCACATTGAATTTTAACACCATTAGATACACAAAAAATTGACTTTCCAAAAATGTTTCCAATTATGGACTTTCCTCAAAAAATATTTCAAAGTTTAAGTCAAGGTTTAGGTCACACGACTTCAAAACCTACTTTATTATCGTTTAATTCAGTGTTTTTCACGTCATGAGCAATTTAAAAAGTGGCTGCATTTTGTTTGCAATTGTTTTTCATCCATTTACACATTTATCTGAGCAGCCTCCAGTGAATGTCAGCAATTTGATTGGATCAATTGAATATTGATTGACTAATCAAATTGCTGAGATTCCTCACATAAATGTGTAGGTAAAAGGAAAGCGGCTTATGCCATGACGTAACGACACAAACGTCTGATTAAATGCATAGCTCATGAGATGGCGCTAGCAGTAACATTTCTGGCCGGCAACATAATAATAATTACACCTCACTCTCGAGGAAATTCATGAACACTAATTATTTTCTTATCAGCACATGAAAGGCCTTGAAATTCTGTATCTGAAACTGTATTCCCACTTAGCGCCTTTTTGGCATAAAATCTAAAAAATCGAAATTTAGAGGAAACCTTAAATAACCCGCTACAGCATAAGCTGCTGGATCGATTTGGCTGAAATTTGGTAGGTGGAGATATACCGCTACTCGCCGAAGAGCTGATTTAATTTTGGTGGCAATCGGCGAACGGCAAGTGCCATTTTGGCATATCAACTTTGAAACTTGAATAATGAACTCCCATTTTCTCTATCAGCACATGAAGTCTTCAAATTTTGTTTTCAAAAATGTATTCAAGCTTAGTGCCCTTCTGGCAAAAGATCGTAAAATTTAGAAAAATCACAGAAAACACCTTAGGTTTGGTGGAGTCAAAGTGAGGTATGTATAGTAAATAGTAAAGGGGTGTATCGAGGGGTGTATGGTTTAGAACTTGGACATGGGCCACCCAGTTCTCAAAATACCGCACATGCCATTTTGGCATATGATACTCTAGAACTAGAATACATAAGGAAACTATATGCACAAAAAATCACGTGTGCGGTATTTTGAAAACACGTACTGTTGGAAATAAGACAAAATTGAACATTTATTCTTAATTGAACTTTATTTTCAACTTGACGCAAGTGCAGTAACCCTGTAAACTTCAATACCCTCTATGGGTTTTCTTCTTCATTGTACCCTATTTTCATTCTTTTTTTTGTTAATATGACTTTGTCGGTGTAAAGAGATGTAATATTTCATTTAACCTGATATTTGGCACAAAATAGTGGCTTATCCCATACACTCCTTTACTTGATATTAGTGCCATTTTTTTTTTATATAAAAATGCGTGCTTTCGAAACAAGGAAATTGAAAACATAGCTGAACTCAGGGCTATAATTGTAGGAACACAGACGACGTTGACCCACTTAACTATGCAAGTACTTTCAATCTTGACGTGTGTCCCGATTTTCGAATGCCCAAAACCTGTGAAATTCAATTAAGATGCTGATGAAAGTGTCTCCTTGTCCACAGGCAATCAAATCAGATAAAGCTATCCTTTCTGGATCTTTAGGTCTTACCATATCAAATAATTCATCTTTAACGTCTTCAAATGAAACTGCGTCAGCCCCATGGGCGCGCATCTGTTCTTGGATGCCTCGAAAAAAGAAATGAAGAGTAAAAGCGTCAAGGTAGCCTCGACTATTAATATCTAATATTCGAAACAGAAAACCAATAGCTTGCGGTTTAGAGCGATTTTCCAGTGCAAGTACTAGGTCCAAGTAAGTTTTATAATCCATCTCTCCCGAGTAAGTCAATAAAGTTTGAAAGACTCTGTCTAAAAATGGTTGCGTAAGGCTTCCAGATCCGTAGCCTGCCAATTCAGACTTGCTTAACATTCCATTACGGTCTTTGTCTAAATTTAAATAATGACCATACACTTTCAGGGTGGATGGTGCACTGAACCAATTTTGCTCTTGCATTTCTTTGCTTAATTCTTCATCTCGTAATTCGAGTAGATCATCCAGAAATGAACAAGCCAATATATCAAGAATACGAACTCTTCCTGTCCTCAGAGGATCAAGAAAAAATACAAATTTTCTAACAGCTGTGCAAACATAAAAACTGTGGAAAGACTTCTCAGTTCCTGCAAGTTGAGGTAATGTAGGCAGTAGTTCTGTTATATAATTTTCCAATTCAACTTCTGTCAAGAAACCTTGTCCGGAACAAGAAAGACCAATTCTTGTCTGCTGCAGCCACATTTTCCTCATAACATAGTTAAAAACCGACACGATTGAAACTCGCCCCTGAGGATCTCCTTGTTGTAGCTTGGTAAAGACTACTGAGGTTAAGAACAATTTAGCCTTCGGTTGTACTAGAGAAACTATTTTTTGATAATTAGCAAAACTAATCAACTCTTCATCGGAATTTGTCAGATTTTGATCTGAAATCATCCAAACTTCCTTAAGTTCATCATTATCCAGCAAGGATTGCCCTTTTCGTTTTAGTAACATACTATGGCAGACTTCGTGAAGTTTGTGTCTAATCAGTTCATTTTCTTTAGGCAATCTGTTATAAAATTTGGGAATGATGTCAAGCGCAGACGACGATTTTCTCTGCTCAGTCATGCACTTCTGAAAATGTTCAGACTCAATTTGTTCCAGCTCTTCTGCTGTTTTTTGTTGACCTAAGGGCATACCAAAATGTAATGGTGACAAATTTCTATTTCAAAATACCTGCATTATCCGTTAAGTTTTTTTTCAACAATGCCCTTAAATCCATCGTATTCAAGATGTGGGCATAGGATAGGAAACGTGTTGGTAGTTTACACTTTTTCAAAAATGTTTTTGTTTGCCATAGGGCACGGGCATCACTTATGCAACCCTGCAATACAATCAGCTGCTTGGAGAACAAACATCACATTTAACTGCATGGAGTACATGCGTTTTTCTCCAATTTTCCGTAGTTTTGGGGTGTAAAGTGGGTTTAAACAGTGGTTTGTCTCTTTAGAATGCGGTTTTGTAGATATTTAGTTATTCGGAACGGCTGTGCAGTGTAAATAAACCTAGTGAAATCTGTTTGTTGTTAGTGAAGTGTGGTGGACAATGGAAAAAAAACAATTCAGTGAACATTTTGTCACTTGGGATGAAAATACAAGATACCAATATTTAGATAAAGAGTCTGTAATAAATTTCGGACACCCCTATGTAAAAAAAGACAACGGATTCTCCATCGATCCAACAAAATTTCCAAAAGTGACTTATATAGACATTGTATAGTTGGTTTTAAAGAAATTGTTTATTCAATGGACAGATTTGAAGCTACAAAAGTCTTGAAAGTAATAACATTGTAATAATCAGTTCTTGTGTGGCTGGGTCAAAAAAATTGGTTGTCTTAACAATAAATAAATTTCTCGTTATTGGTCAGGTACCTAATTTTTCTTTATAACCACATTTTGTCAGCCCTCTTAATGGCCTTTGTCCATTCCTCTAGCTTTTTAATAGACAAGGGACATTTTTCTATTGTGTTAATCTACTTCGATGGTATTCCATACCAATGTGCCACAATTACCTAATAACCGAGTAAAATGTTGGTATGTTTGTTTGTTTGCTAAAAGTTTTTGAAAATTATAGTAACAGATAATTAAAAACTCACCGTTTATAAAAAGGAAAGGCAATTAATTTTCAAGGAAAGCAGTCTCGATGGGTAAGTACCCAATTGCACTATCTTGCAATTTATTAATAACCGAGAAAACCATTCGAAAAAAACGCTGCTATAACATCAACTCGTCTAACAGTTTCTGTAATTAAGGAAAATAGAGCAGTTTATAGTCGGAAAACTTAAAAAAGGCGTAAAAACCTACTTGACTCCATGCATTCAAATGTAATGTTTGTTCTCCAAGCAGCTGATTGTGTTGCGTGGTTGCATAAGTGATGCCCGCGCCCTATTGACACTTTCCCCCTACTTAACCTCACAAAGTGACAACTAGAAGACAACTGACATTTTTGCGGAGCGTGGTGGATATGGTTACGTCCCCGCCCGAAAATTCAAATCGAATTTTCGGCAAATGTAAAAATGTAAAATAAAAGAAAGCTTTCTATGGATACTACTCACGTAGCATTGGGAACCGAAACTTTCGTCCACCGAATTTTTTAGTGAAATTCCCTAGAAATCGCGATATACCTAATGGAAATGAAACTTTTGTCCTACGTCACAACTAAAATAATTGCTACCGCTAATACAATTAATACCAGCTGTTACCAGTAAAGGCTATCCGAAAGGTAATTTTTCAAACTATTTTTGTAGGTATTCACATTGAACTCAAAATTCAAAATACGACAACGGGAGAATTTTTTCATCTGTGCGTAAGACAATAGTTTAATTTCCATTAGGTAGGTATACCGCAATTTTTTCTGGGAATAATCTCGCTGGAACATGACCTTTCAGTCAGATTCAGATTCTAGAAGGGCGAACATATAACGATATTTTAAACAATGATACAGTAGGGTGTCCGGAAATAACGCTGAAATATTTCGGGGGGTGATTCTGCAGCTCAAAATATGAAAAAAGTTCCTAATAAACATGTGTCCGGAAATCTCTCCTAAAGGGGGCTACGGCCTTCTGAAGGGGGAGCTTAAAATTACGTTTTTATTGAATAAATCAGGAGCTGTTTGAGCTACAGTGACGATACTTTTTGCATATTCCTATCTAACATCAGTAACGGCCATCAGATTATGGTATCTACCAAAAGCAGATTCAACCAGGGGCGTGGAAAATCGAGGGGGCTTAAGCTTACCCCATCCAAATTTTTTTGTGTTATTTTTTTGTCAATTTCTCACCGGAACAAAGTTCCCTAACTAAATTGCATAAAAAAGCCTCGTGTTATAATACTGCCGTTAGATAAACCGTTTTCGAGAAAATTAGATATAAAAATACATTCGTCATGTTGGGGGTATGCGCGTGCGCGCATTCCTGTTGTATGGCTTTTGACCACTTTGACATTTGGACACCAAACTTAGGCAATTCTTTATACACCCCACTAGTGCCTGGAGGCTTATCAATTAATTTTTATTAAATTACAAAACTGAACGCGGATTCTAAAAATTAGTATATAAGAATCTGTAATAAAAAATATAGGTTTCCATAAAAATAATTAAGTTGACCTTCATTTGACCTTGAATCAAAATGGCCATGATACCATATATTTTCCCCTCGATGTCATAAAACTTTTATACAAAACATTTTTTTCTAAAATGCTTCCTTTAATTCCGAAATATTTGCCAGTCTCAAGATAAAACGACCACCGCCCGGTAGGTATATTATAAAGGATGTCTAAGAAAAAACCGAACGATCTATTTTTGGCTATAGTTTTGTTACTATTGAACCGATTTTGCCCAATTTCGTACCGGACGTAGTCAAACGATAAGGCTTTTAGTGTCCACCATAATTCTCCAGATGGCGCCACCAACAAATTTTTTGTTGGTATTTATGACAAGGCCATTTTTTGATTGGCTGGAGTTGAAGCATCTGTGAACCGTTCAAAATAAAAATTGTGTAAGGTTAAAGCTGGTACTTTTCTCTTCCAAAGCAACTTTACAAAATTTTATATTTATTCTGAACGTTCTTGATTAATTCACAATTTTTTTTGTGATGCTCTAAAACATGGATTTTTAAAATTTATTACCTGTTTCTCTACCGGTCTTGGCAAAATTTTCCGGATCTTTAGTGATACTATAAATCTTTCACAAAATAACGTTGCTTTACAGGTATTTAACTCAAGTGCTGTAGTTATATGAAGTATTCTCGGAAGTATTAAAAATAACTTTTTTCCAAGACTGGTAGCAACATAAAAAAAAAATGCAGCAGAGAAGCGGCTGGAACCTCCCCATCGCGTGGATCTTTGTATTCTGTGTAGATAGTAGTCAATTCAACAGATTTTTTTTTATCCTTATCGTCTGACGTCAGTGACTAATTTCGCAATTTTCTGACAAATACCGACATCACCTCGTACATCACCCATCACATTTGACAATATGTTCCTTTTAAGGTTAATCTTTTGCTACCTTTTTGACAATAACTGCCACTTTATGTCATCCACTGTCAGCCTGCTCCCTTTTAATGAGAAAGAATTTTTTCTCTATTTTCCACTGAAATGGCAGAAACTGTGAGTACATTTTTAGAACCAGAATTTGATCGTCTTTCTAATGGCGACATAAAAAAGAGGCCTTGTATTTAAAATTTTAAGTTGATATGCTTAAATGGCAGTTCGCGTGGGCCAATTGCTCCCAAAAGCCTTTCAGGTCTTCAACGGGTCACCTAATCTCCATGTACCAAATTTCAGCCAAATCGATTCAGTAATTTGGGCTATAATGTATTTTTACTGTTATTATAAAATTTCGATTTTTTGAACCAAACAGCGCTAAATGCGAATTAATTTTGTCCTATTTGAAACCAGAATTTGAAGACCTTTCTGATGGTGACAATAAATCTTTCAAAAACCTGTTTTTAATGGTCAAATGAGAGAATAATTTTAAATTTGGAAATTGGTATGCCAAAACAGCACTTTCCGTGAGTCGATTGAATTCAAAATTTGTTCAGCTCTTCGACGTGTAATACAATCTCCATATGCAAAATTTCGGCCAAATCGGTTCAGGGGCTTGGGCTGTACCGCGATTTTAAAGTCCGATAAAAATCAATTTTTTTTTAATTTTTGGTCAAAAGGGCACTAAGAATGAATACATTTTTAGAAGCAGAATTTGAAGGTCTTTCTTATGGTGACGTGAAAAATGGGGGTTTGCATTTAAAATTTAAAAGTTGATGTGCCAAAATGGCATTTCCGGTTGCACGATTGGCTCCAAAAGCTTTTCAGATCTAAGTTGGGTTATGAGATGCCTACGTACCAAATTACAGCCAAATCGGCCCAGTAGTTTTGGCTGTGGCGTGTTTACAAACGTACGTACGTACGTACGAACGTACGTACGAACATACACACAGACACATTTTAAAAACCACTTTTCTGGGTTCCTGAGACCTCAAAACGTGGAGATCTGGTGCTATCTCAAATTCGAAAATTTTAGTGATTGCAGTAACCTCCCATTTTTTTAAAATTGTGATGGGGTTGGGGAGGTTAAAATAGACCTTAAAAAATCCGTAACAGTATACCGCAAAAAAAATTGTAACAAAATGAGGTATAGAGCGTGCCGAAGATAAACTTTTCCCCATAAGGACATACACATTTTTGGGACCGTACTAAACTTACTCCTTCCAACATATAAAGACAACACATCCAGGAGACTCATGTATGAGAGCATGTTAATAATACACGTAAGAAAAGTGCCCCTGGACTTATCCTGTGGTATTATGATGGCAAAAATACTAATTAATTTTCGTTGCATGTATAATGCTTATGGGAAAATTTTATCTTCGGCGCTCTCTGGAGCAAAAACTGTATCTACGATTTATTTGTGGTAATGATAACTTTTGATCAGGCGGTCAAAATCTACAACATACTAAAATTTCAGCCAAACCCACAGAAAGCCATTTTCCCATAAGGATGTTGAAGGGTCGTTTCATTTTGATTGGTAGGTTCACAAATGATTGAACTTCAGCCAGTCAAAAAATGGCTTTGTAAAAAAAACTCAAAAAAATATTATTAGTGGCGCTATCTGAAAAATGATTGTCAATTCTAAAAGCCTCATCTTTTGGCTACGTCCTGTGCAAAATTTGAGAAAATCGGTAAAATAATAATAAAATTATATCCATCAAAAACAAATCGTACTCTTATACCTATATCTGCCTACACAATGTACATAATAATATATATGCGGTTCAAATTTCGTTGCTTATTATTGGGAAGTCCGGATAAGAACTCAAGATTGATTTTGGACCAATCACTGCAGAATAGATACAGGATGATCCACTTATTATAAGGATTTTCTCTTATCTCACTTAGTTGAAGAAAAATCACTCGATCCGGATGATCCTTATTTCGATTTAAGAACTTTTAAATCCGTGCTTCATGGTAAAATTTTACAACGGACGACCTAAACCCAACTTTCAAATTTCAGCCCCCCTCTTTTGATACATCATACCATTTCAAAGTTAATTTATAATTACCCTTTAAAATAAATGAATCGGAAAGGCGGCCTCAATGTGACATAAAATATTACTGTAGAGGGCACTATCGGGTAAAATTTACGGTCTTTGGATTCGTAATGATAATGAAATTAGCTTTCAAATGATGTATTGCAACTTGCAAGTGATCGAGGGCTTCCATTTGAAATTTTTTAGTTATGGGGTGTGACGCGTTTTAAAATTTTACCATATCGGGGATTTAAAGTTGGGGGTAAACCGCTGGGGATGTCAGGTGTACAACTTTGGAGGATGTCCTAGGAATTCCAGGGACATCATCATATGTACCACGTTAGGGGAAATCAGAGGGATATGTTTTGGGAGATGTCTGGGAAAAGGACCCTATACGATAGTGGCCCAGGAACAATCATCAGTTCTAGACGATTCCAAAATTAGATTTTTGCTGTGAAGGTATAATAAAGTGTTCTTACAACATTGAATACAAAAATATAGAAATTTTCCCAGGCAATCATATTTTTATGTGGCTCTAAACCCATTTGGACCCCGAAAATGGCATTTTCACGAATTTTTTTCTCGGAAACTAGATAACGTAGGTACCACACTTTCATTTTTCTACCAAACATTCACCTATCCCTCGCTTACCAAAATTTAAAATTTGGTAGATGGGGCCAGGCAGTCGCTTATTGTATAGGGTAGGGTCCTTTATCGCCGGATATCCATCAGGGAAATCAAGAGGAAATCCGGGGATGTGTCTGCTGAACAAAATATGGTTAGCGGTTTGCCCCCTATTTAAAGTGTCCCCCTTGAAATAAAAATCGACCAAGTCTGAAACGAGAAAATGTGGCCCCCTCTGTGTCACGTAAGTCACGTGGCATAATACATATCATAGCGCCAAAGTTTTGAGGAAAAGCCAAAGACCAACACAATACATATTAAAGAAAGCCACCGAAGCCCTGAGTTCTCTCTTTATCGTTAATATGTCTCTACAACAATGATCACGTCATTATTACATTATTTCAACAACGATTGAACTAAAAAAATTGCCCCCCTAATGAATTTATTCTGTCTACGCTCCTGGACTTTAAACTTCGCTGACAGGTGACAGGGATTTGGGTAACGACGGCTCCATAGCCACAAAAACCACATTCCATTCTACAAAAGTGACTTGTGCCACTGTCCTTTTAAATAAATCATCAAATGTTGCAAATTAACACTGAAAACTCACGCCAATTTGCCGCAAAAAGGCAAAAATGAACTCAACGGTTTGTTGATGTTACGAAGATGAGACTTTACAGCTGCAAGACAGCGCCAGGTGTCAAGTCGCTGTTTCAAGAATGAAAGGAGGTTAGGAATGCGGGCAATCGCCCAAACAAATACAGCAGGGCAAGTATGTAATATCCGTAAATTCCTTCAATATCTGAATTTTTGAAATTTTTTCAGCATGTGATGATTCGTCCAGAGTCATGGCAGAATTCTTGCCATTATGTGACCTCCTCTTCAATGTAGTTTCCCTCGCAGCATATTTCTGTGATTTAGTCTTCGATATTTTGATGGTCTATGCCCTATACGAGCATGATTTCAAAATATTGTTTGGTCAGTGTTTGACTGCAGTTCTGTTGACGACTCTCACAACACAAATTTTATCACTTTGTTGGTATATCGACCACAAACCTACCGGATGGAACAAGACACTCGTGATTATTTTACATGCAATGCAGTTGGGGGTGTTGTGGCGCTATGCGCGCCTTCTAGTACCTGTGCATTTATCTAGTGTAAAACGTGAAGTGAGAGATTTGTGTATTTTGAGAATGGTGCACGGTTTTTTGCAGGCGGCTCCAATGCTGTTACTGCAACTTAGTTTGTTACCAAATAGGGATGAAGGACCTCCGTTTAATCTAGTAACAGTGTCTGCAGCACTTTCCTTATTTTCTGTGTGTTGGGCTTTAGCCTCATTCAGCAAACATGTTCAATGTATTGATAAACTTGTGTTGACTTGGTTAGGGGTGGTATCACAGCTGCTTTGGAGAGCTGGAACAGTCACTGCAAGAGCAATTGCTCTTTCTGCATATGCAGCTACTTATCATTCTTGGATTTTTTTAGTGCTGGCTTTACACTGGGCCTGTATGTTTCTGTGGTTGTTATCTCCACGAAGTCCATTTCATGGGCAGCGAGGAAAAAAACTAGGACTTTGTGCCTTGGTGGCTGCTATTTATATCCTTGCGTATGTTAATTTACAAGAAAAACCACACGGCCGCACAATGGCGATTTTTTACGTTGTTATGCTACTAGAAAATTGTCTTCTTGTTGGTGCTTGGTTAGCAGCAGTTTGGCCCATTCGCCCAGCACACTGGGAACTAGTTCCTGCTCTTTGTATAGTTTTATTTATATTTGGAATTATTTTTATGCTGCTTTATTACAAGTTCTTCCATGTAAAGAGATTGTTAGAAAAACCTGCAGCTCCACCAGGTGTGTTCAATTGCCGGTTTGCGAGTCCCTCAGCAGCTGCTCTTTACCGCAAGAAAAAGAAACCGACCAGTTTTGTGCCACCCCCAGTAAGTGTGCCCTTTTGGAGACGACCTTTACCGTCATCTAGTGAAAATGAAGGAAGTAGCGTTGGTTCACGCGTGAACATCCACCAAAAACTTCAAGAGAAAAAACAAAAACAGTTAGCAGAACTCAAGATAATTGAAGAAGAAATTAAGCAAGGAAAACTTGTTGGTCCTGAAGGGGTGGATTTAGATGACCGACAGCCCATTCCTAGGGCTAAAAGGCATGTTGAGCCTCATTTATTAAGTTTGGCTTCTTTAAATAACTTGGCCAGTTATGGTGTAAATTTAAATCGACGACCACCCCCGAGAGCCCCCCGCAGCAGGACTCCAGAGCTGTTGTTGGCACCGAGGTACTTATATTGTGACTGTATTGCACCCCCTGAGCCAGAAACGGTGGAATTGCCAGGTCCACATGCAGCTTCTGATTTGGAGAGTCAAGTGTCCTTACCAAGATCATATACTCTACCCAGAGAGTTCAAATATTACAGAAGGCCACGCATTGGAAGGCATATACAGACTGTTGCGTCAACAAATAGTAGTGATGGTGATGTGGACTCTGCTGATGATGAATCAGACTGTAATCCTCCGCCGCCTATTATAAGGCAACTTAGGCGTCCGTTTCGGCATGAAACGAAATTATAAATTCGTGCTGCATTTTATTGTGCATAGACTTTTACCCTCAACTTGAATGTTTTTATAAGAATTTACACAGTTTTTGATAGCAACTTTCTAATTTATAAGGCTCCCTGTTTTAAATTATATTCTCGTATTTATTTTTTGTACATATTTATATTTTTATATTCAGTTTTTATAAATTGAAAAATAGACTCATAACGACATTTTTAAAGTTCCGTTTGAATTTTATAGTGATAGAGACATTGCGAGATTTCAAATAAGTATCTAACTGAGTTATTTAGGCGGGTTTTGAAACGCATGCCCAGATTATACAGGCTGCCCCGAAATTAGTGGTCAATACTTTACCAGTAGATTCTTCTTATCAAAAATATGAAAAAAAGTCGCTATGAACATATGTCGAAAAATAAGTCCTAAAAACGGTTAAAAATAGCAACGTTTGGTATCTTTACTAAGAGTTTGATGCTGAATGTACTACTGTGGAGAAAATTTTAAAATTTTGTACGAGACGCTTATCGACTCCTTTAGGACTAAATTTACTCAAACATTTTTGTAAGCAGTTTTTTCTCAAATTTTATTCCAGAATCTGAAACTTGTGTGATACAGTGGGCAATTTGTAGGTGCTGCTTAGATTTTGGGCCACATCGGTTCACGGAAAGTGCTTTTTTGGCACATCAACTTTAAAAATTTAAGTGCAAACCCCCATTTTTCGCGTTACCATATGAAAGCTCTTCGAATTTTGCTTTTAAAAATGTATTCACACTTCGTGTCCTTTTGGCCAAAAAATGGTGCCGTCAAAGAAACCTATGTATAACTGTATATTTTCATTACCGGATTTGATAGCTGATTTTTTTCGAGTTGAAAACGTTAACGCCAATTTTTCCAAAAATGTTATTTTAGTGGTAAAGGGCCCTTTTTTGCATTTATTTTACAAACAGTATATTCTTAGTATCGGATTCGATAGCTGATGTTGCATTACCGGACCAAAAACCTTAGTGCCATTTTAGAGGCAAAAATACCCCTTTTTTAGCTTTTCTTAGCAAAAGAGCAATATTGTTATCGAATGCGATAGATGTTGCATTACCGGATCGGAAATCTTAGTGCCATTTTTTATTTTTTCACAATGTCATTTTAGGGGTGAACTTGTTTTGAATTGAAATACCTTCAAAATAATGTCAGATTTGAATCGTCCTTCCAAGAAACAACTGACGGCAAAAGTGATAGTATTTCAACACAAATTTTAAAAATTAGTAAGCTGGCCAATCATGGGAGCCCATTTGTATTAATTTGTATTGAAAAACATAAAATCGAGAATACGGCGGGCTATTAGTATACAGGGTGGGTAATTTTTCGATGCTCACCATTGGGATCTCCTAAACAGTAAAAGATACGGGGTCGGTTAAATTACAGAAAAGTTGCGTTATTTGTTGCTGATTAAGAATCTGAAGAGAGTTCCCCGATATTTTGATTCGTTCCTGAGTTATCACAAAAAATCTGTAAATTGCCAATTTAAAGAAAAATTAATATCTTCCTAACAATTAATGTAATTTAAATGAAACTTGGAACTTTTATATTTTTGACAGCTGTCAATTGAATAGCATTGACAGAAATTTTCTAGGTCTTCTAGATTTTGAATAACGACAGTCAACTTTTGATTCTTTTATGGCCGCCATATTGAATTTTGACACCATCAAATACACAAAAAAATTGGCTTTTCAAAAATGTACTTAACATGAACTTTTTTGACAGATGTCAGAATTTGAAAATTGGTAGGAATAATTTGCAAAATCAGCCTAAACTTAGATGAAAAACAATTGCAAAAAAGTGCGCAGACTTCTTCAATATCTTTTAACATGTGAAAACAATTGAATTCAACAGTAAAAAAATACGTCTTGCGGTCGTGTAAGTCGGGCTTTCACATATTTTTTTAAAAACGTCCATGTTGGTTATATTTTTGAAAAGCTAATTTTTCTGTGTACCCGGCGATGTTAAAATTCAATATGGCGCCCATAAGAAAAAGAAAAGTTGACTGTCGTTATTCAAAATCTAGAAGGCCTAGAAAATTTCTGTCAATGCCATTCGATTGACAGCTGTCAAAAATGTAAAAGTTCCGAGTTTCATTTAAATAACATCAATCGTTAAGAAGATATTAATTTTTCTTTAAATTGCCAATTTTTAGATTTTTTGTGATGACTCAGGAACGAATCACAATATTCGGGAATTCTCTTCAGATTCTTAATCGCCAAGAAATAGTCCAACTTTTCTGTAATTTAACCGACCCTGTATCTTTTACCGTATAGGAGATCCCAATGGTGAGCATCGAAAAATTACCCACCCTGTATGTATGATTCAATTATGTCAGCACAAAGCTCATTGTGGACATAATGTAACGATTTAATCGATAGCGATTCTTCAATTTGTCAATATTAAGGTCTTAAAACGCAACTCAGTAACTGTAAATAATAAGAATTAGACGAAAAATGCAGTTTTCTGGAATTTGCACATTGAAATCTCGCTTTGTTTGGCGGTTATACGTCAACGCTAATATCGCGTATTAACTGGTCAACGCGAAAAAACAGCTATACATATCAGGGAACTCGCCAAAAATTTTTTGTTGTGTCATAACTCTTCTGTCACTTGTCACACTTGTGTCAGATGAATTTAACCCTACTATCTCATGTAGGTAAATGTCAACAAAACTGCTCAAAATATGGAATCTGAAGAATTGAAAACATGCAAATATTGTACGAAATTAATAGAAGATTGTGTTAACGAGGGGCTAACATGCTCAATTTGTGGAAAACATGTACACCTACGATGTCTTAAAAAAGGGGGCGTTCCTGGAGGACTTTACGGAGATGTATTTTTTATTTTTACTTGCCAGGAGTGCTCACCGTCTGGCATAGAAATCTTTTTAAGGGATAAAATGTCATGGTAAATTACTATGTAATTGCCTGTTCATATAAAAATATTTTTTAAGGTTAAAAGTTCTCATACTAATTCTATACCATTTGCAATCGAGATCTCCAGGTTTAGGGAAAAAGGGGTATTTTCACTGGCGTAATCATGTAGCAGCATTAATCGATCAAAACTGGGAGCATTTGTTTTCAAAAGATGTGTAAGTATTGAAAAATTGTTTGTTTTTGATAGCATTATAACTGGTTGTAATTGTGGTATCATTTAGATTTCATGAAAATTACATGTTCTTAGATTATAGTAAGAGCAAAGTGTCTACGGAAGATTTCAACTAAATTACTCCATCAAAAATTGTGATATCATCAGATGAAAAGGAGGTTGTGAGCTCCATCACCTTCTTTTTTAAAGTTGTACAGGGTGATCCAAACTCGACGCCCAGTCCATTTTTCTTGGAATGTTTTTTTCATGATATTCATAAATTTTTCATATCAAACATTAATATAATATACTCATAAACCATTATGTACCTGTAGTCATTATTTAATCTATTTTTTGATAGAGAAACCTGAGATGACATTCTTTTCTTAGAGAACAAAATAAAAACGGTTCAAATCATGAAATTTTGGCACTATACTCTGTCCGGGATCCACACGACTGGTCGTGTGGATCCCGGACAGACCATAGCATTTTTGAATCGGCAGAAAAAAAAGACCTCTCCAATGATGTATCGTATCGCAAGTGGGGTATTGGTGGTCGTTGCATGAAATTTTCTATATGCACCTCCGCTTAAAGCTTGCATTGACATCTAAAACATGTAAAGAAAATTTTGAAAGTTCGTCCAACCGTTTCCAAGTTTGGATCACCCTGTACATTTTAACAATATCGTAAAAGTCGCTTTCCTTTTCCACAATTATCTGAGCAGCCTCAGTTAATCTCAGCAATTTGATTGGTTCATTTGAATATTGACCAATCAAATTGCTGAGTTAAGTTAGCCTTCTCAGTAAGTGTGTAAATGGAAAGCAGCTAAAATATCAATGCAACGGTCCACTGATTTTGATAGGATTTGTTGCAGAACTTCGTAGTCTTTTATAATAAAAAAATATTCAGAACTCCGAAGTCGGCATATGTGACGTCACATATGATGACATATGATAAATTACTCAAGTCTCAAGTGCTGTTGGTTTCATCCATGTCGCTACATAGTTTGTAGGCGGAGTTTTCCACGTTTTGTTTTAATTGGCTGGCTCACAAATTATACAGTTTGTTGATGTATTAAATGTCAAAAAACATACAAAATTCGGTATTTTTTTCATTGGAAAGCACTATTTTGTACTGAATTTAGTAGGAAGTGTTAGATCATGTGTTAAAATTTTTGATTTCGATAACTGTTAAACGGTCTTTAGAAGTTATATAAGATTATAAGATCTTTATTAAACTCTTTGTCAGGAAAAAGAAGAAAAAGTGGGTGGGAACAGTAGCTGGAACCCTGTCTAGTTTCAGTACATATTTCTTCAAATCTGGAATGTCAGTACTGAACGAACCAGCATATTGGGCTCTAACATATCCCAAACTGACGCCAAATGTAATTGCAAACTTGTGTAAGAGATATATTATCCAATTTCGTTCATATTTTTTTCAAACAGAGTTCTTTCTACAGATGCCAACTTCACAAGTGAAAAGCAGAAAATGAAAGTTTTAAAAATTGCCATTTCTGAAACGGAAGTATTCGAACAGTTATTGCACAAACATGTAAAGAATGAAGATTTTTTAACAACGTGTCTTGTCCTTGATCCATTAGTCACGGGCCTGGAATTGAAGGAAGGCAAAAATCAAGAAGAACCGTCTTTGTCACAGAATAATAAGGTGTGTATTAGAATATCATACGATATCATATGCCCATCCCGTTTCTTCTTTTGATAATAATCCAAACCCCGACCCTGGAGGTGTTCAAGATGCGAATAAGAATGTGTATATTTTCCAAATACAGGGTGTCTCGGAACACTCGCACCGCCTTCTAATGGAGCATTCAGGATTAAATTCTGAGTCGAATCGTGTTTTTGTAAATTTCCAGGGTCCAATTAACAGTTCTCGAGTTATAAGAGATTTAAGAGAACCAATCAGATTTCAGCTTTGAATTGCTTCATAAGGTGATTTAATGTTAGATGCACTCTTTCCTAGGTAACAAGATGAAAATTTATTGTTGTATCTTGTTACCTAGGAAATAGTGCATCTAACATTAAGTTACCTTATGAAGCAATTCATACCTTATGAGGATCTAAGGTCACTGGATTTGTAAGAGAACATACCCTTACAATAAGTAAGAGAGAAACGACTTGCTTCCATTGTTACTTTATGACACTGACAATGACATTATTTGTCAGTTTGCAGTCGTCATACAACATTAAAGACGAAAATTTGTTGATTTATCGTTTATTAATAATTGTATTCTTATTAACTGGGGAAGCAATAAACGAAGTGCACTAAATGGCCAACGTCGATCACCGAGAAGATGGGTTACCTGTTTCCTGTTTGTCATAACTAGTGTTTTGTGATGTTTATAGAGAAATTAAGAACGCCTGTACGCCTGATTGCCTGTGTCTTTGACCATCTTTGACGAAGAAAACGTGCGATTTGTAACCCTTAAAACTCAGTGGTCCTCCAAGTAGAAATAAAATTCAGTTCGATGGCGACTTTGTCTTACTCATTTTGACCGCAAATAAAGTGCATTAACTTCGAAATTTTTAATTATAAAAGTGATGAGGCAAGGGAACACAAAATCAAACTTTCCACTATAAAACCATAACAATATAGGAAACATACTGTAAAATGAGCAAAAATAGACTTTGTAAGCTGATATTTTACAAACAACTGTCAACTTTAGGTAATTTTTCTGACATCTAACGTCATTTTCGAGCAAACGTAAAAGATAATGAAATATGTTTCCTGTTATATCTCCATACCATTTGCCGTACCTCTACAAAGAGAGAAATCCAATGATCTTATGAGAATCGCGAATAGTGCCCCCACAGTTTACGATTCTTGCCACTGATGGCGCTGGGTGCTTCATTCTCTGACTCTATAGACCCTTTCGTGCGAGTTGTGTACACTATTTTTCCTACGAATCACAAAAAAACATTTTTTCATAATAGTATATTATTGACCAAGGTAGATAAGAACTATTTTAGCCCAAGCGGCAAGATTATAACCCCGAGGGCTAAAATAGTCTTCTCTACCGTGGTGAATATAGTACTTTTTTCATTTAATAGCAAAGAAAACCGAATTCTCAGTTCAAAGACAAGTCAATAATGGTACGTTTTAAGGCTAGTAGTTTTTTATTTCGGTTTCCTAATAAACACTTTTTCTATTTCGGTTTCCTAATGAAGACTTTATAGCACCCAAACGCGTTTTCTAATGGGCTCTATTAGAGCACGGCTTTTGTTTACATCGTAACCTAGACAACGATTGTGTCCAACAATCGCCAACTGTCAAGCGAACATTGACCTGTCTTTGAAAATGGAAAACCAAATTAATTTCTAACAAGTTGCGTATCCGAAATAGAAAAAATTGTATAAAAAACGTGTTTCATAAGGCTCTTATCGCACTCGGATTTTGTAAAACTCGGGCTTTTCGCCCTCGTTGTCCAAATATCCTCGTGCGATAATAATTGGCCTTATGAAACGTGTTTTTCAATATACTATTATAGCACTCAAACGAGTTCTCTAATGTGTTCTATTGGAGCACGGCTTTTGTTTACATCGTAACCTAGACAACGATTGTGTCCAACAATCGCCAACTGTCAAGCGAACATTGACCTGTCTTTGAAAATGGAAAACCAAGTTTTTTCTAACAAGTTGGGTATTTGAAATAGAAAAAATTGTATAAAAAACTTGTTTCATAAGGCTCTTATCGCACTCGGATTTTGTAAAACTCGGGCTCTTCGCCCTCGTTGTCCAAACATCCTCGTGCGATAATAATTGGCCTTATGAAACGTGTTCTCTAATATACTATTTTTTATCATAATTGTCAACAAAACAGCAAATGTCAACGTTTATTAAGTTTTGAAATCCAGCCTAATATGTTAATGTGACCACAATCACACACACGACGTGGACGCAACTGTGCGATATTAGGTATATCGCACAGCGTGTGTGCGATGTTTACTAATTTTTTAAGTGGTCGTAGGAAAAAAGTTATAGAATCAAGGGGTTAGTTTTTTAGAACATAATAAGAAACTTATAATTTTCAGGTTTCCAAACAACTAACCATTAAGAGGAAAAGTCTATTGCCCACATTCGAAAGTACTTCAAAAAAGTAGTATTTTTTTGTAAAGACTCAAATTCGGAATAACGGCTTTCTTTTAGGCTGTCAAAGCTCAGTAAAACATCAACTGGACTGTCCAATTTAGGTGATGAACTCACTGCAACTTACTTGAAACAAAATGAACCATGTAATGAAAATGCAAATAACAAAAATGTTTTCAAAGAAGCCACTAAAGAGAATGTGAAGCTGCTAGATCCTCTTTGTCATTACAATACATCTCTGAGTTGTAAGTATTGTTAACTATGTAATCTCCATCATTTTCTATTGAAGATCTAAAATTTTTCTGGAACTGTACATCCCTAATTTGTAAGGGCCTGTAATTTTGACAATTTGATAGAAATTTGGCGGAAAGCAAAAACATTGCATAATCCAAATCTTCTAGGGTTTATTTTTATTGTTAGAATAAGCAGTGTCATAGATAAAGGTAAGTCCCGTCGCATATTCACGAAAGCGGGGGTTGTGTGTTTCAGGCTTTTTTTCTGTTGGTTTGTAAACGGGATTTCACATCCGTCAAAACTTCTGTCACTCACTGTCAGTGTCAATAAACTGTAAGAATGGAGGTTGAAAGGGGTCTTTGTTGTTAATTATTGTCCATGTCCATGACAGGAATTTTGACAGAACTGAAGTCCCGTTTACAAACCAACAGAAAAAAAGCCTGAGACACACAACCCCCGCTTTCGTTAATATGCGACGGGACTTTACCTGAGGCTTTTTCGTGAATATTTCTCTTTGCACTTTACTCAAAACTGCACGCACCCAAAAGCCATTTTGGGCCAATTCAGAGCAACTGCAAAATTTTGACATTTGTCATGTTTTCTGACGTATCGCATTCAAATCGCTTCTATCAACTCACCTGTTAGTAAAATTCCTTGCAAAATTTCCTCATACCAACATAAAATTCAAATTTTGACGTTCTGTCACTTCAATAGAAAATGAATGGAGAGTATGTATACCATTCTGTGAATTAATGAGAAATATCCTCAAGACGCCTCTAAAAGAATCGGAACTCAAATGAAAGTGCGTTTAATGGGTGGAATTAGGAAAGAACTAATTTTGTCCCCATACAGTAGCATTTATCTAAAGCCGTTCATTCGAAGAGATTCGGAAGTTTATCCTCCCTGGGTTAGATTAATGACAGAAATTCAAATGAAAGTAAATGGAGGAAATAAAGACTACGTTTTGCCCTCAAGAGCTCCACTGGATTACACATACGTTCAGCCCGAACACATTCCCTCAATCAACAGTCTTTGCAACCATTTCTTCTGGCCAGGAATTGACTGTAGGTACTTGATTTCAAAATTTTATTTTTGTCTAAATTAATTGCTTTTGCAGTGACTGAATGCCTTCAGTATCCCGATTTCAGCTGCGTGGTTCTTTACAGGAAGCTTATCGTGGCATTTGCCTTTTTGGTGCCCAATGTTAAGTATACAGAAAACTACTTATCATTTATATTCACAAGGCCGGGTTGGAGGAATGTTGGGATAGCTCAATTCATGATTTATCATTTAATACAAGTGAGTATTCCAAAAACAGGACCATTTATTTAAACATTAAATTTAATCTTGCAGACTAGTCTTGGAAAGGATATCACCCTTCATGTTTCCATCAACAGTCCTGCGTTATTTTTATATCAAAAATTTGGATTCAAAGTTGAGTCCGTGGTTTTAAATTTTTATGACAAGTACATTAGGAACGAGTCAGAAGAATCGAAACATGCATTCTTCTGTCGCCTGGAACGGTAGAATATGCTACTATTACATTCTGTGTAGTACCAACATAGAAATTTTTAAAATTGATTTTATTAGGTCCAATGTGTCCATATTAGGTGTACTTTGTCTGACAAATAACTATTTAGGAACGTATTTGCTTTGGAAGCGAAGTTCCAGTGCGAAATTCGTAAAAATGAAAAAAGAAGAGAAATAATTTAAGGATGTTAGGTACTTAGAACTGTTTCAATAACAATGATCAGAAGGGATGAGGATCGAATTGTGACTGTTATTATTAGTGCAGAAACCTGTTGTTTTCAGCAAATATGTCCTTTATCAGCATATTATTATGATGACAATCATAAACCCCACTGAAGACGAGGTTTTGATTGGATCGCTTTGATTTTAGTTTTAAATGCAGAAATCAATGATTTATTTATTGATGTAATTTATTTTTCAATAAGAACAAATAGAAATTTTATTAGAAACAGAGGAAATTTTTCAGAAATTAAAGAAAATGCAGTCGGGGACCTGAAAATGTCCACCCCACCCCCGGAAGATCTGTCTGTAGTTAAATTTCATTTTCCCCTAAACGTCAGGCAGTGAATGGGCCATATGAGGTCCGCGCCTTGAACCCTATCTAATAGACCTATTTCTTGAGTGACGTCACGCGACGACCATTTGGAGGTTCAAAATATATTTCTCTCTCTCCCGCTCATTAAAAAAGGAATATCGGTCTCTGTCGGTGGCCTCCAAGTGCGCGCGAATCGTATTGACATCCTTTTTTAACGCATTCAGATTTGAGCATAATACCTGGATTCACTTTATATAATTTCTGAGCGGGTCGCTTCGGAAGGATGAATTCTATGCGCCCATCCGCCAAATTTTAATCAGCAAACCAACGGTAAAATTTTTATTTTGATTGGTCAATATTTATTTATTTATTTAAATCTAGGGTGGCCGTGACTACTTCCAGTCAAATATGATACTTATTTCTAACTAAAAAAACGTAGATTACGAATCCGTTGAGAAAAAACTATAATTCCATTTGAAAGAACAGTTAAGGTTATTTCCGGTTAAACCGGAAGTGGACGACCAGGGTTTATTTAAATTCAATAGGTATATTTTTTACGTCCAAAGATATTCAAGGTGTGAAGTTTAAAAAAAAACATCATGTATGTGTATAGACTTTCTATTGCACCAACGTTCAGTCCAGGATTTAGTTTTAGTATGGTGTTATTTTCTGGGGTGGAGCTAGTACTCATTTCAAAAACCGAAAATAAGATGTATTTATGGCTTGAAATCAACGGATTCCTGTAAACCGTTTTTCTGAAAACTCAATTATAAGGGAGCAATTATAAGGGGTACCTACTCGAAAAGTTGGTTTGAAAATCTGAAAAAATTCAAAAGATAGGTAGCTCTTATAACACTAACCTATATGCTATATGCTCCTGTCAGTCAAAAGGGACGATTTTGTGCAGTTTTGACCAGAAAATAATAAATACGACTCATACCTGAAAAAAAAATGGTATCCCCTACTTGCAAGGAAAAGTATGCACCTACACCTACGCCGCTGGACTTGACACAAAATTTTCAGTTTACGTCCCGGAGTGCTCTTTATGTGGCAGAAAGTAGAAACGTATAGCAAGTTACAACTAAATATTTTTACGCATTTTAGAAATATTAACAAAAAAATATATTTTTTTTCAATTTGCACACCCTGTATCTTGGAACCTAAGAACTTTAGGACATATGCCCAAAGGAAGTTTTTGTTTTAGAAGGATGTGACGAATATTCTTCTGAAGTTTAGCGGTGTTCTTAGGGAACACCCCTCTGTAATTTGAAATCCTCAAAAAGGGGAGGGGGAATAAATCAGACTTATGCCATGGTCCTGGGTTATTGGTTATAACTTCTTTATTTGAAACCAATAACCCATAGGACCAAGACCCCAGTCTGATTTATTGCCCCTCCCCTTTTCGGGGATTTCACTTAAGAAATGGTTTCAACGCTGCACCAATTCACATAAATTTTATATTATTATTTTCTAAACGGGATTGCTGATAAACCATTTCCGAGTTTTGAGTATCCTAATGAGATTTTAAGAAAATTTAACTTCCCTGGGGGTTTCGGTCGATTTACTAAGCAGAAAACGTTTTTTAAATTGATCATGCAATAACTAGACTGGCTCTGGTGGCGAAACATCATTCCTTTCTGCAAAAATTTCTGACACGCGATGTCTTTTCATATCGTACATACCTACCAAAAACTTCCATGCAGGAATTAAGAGGGTTGGTTTTTTATTAGTTGTGATACTTGAAATCCATACAGAGTTATTATTAGATAGGTACGTACCATCGTGATAAAAAAAAACCAGTTCAGCGAATGTCTTTAGACACGAGCATTTTCTAACATTTTAAGGCGCTTTCCTTTTACACATTTATCTGAGGAGCCTCAGTTAATCTCAGCAATTCGATTGGTTCATTTGAATATTGACCAATCAAATTGCTGAGTTAAGTGAGCCTTCTCAGATAAATGTGTAAATGGAAAAACGTGTTTAAAGTCACGTCACATAACATGTTTGACTTTAGTCAACATAATAATAATGTAAACAATGGGCACATTTCCAATCAGTTTTCACAATTAATTTCAATGTTGACTGAAGTCAACCAAGTTACAGTATAAAGTTGAATGATACTGTTGTTTACAGTTGCAGGGATTTCCATATTATGTTTTCCACTTATTCAACATTTTTTTATTTAATTAGGTAGGTTCTGATACATTAACGATTGCCTAATCATTAGCATGTTATGTACATATTTATATTCTTCTCATTCTTTTTGGGCCACTTGGCGTCACATTTACAGGACTAGACTTACCGCTAGAACTTGAGTCATCAGGTTTTAAGCTTCCTCTTGTTGGTCTTTTTACAATTTTTGGAGTTTCTCTATCTTCAGTTTTATTATTCTTCAAACTTTTTGTCTCTTCTTTTACAATGTTACTGCTATTTTTACCTTTAGATTTATTATTCTTCTCTGGTTCCTTTTTGACATCCTTTTTCACAGTTGCTGGGGTTTTTTCTTTACTATCTTTGCTATCTCTTCTTAAAATTTCCTTTGAGTTACGACTCGGAGTTTTATCTTCTCTTTTAACAACAACTTCCTTTATTGCTTTGGGTGTTTCACGGCCCTTTTGCACACTTTTTTTCTCCTCCTCCCGTTTATTAATATAGGCTGCAAAATCTGAATCTGGCAAGTAAAAGTCTTTTTCATTGTTTGGAAAAGGGATCGTTTCACCTTCATCCAAAACTTCTAAATTATACATCGTTTCAAGATGCTGCCATATTTCTTCAGAACTAATTTCTTTTTGGGAAACATCACCAAGTTTGTCGCATATACAAGCCATTTGGAAATATTTATTTACACCTGAATATTATAGGTTAGGGTTATCTTGTAAACAATTTTATTTATTATTACTTACCGACAGGTTTATGACCGATCATTGCTTCCAGTAATTGTGCTTCAATTGCGGCATTCCATTCAAATTCATCCATTTCGTTTTCAAAGGTGTTTATATTTTCATTCTTTTAATTCTTTCTTGTTTTGGCAAATTGTAAACCAAACTTTACTTTGACAAATGACACTGTTGACGTTTTGACGGCCGTCCCTTGGACTGCGTTCCCAAATGTTTATAAGTACCGCTTTCAGCCTGTCCCGCACTGCGCGGTGCAGGAAAATCGATGAACCCTGGTCCCTGATTCGTCCTTTCCGCAAGATGTCTTGCCAATGACCAATCAAAGTGTGTTATTTCAATTTCTACACCACTGCGCTACAGCTGGCTGTACAACGCTAAGGTTTGTGCAGTAATGCAGTAATGTCACCCAAGAGGTGCCAAGAATAAAGGAAAATCGACGAACCCTGATTGGTCCTTTGCGCAAGATGTCTTGCAAATAGACCTGTGCGCCGCCGCCGCCGTCGACAAAAACATACCCTACGCCGCCGCCGATTAAATTCACACGGCGCGCCGGCGCGCCGCCGCTGGTTTTTTCCCGGCGGTGACGCCGGGGCCGGGACGTATAATCTGCTGAGATTCTGAGGGCTTCGTTAATTTTAAAAGAACATAGTGTTAGGTGAGCAACCCTTAATACAGTAGAAGTTTTTTAAAAGCTCGACTCGAGTCACGTGACTGGTGCGGTGAGACTGTACACTGGTACGCCGTGCGCCGTATAATGCGCCGTGACGGGGTCTTTAACAGGTGTTTTTGAGGGTCGAGGGTGTTTTTTTTTCATAGTTTTTTTATTAATGGGACGGTTCCTACGGTTCTTACTACTTTCAACAAAAATTGTAGGTGAATGTACCAATTTCGTCTTTTTATAAGTTTTCTCGTTCCCCTTGTCACTAACTTCATTAAAAATTATTATTACAAGTGTTTTTTGCGCTTAAAATTATATAAAATTAATAGGTATTTATGCGTTTGCTTGAAATCATGAAAAAAAACATGAAAAACAAAAATCAGCGCCGGCGCGCCGGTTGACGCCGTTGCAAAACTGTTCGCCGGCGTTTACGCCGGCGCGCCGATCGCCGCCGAGTCAAATTCCGTGTTACGCCGCCGCCGATAAAGTACTTGTCGGCGCACAGGTCTATGCAAATGACCAATCCAAGGATGTTATTTCTACACAACTGCACTACAGTTGGCTGTACAACTCTAAGTTTGTGCAGTGATGCAGTGGCGTGCCGTCAGGGGGGCTAGGGGGGCGACCGCCCCCCCCCCGCTATTTAGGCTGTGCCGCCCTTTCCGCCCAAGCAAAAAAGGCTGTTCCTCAGAGCCGGTCGAATTCTGCCATTCTGATGTAATAAATAACTGAAGGTAAAGGTTTATTTCTCTACGAATCATGTAGCTATTTAAGAGCTACAATATAATATACAGTTGCTTGGGGGCGGGCGCCCCAAATAGAGAAGAAACTAAATAACTGTTTATAAATTTTGAACACGGCATCAGCTCGTGGCTACCTCGACGGTACCGATTTTGCCTGTATTGGGGATTTGGAGCACTTTTCCATAAATTGTCAGCGCCCTCAGATCGCAGACCTTTCTATTATTTGATATTTCATAGTAAACAAAACCAGTAGTACCTAAATGTAGATATAATAATAAAAAAAAAATTGCATTACCAATATTTTGCGCCCCCCCCCCCCCCCCCCGCCCCTAAGGGCACGGCACGCCACTGCAGTGATGCAGTAATGCCACCCAAGAGGTGCCAAGAATACAGTAAAAGATTTCTGCTTTTTCACAGAATTTGTAAAAGTAGGAATTAACTTTAACCACACTGATGGATCGTCGACGGAGTGATCCCGTGCATTAGTGAGGGCGAATGTATCTGCTAATCCCACTATGCCGTAATCGCTAATTTTAAATAAAAATGTTTTTCACCCCTATAATGACATTCTTCAAAAAAATGGCAGTAAGGTTTTCGATCCGGCAATGCAGCAGCTATTGAATTCGATTATAATAATATGCGCTTTTGCTAAATTTAATTCAAAAGGGGGCCTTTTTGGCCCTAAAATTACAATTTTCCGAAAAAATTGCACTAAGGTCTTTGATAATAGGTACAATAATTTTATTTATTTTTCATTTATTAATCAAAGTCAAGTAGTATGTACAACATATTAAAACACGAATACATAATTATAAATAATTACGTTCGGTTACAAACTTGCGGTAAAATACTCTTCCAAATTATAGAAACAACCCTTCAGCAAAATCCGGCGGCTATATCCAATCCGATAGTAAGAATAATATGCTGTTTTGCTAAAATAAATTCAAAAAAGGGCGTTTTTGCCACCAAAATGACATACTGGAAATAATAGGACTCGAAAAAAAATCAGCTATCAAATCCGGTAATAAAAATATACATCAGTTAGGTATACATAAATAAAAAGTGGCAGCGGTTTAACAATTTTATTAGACAGAGCATAACCATGCATAGATAAGGTTCTTTGTGTATTATTGGTTGCCTATATTATAATACGTATTTGATTTTTCAATGCAACAGCCTGTATATTGAACGCTGATTAGTTCCCTCCCCAAGATGCCTTGCAAGCGACCAATCAAAGCGTGTTATTTCTACTGCACTAAAGACGTTTTTTCTCGGCATGCATTTGAAAGCATATAGAAAATAATCTTGTTTTGTATTGAACTATAATCTGTCCGGGATCCACACGACCGAGATTCACCACCGAGATTCACCCTATTTCCATGGCGATTCATTGTTGACAACAATGATTCGCCATGGAAATAGGGTGAATCTCGGTCGTGTGGATCCCGGACAGACCATAGGTACCTACCTACCTTCAAAATAATGTCAGATTTGAATCGTCCTTCCGAGAAAAATTTGAAACTGACGGCAAAAGTGACAGTATTTCCATACAAATTTTAAAAAATAGTAAACTGACCAATCATGAAAGGCCATTTGTGTTAATTTGTATTGAAAAACATAAAATCGAGAAAAAACGCCTTAACTGAGCACTAGCTAGAAGCTAGACTTAGGGACGGTCGTTAATACATGTAGGTACCTAATGTTTAATCCAAAAACTCAGACAAACTGTTAACTTTATAATTACCATTTACTTTTCCTTCAGAAGCCTATGTATTAAGTGTATTTAACTTCTTAAACTGACAGTTAAAATGGATTAGTCAATAAGTACAAATTAGGGATTAAGGTTTAAAAAAAATGCAAACTGTACCTTCCAGTCCTCCCACAGAGGGGAGGGGGGTATGATACCTTATAAGGGGAGCTTTGATACCTACACGGCAAAAAAAATCAAAATACCTAACGAAATGTTGCAAAATCAATAAGATTGAGAAAGTACATAATTATGTTGTTATTTATTAACATTAGGTATCATATTTTTCAAATTTTACTGAAAACGACAATTTTGTTGTGACTCCTATCAGTAGGTACCTACCTATACCTACCGTCTACAAATTTTGCAAAAAAAGACAGACAGGTTAATCGAAAAAGTCCGGAATCAGGATAAACAAGGTAGGTACAGTCGGAAAACTAAGTCATGCACCCGGCTCTTGAGCGTTAAGCTCAGAATTTGGAACGCCGGCCTTGGATAGTGGTGCATTTCGATCTCATTAGAACCGACACCAGTTGGGGGTGGGTCAAAAAACCTCGGACTATACGCCAATAAAGAACTATTCGTTCAGTAAATCAGCACAAAAAGCATTATTTAGTTTTTCGACTCTGCCATCCATTAACTTGACCCTTATAGCCTTCAATAATGACCGTAGTAAAAATGCATATACTAAAAGGAAATGAAACTTTCGTAAATCAGCACAAAGAGCTTTATTTAGTTTTTCGACTGTACGTACCTGCCCGGCTTTTTAGTTCTTATGAAGTTTATTAAAACATTCGTTATTCCTTAAAATCTCCATAACAGATATACATATGCATGTAGGTAAGTAGGTATCAAGCCTGCCCATAATAAAATGTAGCAAGCCTCCCTGATATGACATATATTCATTAAATAGTTGTGTTAAGGGAAACCCCAACGTATATTAATGAGGCAATGATTTACATACTAAATTATAGCTAGCTAAAACCACACCACATGTCATAGGAAAACAATTTTCCTGATAATATAAACCCAATTTCATTGAAACGCATATAAGTATGTTCATACCTACCTTGTTGAAAAATCGATTTATGCAAGTATGCCATTGTTACCCAGGTATAGCCTAAGTGTGGACCGCTTTTTGCGGAAAATTTGAAGATGTATCGAGCCTCCCATAGTATCAGGGCTCTAGTCTCCCCTATATCTTTGGGTAGTGGTATATCATATCTCGTACATTTACCTATACTATTGAAGTGGCAGGTCCAAGATTTGAGTTTTTTGCCTGAACAAGTATAGGTAGGTACCTAAATTTTGCAAGAGATTGAACTATTGAACAATTTATTGAAGTATGTATACCGGGTGATTCAGTTTGGTATTCGCCCCCCTGTAACTTTTTTATTTCAACAGAAAAATTTATGAAACCATATATATTTGTTAATCGCATGACAAACTCTATTAAATGACGTAATTAAATCTTCAATATGATGACATATGTCAAAATGACGATAGTCAATTTTTTTTCTCCAAATGACATGCTGTATATTTCTTAGCGGATTCTTGTAGACATTTATTTTCTACATTCAATTATGTAAAAAAAGTCTACACTTTTACTAGAAAAATTCCGAAAAAAAAATTGATTTGATTAGGCATAATTTGAAAGTATCTTGTCAATAAAAGTAGTTAGCCATGGAAAAAATTGAATTATAGTGTAGTCTAAGTCATTCACATCGCAAGGACCGTAGTTTCTCAAAGAATTATTATTACTTACCCTTTTAATAACAATAATACCCCATTTACCTTATAACTAGTGAATAACAATAACATTATTACTATTAACGATCTAACAGGTAAATCAATTATAATTTTTGAAAAACAGGACCCTTCGTGTGAGGGCGACATTAGGCAACACCATAATTCAATTTTTTCCACGGCTCACTACGTTTATTGACAAGAAACTTTCAAATTATGCCTAATAAAATAAATTTTTTTTCGGAATTTTTCTAGTGAAACTGTGAACTTTTTTTACATAATTAAATGTAGAAAAAAAACGTCTACAAGAATCCGCTAAGAAATATACAGCATGTCATTTGAAGAAAAAAAGTTGACAATCGTCATTTTGACATAATGTCATCATATTGACGATTTATTGACGTCACTTCATGGAGTTTGTCATGCAATTTACAAATATATATGGTTTTATATATTTTCCTGTTGCAATAAAATAGTTACAGGGGGGCGAATACCAAATTGAATCACCCGGTATACAAGCGCCTCGGTGAAGGGGATTGTGGAGATATTTATCAGGTTCAGATAGATAGGTAAAGTCGTGTCACATATTAACAAACGCTGGGATTGTGTGTCTCAGGCTTTTCTGCATTTGGTTTGTAAACGGAATATCAGTTCAGTTAAAATTCCTGTCATGGTCAATAATTAACAAGAAAAATCCCTTTCAACCTCCATTGTTACTGTTTATTGACACTGACAGTGAGTAACGGCAGAGATGACGGGAGTTCTGACGGATGTGAAATCTCGTTTACAAACCAACAGAAAAAAAGCCTGAGACACACAGCCCCCGCGTTCGTTAACATGTGACGGTCCTTTAGGATAAGTAATCGTCAGGAAAAACGGTTAAGTACTATAATAAATAAGTAGGTACTTCATAACGCCTTTCAACCTTAAAAACATTCAAAATACCTACACTTACGTTAATGCTTCTATGTATTAATTCTATATTCGATAATATAATGTAGGCATATAGGTAAGTAAAAGTAAGAAGCATTACGTTTTTAGCCTATTTTATTGATGTAAAATAGACAACCTTTGTGATTTGGGCTTACGAGGTATTGGTGTTTAACCGACGATATGGTTAACTTTACCTAATCACAACAGTGGTTCGATTCTATAGAAACAATCATTGTTGCAACACTCGTTTCTATGAAATCGAACCGTTGATTAAAATTGGATACCTACCTATAACCAGAAGTGGTTCAATTCGTTTTCGTTTTCAAGTGGTTTTCGTTAATTTTCAATAGTAATACGACGAATAGTCTAGTCACTTGATTGCCGCGGGTTTTGACGTCCGAATGGTTGTCAACTACGAGTCAAAATGGTATAAATTTTTTTAGGTTAAAAATAGGACGATAGCTTGCTCGAGTTCTCTTTGGCCGAAAAAAATGTAGGTACCTACTATTTGACAAGTAATGCATCCATGAGGACTCAACAAGGCAACCCAGAGACTACGAATCGTATTTTGCAGATTATTTTATAAATTAAAGTATTGAGTAACTAGAATCAAGTTGACGTTGTATAGTGTTATCACTGTAATCAGGATTTGATTGGTTACTGGTCTACTAAATGCTGCTTTGGATTAGTTCAATACTTAAATGTATAAAATAATCTATGGAAACGAGCGGTTGACGAGGCTGTTGATTCCGATTTCATAATACAGATTCTTTGGATGCCAAAAGGGTAATTCCATGCAATCCCTAAAAATTGCTGCCGCACGAAGTTTCAGATATTAATGAAAAAAATTTGGTATGTTACTTATCCAATGTTAAAGAGATATACGAGACTTCAAAGGCTATTTTCTCTTTCTATGGATTTTGAAGAATATGAAATTTTCTCCTGATCAGCAAAACATGGTGTTAGAAAAAAATCATATCTTCTAAAGTATAACAGATATCGCATTGAACCAAAGTTTACCTGAAAGTTCAAGGTTTTGTCTATAATCTCATACACTAGAATTCTCACAATTGCGAAAATGTGTTTATGGAAAAAATCTGGAAACATTCAAGAAAGAACGAAAATTTCCACATTTTTTCCTGGATGAAAGAAAAAAAATGGCAGCAGAGAAGCGGCTGGAACCTCCCCAACGCGTGGGTCTTTGATTTCAGGGACTTATGTTTAAGATTCTAAAGTTGATATGCCTAAATGGCACTTCCCGTTGACCAATTGCTCCCAAAAGCCTTTCAGCTCTTCAACGGGTCACCTCAATTCGATTTACCAAATTTCGGGCAAATCGATCCACTAGTTTGGGCTATAAAGTGGTTTCAGTGTTATTACAAAATTTCGATTTTTCTACCCAAAGGGTACTAAATGCTAATACATTTTGTCTCATTTAAAACCAGAAATTGAAGAACTTTCTGATGGTGACCTCGATAGTGACAATAAACCTTTCAAAAACTTGTTTTGGATGGGTAAATTAGAGAATAATTTTAAATTTCGAAATTGGTGTGCCAAAGCGGCACTTTCCGTGGGCCGATTGAATCCAAAATTTGTTCACCTCTTCGACGTGTAATACAATCCCCTTGTGCAAAATTTCAGCCAAATCGGTTTAGGGGCTTGGGCTGTACCGCGATTTTAAAGTCCGATAAAAATCAATTTTTTTTTTATTTTTGGTCAAAAGGGCACTAAGAATGAATGCATTTTTAGAAGCAGAATTTGAAGGCCTTTCCTATCGTGACGTGAAAAATGGGGGTTTGCATTTAAAATTTAAAAGTTGATGTGCCAAAATGGCATTTCTGGTTGCACGATTGGCTCCAAAAGCTTTTCAGATCTAAGTTGGGTCATCACATGCACACGTACCAAATTTCAGCTATATCTGTCGAGTAGTTTGGGCTGTGGCGTGTTTACGAACGTACGTACGTACGTACGTACGTACATCATACAGACACATTTTAAAAACCACTTTTTTGGGCTCCTGAGACCTCAAAACGTATAGATCCGGTCTTATCTCGAATTCGAAAATTTTAGTGATTGCAGTAACCTCCCTTTTTTTTTAAATGGTGAAGTGGAGTGGGGAGGTTAAAACTCAAAGCTAGATTGTTTCAAAGTTATAGACAGTCGACTATATGTACCTCGATATGTACCTTATACAAAAATAGTACCCACGGTGTGTCAGATATAAATTGCAGAATTATACTAGTTTCAGCTAAAATGGTCAAATTCACTGACTGATTTGCCCATGTGGGGCAACTCCGATTTGCCTGAACTTTCGCACAGTTCGGAAGTTCACCTAGTAGTCTAGGAGCTTTTTAGCCCTTTCCATTACTTTTTAACCTCCCCACTCCACTTCACCATTTAAAAAAAAAGGGAGGTTACTGCAATCACTAAAATTTTCGAATTTGAGATAAGACCGGATCTATACGTTTTGAGGTCTGAGGAGCCCAAAAAAGTGGTTTTTAAAATGTGTCTGTATGTATGTACGTACGTTCGTACGTACGTTCGTACGTTTGTACGTACGTTCGTACGTACGTACGTTCGTAAACACGCCACAGCCCAAACTACTCGACAGATTTAGCTGAAATTTGGTACGTGTGCATGTGATAACCCAACTTAGATCTGAAAAGCTTTTGGAGCCAATCGTGCAACCAGAAATGCCATTTTGGCACATCAACTTTTAAATTTTAAATGCAAACCCCCATTTTTCACGTCACGATAGGAAAGGCCTTCAAATTCTGCTTCTAAAAATGCATTCATTCTTAGTGCCCTTTTGACCAAAAATAAAAAAAAATTGATTTTTATCGGACTTTAAAATCGCGGTACAGCCCAAGCCCCTGAACCGATTTGGCTGAAATTTTGCACAAGGGGATTGTATTACACGTCGAAGAGGTTAACAAATTTTGGATTCAATCGGCCCACGGAAAGTGCCGTTTTGGCACACCAATTTCGAAATTTAAAATTATTCTCTAATTTACCCATCCAAAACAAGTTTTTGAAAGATTTATTGTCACTATCGAGGTCACCATCAGAAAGGTCTTCAATTTCTGGTTTTAAATGAGACAAAATTTATTCGCATTTAGAACCCTTTGGGTAGAAAAATCGAAATTTTGTAATAACACTGAAACCACTTTATAGCCCAAACTAGTGGATCGATTTGCCCGAAATTTGGTAAATGGAGGTGAGGTGACCCGTTGAAGAGCTGAAAGGCTTTTGGGAGCAATTAGTCAACGGGAAGTGCCATTTAGGCATATCAACTTTAGAATCTTAAACAGAAGTCCCTGAAATCAAAGACCCACGCGTTGGGGAGGTTCCAGCCGCTTCTCTGCTGCCTTTTTTAATATAGGGTGTTGCCAATTTCATTGCCCACTGTTGGGATCTCGGAAACCATTAGAGTTAGAAAATCGGCTAAATTAGAAAAGAGTTGCGGTTTTTGAGGGTGATCATTGATTAAGAATCTGTAAAGAATTCTGAAAAAACTGAAAATCGCTGCCAATTCAATGGCACTAACAGAAATTTTCTATGCCTATTATGAGCAACTACAGTGAATTTATCTTTTTCTTATTGTCGCCATATTGGATTTTAACACTATTGGATAGGTACACACAAAAATTAACTTTTCAAAAATGTAACCAACTATGGCTTTTTTGACAGATCGTTAAAATTGAAATTTTCTTAATAGGACTGTGTGTAATTGTTAGAATTTATTTATATTTTTCCACTCGACCCTTGTTCATAATACAAAATGTATTACGGGAACAATAAATGATTATTATTATTAATAGGACTGTAGGTATGATTTCAATTATTGAAATTATTTTATTTTGGACTTTCATGAAAAAATAAAAAAGAAGAAAATCAAAACGTACAAACACTTTAAAATTTGTACACCCTGTATCTTGGAAACTAAGCACCTTAGAGCATATGTACATAGGAAGTTTTCGTCTTAGAATAATGTGAGGAATCACCTCCTGAAGTTTGTCAGTGTACTTTAGTACTTTTACTTAAATTTTAACTAATTTTTAATTTTTCATGGTAGAACCAGAACCAAGATAGATTGCTCACGTCTTTCCAAATAAATAAACAAGGCATCCCGGAACCGAATTAGCCGCTCCGGTGAAATGGAGTCTTCGGTTCAACGTTCTCGTTGCGGTCATTGCCTGCTATCTTGTCAGCCGGCTCTTCTCCAGCACCGGTATATAATCGAATCGAACCAACACGTTGCCTTGTTCAACCTTGCCACATTCACCGTGAAAAACCACTTCTTGAAGAAGTAAAAAGAAAGACCAAAAATCAATTCCTATTCAAACTTCTTGTTTCATTTATGAAACGTGAATGCCGCATGCCACTAGAGTAAAAGCCTTTGCATTACAATCATGTCCCAAAGATTCTTTTTGCTCGTGCTGCAAGTCGCAATAATAATTATCGACGACTGCAGTTAAACACATTTTGTTGCGGGACTTCCATTCCAACCGAAGGTGTGTGCCAACTAAACGGAAAATTTACCTCAAGGCACTGACTCCACTGAGCTGAAGGACGTAGGTCCTTGTTCCTGTCACCTACTACTTTTTCTGAAGAAATAAAAAAAGTTCCAATTTTTGGCAATTCTATTTTGCCACCGATTTTAGAAACTTCTTGCGCTCAGGTGTAGAAGTTAAAAAAACATTGCCAGAAATAAATTGTTTATTTCGTGTAGGAACTTAAATAGTGTGGCCATGACTTGTTTGCCATCGATTGTGACAATAGGACCTACGACGTTTCTGTTTTTATGAATATTTGACAATCATAATTACGGTATTAAGCTTGATTGTTTAGTTATTTATAAACTTTATAAGGTTTTTAAATATACATCAGCCAATAATTATGTTACTACATAAGCAATGAAGTTTCAGATATAGGTAGGTATGATGATATAAAGGATGGCCTATAAAAAACCAGACAGTTTTCTTTTTTGTATATCTTCGTTAGGTTTTGTGCAATGTTTTTCAGTTTTATACTCGACGTAGCTGAAGGTTGAGGTCGTCGATACCACTTATTGGATTTGAATTCGCACCATCAGTGTCCTTCCTAAGGACTTTAATTTAACACCGTTATTTATGCCAATGGGGTTTTGTTACCCATTGGCATGTGACAGTGGCGTTTAGACAGGATTGAAGGTCGTTCTTTCCTCTTTCCAAAATGTCCTTCAAAATGAAAATTAATCCATTCCTAAATTTTTTGTGAATTTTCTTCTAAGGCTCTAAATCGCATAATTTGCAACAAAAAGTACAGAGAGTATGAAAACTCGAAAGCCATTTTTGTTTAAGTTGTAAAGTATGCAGATTATTAGCTTAATTTACAACTTAAATTAAAAATGCAGATTAATCTGCTCAATTTATAACTCAAGTCAAAAATGCCTACAGAGTTTTCATCGTCTGCACTTTTTCTTGCAAATTATGCGATTTAGAGCTTCGGGAGAAAATTCACAAAAAAATTAGGGATGAATTAATTATCATTTTGAAAGAGATTTTGGAAAGAGGAAAGAACGACTTTCAATCCTGTCTAAACGCCACTGTCATGTGTCAAAGGGTAACGAAGCCCCATTGGCCTAATGGTGTTAAATAAAAGTCCTTAGGAACGACACTGATGGTGCGAATTCAAATCCAATGAGTGGTATCGACGATCTCAACAAAACTAACGAAGATATACAAAAAAGGAAACTGACCGGTTTTGTATGGGCCACATGTACAGGGTGTTCCTATATTTATAGTCCTAGCTCCGGGACGTTATTCCTTACATCATTCTAGGAAGAAAAGTTATTATGGACATATGTTCGTAAATGCTTTCTAAGGGAGCTACGCCCCTTTAAAAGGGTACTCAAAAAATCAGTTTTCTGAAAATTTCTCGAAAAATATGAACAATAAGATTTTGAAATTCAGAGCAATGGTTAGTGCTATAAAGAGCTTTCTCTTCAATTTTTTTCAGATTTTGAATAACATCAGAGGTGTGCGTTTTTAGGGGGTCTTACATGTTTTTTTAAATTTTCTTTTGTTGTGGGCCTTTTTTGCCAAATAATAACAAATTCGTAATCTCTGGTCCATTGTACAAAAAAAAGGTTCCAGTTGGTTTAGGGGGCAAAAATTTGTGATTAGCACTTTGTTTTATCTACCTAATTAGTGAAAATGCAGATGGAGGATGATTCCTTACATCATTTTAGAAAGAAAAGTTCATATTAAGATACGGCAGAAATTGTTTTCTTAAAGAGCTATGGTCCTTCGAATGGACTCTCGGAAAACATATTATTCGAAGGACCATAGCCTCTTTACGAATTATTTACCGCCACATGTCTATATGAACTTTTTTTTCTAAAATAATGTAAGATATCATATCCTAAGTTTATTTTCACTAATTAGGTACATAGATAAAATAAATCTTACAACAGAAATTTTCGCTCTCTAAACCAATCATCAAAGTCACTTTACTCGAAATGGGTGCGTTTTAGCGGCATTCAACAAGAGGCTCTTTTCTGGGTAGAATCGACCACAGATTAAGATTTTATTATTATTTGGTGAGAAAAATGACTATAACAAAAGAAAATGTAAAAAAATGTGTAAGGCCCTCCAAGAAACCACGCCAGTGATGTTACTAAAAATCTGAAAAAAATTGAGGAGAAAGCTCTTTATAACACTAACGACTGTTCCAAATTTCAAAATTCTATTCTTAATATTTTTCGAGAAATTTTAAAAAAATTGACTTTTTGAGTACCCCTTTGAAGGGGCGTAACTATATAAAGCATTTCCGGACATATGCCCATAGAAACTTTTCTTCCTAGAATAACGTCCCGGAGTTAGGACTATGAATATAGGAACACCCTGTATATTGTACTGCATCGAGTATCTAAATAGAAATCCCTTATACTTACCTACCTATACCAAAGTAGGTAGAGGTATCACACAATCATAATTATTGCTTGTTGAGCACTAAATCAGCTTAAAAGCAGAATTTGAAGAGCTTATTCCTTATTCCTCCGACCTCGAAATGTAAATAACATTTAAAGGCGATGGCGTTATTTCAATTTCGAATTTTTCTGTTTTTCTGGGAAGGTTAAAAAAATATTGTGGGCAACTGGAGTGCGAAATGTCTTTGATTTTCGTTCCCTAAACCACTTTTAATTTTATCAAAAACTATTACCCGATTTTCTTTTGAACGTGGGTCAGTAGATGTATATGTTATTAACCTGTCCAGTTAGGACCTCCGGCTAATTTTCGCATTTCGTTGTATTTATCTGTAGGCATATCTACTTTCCATTTAAAGAATGGGTATTAGGTAGGTACATATACCGCGGAACATTTTTTTTTAATCACTTCGAGTTCGGGGCTATCGAAAATTTCGTCCTTGAATAATTCGATATACAGAATAACATACAGAGGTATACCAAAATAAGTAAAAAAGAGTACTTTGTTATTATAATCAGGATTATGAAGACATCCAAACAGTGAGAATATCAATAATTAATTATGGGAAAGTATAGACAAATTTCTGTGAATATAATTGCACTATGCACTACTATACCTACTAGAAACGTTCAAGCAAGAAGCCGCAGTAAGTAATTCTGGTGGTACCTGTCTCTCACAGTCTGCATTTTCAACAAATTTAAATATCAATTTTTATTACAAATTCCAATGAAAAGAAATAACTATATTGAGCCCCTTGAAATAGGTATGCAGTGAAACCCTGAGCAAGAGAGTATAACAGAAAGTTACCTCATTTCCTTAAATATCTAATTTACGAATGGAGGATACCTATTCACTGTAATTGCAAAGATAATGATTGGTGACGCCAAAGGTTTCTATACTGATGATTGACGTCGTTTAATAATTACACATAATGTAGGTAGGCAGCAAACTACCAGACATTTTCTCAAGACGGAGACAGCTTGGATTTACATTTTACTTTATAGTATCACTTTAAGAAAAGATAAGTAGGTACCTACTAATTATTATTCATACCTTGAATTTAACTTCAAATTTAACATAAACTAAGAAAATTGCTTCAAGAACGACGAGTAATCCACCACATACTTAATTAAAAAGCCACCGGAAGATGTACATCAAAGCGATGTGTATCCCTGTAGATGTTTATCACGTTAATGGGTATAGGGGCCGCCTGAATTTACTGGTGGAATCGGGTGCACACCTAGTAGTAGTAGAGATGTGAGTTTTCATGAAAAGTACATTTGTTGAAACTTTTCATAAAACTTTTCATGAAATTTTGAAAAGTTTCAAAAAAAAATGAAAAGTTGTCCTACGGTAGTATAAAGTATTCTGGAGAATTAAATAAACCTACAATAGCTGAATAGGGAACATAATATAATATTAAATCACAAAAATAGTAAGTGTAATAGGTAAACAAGTTAATAAGTCAAAATAAAAGCATTAAACATTAAAATTCATCGTTGCTTCCATCTTTTAAGTAGTATTTCACTTCATTTCACTGTTTCCAGTGCTCAATGAGTACTGATAGTACTTAGAACGACTAGAATTGGCGGCGCTTTCGGTGGCAGTTCTTTATTACCGCATTGATACTTTCAACAACTTTTCAAGAAAAAGTGAAAAGTTTCAACATAGGCTGAAACTTTTCAATGAAATGAAAGCTCACTAGTGGAATTAGTTGTACATCCGGCTTGGAATTAATTCCGGAATTATGGAATTATTACGAAATTATTCTGGAATTGATGGAATGTAAAAGGAATTAATGGAATTAGATGGAATTAGCCGGAATTAGTTGGAATTAGTTGGAATTAGCTGGAATTAATTGAAATTAGCTGGAATTAGTTGGAATTAACTGGAATTATTAAGGAATTATTTGGGATTGATATGGAATTATTTAGAATTGATAAGTACATCATTTAAAAGGAATTAAAGGAATTAGTTGGAATTAGTTGGAATTAGTTGGAATTAATATGGAATTGACGCGGAATTGATCGGAATTAATGGAATTAGAATGGAATTAATGCAATTACAATGGAATTAATGGAATTAGTTGGAATTAGCCGGAATTAGTTGGAATTAGCTGGAATTAGTTGGAATTAACTGGAATTATTATGGAATTATTTGGAATTGATATGGAATTAATAAGGAATTGATAAGTACATCATTTAAATGGAATTAAGGGAATTATTTGGAATTAGTTGGAATTAGTTGGAATTATTTGGAGCTAATATGGAATTGAGGCGGAATTGATTGGAATGAATGGAATTAATAGAATTATTATGGAATTAATGGAATTAATGGAATTAGAGTGGAATTAATGGAATTAAACTGGAATTAATGGAATTAATTCCCGATTGGAATTAATTGCACACAATTTTTTTGAGTGATCAGCCCCCCAGGTTTTAGGTTGAAGACTCTAAGACTTTTTTTTAAGGCTGACCGAAATCTGTCGAACCCCATAATCTTATTCCACCACTTACATGAAAAAATTTCCAGTTTCAACTCTTAAATTTCATCCCCCTTGTTAAATCATTAAGAGTGGCTTTTCGCGATTGATGATTAAGACCTTTTTGTACCATCAACAGAAACCCATTGTAATGGTATTAATTTTAACCCTATATACATTATTCAGTGAAAATTCGAGTTTCCACCCCTATATTTCATCTCCTTCGGTATATTTCTCCTAAAATTCACTCCTCCTTTCTCGAAGGTGCAATGTGCCCCTTCGGCGAAAAAGAATTAACATTTTGGATGACCCACAAAACATTTTAAAGACTGATGGTGGAGAAACATTTAAGAAGGATAATTTACGACGTGGGGAGAATCCAACCGCTTTCGTAGCTGCCCATTTTTTGTATTAGCAGAACTAAAAGAGCATTGAAAGAAAGTTATTAAAGTAGACCATAGGTAGGTGTGGTTTATAATAAGTATAATACCTACATATGATCAATTTATTAATCTCGCATACTTTTTTGTGCAAAAAAAAACAAAATATTGTTATTATTGTGGGTGGTAGATTCAGAAGCATTGGCACAAATCGGCATAACAAGGTAAGTAAGAATAGGTACACAATTGCATTAGAAGTTGTTGACTTTTTTATGACAACGATTAGGTAAGTGCAGAATTTAATTTCAAGTCGATATTATTAAAGTGAGTGGCCTTCGTAGCTATGCAGGTACCTGTACCTACTAACTCTTGCTGTCAGTAACAAGAACAGTCACAGGTGTGGCGAAATTGCCCAGAAATGGTACATTTTCTAATTAGTGTCGGTACCTAATCATTTAGGAAGTAGGATTTCCAAACTGTACACCACAGAAATACGATGTCAGTTACAGTTTTAAAGGCTTCTGAGTATTTTATTAAGTAGGTATCCTGATCCTGATTGTGGGGTACAGTCGAGAAAGTAAGTCATGCACCCAACTCTTGAGCGTTACGCTCAGAATTTAGAAAAGCAGCCTTTCATAGTTCTGCATTTCCATGTCATTAGAACCGGCACCAATTAGGGGTTGTATTGCTGGGTCAAAAAACATAGGACTGTGAGCCAGTTAAGAATTATTCGCTCAAGAATTTGGCATAAAGTGCATTATTTAGTTTTTCGAGTGTACCTATACATATTCTAATTCTACCACTACCCTACCTTTTGAATCTTATGAAATTCTGTAAATAATTATACAATACTTAAATGTTGTCAATAGGTACAGACTTATGCACTAAGAATTCGGATAAAAATGCAAACACATTTCGTTTCCTGCATGTTTACTGATTTAAAGAATGTAGATACCTAGTTAGCTTGCCTAATAAAATTTGTTTGGACTATTAATGCAAGTGATGTGGTAAAGGAAAGCTATAGGTTATAAAGTTAAATCGCATAAAGGTGGGTTTATACAAAAAATTTAGATTTAGAATTAGACTTTGGGTTTAATTTATGGTTAGTATTAATGCTACTTAAAGTTGGTCGTTTATACACAGTTTTTAACGTAAACTTTTCTGTAACTTGCGCATGCGCCATGAACACGAACAGCTGCCATTCTGGTAACCACTGGTACCAACTCTACCACCTGTCGTGTTTCTGTTCTGTTTACATGACATTAGAAAAGAAAGGTTAGGTGTTTGTTTGGTGTTGATTTGATTCTGTCATAATGCTAAAAAGACCGCTGTTTCTAAACACTTTTTAGGTACATAAGAGATGTACAGAGGAATGTTGTTTAAATATCAATAAACTCAGCAACAATCAGCAATAACGTTTTTGAGGTTATGTATGTTGTTGTGGTGATCACGTGAGTGGGGGAAATGTGGAATCTTAGCACTTTGCCAATTTTGCTGGGGAATTGGAGATTTTAGATTTTTCAAGTTTGAGAAGTGTAAAAAAATTTAACTTTAGCCTTTGATTTAGTGGTAATTATTAAATTTTAAATACTTTCAAGGTTAGCATATAAAACTAAACGTAATACTAAATCCAAATAAACGGCTCCATTACAATGTACGCATTGAACTTTTTTGCACCTAACCCTAATACTAAAACTAACGCTAAATTGTCTGTATAAACCCACCTTAACTTGCAAGAAAAAGTACAGAGACGATGAAAACTCTGTAGGCATTTTTGATTTAAGTTGTAAATTGAGCAGATTAATCTGCATTTTTAATTTAAGTTGTAATTTACGCTAATAATCTGCATAATTTACAACTTAAACAAAAATGGCTACCGAATTTTCATCGTCTCTGTACTTTTTGTTGCAAATTATGCGATTTAGACCCTTGGAAGAAAAGTCACAAAAAAATTAGGTATACTAAAAGGAAATGAAACTTTCGTCTTTCCTCACAAATAAAATCATTGCTACTGGCCACACAACTATTTCGAATTGCTGCCAGTAAAGGCTATCCGCGAGCTAATTTTTCAAACTATTTTTGTAGGTATTCAGATTAAACTCAAAATTCGCAATAAAGCAATGCTGGAATTTTTCAATCTTTGCGTAAGACGAAAGTTTCGTTTCCCAATACTATATGGATTAATTTCCATTTTGAAGGGCATTTTGGAAAGAGGAAAGAACGACCTTCAATCCTGTCTAAACGCCACTGTCATATGTCAATGGGTAACCAAACCCCATTGACTTTAATAATGGTGTTAAATTAAACTCCTTAGGAAGGACACTGATGATGCGAATTCAAATCCAATGAGTGGAATCGACGACCTCAACCTTCAGCTACGTCGAGTATAAAACTAAAAAACATTGCACAAAACCTAACGAAGATATACAAAAAAGAAAACTGTCCGGTTCTTTATGGGCCACCGTTTAAGTAAGGAATAAAATTCAAGAAATTCTTCGAGGGGAATATTTCAGAAGTAGGTACCCTCGGACAGGTCATGTCAACCTTATTTTTTTTACATATAGGTATAGTCAGATATTTTTTGCACTTCCAGTGTAACCTGAAATGACCCTAATTTTGATTGTTCAGATGGAATTATTATACTTTTTTCCCCAACCGATTCTGAATCTACAATTTTTTCTCAGTTAAAAACATGTATCATACTTGACCGGAAGTTCAGTGCCAACCCTAGATTTTCAAGAACATGGAAAAAGCCATTGAAAAATTAAGATTTTTGAAAAAAAACTAAAAAACTGCTTTTTGGATAGAAATTCTATTGGGCTATTACTTTTTTCTTTAAACCTTTTTATATATACGTAAAGGAAATGAAACTTTCGTCCTACATCACAACTAAAATAATTGCTACCGCTAATACGATTAATACCAGCTGTTACCAGTAAAGGCTATCCGAAGGGTAATTTTTCAAACTATTTTTGTAGCTATTCACATTGAACTCAAAATTCAAAATACGACAACGGTGGAATTTTTTCTTCTCTGCGTAAGACCAAAGTTTCATTTCCTTTAGGTAGGTATAGTTAAAATTTCTTCAATTTTCAAACATGTCAAAATTTCAAAAATAATTGAAGTGAATATAATGCCGGTCAAGTAGGTATGGTACATGTTTTTAACTTGAAAAGACTTCCCAGAAATCGCGATATGTCGCAAAATAATTGCGAAATATCGCACGCATGGAATACTTACGACCTTTTAGAGGTCTCGCACGGCATAAGGGATACTTGATTACTTGATCCCACTTTATATAGATATATCTAACTCTAACCTATGTCCTATAGTTACCTACCTACATATGTACCTACCAAATCATACTTATAAGCAAAGTTATAAGTAAGTAATTATACTTCTTATTATTAATTAATTAATAATACTTATTATTGGTATTAACCAATATCAAACATCTTTAAATACCTAATCTATTATCTACATACCTACCATAGGTGGTAAATTTTTAATTATTGTGGTCAATGATGGTACCGAGTCAGTAAGGTAAGACACATCAATGACGTCATTGTCTTTGGAACATCGAACGGCGACTTTTCCTATTTGTTGAATATGTAATTGCATTCCAACATAAGACTGCGAATGTCACCATTCTTCCGTCATAGCGGTTTCGAGTCACCATAAGTTTGTGTTTATAGCATATGCTTTCCACTCAACTTGTACTACGTATACGAAACGAGTTTAAAAACAATTACGTCGACCAATGACGTGGTATTAGACTAAAATAACCAACCAATAGAAAGTTTTTATTTGCAACTTTTTGTCAGACTTGTTTTCGTACATTCTTGTTCAAAATTGCACTGTCGAATTCATGCATGCATTGGGTAGGTTACCATGCTACCAGTCAAGGTTCCACATCGTAAATCAAAAATTATTGTTGATTTGAGATTATAAGCAGGTACCTAAAACTAGCCTCATCCATCGAGGTACCTACCAACTCTTCCTACTTACTCTTACGCAGGTACCTAAGGAATCTATACATATATTTATCTGATAAAAAGTGGGGGGTTCCAGCCCCCGGAGGTACCCATCATTTTTTAAAAGTTGCAATTTGATTTTTCTCTAGAACTACAAAAAAGATGAAAAGATCGTTCGAACAGGTCTACTTTTATTTCGAGGGGTGCACGTAAATGCGTGCATCGACAATCCAATGCTGTAAAAAAAATTCGGCAGCTACGGAAGCGGCCGGAACCTCCCCACTCGGTGAATGATCCAATTCTATCCTCGATCCTATCAGATATAAATTTCAATCCACTATGTTGTGTCTATAAGTGTTTCTGGAACATTTAAAAACTTTCAATATTTTTGCCAAAAGGGCACTGAACTTGACTGCATTTTTGGAAACAGAAATTTGAAGACCTTTCACAGTTGACAATTATGCCAAAACGGCACGTGTCGTTGGCCTCCGATTGCCACCAAAGTCAAGTCAATTTTCCTGCTTCTTGCACCTAAATTTTGTATTTTTTGCCAAAAGGGCACTAAGTTTTAATACATTTTTGGAAACAAAATTTGAAGACTTTTCATATGTTGATAAAGAAAGTAGGAGTTTGTCAATCAAATTTTCAAGTTGAAATTCCAAAATGGCACTTGCCGTTCGCCGAATGCCACCAAAATTAAGTTAGTCCTTCGTCGGGCTATGGTATTTCTACCTACAAAATTTCAACCAAATCCATTCAGCAGTTTGGCATGTAGCGTGTTATTTAATGTTCCTAAGGAATTTCGATTTTTTTGATTTTATGCCACAAATGCACTAAGTATGAATAAATTTTTAAATATAGAATTTAAATGCCTTTAATGTACTGATAAGAAAAATTAGTATTCATCAGTCAACTTTCATAGTTGACATGCCAAAAAGGCACTTGGCGTTTGTGGATTGACAAAAAATTAACTGGGCTCATCAGAAGGCAAATGCTAACCTCCTGCGTACCGAATTTCATTAAGATCCTTTCGGCAATTTTCGAGAAATCGTGCTCACATATAGACATTTTCTAAAAACCACTTTTTCGTGCTCCTGGGACCTCGAAACGTAAAGATCTGGTGTTATCTCAATTTCGAATTTTTGAGTGATTGCAGTAACCTACCATTTGCTACTGCTTAGTTATTGCAGTGGCTAGCGGTGCAAAATTATTTTACACCGCTAGCCGTGAGAAGTTGTACTTTCACAGCTCTGGTCATGCCCGAAAATCTTATTTTCAGTTAGTGTTGGAGGGTGAAGAAAAAAAAACGTTGTATATGCACCACCAGCGTGAAAGTGTAGTTTTCCGGGTTTCACGCTTATTTACCCGTGCGACACGAGTGAAGTTAGTTAGCCATCTAAGTTTTATTACAATACCTTTGCATCGAACACAGAAAAAATTAGCTTTTCAAAAATGTAATCAACATGGATTTTTTTGAAAAAGCGACAAAATTCTATAAAATCGGCTTTTATGAAAAAAAAATGTTATTTATTGTATGTGTGTGTCTTAGACATTAAGCATTTAAGGCGACCAAGAAAACTTTGGACACGAGGCCGAAGGTCGAGTCAGTGTCTAATTTTTCTCAAGTGTCTTAAACTCTTAAATGCCATCAATAACCAATTAATTCGCTTAGAATAAAAATCTTTTATGGATTCATTAAATTATTATTATTTGAAGGGTCGAGGACAGTTGGTTTATTGTTTATCAAAATTTGTGTCAATAAGGGTTTAGTGGAGAGTGGATAATAGTTATTTTTCGCCGATTGTCATTAATAGTTATTTGTGTATCTAGGCACTGAAGTTGAACTTTTTCGAACCTCGAATCGAACTAGTATGTAATGGACTACTTCACTGTCTGTTTCTCGTATTTTAATGACGATTTCAAAAAAGTGCTTTTTGACTGATTGATTTTTACATCGTAACCTCCCAACAATCGCATCATAGCACGATGGAGAAACGCCAAAAAATATTGAACATGATCATTTGAAATGTTAATTGTTGTTCTAGTTGGCGATGAAAAAAATGGATGAATTTAAATTTAGCTGTTTGTCAAAATTTCATAATGTTCATATTTCTGATGGAATGTAGAGTGAAAATATGAATTTGTTACTGGATAAGCCAAGGGCTTTGATATACTTATCTTCGACGGCATTTGCAAAAATATTTTGGTCATTCTTGGTCACTGCGTTTCTCAAGTTTCTTTATTTGCTTTTATGCTGTTTATTCGCATTTCGCAGTGACGAAATCAACGTAGAATGAAGGAATTAAAGGCATAATACTTTGGAACCGGTATAGTCTACATGGAATCTCCAATCTCCATGGATATTTTTCTTAATTTCCTAATTATACGTTAATTTCGGCATTGCGAATGAACCTCTAGTATTTTTAGAATTTTGCTTCAAGATAATTAACAATAAAATTTTGTACGCAACTCGCATGCAAGTTGTCTTTACTTGTCTCGTCGGATTATCACATTCGTTCGCAAAGAGTCGCTCATTAGACAATATCTCCTACTCGATTGTAAACTGTAAAGACTATGCTTGTTACGTAAATAATTATTTTCTTTGCTAGCCAAGAAAATAAGTTGGCAGTTGAAATAACTTCACTCGTGTTGTGAAAATAGTTATTAATTGATATTTTCCTTATTTTAGGTACACAAAAATAAATTCAAAAGACCTAAATCCGTTTGTTTCGTAAAAATTCGAGTTATAACTATTAACTATGATAGGTACTCATTTTATTTTACCCAAAAAACCTATCTCGGCACAAATGGGAGGTTACTGCAATCACTCCAAAATTTGAAATTGAGATATCACCAGATTTTTACGTTTCGAGGTCCCGAGGATCAGGAAAAGTGTTTTTTGAAAAATTTCTGTGTATGGGCGTACGTATACGCATGTGAGCACGATTTCTCGAAAAATACCCCTCGGATTTTAATGGAATTCGGTATGGAGGTTAGTGATGGCCTTCTTGTGAGCCCACAAAAATGTATTCACACTTAGCGCCTTTTTGGTATAAACTCACAAAATTCGAAATTTAAAAGGAACATTAAATAACACGCTCTAATCCAAAATATGCATCAATTTCGCTCATAAATAACCTGCCAAAGAGCGGAACTAATTTTGGTGGCGATCGGCCAACAATAAGTGCTTTTTTGGCACACCTATCAACTTTGAAATTTGGAAGCTGATCACCATTTCTTTCTATTAACCCATGAAAACTCTTTAAATTCTGTTTGCAAAAATGCATTAAAACTTAGTGCCCTTTAGACAAAAAAAAATTGAAACGGTTTGAAAACGCTCCAGAAAACGCTTAAGATTGATGGGAATGAGGGGATCGAGCCGCTTCCGTAGCTGCCCATTTTTGTAACCTAAAATAACGTTTTTTACTACCTATAGATGCCTTGTTTTTCTTTATTTACTTTTTTGGGCTGCTGATAATTATAAAAAAATATTTCTTTCACGAAAACACTGAACTCGTTAGTATTAACCTCTACACAACCATCATAATTTAAAAATGGGAGGTTACTGCAATCACTCCAAAATTCGAAATTGAGACAACACCAGATCTTCACGTTTCAAGGTCCCAGGAGCACGAAAAAGCGGTTTTTAAAAAATGTCTGTTTGTACGTACGTATGTGAGCACGATTTCACGGAAATCACTATACGGATTTTAATGAAATTTGGTTAGCATTGGGCCTTCTGGTGAGCCCAGTTAATTTTCTTGTCACTGATGAACACGAATTGCTCTTATCAGCACATGAAATTCTGTACCTATCTAAAAATGTATTCACTCACACTTAGCCCCTTTTTGGCATAAAATCGAAAGATTCGAAATTCCTAAGCAACATTAAATAACACGTTACAGACTGGATCAATTTGGCTGAAATTTGGTGGGTAGAGATACCAATACCCGCCTAAGAGCTGATTTAATTTTAGAGGCAATCGGCGAACAAGGAACAAGTGCCATTTTAGCCTATCAACTTTGAAATTTGAATAATAAACTCCCTTTTCCTTTATCAGCACATGAAAAGTCTTCAAATTTTGTTTTCAAAAATGTATTCAAGCTTCGTGGCCAAAGATCGTAACATTTGGACAAATCACAGAAACCGCCTTAGGTAGGTAGTTTTGATTTTTATCAACTTTAACTTGAATGTCAACTTTTCATTTTCAAATAGACATACTCAGTCTAAACGCAAATTTTTTTCTGCATATTTTATAATTAGTTCTGAAAATAATTATAACTTTTTGTCAAAATTTTAATATCTTTTACTCAAAATTTTCGAATGTGCGATGATGCTGCGGATCTGGTAGAAACTTAGCAAAACAATTAAAATATGTTATTTTCTAGCACGCAAAATGCATTTCAAGAATTTTTTTCACGACACACTCAAAAATTTTGCATTAAAAAATTGAATTTTTTACAATAATTTCAATTATTTTCAAAATTTATTATAAACCAAACTTATTGCACATAAAAAGACGCAGAAAAAAATTATAGCTATTAGACCGAGTAAAAAAAAATTGGTAATCTGAGAGACGGTAGAAATTACTACTTTTTCACAGAATTTGTAAATACAGCAATTAGCTTTAACCAGCCATTGTAACTATTATTAAAAAAAAGGAATTTTTGCCCCTAAAATGTAAATTTTCGAAAAAATGGCACTAATGTTTTGATCCATCAATGCAACAGCTATCCAATTCAATAGTAAGAAAGTGCCATTTGCTAAAAAAAATTTAAAAAAGGGGCCCCTTTGCCACTAAAATGGCATTTTTCCAAAAAATGTCACTAAGGTTTTTGACTTGGAAAAAAATCAGCTAATAAAAATATAGGGTTATACATAGGTTTTTTTCACGGCACCGATTTTTGACCAAAATGGCACCAAGTGTGAATACATTTTTAGAAGCAGAATTCGAGGAGCTTTTATATGATAACGCGAAAAATGGGGGTTTGCATTTAAATTTTTAAAGTTGATGCGCCAAAATGGCAGTTTTTGTGAACCGATGTGGCCCAAAATCTAATCAGCACCTACAAATTGCCCACTGAATATGTGTGCCAAATTTCATCTCGATACGTTCAATAGTTCGAGTTTTAATCTCGCACCCTGATGTATCACCGCGTTCATTTATTAATTCTCAATAATATCTACGTAAATTATATATAAACAAATTGCCGGCCATGATATGTATAAAAATACTGTAGGCCGCTCTTATGTAGGTACGAACCTACTAGTTTTAGGTAGGTAGGATCAGTAATTTTGTAATTCATACATTGACCACGTTTAACAAATATTTAAAAATAGGTAGGTAAACCAGAATAATGTAGTAAAAATTGTTATCTGAGCAATAATACTTACCTGTGGGTAATTTAGCTTTTTCGCAGAGGTTATGTTTAATTCAAGTGTAAAATATTACTTAGCAACAACAGACGTTACCTACCTGTTCTCTCTCCGAACGGTAACTTTAAGCACGGAATATAAAGACTTGACATTGTCTATTAATGTCTAAAATGACGTACCTACATAGGTAGGTAGATACGTATAACGCAAATATTTTTTTATGTCGAACGCAAATGTTCAAAGTAGCATGTTGAGACCGTAAAAGAAAAAGTAGTTGTCTTGTCTTGTGTAATTATATAACCATAGGATATGTCGAATTCAGTTACCTTGCGTTAGACTGTACATACCCTTCTCCCCGATTGGCTCACGGCTCAGGTAGAACCAGTCTACGCGGCCCCTTCATACGTGCACGGGAAAATTGAGGCTACCAGTTACCTGTACAACAAAATTACTCGAAAACTTCCAAAGTTCGGTGGACAGTTGTCGTGAAAACTTGTCGATTTTGTAAAAGGCTGTGAATCTTGAAAACAATTGACAGTGGCTGGCAGAATTTGTTCGAAAAACTATTATTTTACCTGTTGATTGTATTGAAAATCGTCGAAGCGAAATTGAGAGAAAAGTGAACCGCCGCCTGTGTGTTTAGTGACAGTGCCAGTTTTTAAAGTTTGTTCCACTGATGTGCTTACTATGGTTGATACGCGATTGATTCCATTAAAAAACTCCAAAAATACTCCAAAATCTCGCTTTATCGTAGTCAACATTGCTATATTGTGATATTTGTCCTAAAACGTATTTAAATTAAGTAAAAAATCCCTAGGTTAATAAGTCGATTTAACTTTATACACGCATTTTTCAATCTGTGATAATATCTTATACCTACATACAGATAAGATATTGCTCTTCATAACGATAACGTGGAAAAATATTGTTAACAATTGTTTTCGAATCACCTCAGAACTTTTCAACCAACTCGATTAACTTACCTGAAATCCAACAGGTGTCACGTGGCAACATGTCGGGTAGTAGTTGTTTATAATTCATCGCCAATATGATGTTGTGTTAAGTTGGATTGCAAATTACCTTTAAAATTTGCAAATGAGCATAAAAGGCATTAATATGGTCGGACCCCATCATATTTGTGTGCTCTATGTGGCCACTGCGGGTCTACAGGGTGACCTCATGGGCTCTGATGAAGAAGAAATTGTGCTTCTCATCTATGTCATTGTGGACGTTGTTCAAAATAAGGTGAGTTCATATTTTGCTTAAGTACCCCTTGTTTACCTATCGTACGTGCACTTACCTACATACAGGCTTAAAGTAGAAAGAGCAATAGGTACTAAATTCATTTTAAAACTATCAGCCCAACTATCTCCAAAACGAGATGTCTATATAATAATCTCTGCATGTCCATTTCTTAGGGCGGGTTGTATAAAACATTTAATCCTGGACTTAACGCTAACCCCCTTATTATACCATAGGAACAATAATTGTTGTCAACAATTTGTTGCTATAGAATTTTTGAAGGATTAACTTTAAAGGAGGATTAAATGTTTTATACAATCCAGCCTTATAAGGTGTTATTGAGATTATGGCGAAAAGTCTTCTACAGGTAGTACCCAACTATACTTACTTTGATTTAAAACGGTAGCACTAAAATGACATGAAAATCATAATTTTTTCGCACACTCATAGAGGAAACGTACCACAACCGCGGGACGGGAGAATACGGGTATATTTACTAACCATTTTTCAGAAAATGTATAGCTATACCTAACTCACCCAAGGCCGAAGTTATGAGAAATATACAGGGTGATCAAATAAAAAAACGATCAAGGGTGGCTATGGAAGTTCAAAAAATTGTCTCTAATAATCCCGAGAATAATCCCAAAACACTTTTCTTTGTTTGCATTGGTGTCCCTCGTGAAATTAAGGGTTGACTGACAGCCGATAGAACTCAAAAAACTCTATAGTAATAATTAATTAACGATGTCTTTTCCAAAAATTCATGGCCCTCCTTGATCGTTTTTTTATTTGATCTCTCCGTCCGTACATGGTATACCTACCTGTACTTTACCTAATTTAAGAAGTTTCCATTTTCTATTTATGGCGGTACTTTTTCCCGATTGTAAAAACATGCATTATATACAAAGTGGTTCCTTTTTCACTGCTCACCATTGGCATCTCCTAAATGGTACGATATCTTGATTCGTTCCTGAGTTATTCCGAAAATCTGAAAATTCCGAATTTAAACAAAAAAAATGCAGCAGAGAAGCGGCTGGAACCTCCCCATCGCGTGGATCTTTGTATTCTGTGTAGATAGTAGTCAATTCAACAGAATTTTTTTTATCCTTATCGTCTGTGACTAATTTCGCAATTTTCTGACAAATACCAACATCACCTCGGACATCATCCATCACATTTGACAATATGTTAATTTTAAGGTTAATCTTTTGCCACCTTTTTGACAATAAACTGCCACTTTATGTCATCCACTGTCAGCCCAGTCCCTTTTAATGAGAAAGATTTTTTTCTCTATTTTCCACTGAAATGGCAGAAACTGTGAATACATTTTTAGAACCAGAATATGATCGTCTTTCTAATGACGACATAAAAAAGGAGACCTTGTATTTAAAATTTTAAATTGATATGCTTAAATGACACTTCCTTTTGACGAATTGCTTCCAAAAGCCCTTCAGGTCTTCAACGGGTCACCCAATCTTTATGTACCAAATTTCAGCCAAATCGATTCAGTAATTTGGGCTATAATGTATTTTTATATTTTTGACAGCTGTCACTCGAATGGCATCCACAAAATTTTTTTAGGACTTCTAGATTTTGAGCAATGTTGAATTTGGCACCATCCAACACACTAAATTTGCTTTTCAAAAATGTAACCAACAAGAACTTTTTTGAAAAAACATGTTAAAGTTTGAGTCACACGACTTAAAAACTGTTTTATTAAATTTCCAATTCAATTGCTTTAAACGTAAATAGGTATTACGAAAGTCGGTGTACTATTCTGCCGTGAAAGGGCGTATCTGAAAAATTGTAGATTTGTGACAAATGACCCTATAAATAACATTCTTATGAATTTATATGTATAGATTTCCCACGAAGGCCTCAAATAATCACCAAAGTGTTAAGTAATATTTTATAAATTGAACTGACTGAATTGAACAAGCAGGCAGCGTTTTAAAGCTGAAAAATACTGAAAAAAAAACACAGCAGATACGCCCTTTCAAATTAATACGGCAGTATTATATACTTTTTTTCAAAAAGTTTAAGAGGCTCACCAGCCCAGTAGTTGGCCAGTGAAGGACAATTTCAACTCTGACCTTTTAAAATTTCCAAAATGCGAACCTAATCAACTTTTTGATTGTCAAGTTGAAAATTGTTAGGTTCCATTGAATATGGTGGATATATTAAATTTAACATAATTTTGTCTTTCATTTGCAAGAAAACAGAAAATGAATTAAAAATCACAATTTGACAGAAATTATCCAAAGTATACCCATTTTTTGACCAAGAATTTGCCAGTGTTTGACCATAATTTTAACTATCGTTTCGGAAACCGATTTATTTAAACTAAACTGTACACTTGGAAGCAACGCCTTTTATTTTCTCAATATTAAAAGTAACGGAAAAATATTTAGTACGGACGCTCTTGGGAAAATCGGGGGGTTACCCTGCACTTTATGATTAAGGGCTGGTACTTTGCACACTTCTTACCTAGATGCCAAAGATCACTTTTTGAGGTGTTGCCAAATTTGAAGTCTATGCGGCCACTCGCTTTGGCGGGTTGCCTATCTCCATTGGGCGTACTTCCCCGAATCGCCTATTTAGCCAGCTTTTTCGCTATCAAGACTCTTCCACGGGTCACCCAATCTCCATGTACCAAATTTCAGCCAAATCGGTTCAGTAGTTTGGGCTATAATGTATTTTTAATGTTGTTACAAAATTTCGATTTTTTTATCCAAAGGGCACTAAATGCGAATGAATTTTGTATTATTCAAAACCAGAATTTGAAGACCTTTCTGATGGTGACAATAAAATTTTCAAAAACTTGTTAAGATCGTAAAATGAGAATATGTTTAGATTTGAAAATTGATGTGCCAAAACGGCATTTTCCGTGTGTCGATTGCCTCCAAATTTTTTTCAGCTTTAATACGGGTAATACAATCTCCATGTGCAAAATTTCAGCTAAATCTGTCCTGAGGTTTCGGCTGTATCGCGTTTTTAAAGTATGTTAAAAAATCTCGAATATTTGAAGTTTTGTCAAAAAGGCACTAATAGTGAATACATCTTTAGAAGTAGAATTTGAAGGCCTTTATTATGGTGACGTGAAAAATGGGGGTTTGCATTTTAAATTAAAGTTTCGGGAAGTACGCCCCGGAGATAGGCAACCTGCCACAGCAAGTGGCCGCATAGGCTTCAAACTTGGCAACACCTCAAAAAGTGATCTTTGGCATCTAGGTAAGAAGTGCGCAAAGTACCAGCCCTTAATCATAAAGTGCAGGGTACAGCCCAATAGCGTCCCTACTAATTAGGACAGACTCATATTCTCCTTATTCTTAGGAGTAGGGTTAGTTATCAACAATTTTTGAAAATTATAAATTAATAAAGAAAAAACTGGTCAATACCTCCTCAGCAAACAAAACGATTGCAAAATTTCCAGTTTAGAATTTTAAAGACAAACTCCACAGTGTTGTTGGTTTTATCTCTGTCGGAACGCGGTTTGTGGGCGGAGTTTCCCGCATGCTTAATTAATTTAATAAATTGGCTGAATTTGGTTCAAAATATTGAAACATTTGCGATGCAAACGAATTGAAGAAACACAATGAGAATTGGTTAAACTTTGCAATTGCAGTAGTACCTAAAAGCATTGGGAAGACCCAACAAAAATGCAAATTTTAAATTGAAACTCGGCATAGGGAGTCAAAATTGGATTCTGGACTATTTATGCTTATGATTTTTTTGATTTGAGTAGGTGTATGTGCCTCAAAAGATGCATTTCATAAAAGTCCCACTCTCAAAAATAACGAAAATGTGCACAGTATTATTTTAATTTAGGTAACAGAAAGGATGAATAAAAGCTAATTGAGAGAAATAGTATAGTATAGACAACAATAATCATCCTTTCAATTTAAATAGTATTAGGAGTACAAGTAATACTTTGTGTGGCAAAGCTGGATGTTTGTCTGAAAATCCAGCTGAGCCAACAAAGGCACTTTTACTCGGAATGACATGGTATTTTTTCTTCAAACGCAGAAAATTCTTTATAAGTGGATATTTTTGATTAAATTATTACTCAAATCTTTAAGAATAAGTTTAGTATTGCTATGGGATGCGATTACCGAAGATTCACAAAGTGGTGTGAAAGGAAGAACGTCACTACTTAGTACCATTGTTAGTACTTACTCCATCAGCGGCTGAAAAGTTTTTTTTCCGCCGCCGGAATAAAAATAATGTACTTCATTGCCATGGCATAGAAATGTCACTTTAACATTGTCAACAAATGTTATTGAAATTCAGTTTTTTTGACGTTTGAAGAAGAAATGAATTATCGTCACTGATCTTACAAAAATTTCGAAAATACAGGGTGTCCGGAAATAACGATGATTCTGCAGCTCAAAAAATATGAAAAAATGTTCCTATAAACATGGGTCCGGAAATCGCCCCTGAGGGGCGCTCAAAATTCGGTTTTGATTTTGTCAATTATTAAGTTCTTGCATACTATCTGACATCGATAAGCAACATTAGATAACTTTAGATACTAATTTTTAAGATCCGTTCAGTTTTGTAATTTAATAAAAATCGTTTGATAAGCCTAGGAAATGCAAATAGATCTTTAAATCTAATTTTTTCGAAAACGGTTGATCCTACGGTGTTATAACAAGAGAGGCTTTTTTATGTAATTTTAGTCAGGAAACCATATTCCGGTGAGAAATTGTATAAAACATAACACATAAAAAATTTTGGGTGGGGAAAGCTGAAGCCCCCCCCCTATTTTCCACGCCCCTGGTTGAATCTGCTTTTGGTAGATACCATAGTCTGATGGCGCTTACTGATGTTAGATAATGTGCAAAAAGTCATCACTGTATCTTAAGCGGTTCCTGATTTATTGAATAAAAATCGAATTTGAGGCGCCCCCTTCAGAAGGCCGTAGCCCCCTTAGGAACGATTTCCGGATACATGTTTATAGGAACTTTTTTGCATATTTTGAGCAGCAGAATCACCCCCCGAAATATTTCATCGTTATTTCCGGACACCCTGTATATCACTGTGGGTAACTCTATTAATTTTATTCTTAGTCCAATAATTGACCACACTTGGTCAACCACTGGATACAAAGCAATATTTAACAATTGGGATCCACCAATGAACATCCAACATGTTCTGCATTCTATGTCATTGCCAAAGAATTAAGATAAGCAATCTGTCCAAAAGACCAGTCGTTGACCACGTAGTTAACCACTGGAAAAGTATGAAAAATATACCACCAAAAATTGACCATGAGCTTTTTTATTATGAAATAATAGTTTCTGTAATAATCCGCATTGCAAAATTGTTATTTAGAGTTCTATATACTACATAGTACAGTCACAGTTTGCATTAATCACCTAATTGTACAGTAAATAAATTATTTGCAAAAAATGCGCACCAGATCTTACTTGTAGCATTTTCACCGCTTTGAGTGGTTTACAAGCGATTTATAGCACTTATTCACCGACTTCAAATTGACCATCACAAAGTTTTAGCGAATCCATTTTACACAAATGTGCAGAATCCTTGCAGGTGGAAATAGTGTGTCAAATTGATATTAAGGGTTTCTGTATTCTTAACAGACGAGGATTGCTATATTTTGTGGTCAATTATTGGGTGGTGGTCAACTACTGGGCAGGTAACCCTACTAATTTTATAAATTATTCAGAGATTTTAGAATTTTGACGATTTTTCAAAAAAGTCCATAGTGATCACATTTTTGGAAAGCAGTTTTTGCTATAATAATAATAATAATAATAATAAAGTTTATTGATCACCGATAAGTTACAAATCAAGAAACAATAGCAAATGCATAAGCAAACACTTAATACAAAAATAACTTAAAAGAAAGAAAAACAACAAATTTTCCTCGGTAATCAAAAGGTGGAGGGTCTGCAAGCAGATTTTCACCTACACCCGATCACCTCCACCCGAAGATAAAATTTTCCCATAAGGACATTTTTTAAATTTCTAATTAAGTTGGCCGTACCTGGAATAACGTATATTTCAATTTCAAAACACATCCATCAACCCAAGAGACTCATTTATAAACGTACATATGTCACTTATGTCTTATGGGAAAATTCTATCCTCGGGGCCTCGCTCGGGGCGCTCTGTACCAAAAACTGTCCATTACTAAAAATTCAGACAATAATTTCCTCCTGTATATTCCTTGAAAGTGCATTTACTTATTTTGTCATATTGACACTGTATTTATTATTATTATTATTATTAATTATTTACTTTTTAATTTTTTTGTTCTGCTAATCTGAGATATCAACAATTGTACAATAGGGGTTAAGTGGAAGAGCAGGTGGTGGACTTCCATCAACCTGAACTTCGCCCTTGCGTTTATGCAATACAGACATTATTATTATTATTATCATTATTATTGTTTCACCAAAAGCCACTTTGCATTAGAATTATGCGGGGTCCTTTTAATTCTCTTTCCCTTTAATTAACCTCCCCATACCACAATTTAAAAGAATGAGAGGTGCCAATTGAACGTGTGTTCCTAAAAGTATGGATCTGGCCCTTTATTTTACAAACTATTCACTCTATCAAAAAATTGTTCCAATAAAAGTCGAAAGGTAAATTTAGACGCATCTGTTGATGTGATTAACTCGACATAATCTTTTAATAAAAGAAATGTGTATGACGTAATTACTCAGGGAGACTGGGTGAAGAGGATATCAAGATAAAGTTAATCACATTAGAAGATGCACATTTTATCTTTCAATTTTTACTGGATCAATTTTTTGAAAAATTGAATAGTTTGTAAAATAAAGGGACACATCCATATACTTTTAGGAACACGTTAAATTGAAATTTTCTCTAAATTTACAGTATGTAAAGGTTTGATTTTATTACACCGTTGTAAAGAGAATCAAAAATGCTACTTGATACAATAAAGAAATATGCAGAGTGCCCTTTAAAATAACAAATTGACATGTCGCTAGCCAATGAAATAAAAACATTTTGGGACCACTGATGCGGTCGAAATGTAGTTCAGAGGCATGCAGTCATATCGCATTACCAAAAATGGTTCCGAGACTAACGAAGTTATGGAGGGTATATGGCCCCTCCTGTTTGACTCACTCTGTATAAATGTGAAATGCTTTTAGATCCAATCGTCTCACCATTGTGGCAAATCAATTTTGAAAACATAAATAGGAGATCTTCATATTCAGGTTTTATCGGGTTTTATAAATGTATTTAGTTATTTACATAATGGTTCCATTAAACAGAAAAATAAAAAAATATATTTCCAATGCGACGCATTCCAAATTTTATGATTGATAATATTAAATTCTGGTTAAAAAATGTATTTACAGTTTCTACCATTTCGGTGGAATCGTGGAAAATAACGAAAACCCTCATTCTCCTTAGTGATTTTCGAGGTGAAATTAGTCACAATGTCGCCGGGTGGTTTTTCCCGTTTCTTAAAAAGCGACTTACTATACCTATCGTTAAGAGAAAACCGAAAGAGACGATTTTGGGCAGTTTATCTAGTAAATAATAAATACGACTCATGGTACAAAAGACCATCAGTAGCGTGCCCTATATACTTGACGGGAAAAGTATGCACCTGACCTGACCTCTGGACTTGATACAAAATTTTCAGTATTTGCCACAGAGCGCTCTTATCCATATATCGCGAATTTAATTTAATAAATAAGGAGTCATCGACAATTATCCGTAAAGTATAAGTAGCGATAACCATGCAGATACATCATATCATATAGAGCGCGGATTTCTAGCTATTATGCTATTTGGCAGTATTAATAGCAGATCAAAAATAACCTAGGGAGCCCGAATTATAACGAAAGGATTAATTGAGTTAAATTTTTTGTGCTTATTTTCCTTTTCTCCGAGTTTTTTGCTTTTTACATTTTTCTGTGCTTTTTTCATTTTTTTTTGCTCTTTTTTGTCCTTTTTGTACTTTAACGTTCTATTTTATAATTTTTAACGTTATTTGATGAAATTCGGTAACATTTTTTTCAAACTATTTCATTTCTCTGCCCATTCTACCACATGGGGTCCAATTTTCGAATCTCTCGAACTGTTTTGCATGCGGTGTTACTAGGCAACCGCCAATGAGATTGCATCTACCGTAGTGATGCCACATACGAAACTATTTGTATGATATTCTCTGCAGATCGATGAAAACAAAATTTAAATTCATCTAAGTATTTCAAAATTGCAGTAAATACTTACATGAAATTGTATTATACAATATACTTTTGAAGGAGTGGATAATGGAAGGATTTAAAAAAAATTGGATCATTCTATAGTTGAGTATAAAGACCGCCATGGGTGAACGAATATCGAAAACTTTTACTGCATTGAATTCGTAATGAAATTTGCGAGGAAATTTGCCTTAAAACAAGGTGCACAAGTGGGGATTACTATATAAAATTTTGTGCCATTTTTGAGCTTTTTTTGTTTTTTGAGTTACTTTATAGCTTTTTTGTGCGGTTTTATGTAAGTCCGCGCTCTACATATCAATATTTTGATTTATCGGTATATCGATACCTAAGTATCATAATATAGAAAGTCGCAGGCCTATTCTTGACATTTTGCAAAAAATGGACATTTGGTCCTCGACATTTCGCCCCTCTTTTTTTTTGACCCGATACTTTCAAGCATTTCGCCTCTGAATTTTTCGCCCCCGATATTCATAGTTAGTCTTGTAATTAGTAGGTAAGTCCTGTATCCTGTTTAGGTACTTTCTCGTGCCGATGTTTTGATGTACATATATATCCGCGCCTATCAGTTGTACGGGTTTTGTTTCCATTACGTACTGGTGTTGAAAAATGACGTGTCGAATGGCCAAATATTGAATTCAAAATTGCTACCATAATAAGTTATACCTATTACATATGCATTACATTACCTGTAGAATTATACATTATTATTAGATCTGACTTCAAAGCGGAAACGTCGCTTCGCCCTCTGACCGGAACTCTCACGAACTATAGACAACAACCCCAAAGAACAATGACATGAATAGAAAACAATTCGCATTCAATATTTCCGAAGTGAATTTAAATGTATGTAAACTAAAAATTTCTATAAATAATGAATGTCGTCTTATTTTACGCCAACACTCTATTTTAAAATAAAAATACCGTTCCTGGGCTGTTGTCGACCATCAGTGAAGCGTTTCATGAATAATGGATTCAATACTCATTTCAAGAACGAATTTCCATCTATGCCCTGCTAAAAATGCTCTAAAAGTGAGTTAGTCTCTCCAGGATAAACTTATCTCATGAATTCTGTAATTCTGATATTGCTCAATTCAATTTTGTGACTGTACCTACTACACTGCAGCCGGATATTATGATGGATATGAATACATTTTTATTGAGGAGAGGCGGGTAAGTTGACGAAAGTAGGCAAAGAAATTTTTTTTGAGAACGTTAGATTGCTTTGATAATGAGTACATTGTGTTCGAAATGCGTTTGCAGTGAAAATCAAGTGTTTCGATGTAGTGGGATATTTCTAGTGATAGAGAACGTAAGAGCTTGATCACAAATCTGAGATTGTAAGGTATAAAATAGACTATTTAAGTGCTTTTTCGAAAAAGTTTTTATTAATTAAGAAAAGCTCGAAAAATGAATTGTCAACATTCGTCGTCAACCCGCGCGCGATGTCGCGCGATAGGGGCCAATTTAATTGTCCCACTATATCACTATTGAGCTATAGGAAACTACCTATAAAAGGTGGAGAGTTGGTTAAATTAGATAAAAGTTGCGCTTTTTTTAGAGTAATTAAGAATCTGTAAGGAGTTCTCTTTTATTTTGATTCGTTCCTGAGTTATCCCGAAAAAACAGAAAATCGCGATTTTAAAGAAAAATTCATATCTTTCTGACGATTCGTGGTCATCGAATGAAACTTGGAGCTTTTATATTTTTCGCAGATGTCAGCTCAATAGCCTTGACAGAAATTTTCTAGGCATTCTAGATTTTGAGCGACGGCAGTCCATTTTTTTTCTTATGCCGGACACACTTTTCAAAAATGTAGCCAGCTTAGACTCTTTTGACAGATCGTCATCAGACTAAACTTACCTAGATGAAAAACATTTGCAAAAACGTACACCGATCGTTTCAATCTCCTACTCGATCTCCTATGACATGTGAGAACAATTGAATTCATCAGTAATATACCTAGGACGTCTTGGCATTTGAAAAGCTAATTTTTTTGTCTATCCGGCTGAAATCCAAAATAGTGGCTATAAGAAAAAGAAAAGTTGGCTGTCGTTGCTCAGAATCTGGAAGGTCTAGAAAATTTCTGTCTATGCAGCCATTCAGCCATTCTTGGCAGCCATTCAATAATGTGAAAGTTTCACATTTCATTTGAATACCGCACCTATTTCTTTAAAATCGGGATTTTCAGTTTTTCGGCATAACTTAAGAACGAATTAAGATAAAGGAGAATTCTTTACACATCCTGCCACACAAACTTCCTTAGTGCTTTTATACCGTTCTGCACAAATCAATTTTGATACACTTTCGTCAACTTACCAGCGTCATTTTATCCTTTTTGAAGTTGAAACCCATTCAATAATAAAATACTAATACAGTATTCTACAATAAAAATTTATGGTTGATCAGTTGATCGTATTTTTATTGAAAAGTGCCTGCATTTTAATTACGACCTTCAGATTTATATTTGACATGGTTCGGTGGATCTAATAGTTTTTGAAACATACCTGATGGCTGATGGCACATATGTTTGACATAATATTGTCAGTTCGTTATCTTACCCTCTTCGTCATCTTACCCTCTTCGTCATCTTACCCGTCTCTCCCCCCTATCAACATAATTTTTGAAGGATCGAAAAAAGCTCATCGATCCTCAGGGATGATAATACAAAAGGAACTGCTTTTTGAAATTATTTGAATTTGGGCGAAACGTCAGTGTCAATTTATTGGTTTGTTAATTGATCCATGCAAAGTCCCCCATATTTTTGTGCAGCGCTGCCATTCAGCCCCCCTCCCCACATGGGGGGCACACTTGTATCTGACAAGGAAAGTGTCCCAGCTGCTCAATCAGGATTTGAGAGGAATATTTTTTTCTGTTCCAGATCATGCCAATAGTGAGTTCTCAAAACGTTCCCGAGCGGATTTATTTTTCTGGTTTTTCCGAGGGTTTTTCTTATTTTTTGAATTTTCAAAATCTGACGATTTTGTGGATATATTGAGTATAAGACAGTAAAATTTCATACCACAATGGTGTTGGACGTTTAGTTTAGCGCCGACCCGCTTCGGCGCGGGCCAGTTTGGCGCTATGGGCGTTTTGGCGCCAAAAAGTGTAGTTTGTGGTTTTAAACCTGACCTTTTAAGATTGTTATTACTTGCATAATATTAGATAGATATTTAAGCTCAAGGGCGGTAGGTGGAAACGAAATCGCCTGAATCTAGACAATCTTGACTTCTAAACAAGTATTATACCTAATAGAATACATATTACGTACCAAGGAATGTGACTGTAATTTTTGTGGTCTACGAATGCAATTTTGGAAATCGAGGCCCGTGGGGCCGAGGCTATATTTTGCACGACCGAAAGTCGTTAATCTTAAAAATTCTTTAATTGCAGACAAAATCATGATAAAACGCAGTTAGCGAGTTTGAAAGTTTAGCAGGTATAAATAAGGCAACTTTTTCTTCCTAACAATTTAAGGTAGTAAAAGTGACGCTTTAGTCCCCGTTTTGAAGGAATAACATGGAGCTCTTTATGTAAGTCGTGCAAAAAAGTACTTTTCTGTTCTATAGAGTAAAACCGGTAATATACATTTTGAATTTTTGAGGCTGCAATCAGTAGATTTAATTTATTGTTTTATTAGGTAGGCATCAATTTATAATAACTAGGTACTGATAACAAACGAAATCATAGGTATAATTCGGTATAATTACTTTGATAGACATAAGAATTAATTCAACGATAGGCGCCAAAACGGCCCGGCGCCCAAACGGCCTGCGCTAAAACGGCCGCGGCGAAATGTCCCATTCAGGGTAATCCATTCTACATTGGGAAATAAAGAAAAAACCTTATACAATGTTGTTATACAGGGTGTCTCAAAAAGCTCGCACCTATTAATGGAGTTATCCAGAATTAAATTTGTTTTTGAAAATTGTCAGGGTTCAATAGTTCTTCAGTTATAATAGATTTAAGTGGACCAATCAGATTTCAGCTCTGAATTGCTTCATGCATATAAGGTAACTTAATGCTAGATGCACTATTTCACTATTTCCTGGGTTACAAGATACAACAATATTACATTTTCGTTCATAGTATCTTGTTAGATAGGAAATAGTGCATCTAACATTAAATTAACTTATGGATCAATTCAAATTTGAAATCTAATTGGTCCTCTTCAATCTCTTTTAACTAGACAACTGTTGAACCCTGGAAATTTTCAAAAACACGAATCGACTCGGAATTTAATTTTGAGTAGGTACTCCTTTAAAAGGTGGTGCGAGCGTTCTGAGACACCCTGGATAAGTTGCCCCTAAACCGAGTTTCAGCTCCCATTTAGTTATCGAGTTATAGCCACCATTTAGGGGCTGTAGCGTAGCTCGCTTTGGGGGCAACTTTATAGAACAACATCCTATAAGATTTTTTCTTTATTTTCCATTGTAGAATGGATTGGTTTATTCTTAAAACACCATCGTGGTATGAAATTTTACTGTTTATACTCAATATCCACAAGTCAAATTTCGAAAATTCTAAAATTAGAAAATTCACAAAAATGAATTTGCGCACGGGAACGGCTTTGGGAACTCACTATTGGCATGATCTGGAACAGAAATAAATATATTGCGGTCAAATCCCGATTGGGCAGTCACCGAGGGGCCCACAAGCCCTGAACATTTTTTATTATTAGATAGTGATGATTTTCTAATGGGATTCGGACAGGAAATAATACACTGAGATTTCGGTGCCTTTTTTTATATTTAGATTTAGACATTTAACCTAAAAATTTTATTAGAATAGAATTTTATTACAATAAACTGTACTCTGCCAGGGCCCTGAAGAAGGAACAACAGAGTTCCGAAACGTCAAAAAAAAAGGCACCGAAGTCTCAGTGTATTATTTCCTGTTCGAATCCCATTAGAAAATCATCACTATCTACTTTCAACGGAAGTCAAAAAACCAAATTTAATATTTTTTATTATTCATCCCTCGATTTCTTAGGTATAAAATAAAAATTCAGTGCCCCAAAAATAATCTTCCATAGCTATGACCTACCTATGGAAGATTATTTTTATTCAGCAATCCACTCTAGTGCACTCTTGTTGTTCCCTCATCAATCATTTATGACCACCCGATAAAAGAAAAAGAAACATAAGGCATAAAGAACTTACGTTTACCTATATTTGCCTCTCTGGTAAATGCATAATTTTGGGCTTCGCGGATGTGCCCAAGAATGATTAGCCTCATATCACATATCACATCAGCAACGGTATTCCTGAACAACACATACACTACATACCCAGTGATGTTCCCATCAATTTTTTTGAGGGTATACTACCGGTAAGCCATTGTGAGCTGACCTTTCCTAGAATCTGAAGAAGGGGGGGGGGGGGTAATGACAACAAAAGAGCTTGAAATTTTTATTTTTTATATACCTCCTAAAACGATTTAATCCTAATTAAATATGTATCGGATCGGGTATGATCGTGCAGTGTCCAAGTCGTGCATATAGTACTCGGATCGGCTTGACGTTAGATTTTCAATGAAAAAAACACATTCAGCAAGTTTTACGAAATGCCACGAGAAACTTACAGAGAATATCTATAGGTAAGTTTTAAAAAAATTATTGAGAGTATACGCTGTATGTCCAGAATATCCCTTGGAGTATACGGCGTATATGGAGTATACCCTATGGGAACACCTCTGCATATACCGTGACAACTGACAACCTGGGATGGGGCAGGGGTACTCATGCATCAGGGGCACAACAGGAAGCTAGATTACCAGTCAAATGCCCTGAATCAGGGCATTTGACTGGTAAACTAGCTTCCTGTTGTCGCATCATGTGGGAAGTCTGGAGATTTTAAAAATTTTCTATATTGACACACATATCAACTCATCAGTGATTAGATTACTTACGGGATATTGTGCTGAGGAAACTCCACCCATGTTGATGAAGTTTTTAGATTACAGAAGCGAATAATAGAATCATGACAATCATATTGACATTCCGTGGCCCTCGGTACTCTTTATCACAACTCTTTATGTAAAGTGTCACATTGATGAATTTGAGTACTGTGGAGACGGGCTTTCGTACAACCTCAGAACACAGTGGAACACATGATCAGCTTAAATCACCGCAACACGTCAGCGAATTGTCCTGGGATAATGTCCATAAACCATAAAAGTTTTTAATAAATTGCCGAACGAAATTAAACGACTATTTAAATTGTGCCGCACGCTGTAATAATTATGTTTCATTATTGTTTCTTTTTCACTGTTTATTAAACTCTATATTTGTTACATGTACGCAATTGACAATTCCACATATTATGTAAATAGTCTTAATTATTGAGAGACATGTCGCACCAGGCAAATTTCGCATCTGTTGATGCCAATAAACTCTAATCCAAATCGGCTTTAGATGGGGACAAAAGCGCGCGAGTATTCAAGATTAATTTTTTATTTCCGGTTTAACGGGAAATTACCCCAACTTTGCTTTCTCAAATTGATTCATAATTTTTCTTAAATGATTCGGGATCTACGATTTTTTTCTAGTTAATTGGTGGATTTAGGTTTTTGCCTTTTGGAATGGCGCACTATAGTAGACGCCATAAGTCAAATTTTTACGATTTTGGAGTTTGAACGATTTGAAACTGACAGTAGTTTGACTATTTAACTATGGCAAATGAACCAATAGCTCGACTAGCAGCTCGTTTAAACCCCAACATCGAGAAAATTCGCCTATAATTTGATTCTTAACCCTATCATCATCAAGCGAGTTCTTACAATCTTACCTATAGGTATCGTTATATCTTCAATTCAGTTCTCTAAATAGTTGCTTGCTTAGTATACATACTGCCGTGCTAAGCTCAAAAGGTGTATCTACAGTTTTGGCGGAAAATGAGTTAACACCGGAATCTTGTTAAGAATGTCTTAAACTACCATGAAAAAATTTTTTGTTGACATCCAATCACTATTTTAGTCAAAATTCGCGAATGAATTGAGCCAATATGCATTAGGTCTTATGCGAGGTCTTATGTGTTTTAAAATATAAAGTCGTCAAAATCTCGTTTCCATCGAAACTGTAGATACGCTTTTTGGGCTTAGCACGGCAGCATAGGTATACACTATACATCTGTGAATTAACCTAAGCTGCATAAAACCTATTACGCAAAGTTCCATTCAGAACATGTTTTATTTATGAATATCAAATCAATGATATCAAGTGTTAATCCGAATCGGTTTGTTGCAATAAGCTTAGGTACAGTTATTGTTTTGTTGTTACAACTTTGTTAAATGCACAACTCAAACACGATTTGACGATTTACCAACAAATCCTCCTTGAAACTTTTTTTTTTTTTTGAGAAAGTTGTACCTACATTTTCATGCACAGTACTATTTCTGTATGTAGATATACAGGGTGTTTCCTTTTTCACTGCTCACCATATTGGCAGTTACGGAGTCGGTTAAATTAGATGGTGATTAAGAATCTGAATAGAACTCCCCGATATCTCCATTCGTTCCTGAGTTATTCCGAAAAATCTGAAAATTTCGATTTTAAATTAAAATTAATATCTCCCCAACGATTGATGCTATTTAAATGGAACTTGGTACTTCGACATTTTTGGCAGCTGTCAAAGAAATGGCATCGAGAAAATTTTTGTAGGCTTTCTTTTTGAGCAATGACGATCAACTTTTGATTCTCTTATTTTTCACTTTATTTTCACTTTTTTTTAAACTTTTACACGAATTTTACAAATTATTGATACCAACTTTAGAATTTTGACGATTTTCCAAAAAATCTATATTACTTAAATTTTTGAAGTCTTTTTTTTTCTGTATCCCATGGTGTCAAAATTCAATATGGCGGCCATAAGAGAATCAAAAATTGATTATCATTACTCAAAATCTAGAAGGCCTAGAAAATTTCTGTGGATATCATTCGATTGACAGCTGTCCAAAATACAAAAACTAAAAGTTTCATTGAATTAACATCATTCGTTAGGGAGATTGCCATTTAGGTTTAAGGGATGTCAATAGTGAAACCGGAACCACCCTTAGTATACCCTAAAAATAACCAGCTTTATAAATGCAAGTCTTTATTCTTGGGGAAATCTTTTTGCAATTTATCACGTGTGCTGAATCTGGGAATTTTTGGGTTTAGTAGGTGTTAGGATATAGGTTTCTGATTCCTTTTAACCTCCCCACAACCAATTTAGAGGATATTACTGCAATCACTCCAAAATTCAAAATTGAACTAACACCAGATGTTTACGTTTTGAGGTCCCAGGTTTACAAAAAAGTGGTTTTTACAAAAATGTGTGTGTGTGTGCGTCACTTAATTTTTTTGGCGATCCGCAAACGCTAAGTGTCTTTTTGGCATTGCCACTTTGAAATTTGACCGATGAACACCAATTCTTCTTATCAGTAAATGGAAGGTCTTCAAATTTTGTATCTAAAAGTGTATTCACACTTAGCGCCTTTTCGGCAGAAAATCAAAAAATTCGAAATTTCGAAGAAACAATAAATAATACGCTATATAACAGCCCAAACTACTGGATCGATTTGGGTGAAAATTGATAAGTAGGGGTACGGATGCGATTACCAGCCGAAGAGCTGATTTAATTTTGGTGGTAATCGGCTAATGGCAAGTGCCATTTTGGCATATCAACTTTTGAATAATAAACTCTTATTTCCTTTATCAGCACATGAAATGTCTTGAAATGTCGTTTCCAAAAATGTCCTCAAACTTAGTTCCCGTTTGGCAAAAAATCATAAAATTTTGAAAAACCCCAGAAATCGCTTAAAAGTGGAGTTAAAAGCAAGTATTAGAATTTAATTTTGGTGGCAAACGACCAATAACAAGTGCCTTTTTGGCATATCGTCTATGGAATTTAAAAGATGACTACCATTTGTTTTATCAGCACATGAAAAGTCTTCAAATTTTGTTTCCAAAATCTCAATTAAACTTAGTGCACTTTTGGCAATAAGTAATATGAATTTTGAAAAACTTCCGAAACACTTGGGTAGGAACTAAATTGAAATTTGTATGTGATAAGATTGTATCATTCACCAAGTGGGGAGGTTCTAGCCGCTTCCGTAGCTGCTCATTTTTTTATAAAACTTCGGAGTTTAATTTCGAAAAAAATTATTTTGGAAGCAAAATGTAGATACTATAATCTTGAAAACATTTTAACACAAGCAACAAAATTAGTATATTAATAATATTTATATTTAGGACCGTTACAAGACGAAAGCTTCAAAAAATCCCTGTGTATACTTATTTTATTACATAATTATGTTGAATGTCACGCCACGTTATTTCCTCTAAAGTTCCCAAACGAACGTTCGGTACGAGTCCGCGGCAATGAATCGACATACTCAAAGCAAATGTTACTGGGCCATTGGCCAATTGGCGATCGCCAGGTAGCCACTCGGACCAGTACGCCCCTGGAACCTGCCCTACCCGTATACCTACAATTCGGGCGAATTTTGAAATAGGATTGTGACTTAATGCCAATGGATAGAGATATTGTCTCCAAATAATTTTTGTAATAAAGAGAAAATAATGACAGAGCGTCCCTTATCCTTTCAAAGTCGACAAAAGCTTCTTTTACTTAAAAATTGAAACAAACTTATGTTGATTTTGAAAGGACACTGCCATATTTTCTCTTTATTACAAAAATTATTTGGAGACAATATCTCTATCCATCAAGTCACAATCCTATTTCAAAATTCGCCCAAATTGCAGGCGAAAGAGAAGGGCTTTAACATTTATGATTCTAAATTTAACGTCATGCAGCAGGCATCAGTGCCGATTCTGCATTCTTTGATGTGTAACTGTAAACTATTTGATGGGATAGTCGTGTCAGTTGAACTTCGGTTTAAGTTCTATAGACGAGGGAAGGGATTGCTTATACCTAACAATAAGAGGTCTGTATTATTATGGAACATCATATACATTTGAAAAGATTTTAAAATTGAAGCCTAATGACCACACATTTTGTAATCAAAAAATTATCCATTCTGGTGAAATCGTCGTTGTCGTTACGGCATACAATACCTATACAGTAGGTATGTTGTTTATAGAACATTGTTTACCGTAAAATCCAATTAAAATTAATTAAAGCTTTTAAAACTATAATGATAGTTCTGATGCTGCTTAATTTCAGTGATATTTTCTTAAGCGAATGCCGCATTCGAGACGAATTTCCTTCAAGCCTTATTCCTCTAGATATTTTAAATACCTAAGTGGAAAGGGGGGACAAACTGGCCCAGTGACCATACATACACGTTAATTCTACGTTATTGAAAGATTGGCTTCGTTGAAATAACGTTTTAACCTCCCCATATGCACAAGCAATATAAAAAATGCAGCAGAGAAGCGGCTGGAACCTCCCCATCGCGTGGATCTTTGTATTCTGTGTAGATAGTAGTTAATTCAACAGAATTTTTTTAATCCTTGACTAATTTCGCAATTTTCTGACAAATACCGACGTCACCTCGGACATCACCCGTCACGTTTGACAATATGTTTCTTTTAAGGTTAATCTTTTGCCACCTTTTTGACAATAACTGCCACTTTATGTCATCCACTGTCAGCCCGCACCCTTTTAATGAGAAAGAATTTTTTCTGTATTAACCTCCCCAACCCCATCACAATTTAAAAAAAATGGGCAGCTACGGAAGCGGCTGGAACCTCCCCACTTGGTGAATTTTCCAATCCTATCACCAATATCAAGTAAATGTTACTATTTACTATATCTAAGTTTCACTCCACCAAACCTAAGGTGCTTTCTGTGATTTTTCTAAATTTGACGATCTTTTGCCAAAAGGGCACTAAGTTTGAATACAATTTTGAAAACAAAATTTGAAGACTTTTCATGTGTTGATAGAGAAAATGGGAGTTCATTATTCAAGTTTCAAAGTTGGTATGCCAAAATGGCACTTACCGTTCGCCAATTGCCGTCAAAATTAGATCAGCTCTTCGGCTGGTAATGGTATCTCTACCTACCAAATTTCAGCCAAATCGATCTAGTAGTTTGGACTGTAGCGTGTTATTTAATGTTTCTTCGAAATTTCGATTTTTTTGATTTTGTGCCAAAAAGGCGCTAAGTATGAATACATTTTTAGATACAGAATTTGAAGACCTTTCATGTGCTGATAAAAAAAAATTGTGTTCATAAGTCAAATTTCATAGTTTGTATGCCAAAAAGGCAGTTGACGTTTGCGGATCGGCAAGAAAATTAACTGGGCTCTCCAGAGGGCCAACACTAAACCACATTCCAAATTTCATTCAAATCCGTTCGACAGTTTCCGAGAAATCGTGCTCACATACGTACGTACATACGTACATACACACAGACATTTTTTAAAAACCACTTTTTCGTGATCCTGAGACCTTGAAACGTAAAGATCTGGTGTTATCTCAATTTCGAATTTTGGACTGATTGCAGTAACCTCCCATTTTTATATCGGTTGTGGGGAGGTTAAAAAAATGGGAGGTTACTGCAATCACTAAAATTTTCAAATTCGAGATAAGACCGGATCTATGCGTTTTGGGGTCTCAGGAACCCAAAAAAGTGGTTTTTAAAATGTGTCTGTGTGTATGTTCGTACTTACGTTCGTACGGTTGTAAACACGCCACAGCCAAAACTACTAGACCGATTTGGCTGAAATTTGGTACGTAGGCATCTCATAACCCAACTTAGATCTGAAAAGCTTTTGGAGCCAATTGTGCAACCGGAAATGCCATTTTGGCACATCAACTTTTAAATTTTAAATGCAAACCCCCACTTTTCACGTCACTATAAGAAAGACCTTCAAATTCTGCTTCTAAAAATGTATTCACTCTTAGTGCCTTTTTGACAAAAATTGAAATATTCGGGATTGTTAACGTACTTTAAAAACACGATACAGCCGAAACCTCTGAACCGATTTGGCTGAAATTTTGAACATGGAGACTGTATTATAACGTCGAAGAGCTGAAATAAGTTTGGAGGCAATCGACCCACAGAAAGTGCCGTTTTGGCGCATCAATTTTCAATTTTAAATATACTCTCATTTTACCATCCTAAACAACTTAAAAAAAAATTTATTGCCAGCATCAGGAAGGCCTTCAAATAAATACTTGTTCTAAGTAAGACAAAATTCATTCGCATTTACTGTAGAAAAAGTTGAAAATTTGTAATAACACTAAAAACACATTATGGCCCAAACTACCGGATCGATTTGACTGAAATTTGGTACATGGAGATTGGGTGGCCCGTTGAACACCTGAAAGGCATTTGGAAGCAATCGGTAAACGGGAAGTGCCATTTAGGCATATCAACTTTTAATTTTAAATACAAGGCCTCCTTTTATATGTCGCCATTAGAAAGATGATCAAATTCTGGTTCTAAAAATGTATTCACGGTTTCTGCCATTTCAGTGGAAAATAGAGAAAAAATTCTTTCTCATTAAAAGAAAGCGGGCTGACAGTGGATGACAAAGTGGCAGTTATTGTCAAAAATGTGGCAAAATATTAACCTTAAAAAGAACATATTGTCAAATGTGATGAAAATTGCGAAATTATAGCCACAGACGAAAATCATAAAATTTTTTTTGTTGAATTGACTACTATCTACACAGAATACAAAGATCCACGCGATGGGGAGGTTCCAGCCGCTTCTCTGCTGCATTTTTTTCCACTGAAATGGCAGAAACTATGAACACATTTTTAGAACCAGAATTTGATCGCCTTTCTAATGGCGACATAAAAAAGGAGGCCTTGTATTTAAAATTTAATGTTGATATGCTTAAATGGCACTTCCCCTGGACCAATTGCTTCCAAAAGCCTTTCAGGTCTTCAACGGGTCACCCAATCTCCATGTAGCAAATTTCAGCCAAATCGATTCACTAATTTGGGCTATAATGGATTTTTAGTGTTATTACAAAATTTCGATTTTTTGACCCAAAGAGCACTAAATGGGACGAATTTTGTCTTATTTAAAACCAGAATTTGAAGACCTTTCTGATGGTGACAATAAATCTTTCAAAAACTTGTTTTGGATGGTTAAATGAGTGAATAATTTTAAGGTTGGAAATTGGTGTGCCAAAACGGCACTTTCCGTGGGCCGATTGAATCCAAAATTTGTTCAGCTCTTCGACGTGTAATACAATCCCCATGTGCAAAATGTCAGCCAAATCGGTTCAGGGGCTTGGGCTGTACCGCGATTTTAAAGTCCGATAAAAATCAATTTTTTTTTATTGTTGGTCAAAAGGGCACTAAAAATGAATGCATTTTTAGAAGCAGAATTTGAAGGCCTTTCCTATCGTGATGTGAAAAATGGGGGTTTGCATTTAAAATTTAAAAGTTTATGTGCCAAGATGGCATTTCTAGTTGTACGATTGGCTCCAAAAGCTTTTCAGATCTAAGTTGGGTTATCACATGCACACGTACCAAATTTCATCCAAATCGGTCTAGTAGTTTTGGCTGTGGCGTGTTTACAAACGCACACATACACGTATTGTAATGTTTATGGCATCTTGTGCATAAGACTCAATTGTGGCGCTTCCATTCATGCGCACATGTGCAGCAGGCGCCATCTGGTGCTCCACACCAATATGACTTTTTTGTGTATACACACCAGGTGAAGAACTCTGCAGCTACTTTTCTATTGTGGCATCCGTGCCACAATTTAGGATTTTTCCAGCTTGTGTTGTCAAGTTGCCATTAATATGTAAGTGTGGACTAAGAGGCCAGAATTACGGAAGTGTGCACTAGGCATTGTTGCCAAATTAGCTCATGGCCCAAAACACAGAACTATGACAACTTTCCGAAAACTGAAGCTGTTTTTTGGCGGTTGTCATGTATTGAAATTGCTTTCATTTATGCAACTTTGTATTTCAATACATGGCGACCGCCAAAACATCTAATAATAATAATGCGAATTTCTTAAATTAGAAATAAGGAAATAATATACCTACTTCAGAACCGAGAAACAACCCAAACAGTGCTATTCTGAATGACATTGAAAACTATATATAACTATATATAAATATTTCTTTAGTTTATCTTTTGTAACCAAGGCGATTCTTGGTTGTTATAGCAATTATTAATAAAACAGTGATTGAAATTGAAATCCGTAGCAAGTACCTTGAGCACTTGCTATGATTTTCATTGAAATTGACAAATATTTCAATCAAATTGACATTTTTTTTTAATCACCAAGGGAACAGCAGTAAAATTTGCCAACTATCCAATCAGATTTTCGAATGTTTCAATGGTTTCAATATTGAAGCTAATTCAATGGCATTGAGAATCAGACTGAAAGAGGCCGATTCTAAGCCAATGTCGAAAAGAATTCTAGTGGAATTATTTATGGGAAATTTTAACGAAAATCGCACGATACTAATCATTAGCCAATGGAAAATGTGATTTCTGTGTGCTTACCATGGCAACTCGAGGATTTCCTGGAAATTTTTGATACCTACCTAGACCAACCTAAACGAAATTAATAAGTGGAAATTTTTATGTCAAATTAAATGTCAAAAATCGTTTTTATTCAATTTCTGTGGCTGTATCGTTGCTATTTTCTTACCAAATCTGCATTCGAGCATTAATTCATTTCCTGGAAATTTTAGTCGTGCATTCCAACAACGTAATCGGGCCCTCGTGTTCCACTCGGGCCGATTAATACGTTGTTGGAATGCACTCCAAAAATTTCCGGAAAGAATTAATGCTCTTATGAGATTATAAGTGAAAAAACTTCTGAGGGTCCCAAAAAACGGTAAGTAATTTAATATTACAGTTCGATCGAGCTGCACGTAGTCCTACATCACTGGTATTATATTATATTATTGTAATTGTAGGTGTGGATTCATTTGAAAAATAAAAAATTAAGAAAAAAGCAAGTAAGGTGAAACAAAGTAAGAATGAGACTGGAGGTGGGCCACCTTTCGATCCTAAATTTACAAATTTTGAAAAGAGAGTTAGTTATCAAGTTTGTCACTGAAGTTGCTATACAGTCGAGTCAGTGAAGACAAGCTGACTGTCAAAGGCACGTTACACAGGCAACTCCTACTGTTAAGGGATCATTAAATACTCCAATATTACATTCGACCATTATTAGTACGTGGTAAAAAAACAACCTTTTAGTTTTAATCACTATGTTGGTCACTTTAGATGTCCTCGGCAGAATCAGATTTGAGATCAGATGCAGAGTCTGATGTAGATATTCCACTAGGTTTGTTAAAAAGTTTCAATTTCCAGAATATCTATGATTTTCTTGTAGCAAAGAAAGCCAAGAAGAGGGAGATGAAAACAATCATCAGTGATTGCTGAAAAATTAGATCTTTTAATTGAGGAGAAACGCCGAACAAATGAAATCATGAATCAAATGCTGTGTGAAATGAAGAGGGAAACCCTTTGAAATGAAATAAATAAAATAAATGAATGTTTATAAGTTTAGTTACAAACAATAAATATTTAAAAATATTGGCTTATTGTATACTCTTGTCTCCGTAGTTGCCCGTGTCTTCTAAGCTGAATATCTGGAATAGTTGGCAATTCTCGTTGAGGCTCATGTTTCTCAAATTTAATTCCTAAATCTGATGGTTTGAAGCTTTTTACGTAAAAAAGGCACTCTTGTTGAATGTCGCTAGAACACATAGTTTTTGAAGAAAATGGATTTTCATTAGTTCAGGGCTTCGAAATTTGTGATTGAAGACATCAAAATACTGTAAATAAGTTTATGGGACGATTCCTTACTTCATTCTAAAAAGAAAAGTTCCTATGGACATGGGTCGAAAAATGCTTCCTAAGGGAGTCCATATGAACTTTTCTTTCTAGAATGAAGTAAGGAACCGTCCCATAAACTTATTTACAGTATTTTGGTGTCTTCAATCACAAATTTCGAAGCCCTAAACGAATGGAAAGCCATTTTCCTCAAAAACGATGTGTCCTAGCGACATTTAACAAGAGTGCCTTTTTATGTAAAAAGCTTCAAGCTATCAGATTTTGGAATGGAGAAAAAACTGCTTGCAAAAATGTTTCGAGCAAATTTAGTCCTAAGCCCCAATTTAACCGTTTTGAAGATATTTAGAAAAAAAACACTTTCAAAGTGGCCCTTTTAAGGGGCCCTCGCCCTAGCTCCCTTAGAACTTTTCTCATATTTTTCATAGAGGAATCTACTGGTAAAGTTTTGCCCACTAATTTCGGGACAGCCCTGTACGTGCATCATGAGAACTTCCTGGCCACCTAGCTACGATATTTGTTATCTTCAGTTCTGAATCACATCTAAGAAAAAAAATTTGTTTATAGAATAATAGATGTTTTGATAGCTAGGAAAAATTCCAATTGTAAAAATTACCAAAAGGGACTCACAATTTGGCAGTTTAGGCTATGGTAGCCTTTATTTTAGCATTTATTTAACTTACATGCGTTTTATTAAATTGTAACGAAAAGTTAATAACATGCGGGACAGTTCGACAAAAAATTCGCCTAAGGACGAATTTCTATGAGTTGCCAAGATCATAAATTTCAATACGCGCCTTGTCTGGGGTTAAATTAAAAAGCCAACGAAAGTCATACATCAATGCGATGTGTATCCCTGTAGATGTTTATCTTGTTAATGTGAATGTAGGGGCGAGCTGAATTTACTGGTGGAGTCGGGTGCAGATCTATCAATCTGCACCTAGTAGTAGTGCCTCCGCAGACGCACAGTGGTGTAAAAAAGGCGAAATGATGAAAATTGGCAGTACATAACTAAACAGTAGAGTGAACAAAAATACACAAAATTTGTAGAATTAGCACTCAGGGGGTTGAAAAATAATGGAGCCAATGAAAATTCACTGCAGTTAAATAGAAATACCAAAAGTTATATGGAAAATAAGGCAATTATGTAAAAATAACGCTCAGAGAGTTGAAAAATTGTAAAAATGGATGAAAAGTCAAGAGGGGTGAAAACTAAAAGTGGTTAAAGAGAATAAGTCGAAAATAAGCCAGTTTCACTTTCGCTTTTGGAGATTTGGATTATTTATTGCGAAGGGGCTTGAAAAAGTGAATGAAGTGAACCTAATCCAAATGAGTTGAATTTTTACGGAAGAAAAATAAAATTACTCGAATTTAGCATAATACACGCTGGGGGTTAAAAAATTATAAACTGGAATGAAATCAGAGGGGATGAAAATTAACCGTAGTTAAAGAGAATAACATACGAAAATAAGCCAATCATGCAAATTTAGCTTTTGGGGGTTGAAATATTGCGAATGGGGTGGAAGAACTGAAAAAGGTAAACATAAGTTATTATGAGTTCAACTTTATTGCCGAAGAAAAACGAAATTAGGCGAATTTAGCAAAATGGGCTCTTAGGGGTTGAAAATTTGTAAAGGGGGATGAAAAGTCAAAGGGGGTGAAAATTGACCGCAGTTAAGTAGAATCATAGAAAATAACACGAAATTAAGGCAATTATGCAAATTTAACCCTTGGAGGGTTGAAATATTGCGAGGGGGTTGAAAAAGTGAAAAATGTAAATATTATCCAAAAGAGTAAAATTTATTACCGAAGAAAGACAAAATTGCACGAAATTGGCCAATTTAACGTTCGAGGGGTTGCAAAATTGTGAAGGGGGATGAAAAGTTAAGGGGGGTGAAAAGTGACTTTAGTAAAGTAGAACTTTCGAAAATTACACGAAAAAGAAGCGGTCTGTGTAAATTTTGCTTTTTGTGGGTTCACATATCGGGGTTAGGGGTTGGTAGTAGCCTAGGGGTTGGTCTTAGGTTGAAGACTCATAAGACCTTTTTTCAATGGTTAACGAAGTCTTTTGAAGCCTGTGGTTTAACACCAACATTTATCTGAAGAAATTTCCAGTTTCAACCCTTAAATTTTACCCTCTTTGTTAGATCGTAATGAAAATTTGCTCGTCCACCTACAATGTCACTGTAAATTAGAACACCAAATCCTGCATTGATACGTTGCACAGTTTTTAAGTTCTGGTATTTTTGTTTTTCTGCATATTAGGGGTTATAGCGCCTTTGAGGGTGGTTTTTTGCAAAGTATGAATAACACCTTTTTTAAATCATTAACGGTAAGCTATCGAATGACCATAAGTATGAACATTATTGGATTAGGGGTTGAAACGTTTATGACGCTTTGTAACTTTACCCAGAGAAACAACATCTGCTGTGAAACTGTGACGTCTTACACACTGTAACCTCGAGAAAGGAGGAGTGAATTTTAGGACAAATTTATTGAAGGGGATGAAAGTTAGGGGTGGAAACTCGAATTTTCGATATCTTTCTATTGATGGTACAAAAAAGGTTTAATCATCATTCGCGAAAAACCACCCTTAAAGGCGCAACCCCGAACATGCAGAAACCCAAAAATGCGAGAAATCAAAAACTGCTCAACGTATCAAAGCTGAATTTGGTGTGTCAATTTACAGTGATCCTGTAGGCGGATGGGCAAAATTTTCATTATGATCTAACAAGGGGGGTGAAATTTAAGGGTTGAAACAGAAATGTTTCAGGTAAATGGTGGAATAAAATTGTGGAGTTCGATAGATTTAGGTCAGCCATTGAAAAAAGTCTTATATGAGTCTTCAACCTAATACCAACCCCTAGGCTGCTAACAACCCTTAACTAAGGGTTGTTACTCCGCTTGCGCTAAGGGCAAGCGGAGTAAACTATTTTTCATTTATTTTTTCGAGCTTTATTCTGCCTCTTCTGTAATTCAAAGTTATTATAAGTAGCTTTTAATCTATCCACAATTCTTCAACCCCTTTTTCACCCCTATAACCCTCAAAAATAAAAATTTAAGCAGACCGTTTTTCTACTTGTAATTTTCGATTGTTCTACTTAACTACAGTTAATTTTCACCCCCCTTAACTTTTCAACCCCCTTCACAATTTTTCAACCCTGCAGCGTTACTTTTGTAAAATTCGCGCTATTTCGTCTTTCTGCGGTACCTAATAAATTTTACCTAGGTACTCATTAGATTATGTTTTGCCTTTTTCACTTTTTCGACCCTCTGCACAATTCTTCAGCCCCCCAAACGTTAAATTTGCATAATTCGGTTACTTTCGTGCTGTTTTCTGTAATTCTACTCAACTACAGTTAAATTTCATACCCTTTGACTTTTCATCCTCCTTTACGATTTGTCAACCCTCTGAGTTAATTTTGCAAATATCGCGTAATTTCGTTTTTCGTCGGTAATAAATCGAACTCATTTGTATGATGTTTATCTTTTTCACTTTTTCAACCCCCTTCGCAATATTTCAACCCCCCAAAAGCTAAATTTGCATAATTGGCTTATTTTCGTGTTATTTTCCGTAATTCTATTTAATTACGGTTAATTCTCGTACGCTTTGACTTTTCATTCCCCTTTACGAATCTGCAACCCATGTGTTAATTTTGCAAAATTCGGGTATTTTGTTTTTCGTCGGTAATAAATTGAACTCATTTTGGGATTCACTTTACCTTTTACAATTTTCCAGTTTCCTTTTCAATAAGTAGCTATAAGTAGGTATTTCAACCCCCACAAAAGTTTCAATCATATTACATAACTGGGTGATTTTCAACAACAAATTTTTAACGTTTCGCCATCTACTATACTTATGTAGAAAGAATAGTACCTACGAGCCGAGGTGGGCGGGCAGAATATGTGAAATAAATAGTTTAACTAAACAAAAAATTCTACCTCCCCTGGAAGTTGAAAATTGAGGAAATTGAGAAATATTAACCGGATTTATGAGTTATTGGTATTGTATTGCTTATTAGGATATTTTAGAAGAATTATCCATTCGAATAATTGTTAATGGTTCATTGGAATAAGTGTTTCGAATAATTTACCTGCACCCTATGCCCTTAATAAATACCAATTTTGGTGTCTATCGGGGCCTGCCAACAGTAGCTACATTTGCGTCAACCGGTACACTGGGTGTCCCAGAATGCTCGCATTTCCTTTGAAAGGGGTATATTACTTAGTATTAAATTCTGAGTAGATCCCGTCATACTACTACTATTTCCTAGGAAACAAGACACTATCAAAGAAAATTTATATTGTTGTATCCTCTGTTACCTAGGAAATAGCGAATATCACATTTGTTTTTCTGCGGTCGTCATGACTGTATTGAATCAAATACACGCTTCCATCTGAAAGCATACGTGATGCTTGTGTTTTGTATTAAAATAGGCACTGTCAAAGTAATGTCAGTTTTCAATACAGTCGGAACCAGATCTATAAAACCTCTCAAATGTGACATCCGCCTAATTTTCACCTGTGTGTTGTAGATTTCAGACTTCAAATTTAACAATCTCAAAAAATGTCGGCCAAAAGTTTTACAATTAAAGTTTTTCTGAGAAATTGAGAGAAATTGTAATTCCTTTCATCAGAATAATAGTGCTAGGAACGTTCTGCTGATGCTGGTAATTTGATTAAGGTAACATTTTAAAAATTAGCCAATTGTCCTTTTTGATCCAAAATACCAAAATAGAAGCCCGTATCACATCACAAAGCTGAGCTTTCGGAGGATTTATGCATCGACTGTACGTCTCCCAAGATGAATTGAAGTATTGACAGTATTTCAATACAAAACAGGAGGATCTCCTATGCTTTCAAATGCTAGTATGTATTTCAATACATGACGACCGCGGAAAAACAGCTTTAGTATCTTAATTTATTATGAACAAATTCAGAGCTGAAATCTGATTGCTGCTCTTAACTATTGAACCCTGGAAATTATCAAAAACAAGGACTGACTCAGAATCTAATGCTGAATACTTCATTAAAAGGAAATGTGAGCGTTCTGGGACACCCTGTATTAATGTCTTACAGTAGTTATTTATTTGATCTTCGAAACCAATTTGTATAATATACAGGGTGTTTCAGGTATGCAGTCATTAATTTTCAGGGGTGATTCTACATCGAAAAATACGAAGAAAAGTTCCTATAAACATGTGTCCGGAAATCGCTCCTAAGGGGCTACGGCTCTCTGAAGGGGGCGCCCAAACTTAGAACGCATTTTTCGCCCCATATCCATATGAACTTTTCTTCCTAGAATGAAGTAAGGAATTGTACTCTGAAAAAGGATATTTTTAGGAGCGAATTTCAAGGGGCTGTAACTCCGAAAGAGGGGGGCACTTGGCAAAAATAAAAAATACGGGTCCCCTAATTTTGTCTTAAGAATCTGTGACCAAATTTTGTTGCATTAATTTCCGGACACCCTGTATAATATAATAAATATAAATCAGTCTCCTATTTAGGTAAGGTACCTAGTGTTTATTGACACTGACAAGAATTTTGACGTAAATAGAAGTTCGTTTAACACCACAAACATAACAAACGCCCGACTCATACTGTCTGGTGGGTTAGAATACGATTCTACTTTATTTAGAAAAATGCAATTTTAAGTCCTATTTACGTAATTATGATGAAGATAATCATAAGGGGACTATTTTTTAGGGTTCCTGAAGAGAGCGGTAGCCCCCAGGAGCGATTTCCGGACACATGTTTATAGGAACTTTTCTTCATATTTTTCGATGTAGATCACCCCTTTAAGATTAATGACTACATACCTGAGACACCCTGTATAATATAATAAATATAAATCAGTCTCCATGTTAGGTAAGGTAGGTACCTAGTGTTTATTGACACTGACAAGAATTTTGACGTAAATATAAGTTCGTTCAACACCACAAACATAACAAACCCCGACTCATACTGTCTGGTGGGTTAGAATACAATTCTACTTTATTTAGAAAAATGCAATTTTAAGTACTTACGTAATTATGATGAAGATAATCATAAGGGGACTATTTTTTAGAGATATGACAAAATACAGTTTTGTGGAGGGGTGGGGGGCAATGTAAATTTTTGGTCCTCGCCCTTTATGCAGATTAAATAAAAATCACATGATTTTTGACGATGGCTTAGTATCCAAAGAATCATTTTAATTTTAGGGGGGGGGGTCAATATAATAGATCTGTGCAAACGGCCCGCAGCAGTTGAACCATTATTATCCAGTTGCCGTGAGACAATGTGGTACCCCATGCCTGACTCGCAATCAACAGCTAAGATAGTTCGTATAAATCTTGCAACACTGCTAGGCTGTAGAGTTACTTGAGTAGGGGGCGCTGCAGTATGAGGGCACGCTGGATGCCATAATTATGACCGTGTAAACGTACTTTGCCAACCCCAGTTATGGCATCTTACACGCGAATTAAGTAGAATTTGAATATCGCGGGAACCATAGAGAAATGACGGTCTTTCTTTCCATCAACTGTAGGAAACTGTAAAGTGAGGTCCACATGGGCATTTGTGGCTGTCTATGAACTCAGGGAAGCCAGAAATCGGGCTGAAACTTATGGCATCTTTGTGTAAGATGCCACAATTCGAGTAAGTTGCCACACCAGAGGAACATGCACACACAAGATGCCACAAATATGCCAATACCTACACACGTACGTACGTACGCACATACACACAGACACATTTTTAAAACCACTTTTTTGGGTTCCTGAGACCTCGAAACGTGAAGATCTGGTGCTATCTCAAATTCGAAAATTTTAGTGATTGCAGTAACCTCCGTTTTTTTATAAGTGGCGAAGTGGATTGGGGAGGTTAAAATTGGCAGTCATGGCGGAGACGGTATAAGAAACTTCTACTTTTTTACAGAATTTGTAAATAATAATAAGTAATAATAATAATAAGTTTATTTGCCCAACAGAATTATACATTCCAATTATAGGACAAACTAAAAGACAAAAGATGAGAAAAATGTAGCATTTATGGCCGTTCTCTTCGTCCGTAATCTGGGCGAATTTTGAAACAGGATTGTGACTTGTTGTTGGTGGTTCCTGTTTCAAAATTCGCACCCTAAGGCGTGCGCTTTGCGCCCGCTGCTCATTTATACTCAAATCTAAAATACAAATGTTTTTCACCCCTAAAATTTTTTGAAAAAGTGGCAGCATGATTTTCGACCCGGTAATGCAACAGCTATGGAATTCGATAATAATAATTGCTCTTTTGCTAAGAAAAAGTCAAAAGGGGGCCTTTTTGTCTCTAAAATGACAAACTAAGAGTGTTGTGTCGAAAACCGCGACCTCTGTGAGAGGTCTAAAATGACAATTTTCGAAAAAATTGCATTAAGGTTTTAGATCCAGCAATGCAACAGCTATCACATCCCATAGTAAGAATATGTTGTTTTAACCTCCCCAACCCCATCACAATTTAAAAAAAATAGGAGGTTAGGTACCGCAATCACTAAAATTTTCGAATTCGAGATAAGACCGGATCTATGCGTTTTGAGATCTCAGATACCCAAAAAAGTGGTTTTTAAAATGTGTCTGTGTGTATGTTCGTACGTACGTACGTACATACACACAGACATTTTTTAAAAACCACTTTTTTATGATCCTGGGACCTTGAAACGTAAAGATCTGGTGTTGTCTCAATTTCGAATTTTGGAGTGATGCAGTAACCTCCCATTTTTATATGGTTGTGGGGAGGTTAACAATAAGGTTGCCATGCTCGTTGCCATGACAATCATTTCATTTGACAGACATTTTTTCGTATATAATATAACGAGTGGTACTGATTTTTTCCGACAAAATTTGCGAAACAAATAAATGCTTTTCCAAAAGCAAAAGCTACGAATGTAAGCAAATTTTGCAGAAAAAATCAGACCACAAATTATATTCGGATGATTAAACAACAAAAGAAATTTCAATGGAAACAATAGGGTTGCCATGCTCGTTGCCATCATGACATTTCGTTTGACAGAAATTTTTTCGCTGGAAAACCGTCCTGCTTTTCACACGTGGTGTTTTTCAGTTCAAAACCATGGTGATTGGTCGACTGTCTATAAATTCTGACGTTTGATTGGTTTAAAATTTTTGAGTTGTTTAATCGTTGTATAATATAACGAGTGGTATTGATTTTTTCTGACAAAATTTGCGAAACAAATAAATGAGTAGCTTGCAACGAAATTCCAAAAGTTACACAAAAAAATATACAGTGCGAACGTTGGCTGTGGAATATTTCAAATAAACAATTCTTGGGTCATTTGCTGCTAAAATCCTCGGACCGGTCGATTTTATTTTTTTAATGCGGATCTGATTCTGCAGTCAGATCTTTTTTCCCACTTCCGGTTTAACCGGAAATGACCTTAACTTCGTTTTCTCAAATGGAAAGACACTTTTTTCTCAACGGAATTGGAATCTACGTTTTTTCTGAGTTAAACGCATGTATCATACTTGACCGGAAGTGCAGTCACAGCACTCACAGCCACCCTAGGTTTTCAAAAACATCGAAGAAATCGGTCAAAAATTTGAAAATTGCAAATACACGTCAACCTTATTTTTTCGATACAAATCCAACTGCGAGATTACATTTTTTTTAAATTATTTTTGCTATTTTGGCAGATTGGGAGAAGTGTAACTGGGCTTGAATTTGCATCAAAAATAGTTATTTATGATATAAGTGTTAAAAGTGGTATTTTATTTTGTGAGAAGGGAAGTTTGGGACACGACGCGCAGCGGAGTGGCCCATCCCTTCCAACAAAATAAAATCACTTTTAACATGCATATCATACATTATTTTTTCTACAAACACGGTTAAAAGCAAAAGTTTTCATATTATTAGTTGAAAACGTCCATGAAATTCGCTGTAACTAAGGTATAGTGACTATTTGTTGCCGGGGCTTGTTTAATTGTTGTTGCATTGTCACTTTTAACACTGAGTGTTAAAAGTAAATCACTTTTTCCTATTTTTGTGCAAAAAAGACTGTTTTCGGCACTAAAATGTGTGCCGAAAGTAGGCAATTTCCACTCACGGGTGGGAAAATAACATAAAGGTGCGGAAAAATTAAAAGCGTGCGGAAATTCATTTTTCCGCACACTTTTTGAAAACAATTTATTTTCATTTTCTTTTAATTTTAAAATATGCAAACTATTTAAGAACAATATTTAAAGTAATACAAGAATTTGTACAGTTGCTAATACTAATTCCAGATGGTAAGGAAATATTAGCACAATTATTAGTTAGAGTGTTATTTAAATTGGTCAACACTGAAATGTCCTGATTCCCAGACAATATTGGAGCTTTAGGTGCTGCAGTGGCTTCTGGGATGGTTGCTGTTTCCTGTTTGCTCGAAGAAGGAACTACCGCCGTTTCAGGAGCACCCTTGTAAAGAATCTGGTTGGAAATTCTCTTCTTATTTTCAATAGAATCGGCTAGATAACCTTCGGCCACCGCTGATGACTTCCACCCCCCATGTCGCTTCAAACTCAATAAATCTCCTCCATTATTCACCAACAGTGTTGCCGAAGATCGGCGGAAACAATGACCCGTATAGCTGGCTGCCTCTGGTAATTGGAGAAAAGCGGCAATTTGACTTGGAATTTTCCCAATGGTATTTATCCCAACAACTTGGCAGGTGCATTTTCCCTCTCGAAAATTAATGAAAAAGCTGCGATCATTCATTTTGGATGGACGAAGAGAAGCATATTTCCTGTAAATTTCTAACATATTTATGTCGGCCTGAGAATTTTGCGTAATCGTGAATGTGCGTTGAATTTTTGTTTTAGTTTCTGGAATTTTCACTATTAAAAGGGCCCCCAGGTCTTCAATGTCGTCTACTCTCATTTTTTTCAATTCGTCTCGGCGAAGAGCCCCGGCAATTCCCATAATAAAAATAACCTTAAATTAATAAAATTAATGAATATTTCTTTAAAAATGGTGTTGCCCTCACCTTCATACTGCTCATCTGGGGCATCTTCAAGAAATGTGTCCAAATCTTCTTTGGAAAAAATCTTCGACTTCGTTGGTCTGTAACCATCGCTTTGACGTTTCAAAAATGCGATTAACCTATTATATTTGCTAATATCGCAGTTTTCTTTCACGTTTAAAGTTGCCTTCAACATTGAGTAGGTGCACCAAAGTGTAGAAGACTTCTTGGTTTTTGACTTTTCGGAAAAATATGCCAAAAATACCTTTTCGTTGAGGATCATAACCTTCTTCGCTCTGCACCATTCACTGAACTGGGTGTACGCCAGTTCGTACCTTTCCCGCGACTTAACTGGCAATAAATCCATGGTTCCTGCTGCAGCTTCTTCTTCTATTTCAGATGGGCAGGCCATTTCTTCCAAAGTTTCATTCATATTTGAGCGCAAAAATTAAATTTTGCAAAAAGTTGACGTTTTTGTTTATCTTACAATTACGTTACCATGCCATCATCAGATTGCACAGCAAGCTGATTCCTTCTGAATTAATGCAGATTCATTCAAAATAAGACTACAAGAGCCTCTATTATGGCTTTTTTGCACAAAAATAGGAAAAATAGTATGTATATTTCGAGCCGAAAGTGCGATTTCCGCACTCTCGTGGTTACCACCCTCGGCCTTCGGCCTCGGGCGGTAATATCCACGAGTCGTGCGGAAATCTTACACTTTCGGCTCTAAATATACAATATACTATTAACATAAATGTTAAAAGTAAATGACTTTTAATACTGGTGTCATAAAATGTCATTTTTAACAATTGTCAACAAACGTTAAAACAACTGTTTTTCATAGTGTTTGTAGAAAAAATTAGTTTAACGTGTATTTGCGATTTGCAAAAATCTAGATTTTTGACCGATTTCTGCGATGTTCTTGAAAATCTAGGGTGGCCGTGACTGCACTTCCGGTCAAGTATCAAGTATGATACATATTTTATAGACTCAAAAAAAAATCGTAGACTCCGAATCCGTTGAGAAAAAAGTGTCTTTCCATTTGAGAAAACAAAGTTAAGGTCATTTGCGGGTGGGTAAACCGGAAGTGGCAAAAAAAAAATCCGACAGAAGAATCCGATCTGCATTCAAAAAATTAAATCGACCAATCCGAGGATTTCAGCTTCAGCAGCAGATGACCCAAGAAAATTTTATTTGGAATATTCCACAGCCAACGTTCGCAGTATGTATAATAAATTACATATGAATTTATTATTAGTAAAAAAACTTCTAATTTGTTTTTCTCAAATTTAGGCTTCGTATGGACTTAACTTCAGCTCTGAACCTCTCATCTTATAGAGATTGAAATTATATACAGGTCAAGAGAAAAACGAGCCATCAAAAGGGAGGCTCACTTTTCGGGTTAATTAAACAACAAAAAAATAGTTATTTAACGAACAAGAGTGTTAATGAGTGCGATTAATAATCGAGAGATTTTAACGCGTGAGCGCAGCGAACGCGTTAATGATAGAGATTATTAATCGCCTATTAACACTCGAGTTAGTTACAATATTTTTCCGTGGATTGTATTATCATTAAATTGGCGAAATTTGTTTTTCAAAATTGCGTTTGATAAACGGTTATGCAACCAAACATGCATCCAATTTAAAAAGTGCCGAAGCTCGATGAACAAAACGTGAGAAATTAAATGTCAATTGCCTTGCCAAAAGCACAGATTCTTAGTGTCGCAGTGCATTTTTCTTCTCGCACCATGAAATGAAATTGGCATAAGTTTTTTCATAAATTTTACAGCTTTTTTCTGGAAACAAACTTAAGCTCGCAAGATTTGCACTTACTAGCACTTCAGGTGGTGTTAAGTTAAGATTCTGAGTATCCATTGATGGGACTTTTATTTAAATTTGTAGATTTTGAAAATTTGACAGATGTCACTTAAATTCTTGTTTATTGTCAGGACATGTATAGTTGATTGCCTATACTAAAATCGTTGATTAATAGAAAATCGTGCATTAACAGAGCCTATTAATGCACGATTTTGTATACATTAACGAAACCCATAAATGAACAATTCACGGAAAAATATATTATGTACTTATTAAAATGACAACTTTCAGAAACTTTCAATCGCATCAAAATTTTGTAGAGACCTGATGAATGATGATGGTTCGGAACTAAGGGGTAAAGCTAAAGGTTTATCGGTCCTTGTGAAGACCATTTTAGAGGTTCTTATAATAAAAGTGAGATTTAATTTCTTTTATAAACAAACAATTCCATTTTCTTGTCATGTTAGTGCAGTTTTCAAATAATTTACGATTGCGTACTAGTGTCATAGGGTAAATTACTTACAATAAATACTTAAGTAGGTACTTACGTTGTTATGTACCTATACCTACTAACCGAAAGATATTGGATATTGATGGAGATACGAGTTTTTTAACTTCTATTGTTAATGCAATTTAATTGTTCTTTAGGCGCTTGTCGAGGTAATAATTGCTTATACCTAACTAATGGGGTGATTATTTATAAATGGATATTTACGGGTAATTTATCATTAAACTTGTTCTACTTGGTCGTTTTACTGAGTATAGGGTCCAAGGACTTCTTTCATTATAAGTATTAAACGACGGCGACGTTGTGTTAATTTTTTGCCCTTATTACAACAATAACATCTTCACCTTGTACCTAGGAACCTACTGTACGTTCTACGATGTATTTAGCAATCGAATTGCTTATGTATCTTATTTTTATTTTTTATTTATAATTTAGGGATGTTTATCATCCGGTTGCACGTATCTGTATAGCTAATATACAGTATGATGCTTACTCGGCGAGGAATTGGATTTTATTTTTTTCCTGCTTCCCTAATTAATTTAATGGAAATTTTAGGCTAGCAGGTTTTAAATATCGATAGCCTCTACCTGTGGAAAAACACTCAGCGAACAGCTTCCCTGGGTTAGTTCGTAAACAAAGGCAAAACGGTTGGTTGTTTAAATTTCCCGCGAAGACGAACGAGCACGATCGACACTTCGTTAAATCTCGAGTCAAGGATGTTTGTGTACCGTGCTCTGATTTGTCGTAGTTTTGTGTTTCATAGCAACATATTCGCGGGAAATTCAAATAACAGCCAGTTTTACCCTCGTTTATGAACTAACCCCGGGGAACTGTTCGCTCAGTATTTTTCCACAGGTAGAGACTATTGGTACCTAAAACCTGATAGCCTAAAATTTCCATTAAATTATTAGGAAAGCAGGAAAAAAGTAAAATCGAATTCCCCACGTAAATCCCTATGGACACCTCGTCGAGTAAACATACCTACTGTATAACGGGAGATCATCAAGACTTATAATCAGAGGGTTTGACCATGATTTTTGTTCTATAGTTGGTAATGGTAACACAATGACACTGACAGCTCTGACTGACAGAGCCGTTGCAATAGACGTGAAAAAGAAAGTTCTCTTCGAGATACTTGATGAATACCTCTCTATCCTCCATTCTCGATTTTTCTGCCTTGTGACATTTTTCCAGGGACTTTCAGTGGAAAATATTGCGTTTTAAATTAAACATCAACATGAGACATGTCAAATTTTTTAGTCAGTGTTACTTACTATGTGTTATCTTGCCAATAATGTATTGCAATCTATGATCCATGGCCTGCTTAATTATAAATCTTGGTGATCTCACGGTACCTACTTAACCGAATCTGATTACTGATTAGGTATTCCGATTCCGTGTAGTAATTTGTGCGCTAGTATGTTCAGCATCCGGCAAAGATTGTATGGACTGTGATTGCGTGGTGCACTGATGTAAATGTTTCTTGTTGCAGATTGTGGGCGTTCAGCAGTATCCAATCCGACCGCAAACTGCGGACATAAATGAAAATGTCCTATCCGAACAGCTTACGTCACAGTCGAATTTGACCGACGCCCTCATAAAGACGACCGGAAGGCAGTTGGAGGTTGCACTGAGAGAGTTCGATGCTTATTGTAACAGTCTGCATATAGATCCACACAATGCCGGTTTTAGATTAGTAACAGATGGACAGTTGCCGTTAAGGCAATGTCTTTATCCGGAAGCCCGCAGGAAAGAAATAGATCTGCCACGATACTACAGCAAGTTCCATGACCTCAGGAAAGAAGTAGCCAGCTTTACCGCGAAAATCGAAGAAATACCGCACAGTGTCGCTGACATGTTAGACTGTATCCTTTTTTCTATAAGTTAAGACTTAATAGGTAGGTACCTCTCGTGTACCTATTCATATACCTAGGTGAAGGTGTATACCTATGTGTAGACAAAGACTCGTCAGAAATAATTTACCTATATACCTACAATCTATACAATGAAAATTCAGTTGATAGGTAACTGTTTTTTTTTTCTTGCGGTTCTGAACTAATACAGTTAGGTACGATTTTTTGTTTTAACAGCTAGTTTAACACACGTTAAGCGCTCAGCAACAACTGCTGTTTCATTCAACCTGACAGGTATAGGTATATGGCTTGTCCCACGCTCAAAATTCAGTATGAGTACCATAGGGCAATGCTTTTCAAATGGGGGGATGGCAGACCAGCGTTGCCGAGTGCGTTATTGCTACGTGCGAGAGCTCGTCTATAATACGCGATGCACTGACAACGAGTGGACATCTGGCAAACCTGCTCCGCATAACAGCCCATACTGAATTCTAAGTGTGGGACAAACTATATAAACGTTAAACTTTAGACACCATCACAGAGAACGTTCCTAAATTCATATAATATGTATGTGCCTATACTTGTATAGGTACCGCGAGATCATCATCAAGATTTATAATAATCCGGGGGTTAAAGCAATAAATTGAGGTGAACCTTGCATTTTATTGTAGAGTTTTGCCACTTGGCACATATACTCCCCAGACGTATAGAAGTAGATTTAGAAGGGAGCCCAACAAAATTTCCGTTCTAGGGGGTGAAGCCACCCCTCAGAAGTTACCACTTTTAAAAATTCAGTTTTCTTACAACATTTTTGGTATTTTGGCACCGACTGCGCTACAAATAAGCTTTTGTTGTGCCTCGGCATAGGTACAGGTGTTAGGGAAGAGGCTGCAGGCCTCACATTCCTTTTATACCAGAGGGTTAAGGCAAAAATGATATTAACCTAACATTTTAGTTTAGAAATTCGCCATTTGGCACAAACACTGTCCAGAGGTGTACAAATGAATTTAGGAGGACAAACCATCCCTATTTGCCTCACACGGAGTGTTAAGCCATCCCAAGAGGGTTAACTTCTCTTAAAATGCCATCATTTGGTGATATATTTCGGGCATTTTGTCTTGATTGTGCCTGGTGTGTCAATAAAATTTATTGCGACTGATGCTAGGCACAACTGCAGGAGTTAAGGGAGTTGCAACCAGGGATCTGGACCGGAACCTTTTGGAACCCGGAACCGTACCGGAACCCTTTTTATTTTGTGGACCGGAACCGTACCGGAACCCATTTTGCAGTGCGGACAAGGAATCGGAACCGTACCGGAACCCTTTTTGAAATGCAGGCATGGAACCGGAACCGAACCGGAACCCTTTCAATTTTCGGGGTTCCATCAACCACTTTTAACAAAGAATTCACTGTTTGTCGGGTTTGTGACAATAGAGAAATCTGAATATTATCCAGCTAATTTATAAAAAAATTTACATTATGACTGGAAATATTTCCACTTGTACGTGGAAATTAGCTTGACTTCTGGATAATATTCAGATTTCTCTATTGGAACCTTTTTGGAACCCGGAACCGTACCGAAACCCTTTTTATTTCGTGGACCGGAACCGTACCGGAACCCTTTTTGCAATGCGGGCAAGGAACCGGAACCGTACCGGAACCGAAAATTTATTTTTACCCAGAACCGGAACCGTACCGGAACCTATAATTTTTTTCGATCGAGAACCGGAACCGTACCGGAACCTCTTTTTGAAATGGGTCCAGAGCCCTGGTTGCAACCCCCACCCCCTTCAGCCAAGCTCTTCAGTAACCCTCTTCAGTACTAGTTAAGATTATATTCAATCATGCTGACAAATATATCTATCTATATCTATCTTTCCATGTTTCGAAAGCAGTCCTCTTTCCTTTTCCGCATAAAAAGCAGATACTACGTCACATCCAGTGAAGGCGTACCAAAATGGAAGATATTCCTCCAACTGAAGATGCATTGACGTTACATTGTAGTACTGAAGAGGGTGATTGACTGAAGGGGGTGGGGGTTGCAACTCCCTCAACTCCCGTAGCTGTGCCTAGCAGTCGCAATAAAATGTATTGACACACCAGGCACAATCAAGACAAAATGCCCAAAATATATTACAAAATAATGGCATTTTAAATCGAAGAGGAATGAAAATTCAAACTCAAAGTCGATCCCGATAATGGCATTTTAATTGAAGTTAACACTCTCGGGACGGCTTAACACTCCATGTGAGGCAAAAAGGGATGGTTTGTCCTCCTGAATTCATTTGTATACCTCTGGACAGTGTTTGTGCTAAATGGCGAATTTCTAAAATAAAATGTTAGGTTAATATCATTTTTGCCTTAACCCTCTGGTATAAAAAGAATGTGAGGCCTGCAGCCTCTTCCCTAACACCTGTGCCTATGCCGAGGCACAACAAAAGCTCATTTGTAGCGCAGTCGCGGCCAAAATACCATAAATATTGTAAGAAAACTGAATTTTTAAAAGTGGTAACTTCTGAGGGGTGGCTTCACCCCCTAGCACGGGAATTTTGTTGGACTCCGCTTCTAAACGTCTGGGGAGTATATGTGCCAGGTGGTAAAACTTTGATTGTAGGCACCATGAGTACATTACATCCCTATCATTTCGCATGTAAATTCGGTGTTTTCAATAAATTATAACAAATTAACGAAAGTGTCTCATGCTCAGAAAGATAACTGCCTAAAGATAACACAAATTTTATTAGCAATTTCAATGCGCGCTTTTAAAATAAGCGCCAACAGTTTAATTTTAGGCGTCAAGGTTGATAGGTATATGCCCTTTATAAGGCTATCTTTCTCTAACACATATTAATAAGGGATATACAAAAATTAGGTTTACTTCATAAGTCCTACCAGCTGATGGATATCAGCTGCTCGCACATTTGATTCTTCCCCATCCCATAACACATTTTATCGTTAATTAGAGTGTGTGTTATGATTTTTGTTATACCTAAGTACAGTATGAGTAATGACAATGAGTATGAGTGTAAGGTCTGGAATAAAATTCCTTCGATCGAAAAATCGATTCGCCAAAAACATCAAATCTTTACGTATGTATTAGGGTCCTGGGAATCAGAAAAAGTGGTTTTTGAAAATGTCTGTCTGTGTGTGCCTGTCTGCCTGTGTGTCTGTAATCACGCTGCTCGCTGCAGCTCAAACTAGTGAATGTATCGAGATGAAATTTGGTGCACATGTTCAGTGGGCAGTTTGTTGGTGCTGATTAGATTTTGGGCCACATCGTTTCACGTAAAGTGCCTTTTTGGAACATCAACTTTAAATAATTAAATGCAAACCCCGGTTTTTCGCGTCACCGTATGAAAGCTCTTCGAATTCTGCTTCTGAAAATGTATTCACACATGGTGCCCTTTTGACCAAAAAACGGTGAGGTGAAAAAATCCTATGTATAACTGTATATTTTTATTATCGGATCTGATTTTTTTCGAGTCGAAAACCTTAGTAGCATTTTTTCGAAAAATGTCATTTTAGTGGCAAAAGGACCCTTTTTTGAATTTATTTTACGAAAAAGCGCATATTTTTACTATCGGATTCGATAGCTGTTGCATTGCCGGATCAAAAACCATAGTGCAATTTCTTTGAAAATTTTCATTTTAGAGGCAAAAAGTGGGGCAAAAAGGCTACTTCTAGGGGGGATTTCACAGTCGGCAGTGGTGTACAAATTTTCGGCAGTGTTAGTGGGAACTGTTAGGCAGTGGTTGCAAAAATTGAGTAAATTCGACAGTGATCTATGAATTTTTAGGCTGTCGGGGGACTTCACAGTCGGCAGTGGTGTACATATTTACGGCAGTGCCCTGAAAATTCGGCAGTGGTGTACAAATTTTTGGGGTGTGAAATGCCCCCCAGCTACTTCTTGAATTTTTTTTTAGCAAAAGAGCAATTTATTATTATCGAATTCGATAGCTGTTGCATTACCGGATCGAAAACCTTGTAGGGGTGAAAAACATTTGTATTTTAGTAAATGCCGTAATGCGCACGACAGCATCAGCACCATTTTAACCTCCCCAACCCCAACACAATTTTAAAAAAATGGGAGGTTACTGCAATCACTAAAATTTTCGAATTCGAGATAAGACCGGATTTATGCGTTTTGAGGTCTCAGGAACCCAAAAAAGTGGTTTTTAAAATGTGTCTGTGTGTATGTACGTACGATACGTACGTACGTACGTTCGTACGTTTGTAAACACGCCACAGCCAAAACTACTCGATCGATTTGGCTGAAATTTGGAACATAAGCATCTCGTAACCCAACTTAGATCTGAAAAGCTTTTGGAGCCAATCGTGCAACCGCAAATGCCATTTTGGCACATCAACTTTTAAATTTTAAATGCAAACCCCCATTTTTCACGTCACCATAAGAAAGATCTTCAAATTCTGCTTCTAAAAATGTATTAACTCTTAGTGCCCTTTTGACCAAAAATTAAAAAAAAATTGATTTTTATCGGACTTTAAAATCGCGGTACAGCCCAAGCCCCTGAACCGATTTGGCTGAAATTTTGCACATGCGGATTGTATTACACGTCGAAGAGCTGAACAAATTTTGAATTCAATCGACTCACGGAAAGTGCCGTTTTGGCACACCAATTTCCAAATTTAAAATTATTCTCTCATTTGACCATTAAAAACAAGTTTTTGAAAGATTTATTGTCACCATCAGAAAGGTCTTCAAATTCTGGTTTTAAATAAGACAAAATTAATTCGCATTTAGCGCCGTTTGGTTCAAAAAATCGAAATTTTATAATAACAGTAAAAATACACTATAGCCCAAATTACTGAATCGATTTGTCTGAAATTTGGTACATGAAGATTGGGTGACCCGTTGAAGACCTGAAAGGCCTTTGAAAGCAATTGGCCCACGGGAAGTCCCATTTAAGCATATCAACTTAAAATTTTAAATACAAGACCTCCTTTTTTATGTCGCCATTAGAAAAGCGATCAAATTCTGGTTCTAAAAATGTGTTCACAGTTTCTGCCATTTCAGTGGAAAATAGAAAAAAAATTCTTTCTCATTAAAAGGGAGCGGGCTGACAGTAGATGACATAAAGTGGCAGTTATTGTCAAAAAGGTGGAAAAAGATTAACCTTAAAAGGAACATACTGTCAAACGTGACGGGTGATGTCCGAGGTGACGTCGGTATTTGTCAGAAAATTGCGAAATTAGTCAAGGATTTAAAAAATTCTGTTGAATTGACTACTATCTACACAGAATACAAAGATCCACGCGATGGGGAGGTTCCAGCCGCTTCTCTGCTGCATTTTTTTATTTTCTATTTTAAAACTTGCGGGCTAACGGAAAGTGACAGTATGTGGCAAGATATTAACCTTAAATGTCGCTATTATTGTCAAAAAGTGTGAAATAGTCACTGAGACGAGCAGAAATTTTCGGGTTCAATTGGCAGCTACCTACACGAAAATCAAAGATCCACACAATGGGGAGGTTCCAGCCGCTTCTCTGCTGCCCATCATCTGTCGAGTAGTTTGGGCTGTGGCGTGTTTACGAACGTACGTACGAACGTACGAACGTACGTACATACATACAGACACATTTTAAAAACCACTTTTTTGGGCTCCTGAGACCTCAAAACGTATAGATCCGGTCTTATCTCGAATTCGAATGGTGGAGTGGAGTGGGGAGGTTAAAAAATCTCTTTTCTCTCCTGATGGAAGAAGGTTTTGCCGGTCAAAATCTTGCCAGGTGTCAAATTTAGTATGTCGGTCGGGAGTGACAGTTGGCAGGCAAAACCGGGCGCATGTTAAATTAAGTTTTCCATTTTCTTCCTTGCGTTTGTATAATTCTGTGCTGGGAGAATGCGCGACCTCGAAATTTTCAATTCTCAGTTTTCGGCAGGGAAATTCGATTGTTTTCAATTAGAAAATTTGTGTGCACCCTTCCCCCTAAGTCATACAGGGAGCTACGGTCCTGCCTGGAGGGGGGCCATTTCAGAGACTCGGTTCTGTCTAAATAATAAACATTTTCATAATTTTTTTAATGCAAAATTGTAGAAAAAAATTGTTGACAAGAATCCGCTAAAAAATGTACAGCTTGTCATTAAAAAAAACCAGTTGACAATCGTCATTTTGACATGTCATCATACAGAGCTTGTCATGCAATTTACAAATAAAAAAGTTACAAGGAGACGAATACCAAACTGAATCACCACCTATACAGGGTGTTCGCGAAACATGTAGCAGAACTCCTACGTAGGTTCCTTACATAAAAATAAGTTGAAAAGTTCCTATGAAGATTTGTCCGATATCGCCTCCTAAGGGTGCTAGGTCTTCTCGTAGGAGGTGGATAGGGACCAGTTTATTTTTAATATTTCGGAAACCGCTTAATCTACGATATTGTAATTTGGTACATCGACTTAGGTACTTAAGGGTGTGTTATGTACAAAATTTTATTAAAATTGATGGAGGGGAACAGTCAGTTACCGACACCTGCAATTGGTATTTTCAATGCAAAACCTACATAAGCAGTTCCTGGAAAAATCATTTACTGCGTTTTAGAAGTAAAATTTTATACGAAAACTTGTATTGCTCTTGCAAAATTTCAAAATAATGCATCTATTTTACGCAATCAACAAAAATGTGTCTTATTGCATGATGCGCGTCTTGTAATTTTTGAACCACAAAGTCGCCTATGCAAACCTAACTCCCTTAGGAGGCAATATCGGACACATGTTCATAGGAACTTTTTGGCTTATTTTGATGCAAGGAACCCACGGTAGGAGTTCTGCTACATATTTCGCTGGTTTGCATAGGCGGCTTTGTGAAACTGATCCAAAAATTACAAGGCGCGCATCATGCAATAGCGTACATTTTTGTTGATTGCGCAAAATCGATGTATTACTTTGAAATTTTGCAAGAGCAATAAAAGTTTTCTTATAAAATTCTACTTCTAAAACGCAGTAAATTATTTTTTCAGGAACTGCTTATGTAGGTTTTGCATTGAAAATACCAATTGCAGGTGTCGGTAACTGTATGTTCCCCTCCATCAATTTTAATGAAATTTTGTACATGACACACCCTTAAGTACTTAAGTCGATGTACCAAATTGCAATATCATAGATTAAGCGGTTTCCGAAATATTAAAAACAAACTGGTCCCCATCCGCCTCCTATGAGGAGACCTAGCACCCTTAGGAGGCGATATCGGACAAATCTTCATATGAACTTTTCAATTTATTTTTATGTAAGGAACCGACGGTAGGAGTTCTGCTACATGTTTCGCGAACACCCTGTATTATACCTATAGGTATAAATCGAGTTTTTCGAAAATTTAATGTCACCATTAGAAAGGTCTTCAAATTCTGGTCCTAATTAAAGAAAATAATTAACGCCCTTTTTCTTTACGGCTGGATTGGAACCTCCCCATCGCGGTAATTTTTGATTTAAAAAAGAACGTTATTTAAGGGCTAAAGGCAGAAGGAAGTGTGATAATCCGCAGGGCGCCCCCGCAAAACTGTTAGCGAGTGGTATCGCGTTCTTATTTCTGCTTGCTGACTTGTCAATTTTGCACATGCTCCTTCATCAAGCCCACCAATATTGTTGAGCTCCCCCCTCGCCCCCTCGCTCAATGCACTGATGGACTATACTGTCTATTGTCTATAATACATGTATTTAGCATTTCCATTAAATAAATTGACCCACAAAAAATCAAACAATAACATTGCAGAATAAGAAAATTATATTGAGGGTAGGTAGGTATATGTAGTTAAGTAAATATAATCTTATTGGTTAGAAAATAGAAATACGTGTCTAGACTCCAGTCCGGACTGTCCGGAGTATATCTGCGCTCTACTAGGAGCACGGACAGATGGCAACCCTCCATCTGTTAGGTTATCTGTTATCAGTGGCGTAGCTAGGTATTAAGGGCGGGGGGGGGCAACCCGGAAAAAGGCGCATAGAAAATTTAAAATAGAATTTTATCTCGTATTAGTGAAAGAATTTTCATCGGTATTTGAACCTGCTGATTCTCTTAAGTTACAGTCACCAGTACTAACTCTGCCACTTGCACAAACACGTGAACTACCATTCTTTGCGAACTAGTCTAAAATGTTATTTTTATTGGCTTCCGCCAACCTAATTAAGGTTGTCTTTTGTTTTTGAACTAGGTATGCATGCCCCGATTTTTTTTTTAAACAGAACAGATCATTAGGTACTTAATCACAAACGTAAACGGGAAGTGTAAAAGAGATACTGACATGCTAAGACCATTCTTGTAAACGTTTATTCAAAATTTGCCAGATGGCAAAGGTTATAAATATGCGAAATATACCTACTCATAGTCACGTAGGACTAATCAAGCAATAAATTCCTTCAAATCTTCGCAGACCCTCGGCCAAAGGCAGAGGTAATGCCATAAAAAAAATGGGCAGCTACGGAAGCTTCTGGAACCTCCCCACTTCGGTGAATGATCCAATCTTATCACCAATATCAAGTAAATTTTACTGTTTACTATACCTAAGTTTTACTCCACCAAACCTAAGGTGTTCTCTGTGATCTTTCTAAATTTTACGATCTTTTGCCAAAAGGGCACTAAGCTTGAATACAATTTTGAAAACAAAATTTGAAGACTTTTCATGTGCTGGTAGAGAAAATGGGAGTTCATTATTCAAGTTTCAAAGTTTTTATGTCAAAATGGCACTTGCCGTTTGCCGATTGTCACCAAAATTAAATCAGCTCTACGGCGGGTAGCGGTATCTCTACCTACCAAATTTCAGCCAAATCGATCCAGCAGTTTAGGCTGTAGCGTGTTATTTAATGTTTCCTCTAAATTTCGATTTTTTAGATTTTGTGCCAAAAAGGCACAACGTGGGAATACAGTTTCAGATACATAATTTCAAGGCCTTTCATGCGCTGATAAGAAAGATTAGTGTTCATCTGTCAAATTTCATAGTTTACATGCCAAAAAGGCACTTAGCGTCTGTGGATTCGCAAGAAAATTAACTGGGCTCACCGGAAGGCTAACCCTAACATACATACCAAATTTCATTAAAATCCGTTCGGTAGTTTCCGAGATATCGTGCTCACATACGTACATACGTACGTACGTACGTACGTACGTACGTACGTACATACGTACATACACACAGACATTTTTTAAAAACCACTTTTTCGTGATCCTGGGACCTTGAAACGTAAAGATCTGGTGTTATCTCAATTTCGAATTTTGGAGTGATTGCAATAACCTCCCATTTTTATATGGTTGTGGGGAGGTTAATACAAAACCCCTAATAAAAGTTGCTTTGCTGGCCGTGCGACTTAGCGCTTTAGAAATAAATTTGTGGGCGAGTTAAAAACTTATTGTAAGCAGTGCGGCAAGGGCGACGAAGGCCTAAGGGTGGGGGGGGCGACCGCCCCCCCTCGCACCCCCGTGGCTACGCCACTGTCTGTTATAAGTACTTCAGAGCACCCTACAGTATCAGTATTAATGCTGTGGTATTATCAAGACAGCAGACTGTTATCGTAATCTAAGCAGTTATCCACGAGTTGTACAGATGTCAGCACTTACACCATACGAATCATACCAATACGGCAGGTTATAACTCCACCCTCAACAGTGTCCTCAAAGCTGGAACACAGTGCGTAAATTGAAGTCTTTAAAGATTATAAGGAAATTCATTATTAAATGTACCTAATCCTCAAATTTAGATCTTAGCAAAGCACAGTAGGTCTTTAGTAAAAATTATTCCTAAATTGACTAATTAAGGGCGCGTCACGTGCCGCTGGGTCGTTAAAATCTAAAGAGGATTAATTATTAGTTATTAGGTTCCAATCCTTAAAACTTAAAGAATTGTGTTCCAGCCCACCCTTTAGCCCTCACTACTCACCATAATGATGGTGTTTTGTGGTCCTCACTCCCATACATGCTAAAGGTCCTCGATAGTCTCGATAGTCATTCATAGTAAGTATGTATTTATAGGTAAAAAGGTACCTACCGGTTGACGTTGAAATAGACAATTTGAAACTGGACTCTATGTTTATTAAGACTGATTTTTCTCAACATTAACATTTTGCCTATTTTACCTATTGTGCGGCGCCCCTTGTCAATATATTTTTTGTGGAATGTAAACTACGAGACAGAAACGTGCGGTTGCGGTGCCGGTGGTAGTGCGATGACCACGTGGTGACTGGAGAATGAAAGGTGATAAAGTTAGGAATTTGTTCGCTCGTGCTGATATAGTTATTCGAATTCAAGTTTTATTTCACATATTTTCATATTTAGTAGGTACCTACCTACCAGAATGTGATAAGAACCGTTCAGTGTTAACCGCAAATGGGCCCATTGCGAGAATAATCTAATTTATTGTTAATTCTGTGTAAACTTGGTTCGTTGAAGTACAGGGTCCTGATCCGAACGAATTGGACAGGTACCTAGTTTGTTGAATGCTTGAATGGCAGTTGCAGAGTTATGGGTATTTAGATAAGTTTTATACTTGTGGAGTAGGCACTTGAACAGGTGTTTAACCTCTCTCTATAAGGTGAACGCCACGACAGTTGTTTATTTATTGAATATTTCCTTAATTCACTATTAGATCTGGAATTAAAACCTGAACCTGAAAATGAATTTTATAAAAAGGAAGCGAAAGATATGGTTAACATTGTCCAAAGGCTGATTGTAGAAGGTAAGTGCTTAACTAACTTAATATAGGTACACCTACTTAGGACTTCTTTGTCTTTCTTGAACAGGCACTTAATTATTGTTTATTAGCAATATCTATAGGTATTAACATATTGTTGGACCAATGAGAAAGGTGGTCGTGGTTGCTGTATATAAATTTAATAATTGTGAGTATTTGTGGGTAGGTAGGTAGGTACGTACCTAAAGTGGCGTGTGACGTACAGCTTAGAAATATAAAAATTCCCCCCAAGAGCTGAATATTCTGCTGGCCGTCTGGCGTTCGAGCATCAGTACCTAGTGCAGTAGGTAGGGGGGGGGGGGGTGATTGCACGGTGTCTGTTATCGCTTGGTCCATCCGACCATTTAAATATTCAGCTGTGGGTGGGCATTTTCATATTTCTAAACTGTACGAGTGAGTGCCTACTATGGATCTTTGTTAGGCCAGCGGGGGTGGGGGCGGCAGGGTATGAGTTTTGAATCCGTCTAAATTCTTGCAACATAGATCATAGATCACAGATCATTAACCCCAACCACACAATTAGGTTTTGAGGTCTCAGGAAGCGTACCTACATTTGTAAACACGTCACAGTCCAAACTCCTTGACCGATTTTTTTTCATGCTGTTTATCTCGTTTACACGTTACGTTTTTCAATTGCCGTAGATGTGACAGATCGTCAAGATTTAAGTTTTTTGGCAAATCAAGCAAACTTTGTTTCTTTTAAAGTGTCAGTCAGCAATATTTAGAGAATCGTTTTGAGCAGCTGAACGAAAATTCACACACGGGGGTTTCAATTTATTGCCCATCGAATAAAAATATTCTCAGCTCTGACTCACTTCCGGTTATACCGGAAGTGGCCGCCATCTTTGTTAATTTAAATGGGAAGTCTATGTTTTGACTCTAGATTCGGATTGGCCTCTTAATTGTCAGTTTATTGCACCCCCCACTGCATATCTAACTGTCATAGTTTTTGACATATGTCAAAATTTGTGTAAAAAAATTGTTTTTCTCCGGCAATAGAAAAATTTGTATCTTTCCGAGGGGTTGAAGATTAAGAAATCAAACTTGGAGGGTTGAAAGTACAAGGTTTGAGCTTTCGGCTGGTGGCTCACTCGTTCATGTTGACATAACAACATGAGGGAAATTAATTTTTAAAAATTGCGTAACGAAATTGTCCACAACTGAATTTTTTCAAATACGAGTACCACAATTGTATGTATCCAAAAGATGCAAAACTGAATTCCCGGTAGGGCTAGTATTAGCATTCCCTATACCCATTTTCAATATTTTAGAAAATAATTGAAAGAAATGTAATGGTGCAAATTAAAAAAATTCATTCTACACCTTCAAAAATTTGCCTTAAGGCATGCTGGGATATATTTTTTTTAATTTGCACTCCATCTCCATAACAAATACATTTATTTCAAATATTTTCAAAAATATTAAAAATAGGTATTGGAATGCTAATACTAGCCTAAAGAGAATTAAATTTTGCATCTTTTGCATTTGAAAAAAGTGAGTTGTGGACAATTTCGTTACGGCATCTTTAAAATTTATTTTCCGCCATAGTGTTAAATCAACATGATCAAGTGAGACATCAAAAGAAAGCTCAAACCATGTACTTTCAACCCTCTAAGTTTGGTTCCTTAATTTTCAGCCGTCTGGAAGATACAAAATTTTCTATTGCCGGTTAAAAATCAATTGTTTTACACAAATTTTGACATAAATGTCAAGAACTAGACAGTTAGGTTGGCAAAGTAGAGGTGCAATAAGCTCACAATTAAGGGGCCAATCCGAATCGACAGTCAAAACATAGGCTTCTCATTTAAAATAACAAAAATGGCGGCCACTTCCGGTATAACCGGAAGTGTGTTAGAGTTGAAAATATTTTCGTTTGATGGGCAATGAATTGAGACCCCCGTGTGTGAATTTTCGTTTAGCTGCTCAAAACGATTCTCTCAATATCGCTAACTGACACTTTAAAAGAGACACCCTGTAGATTGTACTACACGTAACCAAATGGAAGGGATGGTTTAGAGATTTGTCAAGTGTTGGTAAGGAAAAAAAAACGGCAGAGTCGTCTTTACAGTTTCAGTCCAAAAAAAGTGACAGTTCCTACAATACAGAATATAGATCTCATTAATTTACTATTGACTGAACAATGATCATTGACTGAACTGTCTTGGGCTACAAAAGGGTTGAATGTTGAATGTGCTATTTTTTTCTGATCAATACTTGACAAATCTCTTCAAAATCCCTAAAAAAAAATCTTTCTTTGCCTGTTGGTACTTATCAGTTTTGGCCACTGAAAATTGACTAAATTTTCTTGTAAAAACTCTCGTGAAAACTTTACTTTGCAAGTTGTATTATCGACGAATCATGCCGATATCTGGCGATATTGTATTGCCAAATTTTTTGTCGTCATTACTCAACTTATTACTTCTTATTGCCCAGTATATTGCCAATCGTGCAACCATAAATGCCATTTTGGCACATCAACTTTTAGGGAAATTTTAAATGCAAACCCCTATTTTTAAAAAGCTTCTGCACGCTATTGTCTTTCTCTCTCTTTCTTTGTGGGCCCACTTTCCACCAAATAAAGAGATAAACTAAATAAAGAAGTCATTTTTCTTTTAGTCCCTTACAATTTAATGGGATTTGGAGGCACAGTTCGAAAAATGCCGTTTATATCAATATTATACAAATAGTAACTTATAAACAAAGTGATATTGAAACAAAAAGAATTGAACGCCAAGGCGTATTTTATCATATTCTGTGGTGGAAAGTCGTAGTAATTTAAATTTAAAATTGGATTTCCAAGAAATTAAATAAATTCAAAATAGCGTGAAGAAGCCTCTTAACGACACCATAAGAAAGGCCTTCAAATTGAGCTATTCACTCATATGCTCTTAATAAGTATTCGAAATTTTTAACGTACTTTAAAAACACGATACAGTCCAAACCTTTCGACCGATTTCGCTAAAATTTTGCACATACCTAAAGATTGTATTCACGTCGAAGAGCTGAAAAATTTTTGGAAGCAATCAACAAACGGCAAGTGTCGTTTTGGCACATCAATTTAAAATTTAAAATTATACTCTCATTCAACCACCAAAACAAGTTTTTGAAAAATGTATTGTCACCGTCAAAAAGGTCTTCAAATTCCGGTTTTAAATAGGTGAGACAATATTATATTTTTAGTACCTTCGGGTAAAAGAAATCGAAATTATCTCATAACGCTAAGACACATTATAACCCAAACTACTGGATCGATTTGTCTGAAATTTGGTACATGGAGATTGGGTATCCTTCAAGGGGTGATCCGCAGACTAAAAAACGTACACTGATTCCGGGAATATCCAAGTATTCCGAGTATTCCGATGTAATTCGTTTGCAAAAATATTTGCAATCGGTAACCATGTATTCGAAATAAAATTTATGCCCGAACACCATTGAAACAATATAATTCTTGGAGATTTAGGTACTTAAATATTTTGGCCGGCCACCGGCGGTCGGGATAAATGGTGGGACGTAGGGTTGCCATATTTTTCAAAACAGTAAGCGGGACAGCGGAGTGATAAGAACACGTGTTTGCGCGCGAAGCGCGCAGCGCAAAAGTGTGGGCGCGGTAGCCCCCCGCGAAAAATTTTGTCCCCCCCCTTCTCACCTGTTTTTCAGTATTTTCAGTCCAAATTCAAATCAAAATCAGTTCATTTCATTCTCATTGCGAAATAAAATAAACACCTGGAAAATTGTGGATCAAAAAAGAATAATCACTAGATTTGGGCGTTTTTATGGTCTAAGGATTTTCAGTTTTTTGGTTGGTAAACAAATTTTGCGACGAGATTCACTTGATTAACAATAATGGCTTAGATCACAGTTATGTCATGTTTCCCTTAGAAAATTGGATTTGACGTTGACGAAACGAAACAGCTATGAAATGAACAGGTTATAGGTGACACTTTTTTTGAGCACGTAGCTCATACGTCATTAAAAGAAATAATTTATTTTATGGCGTTAGGACTGGGTGAGATGAATATATAGAAAAAAATGCAGCAGAGAAGCGGCTGGAACCTCCCCATCGCGTGGATCTTTGTATTCTGTGTAGATAGTAGTCAATTCAACAGAATTTTTTTAATCCTTGACTAATTTCGCAATTTTCTGACAAATACCGACGTGACGTCGGACATCACCCAACACGTTTGACAATATGTTCCTTTTAAGGTTAATCTTTTGCCACCTTTTTGACAATAACTGCCACTTTATGTCATCCACTGTCAGCCCGCTCCCTTTTAATGAGAAAGAATTTTGTGTCTATTTTCCACTGAAATGGCAGAAACTGTGAACACATTTTTAGAACCAGAATTTGATCGCCTTTCTAATGGCGACATAAAAAAGTAGGTCTTGTATTTAAAATTTTAAGTTGATATGCTTAAATGGCAGTTCCCGTGGGCCAATTGCTCCCAAAAGCCTTTCAGGTCTTCAATGGGTCACCCAATCTCCATGTACCAAATTTCAGCCAAATCGATTCAGTAATTTGGGCTATAATGTATTTTTACTGTTATTATAAAATTTCAATTTTTTGAACCAAACAGCGCTAAATGCGAATTAATTTTGTCCTATTTAAAACCAGAATTTGAAGACCTTTCTGATGGTGACAATAAATCTTTCAAAAACTTGTTTTTAATGGTCAAATGAGAGAATAATTTTAAATTTGGAAATTGGTGTGCCAAAACGGCAGTTTCCGTGAGTCGATTGAATTCAAAATGTGTTCAGCTCTTCGACGTGTAATACAATCCCCATGTGCAAAATTTCAGCCAAATCGGTTCAGGAGCTTGGGCTGTACCGCGATTTTAAAGTACGATAAATATCAATTTTTTTTTAATTTTTGGTCAAAAGGGCACTAAGAATGAATACACTTTTAGAAGCAGAATTTGAAGGTCTTCCTAATGGTGACGTGAAAGATGGGGGTTTGCATTTAAAATTTAAAAGTTGATGTGCCAAAATGTCATTTCCGGTTGCACGTTGGCTCCACAAGCTTTTCAGATCTAAGTTAGGTTACGAGATGCCTATGTTCCAAATTTCAGCCAAATCGGTCTAGTAGTTTTGGCTGTGGCGTGATTACAAACGAACGTACGTACGTACAAACGTACGTACGTACATACACACAGACACATTTTAAAAACTCCTTTTTTGGGTTCCTGAGACCTCAAAACGTAAAGATCTGGTGGTATCTCAAATTCGACAATTTTAGTGATTGCAGTAACCTCCCATTTTTTTTAAATTGTGATGGGGTTGGGGAGGTTAAAAATGTGTAGAACACCGGAAAAGTCTTTTTTTCACTTGTTTGAACTTCAAGCTCATGAAAACTAAACTACGTCATTCCCGGCACGACCAACTCTAATTAGAAATTCAAAGAATGTTACGTTGCAACTAACTATTTCCTACTCTAAATTTTGGCGAACAAATGCTGGATGAATATAGTTTATTTAGGAACAGAATGTATACAGGATGTCTCAGAACACTCGCACTTATTGAGCTGAAAGTTCAGGAAAAGACGTGCAGTCTCGGAGTTTTATCCTGAATGCTCCATATTAAAATTAAATACACTTAGGGCCGGTTTATCGATGCTCAGTTAAATGAAAATATCTGACAGTTTACGTTATCCGATAGTTAAACTGTTTATCAACAGCAAGTTGACTGCAAAGTCTTTGCTAAAGTGCCGGGCAAACTGACTGACAGTTCGAAGTGTCAGCTAGGGCAGAAAACCGACGGTTAGCATCGCCCAAAGTCATTTAAATGACGAAGAAGGTGAATCTTTGGTTTTCTTCAACATGAATCTAGCTAATATAAAGTTTAGGAATGTACCTGAAACTATTTTGAGGAATTTGCTAAGACTTAAGATTTCCTAAACTTTCTTTCAAACCTCCTGCTTCTACCATCCGTTTTCTTATCCTCAATTACATCTCCTGCTGGTTACTTTTCAAAGCACGTGTGGATTTTAGGCAGAAAAGTCTACTCCTCGTTTCTTATCTGTCATCAATACAAATTTCAACTGCATCAGCACCTGCTGCAGTAAACAAAGACCGTAAGGCGTTGCTATAGAAACAGTCGACTATATTAGCGCGAAATTTAAATCTGTCCAATAGAATTCAACTTCCGCTACACCAAATGTTGCCAACACAACTCAAACTGTCAGGCACGTAACTGACAGACAAAGTCGATGTCGATAAACGTGAATCGGATTTATCTGTCAGCTATAATAAACTGTCAGATAGATAACAGTCAGTTTTGACTGAGCATCGATAAACCGGCCCTTAAGCGTTTTGAGACATCCTATACAGGGATGTTTCATAATAACGTTCCAATATTTCAGGGGGCGATTTTACATAAAAAAATATGAAGAAAAGTCCCTATCAACGTGGGTCCGGAAATTATTCGCAAGAGAGCTAGAGCCGTTGAAGGGCACCGTTACCAATAGCATGCAATTCAACCTTCAAATCGACTTTTTTCGGAAACGGTGCATCCTATCGATATGAAACAAGAGTACCCTTTTAATGTAAAAAACTGTCAAGTTTTACATCTTTTACGGCAAAATGCAAAAAAAGATCGCGTGCAAAAAAGTGAGGAGTAAATTTTTGCCCCCGACCTCTACAGATTAAGGCGCTCCTGATAAGAATCCTGAAATTATGTCCAAAGCGTGAGAATGACCATGCGTCAGAGGTGAACTGTTCCAAATTTCATGTTTCCATGTGGACCTATTCCGGAGATATTTAGAAAAAGCCGAAATAATGGTGCCCTTCAAGGGGCTGTAGCTCTCTTATGAAGCATTTCCGGACCCATGTTGATAGAAACTTTTCTTCCTATTTTTTACATAGAATCACCCCCTGAAATATTGGAACTTTATTATAAAAACACCCTGTATGTGACAAAAAAAAACTTACAAGGGTGGGTGCCCCCGAGCTTGTTTCTGTATATAACCTTGTACATACATAGTTATATGCTGGCTTCAATAAATTCAATGTCGAATCAAAATAAGTTGAACTCTGACCACGAGGTATTAGTGACTTCATTTTTAAAAGGGTATACAGGGTATCCCTCGACGAGCGTCAGTTAGCCGTATCTGGAGAACTGTTTTTAGCATCGTCTTGAAAATTTGTACACAGGGGTTTCACTTAATTTTGAATCGACGTAAAATATTTTCATCAATGGCGCACTTCCGGTTATACCGGAAATAGATACTAACTTCCTTATTTTAAATGGAACACCCTGTATATTATGATATTTTTGGATTGTACGTTTCATTCTGGGCAAACTTTTACTAAGAATTGCTATGCCAAAAATCAACCATTTTTGAGGAAATCAAGAATTTCGCTTTTTTATGCCAAGCGCAGGCCTAACTTCAAAAAGCTGTAACATCGTTACAGTATGAAATGAGATAACAATATTAATTGTGAATGAAGACTAATGTAGGGTGTGTCCGCCCTTGGAATCAAATTGGTTCAAATACATACAGGGTGTTCTCTGCAAATTTTTAAACTTCATCAACTTCATTGGTCAAATAGACAATTTTTTCAAATGCAATGCCCCAACTATTTTATGGCCCATCGATGCAGAATTTAATTGTCTATCATTTTAGTCTAAATGTTTGCCATACTTAAATGAACAGTTTTTGTGATATTTCTAAGTATTTGGAATTTGACCAAAATTTCATATTTTAAAACAGGATTAAAATGGGCTTCAATGTTCGTTAGAGCAGCCTTAAGGAACTCTCAAGGCTCCTAAAATCATAGCTAACTTTGGTTATTAAATCGTGCTAAATATAAAATTTTGTTCAAATTCCAAATACTTTGAAATATCACAAAAACTTTTTTTTTAATATGGCAAACATGTAGACTAAAATGATAGACAATTAAATTCTGCAACGAGATGCCATAAAATAGTTGAGGCTTTCCATTTGAAAAAATTGACTTTTTGACCAATGATGTTTAAAAATTTGCAGAGAACACCCTGTATGTATTTTACCCAATTTGAGTGCACGGGCGGATACACCCTACATTAATCTTCATGCTAAATTAATATCGTTTCCTCATTTCATACTGTAAGGATGTTACAGCTTTTTGAAGTTAGGCCTGCACTTGACATAAAAAAGCGAAATTCTTGATTTTCTCAAAAACGGTTGATTTTTGGCATAGCAATTCTTAGTAACAGTTCACCTATAATTAAACGTAGAATCCAAAAATATCATAATTTACAGGATGTTCCATTTAAAATAAGAAAGTTAGTACCTATTTCCGGTATAACTGGAAGCGCGCCATTCATTGATGAAAATATTTTACGTCGATTCAAAATTACTTGAAACCCCTGCGTACAAATTTTCATGACGATGCTAAAAACAGTTCTTCAGATACGGCTAACTGACGCTCGTCGAGGGATACCCTGTATAGGGGGTTGCCAATTTCATTCTCCCACTAATTGAGATCTCGGAAACTACCGGGTGTTCCTTTAAAAAAATAGTCATGCCAGAAACTTTTGCATTTCGGAAATCCATGTCGTTCCTTAAAACCAGCCGCGACCACTTTAATTTTGATGGAAATTCCTTGTACTTCGGGAAGTATGCACAGGGTTGGTTAATTTTCGAAAAGTCAGTTTTTTTGTTTATTTGATGGTGTCAAAATTCAATATGGCGGCCATAAAAGAATTAAAAATCGTTATTTAAAGTCTAGAAGGCCTAGAAAATTTCTGTTAATGCCATTCAATTGACAGCTGTCAAAAATATAAAAGTTTCAAGTTTCATTTAAATAACATCAATCGTTAGGAAGATATTAATTACCAAAAAATAGCGCAACTTTTCTCCAATTTAAACTACTCTCCATTTATTATGGTTTCCGAGATACTAATGGTAATCATCGAAAAATTAACCGCTCTGTACATACAGGGTGATTCACGAAGACCGTTCATTAGAAACTTTTCGGCATCCACTTGTACTAGAATTTTGGTACTGTACCATAATCGTCCACGGAACAAACAAAAAACTGCCAAGCCCCCAGCACATCCGGTTTTACCGGAAGTGGCCGCCATCTTTGTTCTTTTAAATGGAAAGCCCTCGTTTTGACTTTAGATTCGGATTCGTCTCTTAATTGTTAGTTTATCGCACGTGTGTTTTGCCTACCTAACTGTCACCGTTTTTGACATATGTCAAAATTTGTATCCAAAAATTGATTTGCAATGCGTAATAGAAAAACCTGTATCTTCCAAACGATTGAAGATTAAGGAACTAATCTTGGAGGGTTGAAACCAGAAGCTCTGAGCTTTCTTTTGATGTCCTACTTGATCATGTTAATTTAACAATATGACGGAAAATAATTTTCTTAAATGGCAAAGAGAAATTGTCCACAATTTAGATTAGTATTAGCATTCCCTATACCTACCGATCTTCAATATTTTTGAAAATATGTATTTGGAATAAATGTATTTGTGCAATTTAAAAAAAATATTCCCAGATTTTGGATCAAAAATTAGTAACAGTTCCTTCAAAAATTTGTCCTAAGCTAATTTTGAAAAATTAAATTCGTTGAATAATTTACGGGCGTCGAATCACAGATCGACACATAATTTGTTCTTCTATTTGTACTTCGTTCAGCAACTTTGAAAGAATTAGGTGTCCGGTGTCTCCCAAAAGTTTCTAATGAACGGTCTTCGTGAATCACCCTGTATAATCAAAAACATTAAATACCCGAAGGGAATTTGGGAAAACCGAGATAATTTAAAAATCGACAACTCTCGGTTTCCTCGATTATCTCCCAAAGTGCAAGGAATTTCCATCAAAAGCGAAATTATCCGTGATGAGCTCATAATAACCGACCTTCTAACTGTTAGGGCCGGAATGTCAAGTCCATTTCAAATATTTGTGATGAACTGATTGCATAACGATCAGATCCCTAAGTTATCCTTCGATTGAAATAATTCCGGCACTTATAGTTTCCGAGATCACAATTAATAGTGGGACAATGAAATTGGCAACACCCTGTATATCTCCAAGGTGCATTAACTCACCTTGGCCCCGAGACATATCTTATTTCACATGTCATAAACTACACCATATGTGCTGATATGCCAGAGAATCTTTCTCAATCAACCAAATTAACAGATTTTTTTTGCCCATAATTAGCTTTTAATGCCGAGCATTAGGAAGACACTCTTGTCTTCAATTTGAAAATGTCATTTCGGAGTCTTCGCTTGACTCACGGATTTGTTTCTCTTTGGAATTTATTGTTTCTCGCAGTGTTTGCTAATCTGACATCAGAAATTGAAAATAACCAGGAACCAGCCTAGCATAATAGCAAAATAATGCGAAAATTAACTATTTCGTGCTACGTAACTACTTTTAAAAATTTAGTTTCATCATTTGAACGATTTTTGGAGCTGTCTGCTAAAATTGTAACTTTAAAATGAGGGTCCATCTTTGGGGTGGACATTAGTATTGCATCCTGTAGAGTGGCAGGAGGCGAGTGGCCCAAACAACTAAACAAAGGCAATACTTTCATAGCACTAAATAGTAATTGTTGATAGCGGATAAAATAGATGTTACTTTAAAATACAGGGTGTCCTGAAATTAGGCCGCAATATTTTACCAGTTCCTTTTACGACCAAAAATAAGACTAAGAGTTCCAAAAAACACTTGTCGAAAAATGCCTCCTAAGGGAGCTACAGCCCTTCAAAGGGGTACTCGAAAAGTAGGTTTTCTTAAAATTACTCGAATATTGTAAATAGCAGGATTTTGAAATTTGAAGCATAGGTTAGTGTTATCAAGGGCTTTCTTTTGAAATTTTTTTCAGATTTTTATTTTAGTCGGAGGGGTGCGTTCTTGGGGGGGCATAACATTTTTTCTTTATTATTTTGCTGTTAGTATTTATTTCATGAAACAGTAATTAAATCATAATCTCTGGTCTATTCCTCATAGAAAAGGTCGTCTTGTTGAACGTCGCTAGAACACATCGTTTTCGAAAAAAAAATGTCTTTTCCTTGGTTCAAGGTTCCATAATTTGTCATGGAAAACCTCAAAATACTGTAAATAAGTTCATGGGACAGTTCCTTACTTTATTCTAAAAAGAAAAGTTAAAATGGACATGGGTCGAAAACTGCTTCCCGAGGTTAGGAGGCATTTTTCGAAGCATTTTTCGACCCATGTTTATATGAACTTTTCTTTCTAGAATGAGATTAGTAACCGTCATATGAACTTGTTTATATTATTTTGACGTCTTCCATCACAAATTTTGGAGCACTGTACGAAGGCGTAGAAGGGCCATGTTGTGCTGCTTTATGTTAATTGACACTTTAAGCTTGCAATTAGCTTAACTGACACCTTAAACTTACAATTAAGCCTTAATTGACAGTTTAAACTTGCATTTAGCTTAATTGACACCTTAAACTTGCAATTAAACCTTAATTGACGCCTTAAACTTGCAATTAGCTTAATTGACACTTAAAACTTGCAATTAGCTTAATTGACACTTTAAACTTGCAATGGAGGTTTCCAAACTTGTAGGTCTCTCTCTATTTCGTGACGTAATATGGAGGCAAAATTTGACAAGGACAGACTTTTACATTGCTTTTGCCTAGGCTTTTGCATACCGGGCATTGTCAAATTTTGCCTCCATATTGTCTATCTCTTAATTGATGGAAACCCTAATTAGCTTAATGGACAGTTTAAGCGTCAATTAAGCTAATTGCAAGTTTAAAGTGTCAATTAAGGCTTAATTGCAAGTTTAAACTGACAATTAAGCTAATTGCAAGTTTAAAGTGTCAATTAAGCTAATTGAAACTTTAAGGTGTCAATTAAGCTAATTGCAAGATTAAAGTGTCAATTAAGGCTTAATTGCTAGTTTAAAGTGTCAATTAAGCTAATTGCAAGTTTAAATTGTCAATTAAGGCTTAATTGCAAGTTTAAACTGTCAATTAAAGCTTAATTGCAAGTTTAAACTGTCAATTAAAGCTTAATTGCAAGTTTAAGGTGTCAGTTAAGCTAATTGCAACTTTAAAGTGTCAATTAACATAAAGCAGCACAACATGGCCCTTCTACGCCTTCGTAGCACTGAACCAAAGAAAAGCCACTTTCTTCGAAAACGGTGTATTCTAGCGGCGCTCAATAAGAGCACCTTTTAACTTCTACGCTCAAGGCGGAGCAGTATATAAAATCGATCAAAAATTCGAAATTGAACTGACATCAAATCTTTACGTTTCGGGGTCCCAGGAACCCAAAAAACCTATTTTTGAAAAATGTGTGTGGGTGTGTCTGTGTGTGTGTCTGTCCGTGTGTCTGTGGACACGCTACAGCCGAAACTACTGAACTGATTTTGATGAAATTTGGCACACATATTCAGTGGGAGATTTGTAGGTGCTGATTAGAATCTGGGCTACACCGGCTCACGGAAAGTGCCTTTTTGGCACATCAACTTTAAAAATTTAAATGCAAACCCCCATTTTTCGCATTACCATATGAATGCTCTTCAAATTCTGCTTCTAAAAATGTATTCATACTTGGGCCCTTTTGACCAAAAAATGGTGCCGTGAAAAAAAAACTATGCATAAATGTATATTTTTATTACCGGATTTGATAACTGATTTTTTTTCAAGCCGAAAACCTTAGTGCCATTTTTTCGAAAAATGTCATTTTAGTGGCAATTTATTTTATTGTCTGTGCGGGAGAGGAGCTGATTAGATTTTGAAGCCGATCAGTCAACCCGAAGTGCCCTTTTGGCATAGCAACTTTCTTATTTTAAATATTTAAAAATTTAATAAATGCTGCTGTTATTAATCCAATGCAGTGCGGCGTAGAAGTTCCTGCCGTCTCCGAGACCGCCTTTTTTTATGAGGAATAGACCAGAGATTATGATTTCATTACTATTTCATGAAATAAGCACTAACAGCAAAATAATAGAGAAAAAATGTGTTATGCCCCCCCCACTCCAAGAACACACGCCTCTGATTTAAATAAAAATCTGAAAAAAATTCAAAAGAGAGTAATTTTAAGTAAACAGACTTTTTTCTCGAGTACCCCTTTGAAGGGCTGTAGGAGGCATATCTCGACAAACGTTTACTGAAACATTTAGACTTATTTTTAATCGTAGAAGGCACTGATAAAATATTGTAGCCTAATTTCAGGACATCCTGTATGTTCATATAATGCTAAGTTTATGAATAAACTACTTGCGAGACTTGTGAAATAAAATGTGTGGGAATAATAACATTCAAAGGGTGGAAACCTGTTGTCAAAAGGTACCTACAGTGGCTCGCACCCTTCCAACTGAGATACGGAGCAGTTTATCTTCTGCAGTTTGTTCAGAAGCAGCATCATCGAAGTGTTTTTTTACAGTACATACATACATTACAATTTTAAATAGAAGAGCATTTTGTTCATTTTTCAATGTAGCAAATGCATGTCTTCCGGAAATGGAAAAAATCTGTTTCAGCAAGTTTAATGAACTGCATATTACTTACATAAACACATTTCAGTTCAGTTACATTGTAATAATTGCACACAAATATAAAGAATAACAAACAGGCAAATAATTATTACATTTTTAGGTTACAGGTTTGAACTTCTCGAAACAGTAAACTTAACCCTGGAACCTGGAATATGGTGAGTAAAGCTTTATATTCTTTTTTTTTGGAATTCGGTCGAGTTTAAACTAATTTGAATTTAGCGCGATTATGGGTTTCAATGCTTATCAAGAATGTTGTCCTGCTAACGACCAGAATTATCAGCGGCCATTATATTCACGTTTTTTGTATATTTCCTTCAAGTATCAATAAATATTCAGATGCAGAAAGGGTTCAATTCCTAGCACTTTTATCGTTAAACTGTAGGTACGTCTGAATTTAAAAATCCACTTATAGGCTGCCTCGTGAATATGGAATTTGTCATAACAAAATTCACAAAATAAATTTTTCTTATCAGTTATTGAACAGAAGCCAATAGTATTTGACATTAAAGTGCCCCACTTCTTTACATGGCAAGATATCACGTCTTATACGTTTTTCTTTCTTCCACTGTTGTTGTTAAATAAGAATTGAACAATGACAGGGTGTAGGTAGTGACAATTTTTTAAAAGTTCGTTGTCAATGCTTCGTTTTACTTCTGTAATTTTCGTTCTAGTCGATAAGGTGGTGTAGTGACGAACGTGAACTAATTTTACCCGTACAAGTACGTGTGGGTGAAAAAGTAGAACCGCAAAAAATTGCGTCCATTTTCTAGAAAAAAGTACGTGTTTTGTGGTTGATATGAAGAATTATTATTGATTAGAAAATAATTGTACTGGATAGTTTAAAAAGTGTCAGTGAAGTTTGATCCGTACAAGTTTTGAGGGTTCTACGTTTTCAAAACTTTATAAATTATTAATAAATAATATTGAATTGTAGTCTTTCATGCTAGAAAATGTACTCAAGGTGATTAATGTGGTATTTTGAAATATCGTCATGATGCCCAAGTATTTTATCTCTTATTCTGGGGTTACATCACATTGAATGGCGTTCATATTCAATCAGTACTTATCTCCGAAATATAATTATGTATATTTGTATATATTTATTAATAGTCGTTTACTTATTGAGAGATAAATCTCGTGAAACGTGGAAATCGATCATCGTAATTTTATCTTTTGTTTCAGTTCCAAAGACGATGAAATAGACAATAATTGCGTGGTGAGGGCTCGAGGGCTTCCTTGGCAAAGCAGCGACCAGGACATTGCAAAATTTTTTAGTGGACTCAATGTGGCAAAGTAATTATTATTGTTTTTTATTATCGTTTTCTGTAAAACTACCTAATATTTGCCGAATTATTTTCATAATAGCTTTATTGGGTATTTGTCCATAATTACATTTGAATCGTCCTATAAGCTGCTTCATATTTTTTAGGGGTGGTGTAGCACTCTGTTTATCAATGCAAGGACGAAGGAACGGTGAAGCTTTAATTCGATTCGTCAGTCAGGAACATAGAGATATGGCTTTGAAAAGGCATAAACACCACATAGATCAGCGATATATAGAAGTATATATAGCACCAGGAAAAGATTTCCTATCTGTAGCTGGAGGTAAAAGCAGCGAAGCTCAGGCCTTTCTTTCACGGGGGGCCGCAGTAATTGTTCGGATGAGGGGATTGCCCTACGACTGCACGGCGAAGCAAGTTGTAAGTTTCTTTCATTGTTTTTTATAATTAGTGTGTAGGTATTTATTAGTCAATTTTAATACCGGTGGGTACCTACCTATATTTGTTTTTGCATAGCCGTTATAACGGGTGTTGAAGTGAAGAGTTATGCAAACAAAATTCATTAGAAACATTCTGCATTAGAGTTCATGGGTATTCTCCGCAGAGAGACACATAAATTCAGACAAACTTTGCTCATATCACTCTGAAATTTCTTCAAAATTCAAACTTTGTAAATTCTTCTATACTTTTAACTACAGTAACTTACCAACAACCGCAAAAGGTAATGTTTTCATTGTGACTAAAAAATCGCAAATGTACGAATTAAATTATGTATAAAAGAAGTGGAAAAAAGAAAACTATTATTATAATATTAGTAAGTATATGGTTTATCATAATTTGTTAGAGCCGTGGTTTTAATGTTTTGGAAAACTTTTTCAGTTTTATTTAAAAAAGACATTTTAACCCCCTCTCACCGTACTTTTGCAGAAACTGGGGAGTTAGTGCAATCACTGAAATGTTCGTATTTGATCCTTATACGTTTCAAGGTCCCATCATACCAAAAAAGTGGTTTTGAAATATGTGTATACGTGCGCTCTGGCCTACGTACGTTTGTTTGTAAATACGCTATAGCTCAAACTACAGGACAGGACCGATTTGACTAAAATTTGGTATACATTATCATGGCTCGGAATAGGGCTGAAAAGCTTTTGGAGCAAATCGTGCGATAGGAAGTGCAATTTTGACACGTCAACTTTTAAATCTTAAACACAAACCCCACTTTTGACATCACCATCTAAAGATGTATTCACTTTTAGTGCCCTTTTGGCAGAAAGCTAAAAAATTCTGGATTTTTAACGCACTTGAAAAGCACAGTACAGCTAAAATCCCTGGGACGATTGGCCGATTTGAAATTTGATACGTGGAGATTGTGTATTATTCGACGAAGAAGGGAAAAACGAGTTTTTCAAAAGTATAATGTCACTATTTGAAAGGTCTTTTAAAATCTGATTCGAAATGAGGCCATTATTTGAATCCGACCTTTTTTTTGCTAGGACTGTTAGATTTTTTAAAAGAAATAGGCTGGTAAAATCAGAAAGTAGCCTTATGCTGTCTCATATTTGTTTCAAATTTCAGTATTTTAATTATTAAGGCGGAGTATACAGAGCGTTCCAATGAAAAGGAGCCACTCCAAATATCTCGTAAACCAAATAAAATATGAAAATTCGCTCGGATAGGTCGATTTTAATTTCGAGGTGGACACTTAAATCTGTGCTTGGCTGAATTTTCCAACTTACAACATCATTTGAAAGCCACGCCTTTTCCGGTATGGGAAAACACCAACACAAAATACTCTTTAAATACACTCTAAATACTGTTTCGAATTTAAAATCCACATTGTGGCCTTCATAAATGTCTTATCTACTTGTAGGCACTTCAAAACACAATAAACAATTACTGAATCTGTTTAAAGCGATTAGGAGAAAATTGCGACGTTGCCATTTTCAAGCGACCGGCCCCTATTATAATGTCTTATAATAGGCAACTCGCATCAATTTTGTTTTTGATTTGTGTCAAGGCTGACGTCCGCCATATTGTTTTTCACTTAAGGGTTGTAATAAAGTTTTCGCTTAACGTTGCAATCGTGTATTTGATCATCATCAGAAGCTAATTAAATCGTGATATGTTAAATCCTCCCAGATACCTTAAGTTCCAATATCTTACCCTTGTAGCCCAAAAAAAATTAGAAAGTATCATTCTCAAACTTCGCGCCAAAAACCCCCCACAACCATTCAAACTCAATTTTACGTCACTGTCTAACCTAAGCCGACGTCTTTCATTCATAAATCTTAAATATTTTACAGTAGTCACCAGCAGATCTTTTCCAATAGCTATACAAGGTACAAGATGTCAGTCCAAGCAACTTATTAACGTTCTACTTATCGCCTTTTTCAACGTTAGAGGTTACTCTTGACCCTTCTTATTGTCAACTGTAAAGGTTGGCATTTCAAATTAATTATTAAACGTCACCCTGAAATAGACTGTTGCCAAATCTCACCGGCTGTACGATCTATGACGTCACAAGTCGCACAACGTCGTTTCCGAATTATTTATTTATTTACAAATAAGCAAACGCCTTTTAAATAAATAGGGTGTTCGCATTGTTGCATTTATATTAAAATAACCCGAAATTAGGAAAAGTGCATTTTTAGATGTCGCTTAAAGTTAAGCAATATCAGTGCAAACGGCCATTAGTCCCTTAAAGGGGTTCTAAAGAGAAATTACGTCAAAAATTATGCTCAGCAATACAGGGTGTCCCAGAACGCTTGCACCACCGTTTAATGGATGGAGTATTCAGTATTAAATTCTGAGTCAATCCGTGTTTTTGAAATTTTCCCGGGTCCAATAGTTCTCCAGTTATGAGATTTAAGAGGACCAAGCTAATTTCAGCTATAAATTCACTTTATTGAAAAGTCAGTTTTTATAAAATTACCAACTTTTGCAGGAGCCCTTTTACCATTTTTCCAAGATGTCACATAAATGTAACATAGCATAATTGTAATTATGTCGTAGCAGAAACAGTAAACATTGTGATAACCATAGTTACTTTCGACAGTAGTTGTCATAGGAGTAACAGTGGTCGTAACGTATTCGACATAGGTTCTGAATCTGAATCCTGCTGTGACACGTATATTGGAAATATAAACACTAGATCAATTTATTGCTGCTTGAGGTAGTTTAATGTTAGATGCACTATTTGCTAGGTTACATTACCTTATGGACAATTCAAAGCTGAAATCTGATTGGTCCTCTTAAATCTCTTATAACTGGCGAACTATTGGACCCTGAAAAATTTCAAAAACACGGATCGATTCACAATTAAATGTTCAATACTCTATTAAACGGTATGGTGCGAGCGTTCTGAGACAAGGTGTATATGGTCGAAAGTATAGTATCAATGGAAAGCTCTCGACTTTCTTAATCGCAGAACATGAATACATTTGCCATCTTACCGGTAGCCCATAAGGAGTTTAAGGTTTTGACCCGCACAAAAATAAGGTAGGGCTGAAAATTGGTTAAAGCTCGTTGGCGAAATAATCACAAAAGGCCGCGTGTCGGTGTTGGAATATGTTTTCTGAAAGCAAAGAGATGTTCCATTTCAAAATTTGAAGAAAACTTTTTATTTATATTCTTATTTTGTTGCCCTTATGGGAATGAGAATACCAAGTAACAAAATTTTATAATTATTTCCCCTAAATCTAATTTGACTGGGGCTAAGTCGGAAATGCCGATGGCGAACAAAATAACCCTCACACGTTCGCTGTTTTATTAATTAGGTCCTTGTCGACAATCTCAAGAACAATCCCGACCAAATCGGTTCATAAATAAGCATGGTATGAGAAAAATAAGCTATGACTGTCACTTAAGGCCTTCTGCCATAAAAAAATAGGGCCCGGGGCCGCCGGCACAGCATGTCATTCAGGATTGTAAGTACCAATTTTCAGCCCTATCCCTATCTAATTTTTGTGTGGATTGGGGCTATTTTTTGACTAAAACTCCTGGGCTGTGGTCTTTTTTTAAGCGCTTTGGCACAATTTTGGACTGATTTTCACTACTTTAAATACAAATTGTAGAATCAACTCTACGATAAATTAGCCAAATAAAAAATCAGGCAAAAATTAAATTCTCTACCTGATGCCAAATCCGGTTCGGGGTGGAACTTGGTCGAAACGCTGATCTCTCTTTAGTACCCCTTTAACCGTATCCATTGTAAGGCCACTAGATATGTATATTATTTAGGAAGGAATTGTTGAATTATCCTAAGACTTCCAGATTCTCATTAACAGACGTCTAGACACATCGTTCGTTTAGACTTACAACGTCGTAAGCAGCATTTTTGAAATTTTTTGCTTAAGTGTTAAAATATCTTCCCTGGGAACTGAGGTGCAAGAAAAATATAATGGTTGAAACTGTTAAAAATAATGTTTTAATTAAAATGAGAAATTACAAATTTTTTGTTGGGATAACTTAGTCGTAAGTATTTATAAACTGTATAAAAAAAATTTTAAATCAAGGCATTTCGTATTTCACTTTTAACATATTATGTTGATGTTTTGAACTGTGCAATTACATTTCTCTTAATTTGTTTTTGCTTTTTTCAAACCTAATTTCCATAAACTACTGACAACATTTTTGGAAAATGTATCTGCGCATTTGAACTTGGATCAAAAATAAAGTCGCGGCACTTTCTAACGAACGTGGCGTTAGTGTGAGTCAGTCTTTTTTTCTGTTGGTTTATAATCGGGTTTTCAGTTCCGTCAAAATTCTTGCCAGTGTCAATCAAAAGTAGCAATACCGAGGTTGCGAGGAGTCATTGTTGTTAATTATTTTCTTTGTTTTTACTTTTTGACACTGAAAATCATTTTGACGGAACTGAAGAGTGAAGACCCGTTTAGAAACCAACACAAAAGCCTAAGTCGGACAACCCCCGCATTCCTTAGAAAGTGGCGAGGCTTTAGACGCGTTTTTGAGCGATTTCAAATATTTAATGTTATTTGTTATGAATTATGATGTTGTATTTATTTTGCAGTAATTTTTCTGAATTACAATGTTGTATCGACGTTAAATAAATGAAGTGTTAAATTTTGGTGTAACAAAGTCGTATGTGTTTCTGAAATAATAGTTTTTTCTACGGATTACGGAAATTTTGATAAGAAATATGTAATCAAATTGCTTATTAAATTTTTCTGAGTAATCTTAACCAAAATTTTTAATAATTACATGTAACAGTTTAGAAATATTGCTCTCACAAATTACAAACCTTCATATCTCGCAACGTCATAAAGTGCACATACGATAGTGTAATTCTAAACGAACGACATGTTTCATTTCTGTCTCGCTCTATGCCACAGCCGCCCGGCGTTGAACGTATAACAACGTAGCTCGTAGGATTATTCATGTATATGTCTGCCTTCGTTTAACCCAACGTATAGGAAAGAAAGCGAGAATGGCAGTGGGCGGTGCTCTTTGCACTTGTGCACCTTTGAGAGTACGTTCTATGCCGGGCGGCTGTGGCATAGAGCGCGACGGAACTAAAACGTGTGTCTTGACGTCTGTTAATGAGATTCTGGAAGTCTTAGGACATTTCAACTATAAGGACAACTCACGGAAACGGCATCCCCAATTTGTAGAGGATGTAGGTAAATTTCAATGAGTGCAAGTGAGATACACTGTCAATTTCTCTGACTTTTAAAAAGGAATACCTCTATTTATCTTTGTCGATTGCCGTACCCATGCAATAGCAGAAATCTAGTGACCGTAAACCATTGGGAAATTAAGTGACATCTGTGGGGGTGCAAATCAAAGTGAGCCCTAGACTCAAAACTCAAAATTAACACCAATATCGCGAATATAATCTATTAGGCAAGGCCGTCGCGACCATAAGCCAAGTGCAAACTGTGCTTTTACACATACATTTGACCATTTGAAACTTGTAAATAATTTACGATTAATGGACTTGATTTACGACTAAAAGTTATATCTAAAATAAAATAAATAAAAACATTTTGCTACGCTAATCACTCAATCGATTTAAATCATTTTGTAACAATCGTATTCATTTTATATTCTGCGATAAATTTTGTTTGTTAGTAAATGATTAATGCAATAAGATAGTAAGTTATAGGTTGTGAAAAAATGATGTTAAATATGTAATAAGTACGAATATACATATAGATATATTGTATTTTTAATTTAGCCCATAGTTTCGCGGTAAAAGTCGTGTATTAGTACATTTGGACCACACTGTACCAGAACTCAACGTTATTCATACGTTCGCCTTTTGTATATTCTGTACTCACGCAATTTATGTTTCAGCTGGATTTCTTCGCATCAGGAGAAAATTCTTGCTCGGTATTAGATGGTGCTGATGGTGTTTTGTTTGTCAGGAAAGCCGATGGTCGTGCGACTGGTGATGCCTTTGTCTTATTTGCCACTGAATCAGATGCTCCCAAAGCTCTCTCAAAACATAGAGAATGTATAGGTTCTAGATATATTGAATTGTTTAGATCTACCACAGCGGAAGTGCAACAGGTTGGTGGCGTCAGTTTTACATATTTACTAATTTTTGTCTTCTCATCCCTGCAGGTATTAAATAGGTCATTGGAAATGAAACCCTGTGAACAGGAATTAATGCCGTCAATTATACCACATATGCCTTTATTGCCTCAACATATTATTACTTCTGGGACCAAAAAAGACTGTATTAGGTTAAGAGGACTGCCTTATGAAGCTCAAGTTGAACATATTCTGGACTTTCTAGGGGAATATGCTAAAAATATCGTGTTCCAAGGAGTGCACATGGTGTACAATGCACAGGTAAGAGCGTTTTTGACGATTTCGTTTTCTTTAGAAACTGCAGTGTCATTAAGTTGTGTAATTTTTTTTCCACGATAAGTACATGTTTTGGGTCCAGGGTCAACTAGTAGTACATGGACGTAAATTATTTTGTTGCGTTTGATTTGAAACAAATAATAAAGGGGTGTTTGATTAAACGAATTTGCGTCGGAAAACAATCAGTGAAAAAAAGGAAAAAGAACACCGTCTTTTCTGTTATAACCAATTTAAGTTTGTTACATTACTTTAATTACGTAAATGTTTCTACGTTATTTTAAAAAATAAAACCAGATTAGCTGTAATTTGTGCACCAGAAGTTGAGTCGTAGTTTGTCGGCCATTTGCCGACATACCTATATGACGAAATTTTAAAAATTTCGTTATTAAAAAAGTACGGAATTTTGAAACATTCTTGACGAATTTTCAGAAATTGTTGGAAACTATAGGTACGAGCCCTTTCAATTTAATGTTTGGAGTTTGAACGATGCTTGGAAGTCTGTACATAGTTTTAATCATTCAATCTAAAGTGTTGCAAGAAAATTAATTAGCGATTGAGGGATTGGTCAATTTTAATTCTGAAACTCTAAGGCTCTTTTATTTTCTATTGTCAATAATTATTGTTACAAAAAAGTGAAAAACACAAGCAATCTATATGTATAACTCCTCTCAGTCAAGTTTTTTCGAGCAAGTATAGCAAAAGACCGAATTTTCATTTTCTTTTGTATCAGAATAGCCGACGATGTTTCGTGATTTTTGTAAGGGGTAGGTACTTCTGATAATGTAGCTGTTGAGGTAGGTGTGGAATGACGCCCAGGAGGGCTTCTGATAAATTCAGCAAAATAAAAAGTTAATGTTGGAAGTCATTTCCGTTGTTTTCAAATGTTTCGATAAAGTTCACAGGTAAATCGGAAATATCAGAAGACTTAATCCAAAGTCGGCTTAATTTTTTTTAAGATTTCTTCCCGCATTGAGTCTGAATCGTAACTTCTATCGTCTTTTTTTGCAATACTAAGCCAAAATTTTGTTTAGATGCTAATTATAGTGTCCTGAAGAGGGCTTCAAAAATAAGGTCGAAACGTCGACTCGGAACTAATTACCTAATCGAAAATAAATTATCAAAATTATGTATAAAACTGTTTTGTTCATAAGTTACTGTTTGTTCTGGTAGCCAATTCATGAATTGCATTTTAGTATATTTTAATCACAGATGCAGAGACCATATTGACTTCTGAAAAAGGATCTTATTTTTTTAAAGAAAAAAAGAACATTTTCTGGTCAAGTGGTAATTGGTTCGAAAGCCGGATTCTTTTGATTTCTTTTAAGACCACGCCCGTTTCTTAGGACACCCCGCTTATGTAATTTGATGCATGCTTTGGTATAAAGGTAAACTAATGAGTTATCTTAAAACAATGTGGCCGTTGAAATTCAAATATATATTCCATTCTTTTTCTATGTGACTTATGAAAATTTTATCAAGTAGGTCATGTTCAGCTTTGTAAACAATACTTTTAGTTATTTTGGGATTTTCCACCTTGCATCTGCTTGCAATTGACTGTTGTCACGAAGATTTAGATTATTCTGTTTAGATAGTATACTACAATAACGGAAGTGAAGTCGTCTCTACCAACTACGTTTGTGACCAGTGTGGTATGAGTAAATTGAAGATATACAGAGTGGTTCCTTTTTCACTGCTTACCATTGCCATCTCTTAAACGGTAAGAAATACGGAGTCGGTTAAATTAGCCAAAAGTTGCGCTATTTCTTTGTGATTAAGAATTTGAAGAGAAATCCGCTCGAAATGTTAATTCGCTCTTGTTATTTTAAAAAATTTGAAAGTTTCGATTTGAAATCAAAATTAATATCTCCCAAACAATTGATGCTATTTAAATGAAACTCGTAACTTTTGTATTTTTGACAGCTGTCAATCGAATGATATCCACATAAATTTTGTAGGCCTTCCAGATTTTGAGTAATGACAGTCAACTTTTGATTCTTTTGTGGCCGCCATATTGAATTTTGACGCCGTGGGATACAGAAAAAAATTGACATTATGGAGTTTTTTGAAAAATCGTCAAAATTCTAAAATTGGTATGAATAATTTGTAAAATTAGTGTAAAACTTTTTGAAATGAAGTAACTATTTTAATCCCTTTTGACGTTTAATATAATTGAATTGAAAATTCTGAAAAAAATAGATTTTGATGTCGTGTGACTCCAACTTTTCACGTTTTGTTAAAAAAAATTAGTTGCTGGTTACATTTTTGAAAAGCTAATTTTTTTGTGTGTCAGATGGTGCCCAAAACCAATATGGCGGCCATAAGAGATCGTCATTGCTCAAAATCTAGAAGGCCTAGAAAAATTTTTCAATGCCATTTCATTGACAGCTGTCAGAAATATCAAAGAACCAAGTTTCATTTAAATAGCATTAATCGTTAGGGAGATATTCATTTTTATATAAAATCGCAATTTTCAAATTTTTCGGAATAACTCGGGAACGAATCAAGACATCGGGGAGTTCTCTTCAGATTCTTAATCTCCAAAAAATAGCGCAACTTTTCTCGATTTTAACCGACTCCGTAACTTTTACCATTTAAGAGATGCCAATGGTGAGCAGTGAAAAAGGAACCACCCTGTATACCTATAATTTATTATTGCAACCAGAAGACAAAGTGAGTCAACGAAACATTTCTGCATTCTATAATACCACACGTTCTTCCTTCAGTTTTCTTGTATTAACATGTTTCGCTAACTTTTCAAAGCATTTCAAAGTTGATTGTTTTTCTTCAAGCTTTGAAGACACCTCGGCATTTTGAGTTACAACAAAATTTCACAAAATTTGTCACTTTTGATAATTTAAATAAATCATTTGTTTGAATTTGAAGAGGCGATGCATATTCAAAGAAAAACAGACTGCTTAACTTAGAAGAAAAAGAATGGAATATGCTTGCATACTTGAGGGACATATATGCGTGACGGCTAGTAGATTTATCATAAATCACTGTTAATTGGATATTACCATGTACTATTGGAGAGTTATAAATTAATACCATTTGACCAACAAAATTTATAACCAAGAAGACCGTGAAAGTTGGGCACATCGATACTTTGCTATATAAACTAGAATTATTGTTTTAAGATGTTATTATGTGAGTATCAGTAAAGTCTCGACGTGTCATGAAACTTTCGCGGCCTCCTTCATTCTGCGATTCATAAAGAGTGATCGAAAACTTTTCTGATCTAGTAGCTACGAAAGCACTGAATATGAGTTTCAAGATTTGAGATAATGTTCTCAAGGGCTTAAGATATTCTCTCAAAGGCTTGAGATACTTTCTCAAGTGCTTGAGATATTTTCTTAAGCGCTTGAGATATTTTCATAGCCCCTTGAACCAAGAGATTAAAGCGCTAATATTTCTCAAAACAATGAATATCGCCGATTTGTTCACTTTCATCCTTATATAAACTTTTGCTTGTTCCTCTAACTCTGTCTCTAATTCTATCTCTTGCTCTACCTAACTTTAACTTTCCCTCCAGCTTTGCCTCTAGCCTTACTTCTAACTCTAGCTCTGACTTTAACTTTAGCTCTGATTTTAACTCTAGCCCTGACTTTAACTCTAGCTCTAACTGTAACTCTAAATCTAACTCTACCTCTACCTCTAGCTCTACTTCTGACTATAGCTCTATTTCTAGCTCTAACTCTTAACTGTAACTCTAAATTTAACTCTACCCCTACCTCTAGCTCTACTTCTGACTATAGTTCTATCTCTAGCTCTAGCTCCACCCCCTTAACTGTAACTCTAACTTTAACTCTATTTCTATTGTCGATATTTTTTTGACCTGACTAACTAAATCTGGTAACTTTAGTAACTGTTTTGCTTTGATTTTGGCTTTGGTGTTAAACAAGGATAGGGTTTTCCACTGTCCACTAGTTTGATTGAGGCTTTTGAATTTATGGTTACGTTGCAAATGCCAAAGTCGAACAAAATTGTCACCCAGATGTCGGAATAATTTAATTTGAAAGAAAATCAAAAATCAAATTGAGGATGGTCCCCAAAACATTTGTAATTGTGAACATAGAGACGTACCCATACAGTTTTGTGAATTTTAGTGAGCAACATAAGGAGAAAATACGTTAGTTGAAGTCAAGTTGAAGTTTAAAAAGAGCCATCGGTCTCCATCTGCAGCCTCCGATTCATTATCATAATCTGACTCATGTCAGACTCTGCTAACGATATTATGACTGGAGGTATGTCGGCGAAGTTATCTCCAGTTTTTGTTATCCGTAGATGATTTGGGTCTTCTTTTAAAATTGCGAAGACTTCGCTTTATCTAAAAACATGTTGGCAAATTTTTGAATAATTGCGAATGGTCGATACAAACATTAAAAATTTCCGTTATCATTTCAACCATTTGTGTTTTATTCATTTTCTGTCCACTGTTTGTAGAAAAATCTCTGAAAACACTTATGAACGGACTGCTTTATCACTTTTAAAATTACTCCCGGCATTTTTTGAAAAGTTTTGTCAAACCTGACTTTTATTTGTCATTTTGTCAACGATTTTGCCAACATTGTAAAGTTGCCTTGAAATTAAACTAAGATGAAAAAACAGGAATACAATTTCAGAAATCAAAATTCCCAGTTAGTTAGTCAGGTCAAAAAAATATGGACTATAGCTCACACAAGCAAAAGTTTATATAACGATAAAAGTGAGCAAAACGGCGAAACACATGGTTCTGAGAAATATTAGCGCTTGAATCTCTTGGTTCAGGGGTTGTAAAAATATCTCAAGCGCTTAAGAAAATATCTCAAACACTTAAGAAAAGTATCTTAGCCCTTAAGAAAATATTTCAGGCTCTTAAGAAAGTGTCTCAAGCCCGTAAGAAAATATCTCAAGCACTTAAGAAACTTAACTCAAATCAAGCGCTAATATTTCTCAGAGCGATGTGTTTCGCCGTTTTGCACTTTTATCGTTGTATAAACTTTTACACAGGTCCGGCTCTGATTCTATCTCTAACTCTATCTCTTGCTCTACCTCTAGCGCTACTTCTAATTCTAGCTCTAACTCTAGCTCTACCTCTGGCTCCACGAAAATTATAGTATAACTAGAGATAGAAGAAGTATAGCTAGAGGTAGAAGTGGTGCTAGAGGTAGAATTAGAACTAGTGGTGGAGGTAGAGCTAGACCTAGAGGTAGAGCTAGATCTAGAAATAGAGTTAAAGTTAGAGTTACAGTTAAGAGTTAGAGGAGAGGTAGAGATAAAACTAAAGTATCGTTGCTTAATAACGAACGTGGGCGTTGTGTGTCTCAGGCTTTTTTTCTGTTGGTTTGTAAACGGGATTTCACATCCGTCAAAACTCCCGTCATCTCTGCCGTCACTCACTGTCATTGTCAATAAACAGTAACAATGGGGGTTGAAAGGGATCTTTAGGCGCTTTTCTTTTACACATTTATCTGAGGAGCCTCAGTTAATCCCGGCATTTTGATTGGTTCATTTGAATATTGACCAATCAAATTGCTAAGTTAAGTGAGCCTTCTCAGATAAATGTGTAAATGGAAAGCAGCTTTTGTTGTTAATAATTATTTTCCATGACAGGAATTTTGACACAACTGAAATCCCGTTTACAAACCAACAGAAAAAAAGCCTGAGACACACAACTCCTACGTTCGTTAATATACGACACTACTTTATAGTCAGAAGTAGAGCTAGAGATAGAGGTAGAGTTTCAGTTACAGTTAGAACTTAGAGCTAGAGCAGAGCTGGAGGGAAAGTTAGAGCTAGGTTGAGCAAGAGATAGTGTTAGAGATAGAGCTGGAGGCACAAGCAAAAGTTTATGTGAGGAGATCAAAGTAAATAAATTGACGATACATATCGTCCTGAGAAATATTGGCGCTTTAATCTCTTGTTTCAAAGAGTTATGAAAATATCTCAAGCCCTTGAGAAAATTATCTCCCTCCAGTGCTTTCATAAGTAGCCCTTAACTTAAGAGACGTAGGGGGTAGACTGTGAAAAACGTCACTGTCAGATATAGCTTTGAATGATAATTTCATCAATCCACGCCCTACGTCTCAAAGTTTTTGTTCACACGTTATTATGTAATATTAGGGTCAGCCTAGCGGCGAGGCTTTCATTCAAATGGATTCAGAGCAATCAGCGTGCGTGACAGCCCAGCAGAAGCACCACCGTTACATGATCTTTGGCAAGAAACAGCGGTACATAGAAGTGTTCCAGTGTTCCGGAGAGGACATGAATCTCGTACTGACGGGTGGCATACCTGCTCCCGTATCGCCCGCAAAGGCCACCCCCGCGCTTCTCAGTCCCGGTATGTTACCTTCAATTGCGCCTCTTCCACCTACTAATATTCCCCCGCCGCCCCCGCCGAACACCACTGTCAATCAAATACCGCAGTCTCACCAAGTCAGTTGGGAGAATTCAACCTTGCTGGCTCAGCAACAAGCTCAAATTATCGCGCAACAAAATTTACTGGCTAGGCAAAGTCAGGCCCAGGCTCAGAATGAAATGTTCCTAATGAACCACATAGCTCACCATAATTTGGCGGTTTTTAATCAAAATGTTCCATCCGTTTCGCCAAATGGTACGACGAACATGCAAAATTCGGTCTTGAAAACACCGCAGGGTATGCAAATGATCCCTCATCTTTTCCCCCAACCGCCACTAATGATGCTACCTCCCAGAATGACACATTTGGGCCTCCACAGACCCCCATTAGCCTATCCTCATTTGATGCCAAATCCCAATCATGGGATTATAATGCCCCCTACTGTAGCTATGAAACGCAGCTATGGAGATGCGTTCAATGAGCAAGCTACTCCCGCGAAAAGACCTTTTCAAGTTTATCAACATTTTTACCCCAACATGTAAACTAGAAGGTGCTCCAAATCCATACAATTATGGAGAATAAAATACATATTGCATATTCAAATTATTATTATTGTTGATTAATATAGCTAATGCTACTTACTTATATGACTTATCTCTAATCGTTTACATTTATTCATTTGATATTAATCAAATTGTAATGTCGTGCCTTAAAATGACAATTTTTAATCGTAGATTTTATACGGTTTTATAGTAATTGAAAATTTGATTACTTGTTGTTAACTCGATGGTTGTTTTGAGCGCTACCTATCGTATTTGATTGACCGTTTGGTGTGATTCTGACGGTGATGGAAATCGCTGCAGCTATTACAAAGACTGTAAAAAGAATAACGTGTGATCTTGAACATTCCAACTTTATTGTTAATATACATATCTTGTTGATATTTTGGATGAATTTTGGACAAGTATTTTTGATATTGATTTAATCCATTCCTTTACGTGTTTAAGACAGCTTTTGTTATAACAAAAACGTCTACTGCAACTAATAAAACCAATGGATTGGGTATTTTTGTTGATATTTCTTGGTAATAGGACGTTGTTATTAAACTAAAAACAACAATTTTGACTTTTCTAGTTGTTCTTAGTTGCACTCATGTCTATGTTGTGTTGATAGTTGATGGCGTCGGGATTATATATTTGAATGATATAATAAATAATTGAATCCAAAAGCAGCTATGAGATTGTACAAATCGCATCAGTTTATATATTTTTGGGATTTTATGACTTAGTTTATAGATGATATAATTTTAATACACGAGGCACTAAGAAGTTGTTTATTTTGGGAGCAGGACATAGTGTGTGTGTGAAATAAACATCTTTGAGCCATTTTTGTAGGTTTAGTGTGAACCTTGCATTTCCTAAAGCTTTCGCTAGATACTGAAAATGTCTTGGTGTATGTGGAGTTGCTTTGATGTTGATTCAACTCAGCGTGGTTGGTGATTGGTTTTAGCTGGGATCTGAAAACGATCATTGCCTGTCAAAGTTTACAAATCAATAATTGCAATAATCGTTTATATTTTGTTGTTAGCTCGAATGATCTTAGGGTGTAATTTCAAGTCAGTTTATGTCAGTCACATGATGACAAGTCTAGTTAGGTGCACAACTCAGCAGGGGTCGTTGCCTGCAAATTTTTGCAGATTTCTGCATTATTACATCTCACTGGCAACTATTTTCATCCTATAACCATGTATACATGCAGGTTGATAGATCGTGTGAGCTTATAGAATGAAAATAGTTGCCAGTGAGATGTAATATTGCAGAAATCTGCAAAAATTTGCAAGCAACGACCCCTGCTGAGTCGTGCACCTCACTAGACTAGACATAAACTGACTTGGAATTACACCCTTAGATTCCAGGAGGTTGCAAATGTTTGGAGTTGGGATACATTCTATGCGCTGAGTTGACTCACATCAAAGTGTTTTGTTGCATAATTCGGCTGAATGGGTGAACTAACACTTTCGGGTAAATTCTCCTCTACCCACAAGAAGACAAGGCTTACTTTTCTACTAACAGTATACACACGGAATTGCGTTTCAACCGCAAAGCATGCTTACAATTGGTCACTCGGGAGCCTTGACAATCATGGTCTAGCGAAAGTTTCGCCGAGGAAGTGAAAACATATAACTCTATGATCACTTTATATTTCTGTACTGTATGGCAGCTCTTTTTACTTCATTACAATATGTTCTAATTATTTACACTTAATTAATAAATGTTTGTCACAATAATGCTTTGGGTTTGTTGTTAGTTTTCCTCTGCTAATGCGTTTTGCTCATTTTTGCGTCGCTTCTTGCAATATTTTAAATCGTAAATCACGGAGCTGTAAAAGTGAGCAAGGCTTATACCATGTGGGCTAGTTTTATTGGTTATCCCGGGATTGGAGTCGTTCGTGGTGTCTGCTGCCGCCATATGGTGGATCGGTAAAAAAAATTCTGCTACACTGTGGTGAGTCTATTTTACTTTTTATGCCCTTAGAATAACACTTCTTGTCGACACAGTAGTATGTTACAAATCCATGGAGAAGCTTTCTTTTGTATGTGGGAGATGGCATTTTCGTGCCATGGTGACTGGATCAAACCACGTTACACATCTCGCATGGAATCATTCATTCATCACTAAAATAATACCTGCCTAAACTATAAAAAGCCCCGCCATGATTTATGTCCGTTTACATCAAAGTGTCTTTTTTTATTTAGGAGGAAACATTATTTCGACCGCCTTTCATCCAAGTCAGACTTTTCCTGGTTATGCTCCGATGCCGATAGCCGCTCCGATGGGACCCCGACAGTTCTTGCCGCCACCTCCGATATTTTACTGGCCATATCCTAGTCCTCCAGTCTCGCCAACTAATTATTATCCGACTATGCCGCCTCCCGGTCAACTGCCTCCTCAACAGTCTCAACAGCCAATGGTAAGTAACGTTACATTTATAATTATGAAACTGCTTTTAAAATGAGAAAGGTCGTATTTTTTTGTTTCGCTGAATTCCGAACCGTTTTTGAGAAAAAAATAATTAATAAAGGTGAACTTCCGGTCAAAAAGTTGGTTTTAGATGACGCCATACTCCGAGGGAAAATTTGTAGATTAGAAAACTTTATTACTACGTTTCGGTTTGTAATGAGCCCTGCCCTTTTACATTCTAATTTAATATTTACATATTCTGGTCTAGTTTTTTTGCTCCTTCTTCTTCGGCTACTTCTTTCTCTCTCGGTTGTCTTCTGTTTTCTTTTCTCCCCCCCTTCTTTCTCTTCCTTCATCAATTCTATTCCGTCTCCCCATTCGTTCAGAATACTCTTTCTCTCCCTTTCCTCCTTTCTCATTCCCTCACAATCTTTCAACAGGTGTTCTACTGTGTCTCTCTCTCTCCTCTCCACATACTCTGCATTTTCTCTCTTCCTCCTTCAGCCAGAACTTGTTTTCCCTCTTCTCATTCCCGCATCTCAATCTCGCTATCATTCTTTTTTCTTTCACACTCTCCCTCTTCAAGTAACTAGGTAACCCTTCACTTATTATATTCTCATATTTTGTGTTATATCTTGATTCTCTGATTTTTGTTCTGCTTTCCTGTACATCTATGTCTCTATCTCTTTCCCACATCGCTCCATTCATCCATCTCCCCAGTAGCCTGCGTCATTCTACATCTTCCCTTCCGTTCCTCTCGTAATATCTTTGCCTTTCCTTCCCTTTTTCTGTCTCTCTTTTTCTCTTTCCAGCATTCCTGTAATATCTTACATTCTCCTCTTTCTCCCATTCTACCCTCATATATCTCCGCTCTTTTCCCTGAGCTTACTTATTTTCGCTTCTTCCCTTATTATGTATCCAGGTGTCTCCCTATCTACTCCCAGCACCCATCTTATATACTTATCCTGCACTCTCAAACATCTTAAAATCATGTTCAAACTTTCTCTCTCCAATTCCCCAAATCATCCGTAGCACCTTATTTGATTTTTTAACCAATTCTCTTACATGCGCTCTGTATGTATTCCTCTCATTAAATACGTACCCCAAGTATTTAAATTCCATTTCTTGCTCTATTTTTCTTTCATTCCACTTCCACTCACTTTCTTTTGCCCTTCCTCTCCATTTCCCAAAAACCATCATCTTTGTTTTTTTCACATTTACTTCCAACCTTTTCCTCTTCAAGTATCTCTGCATTTCTTATCATATCTGTCATTCCTCTCTCATCGTTCGCTACCATCACCCAATCATCTGCATATGCCAAATCACACACTTTCTCTTTGCCCACCACAACCCCCTCCTGCTTGCGTTTATATAAATTGTAAACAGCGTTGGGCTGAGTAGGCATCCCTGTCTTACTCCTTTTCTTGTCCAAAAACACTCTCTCTCTTGTCCAACTCTGACTACATTCTTTGTTTCATTATATATTTCTTTTATCCTTCTTACCAGCTTGCCAAAATTTGTATGATTGTATGATAATAGGTCGTTGCCAGACGAACCAATAATAGGTCAGGTCATTTTTGACATAAAGCTAATCTTTTATTTTGCTGGATTCATTAAAACTCTTCTTGTAAGAGATTTGCCGACTAACGCATAAAAGCGAACATTGAAGAAGCTAAAAATTCCTGCAGTCACAGCCTGTAGAAACTCCAATGCAATTTGTGTGATTAACGATTCCGGATGAATTTGCACAACACTAAACCGCACACGTCTAAACTCAAATATAGGTACCTATATTTCAAGGAGAGTAGCAAAACACCTATTGGAAAATAAGGAATATGAAAACTAAACCAAAATATGTAAATATATGTAAATATTAAATTAGTAAGTAAAAGGGCAGGGCTCATTACAAACCGAAAGGTAGTAATAAAGTTTTCTAATCTAATCTAAATAAGGAATATGAAACGCGATAGAAATTTCGTTTAAATTTGTTGAACTAGATCGAAAAAGACATCTGAATGCAGGATGACCTCTGATGACAAAAACGGACACTTGAAAACGAAGAACCTGGCAAAGAAAGGCGAAATTTTAAACTTGTTTTTTCACTTTTTTGCCATAATTATTCACAATGAATACTTACTTCTAATAGCGTTAGACTATCTACTTTTAATTTTTTCCGAAAATTATGGTTTCAACAATTTTTTTCTTTGACTACAATACTCTATTATATTATAATCAAGGGGTTATTGCAATACCGACTCTAATACAAGGCCTGTGCGCTTGCGCGTGACGTCATGACAAGTGGCCCGATCTGTGCAACATTTAACAACAGTTAAATGCAATTTTATGCTAAAATTTATTGCCAAATTGCGTTATGATTCATTTTGATTTCAACAATTTTGGTGAAACGAGCTCGAATAAAAATGTATTGTGAGCACTTTGGTCCCTCGTGGAACTTACAATTACCAATGGTGACTATTCTACTCAATCTAGTTTGCACAATGTATACAGGATGTCTCGAAATTAGTGGTCAAAACTTGACCAGTACATTTTTCTATGAAAAATATGAAAAAAAGTCCATATGAACATATGTCGAAAAATGAGTCGTAAAGGAATCTATACTAAGTCTTTGATGCTGAATTTACTACGGTGGAGAAAATTTTGATCATAAGCGTCTCGTACAGGAGGAGCTTATTAGGACTAAATTTACTTAAACATTTTTGTAAGTAGTTTTTTCTCAAATTTGATTCCAGAATCTGAAAATTTGAGGCTTTTAAGTAAAAATGGTACTCATATGTTTGATATCGATAGAATGCACCCTTTTCGAAAAAAATTACTTCTCATTGGTACAGGGCTCCAAAATTTGCGACAGAATGGGTATGGGTCGAAAAATGCTTCCTAAGGGAACTATGGTCTTTCAAATGGGGTCTTGGAAAGCATGTTGTTTGACTCTAGCTCTCTTAGGAAGCATTTTTCGACCCATGTCCATAAAAACTTTTCTTTCTAGAATGAAGTAAAAAACCGTCCCATGAACTTGTTTACGATATTTTGAGGTCTTCTGTCACAGATTTTGGAGACCTCAAAAAGCCATTTTTTTCGAAAAGGACGCATTAAATTGATGTCAAACAAGAGTATCATTTTTACTTAAAAGATGTAAAATTTTCAGATTCTGGAATCAAATTAGAGAAAAAACTAGTTACAAAAATGTTTGAGTAAATTTAGTCCTAAGCCCCTCCTGTACCTATACCTATGCCTATGATCAAAATTTTGAAATTTTCTCCACAGTAGTAAATTCAGCATCAAAGACTTAGTAAAGATACCAAATTTCACCGTTTTGAAAATATTTAGAAAAAAAACACTTTCAAAGGGGCCTTAGCTCCCTAGGACTTATTTTTCGACATATGTTCATAGTGACTTTTTTTCATATTTTTCATAGAAGAATCTACTGGTAAAGTTTTGACCACTAATTTCTAGACACCCTGTATAATTTCATGGCCAGTTCGCATTTTTAATCAGTTAGAAGAGAGTCTTCGCGGTTCGCAAATGAAAAATATTGAGAAACCTGTCATTTTTTCGGCTCATCATTATTGTCAAAAGCTTTGCTGTCTTGTTCAGCCATCGGATACTTATTCTTCTCCCATATCCTCAAACGGTCATAAGAAAAAGAAAAGTGGACTGTCGTTGCTCAAAATCTAGAAGTTCCAAATTTTATTCAAATTGCATCAATCGTAACAAAGATATGATTTTTTTGTTAAATTGCAATTTTCAGATTTTTCTGGATAACTCAGTAACGAATCAAGATGTCGGGGAATTCTTTTCAGATTTAATCGTCATGAAATAGTGCAACTTTTCTTTAATTTAACCGACTCCGTATCTTTTACCGCCAATGCTGAGCAGTGAAAAAGTTACCACCACATACAGGGGGTGTCTTACGAATATGGAACAGTATTGATATGTCTGGACTTAAGCAAAGTACAGTTAAAAAATTTGACAGTTCCAGAAACTGACACATCCAGAATCTATTAAAATTATTGGCAACTATGGAGCACTTCCGGTTATACCGGAAGTAGGGTCCAACTTTTTATTTTTAAGTAGCAACCCCCATTTTTAATTGCAGATTTGGATAGAGGAAGAAAAACGAAGCCTTAAACACCTAACATGTAACTCGCTTACACCAGCAGCCTAGGTTTTATTGACATTTTAAAAAAAATGCGCAAAGCAGTGCTTTGGAAAAGTGGCTATAACTTTTAAGCCAAGCGCGATAATGATAAGAATGACACCATTGTAAAGTAGAAAAACTGTTCTATATTATGCTTGCCAAAAAGTCATATGAAAGCTGATTCAAAGTCGATTTAAAGAAATTGAAATGATGGGAATTTAAAACCCGAACAAAATTTTTTGAAAAGAGGATACAATTCTGTAGGGTGCCATTTAAGAAAAAAATGTTATTCGGGTTTCCAATTTCCAGTACTGCAATTTCTATAAATTAACTTTGGATCAACGTTCTTAGGACTTTTTGGCATGCATAACATGGAACAGTCTTTCTACTTTACAACGGTATGTATTATTCTTTGTATTGCCTGTGGTTTAAAAGTTATAGCCATTTTTCCACAGCACTGCTTTGCGCATTTTTTTCCTAAAAATTATTGTTAATAAAAGTCAAGCGGCTGCGGCTGGTGTAAGCGAGTTACATGTTAGGTGTTTTAATCTTCATTTTTCTTCTCTATACGAATCTGCAATGAAAAATGGGAGTTGCTATTTAAAATTTCAAATGTATATCATGTTATTTTAGCCAAAAAGTTTATATGTTCGGTGCGCTTAATTATACCTATATATTTTTTCTGTTGCAGATGCCACCCGAATGTGTGGGCTTAGCACCCATGGCCGTGCCTACTTTGAATGCTTAATGGCGTTCCTAAAAAGTAACACAAAAATAACGTCAGAATTTTGTTCCATACCAATACGAGGAACTAATAATTTAGTTAAAAAATTAGGCTTCGCAATACACACCACCGAAATTATAGGGAACACTGAGATTGAATACTAACTGCAATTGCACATATCAGTCAATGTAAATCTGTATAAAAGGAATGAAAATAATATATCGTTACTATTATATTAATTAATATATTGCAGATTAATATATTTTCTTGTTTTGTTATGAAGATAAATTATTACCTTTTTGAAAGTATCTTTTTATCTCAGTTTAATGTAGACATTAAGTACCTTAGCAATTTTATAGTTAGCAGACTGCTTGTGAATTATTAGTGCAATGACTTATCACCGTTGCTGGTTAAGTAAAGATGCAGGAGATTACTTGATTACTGCCTAAAGATATTTTTTAGCAACAAAATTATCATTTGTCTTCCATATAAGAGTAGTCAATGTGATTTTCATTTTATTCACGCGAAATGGCCTCGCTTAACTGTTTTTCTTATGTGATGTAACATTAGTGCAGCAGAGCTGGGCTGCAATATAAATTAATTCGTATGCAACGAAATAGTCATAGTCTGAGGCAAAATTACTCTAATGTAAGACGCACACACATTAAAAGCTCAAAATTAGTAGGTAAAGTGCAATAACTATTAAGAATTCAATAAGATTTTATGTCTAAAATGTATTTAGTGATACTTGATTCTTAGTCAAAATGACTTTAAAGTAGTTGTTTCCATTTATTGTTTCATTGAATAATCGTATTGTGTAGTATGTTAAAAGCATAGTCATAATATTTTATATTGTGCTTTCGGTGCTTCCACCGAACAGTTTAGTCGAGCTAGTGTACCTATCTATAATTGAATTAAACATTTTATAAATTTACTTAAATGACATTATTATTAAGTTTTGTAAGATCTAGATACTTCGAGTGAAAACAGTTGGATTTAATACAACTGAACACTAGAAATTGTTTTGTTTTCTTTGTATTTAAGACAATAAATATCGTTGTTACTGAATTGTGTATTGTTTTGTTTAATACCCCGTGATGTATACTTAATTTATAAATAGGTTACAACCTCTTTATTTTATTATTCTAAACTGATGTTAACTTACCTAGTTAGATACGCCTAGTAGATACGAAAAATCCTAGGTAAATAATAAGAAATAAGTAGTAGGTAAGTACCTGCTTTATTAACCTACAAAGAAAAAGATTATGCAAAAGATAGCATTTACGTAGTTAATTGGATTGCCAAACTATAAAACTTAGCCCGCACGAGATTTGAAATTTGAAAATGCGAAATGATGAGGACTAAGCTTAAGCATTTACGTGAATGTGTATTACACAATTGTAATATTCACGTAGACGCTTAATAAGCTTAGTAGACCATCACCATCATCATTTGTTTTACGCTGAAATTTTCGCTTTGTTCAGACAATTTTTGTGCCTCGTACTAGAAAATCTAAATCACGATATAAGTATCCACCGTGGTACACCCCCGAGCTAATTCACTCTATTCGCCTGAAGGAGAGAGCTTTTAGGACATTAAAAAAATGTAAGACTGAGCATAATATTTTTGAGTTTAGGCGATTAAGGTTGGATGTTAAGATAATGATTAATAAATGTTACAGTGATTACGTAAATGAGGCTGAGAATTCAATTATTAGTGACCCTAAAAAGTTTTGGAAGTTCGTAAATCAAAAAAAGGCAGCAGAGAAGCGGCTGGAACCTCCCCAACGCGTGGGTCTTTGATTTCCGTGACCTGTGTTTAAGATTTTGAAGTTAATATGCCTAAATGGCACTTCCCGTTAACCAATTGCTCCCAAAAGCCTTTCAGATCTTCAACTGACCTCCATGTACCAAATTTCAGACAAATCCTTCCAGTAGTTTGGGCTATAACGTGGTTTCAGTGTTATTTCAAAATTTCGATTTTTCTACCCAAAGGGTAATAAATGCGAATAAATTTTATCTCATTTAAAACCAGAATTCGAAGACCCTTCTAATGGTGGCAATAAATCTTTCAAAAATTTGTTTTGGATGGGTAAATGAGAGAATACTTTAAATTTGGAAATTGGTGTGCCAAAACGGCACTTTCCGTGGGTCGATTGAATCCAACATTTGTTCAGCTCTTCGACGTGTAATACAATCCCCATGTGCAAAATTTTAGCCAAATCGGTTCAGGGGCTTGGGCTGTACCGCGATTTTAAAGTCCGATAAAAATCTCGATATTTTTAGTTTTTGGTCAAAAGGGCACTGACAGTGGATACATCTTTGGAAGCAGAATCTGAAGGCCTTTCTTATTGTGACGTGAAAAATGGGGGTTTACATTTAAAATTTAAAAGTTGATGTGCCAAAACTGGTTGCACGATTGGCTCCAAAAGCTTTTCAGATCTAAGTTGGGTTATCACATGCACACGTACCAAATTTCAGCCAAATCGGTCGAGTAGTTTGGGCTGTGGCGTGTTTACGAACGAACGAACGAACGTACGTACGAACGAACGAACGTACGTACATACATACAGACACATTTTAAAAACCACTTTTTTGGGTTCCTGAGACCTCAAAACGTACAGATCCGGTCTTATCTCGAATTCGAAAATTTTAGTGATTGCAGTAACCTCCCTTTTTTTTTAAATGGTGAATTGGAGTGGGGAGGTTAAAAAAGGGGGTTACCAGGATACCGGGAGTTATGACTGACGGCAATATAACCTATGACGTACCAGTGGATATTGTGAATGCATTTGCCTCATATTTTGCTGAAGTTTACCTTCCACCGTCCCGAATGTCTTCGACATTTGACAGTTTTACTAATTTACCGTGTGTGAGTGTCGTTACTTTTGAGGAATCCGAAATTGAGTCTGCCATCCTGAAGTTGGGGGCGGGTATGATTTCTGGCCCGGATTTCATTCCCATGTTTCTCATAAACGATTGTGCATCCGCTTTTACTCAGCCGCTGCATATGATATTTGTAAAATCACTTCAGTCCGGGGTCTTTCCGGAAATATGGAAGAGCTCGTGTTTGTCCGGTATTGAAATGTGGCCAAGCTAGCGACATTCGTAACTACAGACCTATTTCAATTTTGAGTAACTTTGCTAAAATCTACGAAGTTTGTTTGTACAACAGGATATATCCTGCCATAAAGCCTTTTTTAGCAGATTGTCAGCATGGGTTTCTCCCCCAAAGGTCTACGGCGACTAATTTGGCTACTTTTACGCAGTATGCTTCGAATATTCTTGATAGACAGGGTCAAGTCGACGTAGTTTATACCGATTTCTCCAAAGCGTTCGACCGCATAGATCACGCCATAGTTTTGGAAAGACTCAACAGCTTCGGTTTTAATTCTAGTTTACTCAAATTATTTCGTTCTTACTTAGTTCAATGGGAATATTATGTGTCGTTTAATGGTCACGATTCTATCACTTACGCTGGTACCTCTGGAGTGCCCCAAGGGTCAAACTTGGGGCCTCTGCTGTTTACAATGTTCATTGATAATATAGCCTCAGTCCTCAGTACTAATAAGCTGTTATACGCAGACGATCTAAAGCTCTTCTCTAAAATTGAAACGTCGTTTGGCTGTATTGAACTTCAGAATCAACTGAATCTTTTGTCTGAATGGTGTGTGTCCAATAAGCTAGATTTGAACGTTTCTAAATGCAAAGTCGTAACTTATTCGCACAAGTTCAACCCTATCACTTTTGAGTATAAGATTAGTTCTAGTCTGTTGTCTAGGACTGATCTGATTAAAGACCTGGGGGTCTACTTCGATAGTCAGTTGTCGTTTACACATCATGTTGACCACATCCGCTTATCAGCCTCCAAGCAACTGGGTTTCATTATGCGTAACTGTCGCCAATTCAAAAACACCATTGCGCTAAAAATGCTTTATTTCTCATTAGTCCGGTCAAGGTTGGAATACTGTTCGATTATTTGGTGTCCGATTTATGATGTACACAGTGAGTCTCTTGAACGGATTCAGCTAAAATTTCAAAAGTTTTTATATTTTCGGTCCAATGGGACCTACCCTCCGCAGGGATATGACCACTCCATTCTGCTCAAGAATTTTGATTTCACCTCGCTGCAGCAACGGAGGGTTACGTTTAGTCAAGCGTTTCTTTTTGACATCTTGCATAATAGGGCTGACTCTCCTACCCTGTTATCCCAGATTAATTTCCACGTTCCACGTCAGGCGTCTCGGGGTGTTAACGTTTTCTATTGCTCTAATTCGAGAACTAATCTGGCATTAAAGTCACCAGTTTATGTAATGTGCAGTAACCACAATGTAATCGCTGAATTATGCGACATTTTCTATGACTCGAAGAAGTTAATTCTGGACTGCACCCGGGAAACCTCCTAGGAGTCATCAAAGTTATTTGTTGTAATTTTAGTTGAAGTATTATTATTGAACTGTTATTTAAGTTAAATTATTTAAATATTTCCTGTAATTGGGTATATCCATACCTGTTGGAAATAAATCAATTATTATTATTATTATTATTATTATCACCTTCAGTTACAACCGGGCTTTTTCTGTACTGAAATCTGATTGACTGGAAAAAGGTAGACCTAAATTGGAATGTCATAACGGCAAGCCATGCATACACTACTTTTAATATTAATCGGTTTTCATAACTTTGATTTTCACATTATCCAGTGCCTAATTGTTATAATGACGTGACTGCTTGGAAGAAAGTTGCGTAGGTAGGTACTGATGGTCTTCAGTGAATATTTTTTATAGCAAGTAAATCATTAATAGCAAGAGAAGTTAAGATTGAACAAGAATAGACGTCAATACAAAATGATAATTTCAATCTCACATTAATTTGGACCTTCAGAGTTAAGCTTTTTCCTTTCATGACCTTACCCAACCCAAAATTTAAATGGTGTATAGCTATGGCCACAAACTTTCGTATTTTGGGTCAATTTTGGAGAAGGTGGACGCGTGGACGTTAGCGCCGGACAAAATTTGAACGAATAACCTTGGGGTGATACTCGATCATTATTTTTTCACAAGTTGCGTTGTCACAAACGTATAGGTATGTAGGTACAGTCGAAAAACTAAATAATGCACTTTATGCCAACTTCTTGTAGGAATAATTCTTAACTGGCTTACAGTCCTAGGTTTTTTGACCCAGCAATACAACCCCTAATTGGTGCTGGTTCTAATGACATGGAAATGCACCACTATCGAAGGCTGGTTTTCTAAATTCTGAGCGTAACGCTGAAGAGTTGGGTGCACGACTTATTTTCTCGACTGTACACTTACTCGCAAAAAAATCGGGACAACCGAAAAAAATTTCAACCCTAACACTCGCCCCTTTCAGCCCCCAAACTCAAAAAATTGGCAGTCTCGGAGACGGTAGAAACTTCTACTTTTTCACAGAATTTGTAAATGTAGCGTTTAACTTTATTTAACCAAGGTCGGGCGTGCGGAGCGGTTGATGGCTGATGCACCCGGCGCTCATTTACTAAAATCTAAAATACAAATGTTTTTCATCCTAAAATAGACATTTTTTGAAAAAATGCCACTAAGGTTTTTGATCCGGCAATATAACAGCTGTCGAATCCGATAGTAAGAATTTTTTTTTTGTAAAATAAATTGAAACAAGGGCCCTTTTGCCACTAAAATGACATTTTTCGAAAAAATGACACTAAAGTTTTCGGCTTGAAAAAAAATCAGCTATCATTATTTCTTCAATTCCAGCTGCAGTACTGAACTGACTGTCGTTTTCTTTATGATATTACAGACCTCTGTAGGTCTGGGGCACTGGGGGGCTCTAAGAATATTGTTTTGTAGTTTTTTGAGTTTTGACTGTGATAGGAAACATTTGCCACATGGCCTTTTTGTACATCCATCCGCAAAAAAATTGTTAAATGCGTTAGCAATTAATTTCGAGACCGCGATGTTAGTGTCATCTACAGTAATTTCCCGGGGGATATTACGCGTGAAATAGTTTCTGCTTTCATTGATATAATATTCCAGCTTTCTTTGACGATCTACATTCTGGGCAACTTGCCAGTCTCTTGTTAAAATACTAAGAAATTTTGAACCCTTTGGCGATACATGTTTCTTAATTGTAAATATTTTTCACAGTAGAAGTCGTTTTGAATTAACTGTCTTATTAACAGATTGCTTTGACAAAGCAGTGAATGCATCTCCCTCGGATCAGATTCTTGGGAAACCTGTTCTTTTTACGTTTATTTTAGTGGCTCGGCATGATTTTTCTCAAGGAAAAGACCTATTATAAGTGATCCAACAAGGTTGAATAGAAACTGGCGAAGCACCTACAGTTGACCATCGTTCGTATGACAGGGCCGCTCTGAATAGGTAGGTACGTGATAGGATTGTTGGATTATTCACTTTATCAAAAAATTGTTTCAATAAAAGTCGAAAGGTAAATTTAGACGCATCTGTTACGATTACCTCGAGATAATCTTGTAATTAAAAATTTTTTATGACGTAAGTAATTACTCAGTGAGATTCGGTGAAGTAGATATCAAGATAAAGTGCATCGTACTTATCAAAAGATGCACCTAAATTTACTTTTCAACTTTCACTGTAACAATTCTTTGATGAATAGTTTGTAAAATAAAGGGCCAGATCCATACTTTTAGGACCACGTTCAACGTTCAATTGACTTTTTCTCTAAATTTACATTATATAAGAGTATGATTATATTACAGCGTTGTAAAGAGAATCAAAAATTCTACTTGAAACAAAAAAGAAATATACAGGGTGCTATTTCAAATAACAAAGTGACATGTCGTTAACCAATGAAATAAAAACATTTTGGGACCACTGACGCGGTCGAAATGTAGTTCAGAGATAGTCATAATATCACGTCACCCAAAAAGGTTCCGATCCATCGGAAACGAATGAAGTTTGACTCATCCTGTATTTCGACAATATCAGTCTCAAAATGTTCTTATTCACTGGCTAGCGGCATGTTATTTTGTTACTTTAAGTGACACCCGCCTGTATATTTCTCTATTGTATCAAATAGCATTTCTGTTTTTCTATACAACGGTGTAATTAAATCATACTCTTACATAATGGAAATTTTGAGCAAATGTCAATTGAACGTGTTCCCAAAAGTATGAATATGGTCCTTTATTTTACAAACTATTCACGTTATCAAAAAATTGTTCCAACAAAAGTTGAAAGGAAATCTAGGCGCATCTGTTGATGCCGACATAATAATACCTAATAATAATAATATAGATTTAACCCTTCTAGTACAAAACATGATTTGTTTATGGCAAGTCAATAAAAGTAGAAACAAGAACATGGATAACAGAGAAAGAAGTCCAACAGGACATGACTTTACAAGTAGTGTATATGTGTACATCACAATTATTCAACAGCCTCACTGATGTTCCCGGATCTGTGAGTTGTGTGTCTGGTATTATTCACTTTAGCGAAATACAAGCAATATTCGAATAGGTACAATTGCCTTCACAAAAATCTTAAATTTTATAGATAGATAGATATCGCTTCTATAGCCTCGGACCTCACCGATATTCGTCTAAAAGGGCCTCAATAACTTTTGCTTTCGTTATTAGAGTAGCATCATCCACATACATAACAATTTTATTTGAACTCATTTGGTAAAAAAGATATAAGAAATGGTATAGTGGTCCCAGCACCGAACCCTGCTGGACCCCGTGATCCACTCTACACTCTTCTCGATACTGATTTCTTATCACCCACATTTACATACTGGAATCTGTCAGAGAGATAGCTGGTCAGCAATCTTAGAGGGAAATACAATCAAATGCCTTGCTAAGGTCTATCTATGCAGTGCGAGAGCAAAAAGAACATAAGAAATTGCGCAGTTGAATTGGTATCAAAAAAATTAGGTTGAGATGTATTTGCCATTATGAAAATTATTGTTTCTTGACCAATTTCTTCTATGTTTTGGAAAATCTAGAATGGCCGTGACTTCACTTTTGGCAATGCTTTGAGTCCAGTACAATACATGATCATATCTCAAAAAAAATTGTAGATTCCGAATCCGTTGAGAAAAAAGTATGATTTCACTTGAAAAAACAAAATTAGTATCATTTCCGGTTAAACCGGCAGCGGAAAAAAAACTCGCACTGTATAATCTTTAATAATAATAATAATAATAATGTAATTTATTTCCAGCAGACAAATTTGTCTATAGTGGACATAATATGATACAACAAAAAAAAAAGAAAAAGTATAACCGTTATAAAGAATAACTTAAACCAAATTTTAACAATAATTCCGACTTACATTTAGCAGAAGCAAAATTTCTAAAGAATATATCAAATTGGTTACTATCGCACAACGAGTTATATAATCGTACACAAAATAAAAGTGGACTGTTAAGATGATTAAAGGTGTTTGGTACATCATAATAAAAAGTCAATGGACAACGGCTGTTTATACGAGGAATATTGAAACTAATGGAATTAATGAGTTCTGAACACGATACACTACCATTCAACAGTTTATGCAAAAATATAAGTGCAGTCACATATCTTCTAGCGCACAACGAATCTTCATCAACCAGATCAAGAAGACAAGCTTGATCAATGTGTCGAACTGGGTACGAACCAAATTTTTTAAAGTGAATATACCTACTTTGCAAATTTTCTTTGAACATTTTCCAGCAATTGAATATAGATTTGGTGATACGGCAACCATACGACGCAACAATATTCAAGTCTTGATTTTACTAAACTATAGTACAATAATTTAAAACAGTGTATATTTGTAAAATCCTGTGTGTTGCGATACATAAAACCTAAAGTTCTCAAAGCTGTGTTAACGATTTCCAATATATGAGGAACGAATGTTAGGGCATTGTCCATAATGACACCTAAATCTCTAATTTGAGTGCAACTTTCAAGTGGGTGACCCCTAACATTGTAGTAGAATTGAGTTACATTGGATTTCCTTGAAAATGACATCTTTTTACACTTACTGATATTAAGTTCTAATTTGTTACTCACACACCAAGAAGCTAGATTGTCCAAATCATCTTGCAGTTTACAACAGTCACTAACATGATTAACAATGCGGGCCATTTTCAAGTCATCGGCATAAATGAACAATTTGCTGTCAACGGAAGACGTAACATCATTGTAAAAAATAACAAAAAGAAGAGGGCCTAGATTTGACCCCTGTGCCACTCCACTGTTTACATAGAATGTTGGTGATTTGAAACCACCATTCTCTACATATTGCTGTCTATCCTGCAAACTTGATTTAGTGTTAATTTGTCACATACACCAAAGGCCGCTAGTTTCTTCAATAAAATACAACGATAATCTTGTAATAAAAAAAATGTTTACCTTCCAAATTTTATTGGAACAAACTTTTGATACAGTGAAAAGTTTCTGAAATAAGCGGTTAGATGATCCATACTCTTGGGAACACGTTCAATTAATATTTTCTCGAAATTTTCATTATACGATTTTATTATACAGTTGTAAAAAGAGTCAAAAATGCTACTTGATACATTGAAGAAATATAAAGGGTGTCATTTAAAATAACAAAGTGTCATGTCGTTATTCAATGAAATAAAACATTTTGGGACCACTGATATGGTCAAAGGCATTACAAAAATTAATTCTGATCCATCAGATGCGAAGTAAGTTATAAGAGGTGGCCCCTCCTGTTTGACTTACTCTGTATTGAAAATTACATTGTGTTTTCCCTCAAGTAATAATAGACTTTACCTAATACCTGCGTAAGTACATTTCTTTGAATAACCTAATTCATATGTTGTCTACATTTTACTGATCATTATATCGTTTAAAAAAATAAAGAAAATTAAAATGCTAGAATAAAACTTTATTTGTAGAAGAAAGCACCTTAGCAGGAAACCTGACTAGGATAAAGGCAATTACCAGACTTTTCGTCAAAAAGTAACTCTCCGGGACATAACTGTGGTGTAAGGGGAATAAAAGCTCCGTTAACCGGCAAACAGTAGTAAAAGGCCGCACAATTGTTTGGATCTCTAACGTATCCAGCTTGTGAGCAAGCATTAGTAACCGGCTCAGGCTTTGGGTCGGGTTTTGGTGGTTCTACTGGTGCTGCAGGTGCTTCCGTAACTCCAGGTGCAGGTGCAGGCGCAGGTTCAGGCAGCTCAGGTTCTGGTGCGGGCGCAGGTTCCAAAATCTCATCCACAATTCCCTGTTAATTGCAATTAGTAAATACTTTCCTCTTTTGAAATCACTTACGCCAAGTGCCTGATTGATGGTTCTTAGAATTGGATATTTGGTTCCAGATATCCCTTTAAAGTCGTCAGTTTCTATAGACCAGATCATAATACCACCAAGATTTAGAGATTTTGCGTACTCTACCTATTGGAGAAATCTTATCAAGCTGAGGAGATATCGAAATTAAATTGTAATTTACCTTAACGGCAACGGACTGTGGGTTGTCATAACCGATCCATTGATTGCCTTTGTACGCATATGGTGTTTTTTGTACGTCGTCCCACACAACATTCCATCCACCTTCTTTGATGACTTCAGCTATCTAAACATCAAAATACTTTATTTTACATGAAAAAAAAAACTTTTTCAGACCTCGTTGTAACCAATCATTCCTGCTTCCCCAGTGTATTTACCAGGATTTCCAGCACCAGAAACAGGCGCACCCAACTTGTTGTTGCTGGCTTGGGACAAAGAATAAGTTCTGCCATAAGTTCCTATGCCCAAAGCAAGTTTTGCTGGGTCGGCTCCTCTTTTGATCCATCCACGGATGGCCGCATCAACTGTAAGGGCTTGTTGGCCACTTAGCGTATCAAAAGTCGAAGGATAAAGTGGTGCATTTTGACCAGTGACACCGTCCCACGAACCGTGTAGATCGTACGTCATTACATGAATGAGGTCCAAGTATCTGTGAAAACCTTGTGTTAATTATTACCTATAAATTTTAATGAAAACCAACTGGGAAAGTCCTGGAACATCGTAAGATAGAGACACTGAATTCTCAGCTGCTGCAACAGCAGCTGTCAGTTCGTATCCATATCGATCAAATGCTTTTCTAAGCTCTTGAATTAAAACAACGAAATTTTGCTGCAAAGAAACATTTTTGTCTATCGGAAGATTTTTTAAAGTAATTTACTATATCTGCCGGGGAGCCACCACGTTGGTTGGGATACTCCCAGTCTAAATCGAAACCATCAAATCCATAAGTTTGAATTAAATTGATGGCATCGTTTACCAGCACTGCTCGTTTTACTGGATCTCTGACTACGAGAGTGAAGTTATCTGATGCTTGGTTCCAACCCCCTATTGCAATCAAAGTTTTTAACTTGCTGTTTCGTTGTTTCAGAGCTGCGAACTTTTTAAGATTTCCTAAAATTGTGTTTATTTATAGTTATTAGGATTCTTCGAATTTCACTTACCTTTATTTATATCCAAATTCTCCTCCAGATGCTTGATTTTACCAGTAGGTTCAATTCCTACAAAGGAGTAGATAAGATGAGTGCACAATGTTGGGTCAATATCATCTACGGTAAAGAGTCCATTTCCCCATCTGTATGTAGACCATGTACCATGATAGCAAACAACTTTGTCTGAAAAAGAAGGTAAAATATTTCAAATGGGTGAAAAAATTTCACATACTCGGAGCTGCTGAAACAATTTCAGCGGTACAGATAACTGCCAAAACTGCAAGTATCTTGGACACCATGCTGAAAATAATTCCCTGCTGAAAGGAGTTTGAGTTTAGTTAACTTTAGATAAAGAATTAAAACACTCGCCTGTACTCGTATAAAGTAAGACACAATGGCAAAATACTCTATTAAGCGTGTTATTTAAAAACTTTGTTAACTGTTTATCTAAGTATTTGCGTTTGCGGCGGAAGAACAATAAAAGATTACTAAATTCTAATTAAAAAAACGTAAACCAATAACTGGATTAAAAATTAATAACTAGCAATAAGATAATATAAAGTTTTCGTCATATAGGATTATTTTATGTTTTTCGGTCTTTCTTAACAAACATCAGTAATTGCAGTGCAAATATAATAAATGAGGCTTCTGCATGTCATTTTGCACGTGTTTAGCCAAAATGTTGAACTAGTTTAGAAAAAAGGTCTTATCTAGATAAGAACATTTTTCTAGAATTAGTGGACACAGCAGAGCACAGAGGATATCCATATACCTAGTTTCTATGCCGGTTAAGCATTATGCAATAGGTAGCAGAGCTCGGAAAGTAACTTTTGTAAAGTAGCTAAGTTACTTTTCATAATTACTTCATAGTTACCTAAGTAGCCTAAATAACTAGTTACTGCTGGGAAAGTTACTTTTGTAAAGTAACTAACAATTAGGTAAAATGTTGTACGGAATACGTTATGAAAAGCCTAAATTGTTTGACTCGCACAATGTTGCAAAACTCGCTATCGCTCGTTTTGGCAAATATTACGACTCGTCAAACAATATAGGACTTTTCATAACTAATTACTTCATAGTTACCTAAGTAGCCTAAATAGCTAGTTGCTTTGCAGTTACGAGTAACTGAGTTACTTCTAACACAGTTACTTTAATTAGTTACTTTTCATTTTTAGTGTTAATAAACAGGAATAGAAAATCAAAACTTTTCGTGTTTATCATAAATCTTATTATTTTATTATTAAATCTAAAATTGGTTTAAGGCATTGTTGGCGCACATTAGTACCAAGTTTTCAATATTCTTGTCAGATAAAACACGATGTCTTTTTGGTGCACGAATAAATGAGGCAAAGGAATGGAAAACTAAGCCAAACACAAGACACAATAAGGGGGTCAGAAGGATGCAAATAATACGCCCTCACTTGTACGTAGGAACGAGTTGATTTTTGCAAAAAGAAGAAGACAATAGTTATTTACGTAATTAGTTATGAAAAGTCCTATATTGTTTGACGAGTCGTAATATTTGCCAAAACGAGCGATAGCGAGTTTTGCAACATTATGCGAGTCAAACAATTTAGGCTTTTCATAACGTATTCCGTACAACATTTTACCTAATTGTGTAAAATCCAACTTTTCAAAACGCAATTAGGTAAAATAACTTGTTCAAGTAACTTAGTTACCAAAAAATGAACTTAGTTACCAAAAGAAACTAAGTTCTTAATAAAAGTAACTAAGTTACAGTTACTTTTCCACAGTAACTGAGTTACTAGTTCTTCTCAGACTAATGTGAAAAGTAACAAGTTATAGTAACTTAGTGACTAAATATAACTAAGTTCCTAAAAGTAGCTAAAATCGGAAGTTATTTCCCAGCTCTGATAGGTAGGTAAATAAAAAGGAGCTTGATCGAAAAATTGAATCGCCAAAAACATCAAATCTTTACGTTCTAGGATCCTGGGAACCCAAAAAGACGATTTTTGAAAAATGTATGGTCACGCTACTGAACGTGTCGGGATGAAATTTGGCACACGTATTCGTTGGACACTTAAGGTGCTGAATAGATTTTAGGCCAAATCTGAAACTACTGAAGAAATTCAGCTTTATACGTTTACATGGCGCCTCCAATACGTTTATTGCGTTTACATATCAAGCACCTCCAATAGATCCGAATAAAAAGAGCGCTTCTTCTTCTTCTTGTACAAAAGAATTGTTGACAATAAAAAGGTCTACAAAAAAGTCCGCGACATTATATACGTATCTATGATAGATATGGTAGGGTTCTGAAAACCCAAAAAGTGGTTTTTGAAAAATGTCCGTCTGTCTGTGTGCCTGTGGACACGCTACAGCCCAAAGTATTGGACCCTCCTGGCTGAAATTTCGTATGTGACTAGATTTTGGCACACGGAATGTGCTTTTTCGGCACATCAACTTTAAAATTTTAAATGCAGATCCCCATCACCATAGAAAAGTTCTTCAAATTCTGCTTCTAAAAACATACTTATTCATATGGTAGTGATGTCATTTTAACACATAGGTGCCTATATTGTAGATATATGTATATTTTATTGTTGGATTTGCTAGCTGATGTTTTTCCCCATCGAAAACCTTAGTTTCATTTACCGAAAAATGTCATCTTAGATCCCTTTTGGTAACAAATCGTAAAAGAAAGGCGCTATATACTACCCAAGCTACTGAAGCTATCGAGAATGAAATTTGGCATACATTCACTCACTGAATGCCCACTCGCAAGTGCCGTTTTGGCTCATCAATTTTCATTTAAACATAAAAAACAAGTTTTTGAAAAATGTATTGTTAGGTACCATGTCAGAAAGCTCTTCAAATTGTGGTTTTAAAGACAAAATGCATTCGCATTTAGTGCCCTTTGGGTAAAAAAATCGAAGTTTTGTAATAACACTAAAAGCCTCGCTAAAAGCACATTATAGCCAAAACTACTGGATCGATTTGACTAATATTTGGTACATGGAGATTGGGTGAAGGGCTGAAACTGCTGAAAGGCTTTTGGAAGCAATTGGTCCACGGTAAGTGCCATTTAGGCATAGGTATCAAGTTTAAAATTTGTAAGTACAAGGCTACATGTGTCATCATTAAAAAGATCATTAAATTCTGGTTCTATAAAAATCTAATCACAGTTTCTACCATTTTGACGGAAAATAATGAAAATTCTCATTCTTGTTTAAAACTTGCGGGCTGACAGAGAATGGCCGTAAATGTGGCATGATATTAACCTTAAAAGGTAAGTGTTATCAAATGTAACAGTGATGTTGCTATTTGTCAGAAAGTGTGAAATTAATCACAATGACGAGTGGTCTAAAAAGGGGTGTATTGGATTAGAACTTGGACATGGGCCACCCAGTTCTCAAAATACCGCACAAGCCATTTTGGCATATGATCCTCTAGAACACATAAGGAAACTATGCACAAAAGATCACGTGTGCGGTATTTTGAAAACACTGTTGGAAATAAGACAAAATTGTACATTTATTCTTAATTGAACTTTATTTTCAACTTGACGCAAGTGCAGTAACTCTATAAACTTCAATACCCTCTACGGGTTTTCTTCTTCATTGTCCCTATTTTCATTCTTTTTTTTGTTAATATGACTTTGCCGGTGTAAAGAGATATAATATTTAATTTAACCTGATATTTGGTCCAAAATAGTGGCTTATTCCATACACTCCTTTTCATGTTCAATTGGCTGCTACACGGAAATCAAAAACCCACGTGATGGGGAGGTTCCAGCCGCTTCTCTACTGCCTTTTTTAACCTCCCCACTCCACTTCACCATTTAAAAAAAAGGGAGGTTACTGCAATCACTAAAATTTTCGAATTCGAGATAAGACCGGATCTGTACGTTTTGAGGTCTCAGGAACCCAAAAAAGTGGTTTTTAAAATGTGTCTGTATGTATGTACGTACGTACGTTCGTTCGTACGTACGTTCGTTCGTTCGTTCGTAAACACGCCACAGCCCAAACTACTCGACCGATTTGGCTGAAATTTGGTACGTGTGCATGTGATAACCCAACTTAGATCTGAAAAGCTTTTGGAGCCAATCGTGCAACCAGAAATGCCGTTTTGGCACATCAACTTTTAAATTTTAAATGTAAACCCCCATTTTTCACGTCACAATAAGAAAGGCCTTCAGATTCTGCTTCCAAAGATGTATTCACTGTGAGTGCCCTTTTGACCAAAAACTAAAAATATCGAGATTTTTATCGGACTTTAAAATCGCGGTACAGCCCAAGCCCCTGAACCGATTTGGCTAAAATTTTGCACATGGGGATTGTATTACACGTCGAAGAGCTGAACAAATGTTGGATTCAATCGACCTACGGAAAGTGCCGTTTTGGCACACCAATTTCCAAATTTAAAGTATTCTCTCATTTACCCATCCAAAACAAATTTTTGAAAGATTTATTGCCACCATCAGAAGGGTCTTCGAATTCTGGTTTTAAATGAGATAAAATTTATTCGCATTTATTACCCTTTGGGTAGAAAAATCGAAATTTTGAAATAACACTGAAACCACGTTATAGCCCAAACTACTGGAAGGATTTGTCTGAAATTTGGTACATGGAGGTCAGGTGACCCGTTGAAGAGCTGAAAGGCTTTTGGGAGCAATTGGTTAACGGGAAGTGCCATTTAGGCATATTAACTTTAAAATCTTAAACACAAGTCACGGAAATCAAAGACCCACGCGTTGGGGAGGTTCCAGCCGCTTCTCTGCTGCCTTTTTTGAAAAGCAAAGAGATCACGTAGGTACATACTTAAAATAACGCTCAATAGATAAAAAGGATTAAATTGTAATTACAGAATAATAAATTAATTAATAGAAACGGCGGACAATTTGCTTGAATAGTGCTAATATAAATTTATTAGTTTGTTCCTTCTTTGCGATTGATAAGTTGTACTTTAGAACATCGTATTAATTACTGTTCACGATAAAAAATTCAAACAATTTAGCGTCCTGCCAATCTAAGTGAAACGTCATACAAAAACTTGTCTTGAATCTGAAGTCAGCGAGAAATAGTTATTTGTATTACAAGTAAAGAAAAGTAGGGCGTTTCTTTACGATTAGCGAAATTTCTAATCGAGGCGAAGCCGAGATTAGAAACGCGATGAGTAAAAAAACGCCGCTTTTCTTTACGTGTGATACATGTAATTTTTTCGGATACCTTTACTGAATATTTGCGGATGTTATTGCATAAAAAGGTAAAACAACGGATAAAACTGAGTTTCTAGTAGGCCGATTAAGAGAATTGTCAAAAAATTACACGAACTCTAGCAACTAAACAAGTGAATTATAAACAAGAATTTTTTGACACATCGAAAATGGGAGAAAGCCAAAAAGACTTTGAAAATAATAGCAGTGAAATAAAAGCCCTAGCAGCAGAAGCCGCATCGCTTTTACTACCAACCAAATCTCAAGACAAATATGAGAAGGCCTACAACATATTTAATTGCTGGAGTTTCAGAACAGTGAAGAATGTAACTGCTTGCCTATTTTCATGAAAAGGTAAATGTTTTGTAAATCAATTTGTATTCTGAAACGTTTTTGTTGTAGGGTCAACATACTCCTCCATGTTAAAATCCATTCTCAGAATAAAAGAAAATGTAGACATCTCAAGTTATGGGAAAACTGCAGTTAAAATTGCAAAAATTCTAACAATGATGGAGAACGTTTCTAAATTTTTAACTGAAGCCCCTGATGATTCGTACCTATTAATTGAAGTAGCATTAATTTTTGGACTTTATGGTGCTTACCGCAGTGAAGAATTAAGGACATTAAATTTTGACGACATTGAGAATCCGGTATCTCTATTTTGATTGTTACTTTTGAACGAAACTTCTCTGGAAAGCATTTCGAAGAGGCTGAGCGAGGTGCAAGAGTTCAGTGGTGTTAACAATTGCGTTTTTAATTTTTATTGTAACAAAAAATAATTGTGCAAAAATAAAAGAATCGACGAATAAAAGAATGGTTTTCCTGTAAAGAAATGGTTTTCCTGTAAAGAAAATGCATACGATTTGCAATAAAGAAATGTTGGCAATTTCCATAGAGTATCCGAAAATAGTTATTTGTATTACAAGTAAAGAAAAGTAGGGCTTTTCTTTACGATTCGCGAAATTTCTAATCGAGGCGAAGCCGAGATTAGAAACGCGAGGAGTAAAGAAACGCCGCTTTTCTTTACGTGTGATACACCTAATTTTTTCGGATACTTCAGGTAAGTCCTTCATGAATAAAAGAAAATAAGAATCACTGAAAATCACATGACAAGCGAGTTACAACAAAATTAATATCAGATGGCTGATATTGTTTTTCGTTACTAAGCACTTTCAGTAAACAAATATTCTAAAAAGTGGAACGCACGAAAATTTTGAGAAAATGGAAAAAAGTCATGAACGTGATTCTGGAATATCAAAAGCAGCGCTGGAAGCTATTTCTACTTTATTACCATCGAAATCTCGAGATAAATATGAGCAGACTTACAACGTTTTCAATGCCTGGAGAACTGCCAAGAAAGTGACAGGTATCGACGAAGAAGTTATGCTAGCATATTTTCATGAAAGGGTGAGTTTTTCCGAATACACCTAGGTATAGGTAAAATTTTTAAATGTATGATTACCCAGGCTGAAAAACTGAAATCATCCACGCTGTGGTCAACGTATTCTATGTTGAAAAGTACACTAAAAATGAAGGAAAATGTGGACATAGCACGTTATGGGAAATTGTTGATGTACCTGAAGCGACAAGGGGAAGGATATGAATCAAAAAAGGCGAAGATTCTGTCAATGGACAATGTGCTAAAATTTTTAACGAAAGCCCCTGAGGATTCTTATTTGTTAATTAAAGTGGCATTGATTTTTGGACTATACGGTGCGTGTCGTAGTCAGGAACTAAAGAAGTTGAATGTCGAAGACATCGATGACACTGTTTTGGTCGTCACTCTCCATGATACTAAGACAAAGAAGAAACGCATATTTACAGTAACGTCGGAAATGGGTGATGGAATCAATGAGATTGAATTGTACAGAAGGTATCTAAGCCTCCGACCAAAACATACCAATCACTCAAGATTCTTTGTGTTCTATAAGAACAATAAATGTTCTACAGGGTGTCCCAGAACTCGCGTATAAGCCGGTAATGGTAGATTCCTGAACACAATCTAAGACGAATTTTCCTTTACAAAAATTGCGAGGGTCCTATAGTTTTCAAATGGGGAGCAATTGAAGTCCGCCAATCAGAATGTTTCTCTTAATTAAACATTAAGGTAAAAATGCAGCAGAGAAGCGGCTGGAACCTCCCCATCGCGTGGATCTTTATATTCTGGGTAGATAGTAGTCAGTTCAACAGAAAATTTGTTATGTTTTGTTCGACAATGTACCAAACAGTCAAAGGACAGTAAATGCGAATGAATTTTATCTTATTTAGAACAAGTATTTGAAGACCTTCCTGATGCTGACCATAAATTTGAAAAAAAAATGTTTAGGGTGGTAAAATTAGAGTATATTTAAAATAGAAAATTGATGTGCCAAAACGGCACTTTCCGTGGGTCGATTGCCTCCAAACATTTTTTAGCCCTTGGATGTATAATACAGTCTCCATGTACAAAATTTCAGCAAAATCGGTCCAGAGGTTTCGGCTGTATCGTGTTTTTAAAGTACGTTAACAATCCCGAATATTTCAATTTTTGTCAAAAAGGCACTAAGAGTGCATGCATTTTTAGAAGCAGAATTTGAAGGCCTTTCTTATGGTGAAGTGAAAAATGGGGGTTTGCATTTAAAATTTAAAAGTTGATGTGCCAAAAGGGCATTTCCGGCGGCACGATTGGCTCCAAAAGCTTTTCAGATCTAAGTTAGGTTGTTAGATGCCCACATACCAAATTTCAGCCAAATCGGTCTAGTAGTTTTGGCTGTGGCGTGTTTACAAACGTACGTACGAACGTACGTACGTACGAACATACACACAGACACATTTTAAAAACCACTTTTTTGGGTTCCTGAGACCTCAAAACGCATAGATCCGGTCTCATCTCGAATTCGAAAATTTTAGTGATTGCAGTAACCTCCCATTTTTTAAAAATTGTGTTGGGTTTGGGGAGGTTAAAAATATGAAGATGCATTATGCTGTTGCTGGGATACGAAAAATATATTAAAAACAGTTAGCTAGGATAAAGATTTGAATTTGTCACTTTGACAAAAATGTTTATATCAGCAGATTATTGCGAAATGCTAATCCTTTATGGAGAGTGCGGCCGAAATGCAGTCTTTGGCTACAATTTGGATCGTCTAACCCTGTTAAAGGTCACACGTTTGGGTTTTCCTATTCGTTTTTCAAACTTTGGACAAGCTTGTAAAAGAATAAGCATGTTCACCATTCTTCAAAAACTATAGCTATTCTTTGTACAGATCATCGATACGCATAAACCATTTAGGTATGCAGCAGTTCCGAAAAGTGTCTCAAAACCCAGTTTATCGTTTTACAGCGTTAGCAGCGCATCCACACCAAGTGCGTTATTTTGTTTTGAAATTGCCTGCGTTGTGTGTGGGATGTGGAAGATTTGGAAATCGCAGCATGTATTCCACAGCAGTGGCATTCGCATTAATTAGTCCCTATTTCCAATAAACTGCTGATAGTAATTTAAAAATTTTTGTCAAAGTGACAGATCTAGATTCTCGTCATATATCTATTGTTGACTTGATTCATTGTTGTGTTTTTATTTTTTTTTGTATTCCAGCAACAGCTTATGCATCTTCATATTTTTTACCTTACTGTTTAGGGAAACATTCTGATTGGCGGACTTCAGTTGCTCCCCATTTGAAAACTATAGGACCCTCGCAATTTTTGTAGAGGAAAATTCGTCTTAGATTGAGTTCAGGAATCTACCATTACCGGCTTATACGCGAGTTCTGGGACACCCCGTATACAACCAGTTGGGATTCATAGTTTCTACAGCATGCCGAGAAAAATTGCAAGTTATTTGGAATTGCCCGAACCAGAGCAATATACTGGACATTGCTTGCGCAGAACGTCAACTACTTTTCTTGCCGAAGGTGGAGCAGACATCCGGAGGCTCAAGGATCATGGAGGATGGCGATCATCAACGACAGCGGAGGGATATATAGAAGACAGTATCAACAATAAATTGAAGACTTCTAAGATGTTATTTACTCAGCAACCAATGTCGGCGTCGGCGTTCCCATCGAATTCTCTTGATGCACCATCAGCTACTGAATTACATTCAAGTCCTAGTCGTACTGACCCATTGACATCTTTAAATTTATACGAAGTTCATCAGGCAGTTTCCAAGTCGTCATTATCACTTCAAGATTCGGGATCGCAAAAATGCGTGTTCAAAAACCTTAACAATTGTACGTTTAATATTTTTAATAATAAATAATTTTGATTGTTTACCTTGTTATTATAAAGAAACATAAACATACTTTATTCACCTTTCAATAGTTGCTATATAAAGAAATAGTTGCTATATAAAGGAAAGTAATACTTTTCTTTATGATTTGTAATAAAGAAATCAGGCCCTTTTCCGTTAAGTATCCGAAAAAAATTTTTTTTTGCATATTTAGGTACAAGTCGTCTTTTTTTAATGAAAAATCGTAATGAAAGTACCACTTTTTTTTAACGAAAAAATCGTAATGAAAGTATCACTTTTTTTTAACGATTTTAACATTTTTTCATCTTTACATTGTTACATTATATTATCACACCAAGGAAGTAAAGGGCTACCCAGTGTTGTCAATCATTACTTCCCCATCTAGAAAAACAATTCGCGTATGGGGGGAATATACAAAAAAAATTACGGGTATGGGAGACCCGGATCAATTGTAACAGATTTTAGTCTTTTGGTTTTAACTCCGCAAGCAAACATCTAATTCATAATTAAAAATGCACCTCGAGTCCGTCAATGTTTGACAATTAAAAGAGCAAAGACACATTAATGTATGGTCAAACATTTTTGCAGAAAAAAATGAAATGTCGTGGTGGTGTCAATAGTAACACCCATTGTGCCAATTGTAACATGAGCTGAAAACAAGTAAAAACTCAATTTGTTTTAATTTATTATCATGATAGTAAAACAAACGTAAGAAAGTCGAACCAACATTACAGGGAGAAAGTTATAGAATAACTTAAAATTGTAGATATATTAAGAAAAGAAGGTCCTCACAAAAAAAATGTTTACTCAGTTAAATTCTTAATCAGAATCGCAATAATTGCAGCAATAATGTAAATAGTTGTAATTAACAGATAGTGCGCCCAATCTTTACACTCCTTGCATTAAATCTATTCCTCCGTGTATTTATTACTTATTGGCCTACAAGTAAGTAAGTATTAACATGTTACAATCGACACCTTTTCCGTTGTTACAATTGACACCGTCCGGCCATCTGTGCTTTTAGAATTAATATAAAAAACTTAACCTCAACTTTATGTGACATCATTAAATGAAAAATAAACCTTAATCAATGCATATTAAAGTACAATGAGAAAAAAATTTAAGTGGCTTGTGATAACTTCACTGTTGCTAGAAGAATCTCACAGAAAAAACTTACTTTAGCGGGGAAAATCCAACATATCGACATAAAGAACACTCATGGATTATCTGCCAAATATAAACTACCAAGCTTGGAAGAGAAACAAAATACTGCTTTACTGTGCAAACATTTTTAAATTTCAGTTATTAGGTGGCAGTGAAAAAGGCCGTGTTACAATTGACCCACGTTACAATTCGCACCGGTCTCCCCTACAACACGTAATGAAAGCATCTTGTTTTCATTCGTTTTATTGATACACTCCGCCTACGGCGTCGTGTATCGAACTTCAAATTCATGAAAAAAGTATTACTTTCATTACTAGTTGTACAAATAACTATTGCAAATTCCGCCCGAGAAAGATAAATTTTGCGTCTTGTTAATAGCATAGCTATTGGTCCAACTACCCACTATTATATTAGCAATGTTTGATTGACATCGTCCTTTTCGCTTATTTGAGATTTTAATAGCAACATAACTTATCATGACCACATTTTCAAAGAAATGCCTATTCTCTTAGAAATTTGCGTTGGGGCAGTTTCAACTATTCACGGACTATTCACCCGATTAAACCTATATGTGTTGTGTAAATTTTCGACCAAAGTGAAGACTGTGTATTTTGAGGTGAAATTTCTCCAAAAAATTAAATTTTGATAATGCAATCAAGTCTTTAGGCCGTAAGAAACCTATATAAATATAAGTTTTACTTTCCTGATATATAGAAGGTATAGAAGCTAAAATAACTACCTATTTACTAGAATAATGGATGAGTAATGTAATACTGCAGTTGGTGCAATTCTCGATGGAAACTTTAGGTTCTATCTACCATCTTCTTGTCTGCCTTTGAAGCTTTCAATGTTTCGACATTCTTTGCATTTTGTTGTTCGCTTTTATTAAAACTGTTTTGAGGCAAAACCTGATTGCTTGTTTCAGCTACCTCTTCAACAAAGTTTTGACGTGTTGTAGACGTGTTAGAATCAAAAATTCGTCGTACTCTGTTAAATTTTCTGCTCTATTGAGTCATTTACGTATCCTTCAGCTATTGATGATGAGACCCATTCTGCAAGCCAAGGCGTTTTAAACTGATTATGTCTCCTCCTGACGAATTAGAAAAAATTGTGGCTTTCTGGCTGAACTGTCCTGTGTATTCGGAAGGGTTTTCCAACTTTAAGTAAGTAGCAATCATGCACGGCATTTTACCAAAAGTATTTATACCTATTGGCTGCTTCGTGCATTTTTCTTTTTGATACTTTACAAAGAATCTTCTGCGTTCTGTGCATGTCGGGTGTAGTTTGGCGTATCTTCTAAAGACTTGCTCCTTTTCGTTTCTTCTCTTATTATTTTCATTTCATTTCCTCTTTTATTATTTCGGTACTTTCTATATCCCGCTCCGTCTCCCGGTCTTCTTCTTCACCTTCATTTTCTTCTTCTCCCTCTACAAAATGCCTTCTCCATTCCCCTATCTCTATCTTTCCCATTCCATCTTCTTTCCTTTTTTTTCCTCTCTTGGTTTATGTATATCCACGCTTCTTTTTCTGTTTATATCCTTCTTATCTTTTGTTCTTCTTCTTCCTTCATTTGTTTCTTTCTTTCGCTGCATTTCTTCTTGTTTTTCTTTGGCTTTTAAGTATTCCTCCCTTTTCCTTTTCGCTTTTTTCCATTTTCTTAATTCTCTTCTCGTCTCTTTTTGTCTTATTGCATTCTATATCGAACCATTCCCTTTCATTCCCCTGACTATATCTTCCCTTAGTATTATTTCCTCACTTCTTCCTACCCCTCTTATAATTTTCTCCAGCTCTTTGATTTTCTCTTCCACTCTCTTTGCTTCGAATTTTGGTTATCCCACATTTGCCTGTATTCCTTGATTGCCTCTTCATTCCACCTTTCTCTCTTAATTATCTTTTTCGCTATGCCTCCCCTGTTTCGTTTTCCCTTCTCCCTTTTTTATACAGGGTGAGTCTAGTTGGACAAATCAGCGCTCTAGCGTTTAACATATTGAAATTGGAAATTCAATTTTTGGATATGTTGTAGCTGAAATGGTCCCCTACGCATGGGACCCATGAAGAAAGCTCCAGTTTTATTCAAACCGAAATTATTAAATAAAAACGAAGGCCTAAAAATATTTTTTTCGATATTGTTGCATTTTTTAGGGTTATTTCGTTAGAGAATCATTTTCTCTTTATGGAAACATAATTTTTTTAAGAAATAAGTTAATAATATCCGAGAGATAAATTATTTAAATAATAAAGATTTTTAATTATTTCTTAATGAAAACCACGGGTGCCCTGGTTTTAACAACTGAAAGGCAGTCTAGCTTGTACTGCAGAGTGTACCCAGAATGACAAGTGTCAGTTGGAAATGTCATTTGGGGTCGTTTGTGGAAAAGTAATGCAAAACTGCGAGTTTTTGCCCTTTTCTTTACAGATAATTAGGTAATTTTTATTGCTTGATGGATTTTTTACTAAATTCGCCGAATACAAGTGTCTCGGATTGTCACCCGATTGATGTTTTTGACATTGCCATATTGAAATGGAATGGTTCGACCAAGAAAAGCTATTCTCTTCAGCCAGAAGGGAATTGGAATAGTTTCTTAACAGTTTACTAAGTGAGTACATTGCTGTCAAATAAGGTGATTTTGTCGTCTTATTAAAAAGTTAATCCTATTTCAGCCGATAAGTTTTCACACTTACGAAAAGAAGATTTATCATCATCGGATGAAATCAGATGAAATATGAATTGATGCAACGAAGGTGTATGTAGCAGTCACATCACATGAATCGAGATTAGGAACAAGTAGAGTGTCGAAACAAAATGGCTTGATTGTGGCTAGGGAGTTATTTCGAGCGGTGGTCATCAAAGATGCTTGCTTGCGAACATCCAGAAATCACAACATGAAGAAAGAGAGCACAGGAGGATGTTGAGTAACATCGAATTAAACAATCATCTATTATTTCAAGTGAACGTTAAAATTGGACGGAGACTATTGTCACCACATTGTTATTTATTTATCAGTACATTTGATGTTGCAACATTTATGTAAACCTCTCTCCCTTGTAGTCCACTGCATTTTAATCTAAATCACGTTTCGTTAAGATCGAGGTTAGGGGTATATTTTTTCTGTTAAAGTTTGTATTCTTATTAGAAAGTGACGACAGAGGCCTAATGTTTATTTGAAATTTTGTCTGTTTTATGGGATGTAATAAAATGTTTATACTAAATTTTAAATCGTCGTAACTATTGCCAATTCTCTTCTGGCTGACGGGAATAGCTTTTCTTGGTCGAGCCATTTGACTTCAATGGCAATCGGGTAACAACCCAAGACACTTGTATTCGGCGAATTTATCACAAAATCCATCAAGCATTAAAAATTACCTAATTATCTGCAAAGGAAAGGGCAAAAATTCCCAGTTTTGCATTATTTTTCCACAAAAAACTCCAAATGACATTTCCAACTGACACTTATTGTCATTCTGGGTACAGTCTGCAGTGTAAGCATGACTGCATCTCAGTTGTTAAAACCACGGCACCCGTGGTTTTCTTTAGGAAATAATAAAAAATCGTTATTATTTAAATAATTTATCCCTCGGATATTATTAACTTTTTTCTGCAAAAAATTATGTTTCCATAAAGAGAAAATGATTCTCTAACGAAATAACCCTAAAAAATGCAAGAATATCGAAAAAAAAATTTTTAGGCCCTCGTTTTTATTTAATAATTTCGATTTGAATAAAACTGGAGCATTCTTTATGGGTCCTATGCGTAGGGGACCATTTCAGCTACAACATTATCCAAAAATAGAATTTCCAATTCCAATATCTTGAACGCTAGAGCGACTGATTTGTCCAACTAGACTCACCCTGTATATTATGATGTAACAAGGGCAGGGCTCATTACAAGCCGAAAGGCAAATGTAATAAAGTATAATACTACTAAGTACTCTGTTCCAAAAAGAATTTGCTGTGACGATATAAATTATACATGATGACATGATGACAAAAATAAAATCATGTCGAAAATCATTCATTAGTTCTTATTATACCTATTAGGTACCTCTACTAGGTTTAGGTTCCATTGCCTACAACAATTGATGGGGTCCCATAGAAGAGTATTTTTTACCAAAATTTTATTGCCCAATTTATCGATCATCCCACGACATGATTCTTCGTCATATCGGAACTCGTCAATTACTTGATGACAAAATTCTAATAAAATAGCGCGTGTTTGGTAAAATCGATGCACGTGACGTCAAACAAGTTGCGCGACGCCAGCGTCTCTATTGGCGTCAGTTGAGAGATTGCAGCTGTAAACTGACGATGCCTCTATTTTGGAGGCCCTTTTTGCTGGTTTTGGTGTCTGTATGTGGCTTCTCAACTAGTGCTGACATTTTCAGTAATTCTTTCCTCGTCCGATTTCGACGAGATGTCGAACCTGAAGAAGCTCATAAAGTGGCTTCCAGGCACGGGTTCGTCAATATGGGACCGGTACGTTTCTAATGTATTTCTACCCTTCTCAAGTTTTGATAAAATGTTGCCTTTCACTATATCATTTGAATCAACAATCGCAAATAATCGTCGTTGGGTAAATTTAATATTTAATCAGTTTTCAGTTCGAATTTTTAAAATCAACTTTCATTTATTTATTTATTATTATTATTATCATTTATTATTTTATTTATTTATTTGTGAGCTGAAACCGGGCCGAACACTGATGATATGATTTGAAAATAATTGTAAATGCGTATTACAATTTCAAGTTTCAGAAATAAAACTTGCAGAACTTTTTAATCTGCATCCTCTAAAGCTTGTGATGCCTTTTATCGAATCTATATTACCTATGCATGTACGTACAGAAATATTTGATTTTATCAGCGCAAAACCGTTCTGGAACACCTAATCCAAATGACAAATTGATATTAGTATTTTTAGATATAGGTAGTATGTACGGAGAGATCGAGAATGATTGACTTGTTTCGCCATGTTCCGTATTAGCGAAAAATTAATTGGCCACACAACACTAAAGTACCTACCAAATGCCGAAGACCAACATCAAAATAACAGGCAATCAGTAGCATCCAGGGTAATTTTGTTGGCTATTTTTCATAAATGGAGGAAATTTAGATTCGAGGACAAGACAACCATTCTCGATCTCTCCGTATAATAGACATATGGTGTAAATTCATGCTACTGCTACAATAAATAATAATATAGGTTACACTGTAGGTATACAGAGAAGTCTATTAAAAACTGTACCTATGCCTGTGGAGTCTGGATTCCTAGTTTTATGCAGCTCTCATTTAATTTAAAAAGAAACGCTGACAAGTAAATTTTTTCCATAACAAGAGAAGCACTTAAATTAACTATTGCGATTTGCGTTACTTTATTGGGGTGATCCTTTTGCTTAGCCTCGCTTAGCCCCACGGCACATTAATGATGGGGCTCCTCCAACATAATTGCCTTTTCCTTTCTGGATAAAAAAACAACTACTTATTTTAATTTGGGCCAACGGTTCTTGAAAGTTGAAGATATTTTGGGAAAGAATAGTTATTTTAGTAACAAGGGAATAAAGTGCTGTTTTAATACCGAGGCTAAAGTTTATGCACCAGCGAGGGCATTAACTTAGTGGGGGACTAATAAACTTTACTCCTGAATTTTAGGTATACGATACTTTATTCGCGATCAATATCAGAATGTCTAACTTGATATTAGACACTTTAAATTAAATGACAGCTGTCTATTGTGAAAGTCAACTAACTTTAGTCCCTAGGGAAAATTTGAGTCCATCAGTTGCTCCCTCTCGATAGTCGATTTTTGCTTTCTAATAATAATCAACATTGCGTACTCCAGGTCTTGAGTAAATAAGTATATTTTTAGCAGTTGAAGAAGTTTATAAAATTGTTAACCTTATATTCCTGGAGGCAGTGAAAATTTTTGTTATGTCATTTCAGCGAATTTGGTGGTTTAGCACTTTTATAGTTATTTTCGTGCTGGAGATTACTAAAATGGAATTCTATTAAATTAGAAAACATTTTTCAGCGTAGATTAAGAATCTGAAAAGAAATCTAGTTACTGAAATATACTGAAAAGGCTGAAAATTGACAACGTGTTAATAACTTGGTTACTAATCGGCAGATCATTATGCAATTTGCTTCAATTTGGTACATTACGTTGCACGAAGAATAAAATGAGGCGACGAAAACTCTTCTAAGCCTTCTAGATTAAAATATTTCAGTTTTTTCAGTATATTTCAGGAACCAAACCAGATATCTTCAATTTCTTTCCAGATTCTTAATCTACACTAAAAAACACAACTTTTTTCTAGTTTTATAAAATTTCGTATCTTTTACGGGATCCGAGTTGTCAATTTTTGAGAAATGAAAATGGCTGCCATTAGCCGCTGTCCCCCACGATTTACGGCAGACTTCTGTTTTAGTAATCTACAGCATGAAAATAACTAGAAAATTGCTAAATCCCGGACACCCGGACTATTATTGAAATCAGGACATCTGATGGCAATTCCATTCTAAAGGACTGCATTGAGAGTGAAGGATCTGAAGGATTACGATTAAGATAGATCAAGCTCATTTCGTGATGGTTGGGTGGCCAATAATTCGATTAAAGTTCTAATTTAAGTTACACTGATGATAATTGATAATAATCGTGTAAATTTCCCACACCATCCACTCATAATCAGTTTCATTGACGTCACCAATGACACCCACTGTGCCCATGCATTATTGAAAACTTACAAAAACAATAACAATTTGATATCTAATTTTATAATATCAAGGGTCCACACAATGAAAGAGTACCTAGGCACAATAATTACATAAGCATAAATAATTAATTTTGGTAAGAAATTTTCTCTTAAAAACGGAGAAGATTTCGTATTTTTAGTTTTAAACTTGCTTACGGTATGTAAATTAATTATTAACTTATGAGATACCGGATTATTAATCTTATACATTCGAGTGTCTAATAATCTTTACCTAATTCTAATTGCGTTTTGAAAAGTTGGATTTTACGCAATTAGGGAAAATGTTGTACGGAATACGTCATGAAAAGCCTAAATTGTTTGACTCGCATTATGTTGCAAAACTCGCTATCGCTCGTTTTGACAAATATTACGACTCGTCAAATCAAACAATATAGGACTTTTCATAACTAATTACGTAATAGTTATTTACGTAATTAGTTATGAAAAGTCCTATATTGTTTGACGAGTCGTAATATTTGCCAAAACGAGCGATAGCGAGTTTTGCAACATTATGCGAGTCAAACAATTTAGGCTTTTCATAACGTATTCCGTACAACATTTTACCTAATTGTGTAAAATCCAACTTTTCAAAACGCAATTACGTAAATAACTATTATCAACCTACTTGTTGATTTTTTCATGAAGATGATTCCTTTTCAATGAATTGAAATAAGGCATTAACCTCTAAGTTTCTGGGAATATTAAGAAGACCACCTGATGATATCGAAAAGGGATATAGTCTCAAGGATTTATGTCAAAAATTATGTTAAGCAATAGGGTGGAAAAGCTCATTATTTTCTTAAGCGTAAGACCGGAAAACATTTCGATTTCTCTCTTTGCAATTTTGAAGTTTTTGCCTCATTATGGAAATAAACTCAATCCTGTTCAAAAGTTAAGAATAGCTCCTCCTAATAACTTTCATTGCAGCGGTAAAATGAATCTATTATGATAGTTATATACAATAGAGCGCGGATTTCTAGCTATTATGCCCCGTATTATGCTATTTGGTAGTATTAATAGCAGATCAAAAATAACGGGTCAACTTTACTTTAGCGGAAACCTTGTATGAACTCAAACTGCATATATTCCTGTTCAGAATGATGAGCTGAGTACAACAGTACCCGATTTTTCTTGCGCAAACGCACCGTTGCCAAGTTACAGGTTTCCGCTAAACTAAAGTCTATAGGGACTTTACTTTAGCGGAAACCACGTACACGTTAAAACTTTACATATTCTGGTTGAGAATGACGAGCTGATTTCAACGACACGTCATTTTTCTTGCGCAAACGCACTGTTGCCAAGTTTCCCCTAATTTTATGAGGTTCTTATGTAAATACTTTAGCAAATACCATGCAGTATATCTGGGAAGGAAACGACACGAAAATACGTGCAAATCCTCTTCCCGACCCTATGACACAGATCAATGAGTAATGTTTCGTATCGCTCAGCTTAATATCGATATTGTAAAAATTTAGTTTAGGTATTTTAGCTGACAAGGAGATGGTTTTCCATATGGTTTCACTAAACTTATCCATTTTATATGGAGCCTCAAATCCTCTTCCCGACCCTAAATCACAGGTCAATAAGTAGTATTTATTACCTACTTTTCGCTTAGCCTAATATTGCTAGTTAAAAAAAAAAGAATGTGAAGACGAGGTGAAGACAATCATTTATTGTCATTCAGTCGCTCCATATAAAAATGGATACGTTTGGTGACACCATATGGAAAGCCTTGTCAACTAAAATAAGTAAATTAAATTTTTACAATATCGATATTAAGCTGAGCGATGAGAAATAGTACTCATTGATCTGTGTCATAGGGTCGGGAAGAGGATCTGCACGTATTTTCGTGTCGTTTCCTTCCCAGATATACTGCATGGTATTTGCTAAAGTATTTACATAAGAACCTCATAAAATTAGGGGAAACTTGGCAACAGTGCGTTTGCGCAAGAAAAATGACGTGTCGTTGAAATCAGCTCGTCATTCTCAACCAGAATATGTAAAGTTTTAACGTGTACGTGGTTTCCGCTAAAGTAAAGTCCCTATAGACTTTAGTTTAGCGGAAAAATGTAACTTGGCAACGGTGCGTTTGCGCAAGAAAAATCGGGTACTGTTGTACTCAGCTCATCATTCTGAACAGGAATATATGCAGTTTGAGTTCATACAAGGTTTCCGCTAAAGTAAAGTTGACCCAGCATGGTTTTTGCTAAAGTAGTACCATAAGAACTTCATAAAACTAGTTGAAACTTGGCCACAGTGCGCTTGCGCAAGAAAAATGACGTGACGTTGAATCAGCTCGTCATTCTCAACCAGAACATACAAAGTTTTAACGTGCACGTGGTTTCTATAGGGACTTTAGCGGGAACCTGTGACTTGGCAACGTTGCTTTTGCGCAAGAAAAATTGAGTACCGTTATACTCAGCTCATCATTATCAACGGTAGTATGTGCAGTTTTAGTGCTAACAAGGTTTCCGTTAAAGTAAAGTTAACCCCGTCCCTACGGACTTTAGTTTAGCGGAAACCTGTAACTTGGCAACGGTGCGTTTCCGCAAGAAAAAACAGGTACCGTTGTACTCAGCTCATCATTCCGAACGGGAATATGTGCAGTTTCAGTACATACACGGTTTCCGCTAAAGTAAAGTTAAGCCAAAATAACCTTTAGGGAGCCCGAATTATAACGAAAGCATTAATTGAGCCAAATTTTTTTGTACTTATTTTGCTTTTTTCCGAGTTTTGTGCTTATTACATTGTTTTGCGCTTTTTTGTCTTTTTTGTGCTTTTCAAGGTTCTATTTTGCAATTTTTTAACGTTATTTGGTGAAATTCGGTAACATTTTTCTCAAACTATTTCATTTCTCTAGCACAATAAGAGCATCTCTACCATATGGGGTCCATGTCCAATTTTCGAATATCTCGAACTGTTTTGCACGCGGTGTTACCAAACAACCACCAATGAGATTGCATCTACCGTAGTTATTCCACATACGAAACTGTTTGTATGATATTCTCTGCAGACCGATGAAAACAAAATTTAAATTAATTTCAAAATTGCAGTAAATACTTACATGAAATTGTATTATTCAATATGCTTCTTTTAAAGAAGTGAATAATGGAAGGATTAAAAAAATGGATCTTTCTATAATTGAGCATAAAGGCCGCATATTGAAAATTTTTACAGCATTGTATTCGTAATGAAATTTGCTTTAAAACAAGGTATCACATGTGGGGATTACTATATAAAATTTTGTGCTATTTTTGAGCTTTTTTGCTTTTTTGAGCTACTTTAAAGCTTTTTTTGTGCGATTTTTATGCTATTTTAAGCACTTAAAACGCATTTTTTGTGCTTATAAGTCCGCGCTCTAGTTATATGTATTTGTACCATTTAAGTCAATTTAGATTAGGGACGCTGGAGGTTCCGTGCAGTTTCTCCTCTCCCTTCAAAATTTTTTAAAAAGTGAATTGGGATGTAGGGTGAAAAAATTATCAAATTAAACTGTATTAATATTAGAATATGTATTCTTAATTTGATAATTTTTTAACTTCTACGCTCAAGGCGGAGCAGTATATAAAATCGATCAAAAATTCGAAATTGAACTGACATCAAATCTTTACGTTTCGGGGTCCCAGGAACCCAAAAAACCTATTTTTGAAAAATGTGTGTCTGTGTGTCTGTCCGTGTGTCTGTCCGTGTGTCTGTGGACACGCTACAGCCGAAACTACTGAACTGATTTTGATGAAATTTGGCACACATATTCAGTGGGAGATTTGTAGGTGCTGATTAGAATCTGGGCTACACCGGCTCACGGAAAGTGCCTTTTTGGCACATCAACTTTAAAAATTTAAATGCAAACCCCCATTTTTCGCATTACCATATGAATGCTCTTCAAATTCTGCTTCTAAAAATGTATTCACACTTGGGCCCTTTTGACCAAAAAATGGTGCCGTGAAAAAAAACTATGCATAAATGTGTACTTTTATTACCGGATTTGATAACTGATTTTTTTTCAAGCCGAAAACCTTAGTGCCATTTTTTCGAAAAATGTCATTTTCGTGGCAATTTATTTTATTGTCTGTGCGGGAGAGGAGCTGATTAGATTTTGAAGCCGATCAGTCAACCCGAACCCGAAGTGCCCTTTTGGCATAGCAACTTTCTTATTTTAAATATTTAAAAATTTAATAAATGCTGCTGTTATTAATCCAATGCAGTGCGGCGTAGAAGTTCCTGCCGTCTCCGAGACCGCCTTTTTTCGCCTTACATCCCAAACCACTTTTTAAAAAATGTTTAAATCAATTAGACATTTGTGTAAAGTTTACCATTTCTTTTAGGTAGGTAGGTACCTCATCACTGACACTGTGCATTTCTTTCAGGTTCTCAGTTCTCGAAAAGAGTACCACTTCGTCAATCACGCAATTCCTGTCGCACGAACAAAAAGAAGTTTACCTCATATGAGAAGATTGAAAATCGATCCTTTAGTAAGTAAAACTTAAAGAAAATGTCAAGTTCATCTCACGCTCACGTGCTCATTATACTTCACACATTATTACGTGTTTTCCTAGTTTTCCATTTTCAGACTAGTGTGGTTAATCCTTTTTTGTGATGCTGTCAATAATGTAATGTATGTACTAGATCGGATTAATAATTGAAAAATGCAAAGGTTATCAGTCTTAGGGCGGATTGTATAAAAAATAATCCCTGTATTAAATTTAATACCGGGGTTATTCGCTAGGCAACGAGTTTTCTGATTGGCTCAGACCACGCTCAGACATAGAAACTGTTGCATAAAACGCGATTATCAGCACGATTATTTTTTATGCCGCCCTTAGTGTCTTGTCGTATAGTTGACCGAAATGTAGAAGGAATTGATGTCACGCGATCGGCGCTCTGTGCGAAGAAAATGCAGGATGCAGATTGGGTCACGTGACAGGCCCTTTTATTCTTCGGTCAACTATATCATACATATAAGTGAAATCACATCAACTTTAAAATTTTAAATGCAAATCCCCATTTTTAGCGTCAGCATATGAAAGCTTTTTGAATTCTGCTTCTGAAAATGTATTCATATATGATGCCCTGTTCTTTCAAGTCGAAAACCTTAGTGCCATTTTTTCGAAAACTGTTACTTTAGTGGCAATGGGTCCTTTTTTGAATTTATTTTACAAAAAAGCGTATTCGATGCGATATCTGTTGCCCTGCCGAATCAAAAACCTTAGTGCTATTTTATCAAAAATTTACATTTTAGAGGCAAAAAAGCCCCTTTAGAATGTTTTATAGCAAAAAAGCAATTTCATATTATCAAATTCGACAGCGGTTGGTAGTGTTTTACGAGCAATTTCACTTGGTTTTTGGTTCACTAAAATCGGACTACAAATAACAAAGTTAAAGCGATGTGGAGTTTTAATCTCGCACCCTGTATATGGTTCTACCTATTTTTCTATTGAAATAAAATGTTACAGGGGCGAATACCAAATTGAATCGCATTGTACCTACATACATTTACATACATCATCATTTCATAAAGTTTTTGCATTTCTAAAATCGTCCACCAAACTGTTCCACTGCTGTTCCACTGTCTCACCTACGCCACCAAGTTCTTGATTTTTAAATGCTCTGAGCGCTATCCACCTTTTAGAACAATAATTTTGCAGTCGCAATCGAATACATTGTTTTTGTTTATAACACTCCTTGTCGTTTACTTGTGGCGAACGTGGTGGTAAATGGTAATACCCCGCTAGCGATAGAGCTGTAGATATTAGCAAAACAAACATTTGTACAATAAGTTTTAAACAGATTACTTGGTATTGTAGTTCACACAATTTTGTAATATCACGTGATGTGGGAAAGTAAAATAAGTATTATTCTGTTATAAAGATTACGAATTGCATAAAAAATTAATATTCAGGGGGATATTCGCGTTTTACAGCACATCATCTCTATGGTTTGTTATAGTTTTGTCAAGTTTGGAGTAATGGTATTGCAGAAATTTTACTGCCAGCACCATCTCATGATTTACATTCTAACTTAGGCTTGAATTCTAATTAATTTGGGTACATTAATTTGTGATACATCACTGTGCGGTGTGTATGATTTGAATTCTAATTTTTTTTAAATTCTAATTGATGCCGTAAAAGTTTCCAGTACCACAAAAGGGTGGTAAAGACAAGCATATTTCTTTAATTTTACTTGTCATGTCACGTACCCCACATAGCAAGTGATTACAGAAATCTATTTGTTTTGACCGCCAGCTACATCTTAAAGTTACGCGCCTAACTTTTTTGTGGTACCGTAAAATTTTGCGGCATAAAGTAGAATTCAAGCCTTAGTTACGGTACCAACCGCAAATTTTTATGTCAACATCTGTCAACACATAGAGTTTATTTTCTTTTGGGTAATCTGTGAGGGAAGAGGGAAGCGTTTGTAGACCAATAATAGTGACCATTTGTATGAATCATCGAGACAAATCTATTACCTAGTATTACATTATCATAAATTTCAATTCATCAAATCATAGTTTGTGTGTGTTTTGTGGAGTTTTTTCAAACCCTTTACATTTTTTTTGTCAAAAGGGCACTAAGTTTGAAGCATTTTTGGAAACAGAATTTGAAGATCTTTCATGTGGTGCTGATAAAAACAAATTGTGGTCAGAGCTTTCAAATTTCAAAGTTGCCATTTTAAAAAAGAACTTGTCGTTTGCCGTTCGCCACCAAAATTACTTCAGATCTTTGCCAGGTTTATAACATCTCTACATACCAAATTTGAGCCAAATCGATCCAGTAGTTTGGATTGTAGCGTGTTAATTAATGTCCCTTTGAAATTTCAAATTTTGTGATTTTATGTCAAAAAGGCGCTAAGTGTGAATACATTTATAGAGACAGGATTTGAAGCCCTTTCACGTGTTGATAAGAAAACTTAGTGTTCATTAATCCAATTTCATGCTCGATATGCCAAACAGACATTTTTTAAAAACCACTTTTCCGTGATCCTGAGATCTCGAAACGTAAAGATCTGGTGTTATTTCAATTGCAGTGCTTTTATATTGGTTGTGGGGAGGTTAATTAAGACGCTACAAACCTTATTGGTTCTTGTGTTGCAGGTGCATTCAGCCATCCAACAACCAGGGTTTATCAGGGTTAAGAGAGGGTATAATCCTCTTAAAGTTGAGAATTTAGTGAAACACATACAACCCCATAGGGATCCCACAGATCCATATTTCACTTTACAATGGTATTTAAAAAATACGGGACAGAATGGCGGAAAAGCCAAATTGGATCTAAATGTAGAAGCGGCGTGGGCTCAGGGAGTCACTGGAAAGAACATCACAACAGCAATCATGGATGACGGTAAGTTCAAAAGTTTTTGGTTTTGACACAAGGGCAATGTGAGTCAGGCTATTTTCTGACGAGGTGTTCAACAGGCTTCAATTTACGTCAAAATTCAGTGTCAAAAAGCAGAAGAGTTTGATGTAAAAACCGGTCCAGTCACCATTTTTAAAGATGTGGAAAAATTACAAAAACTACCCAGGCTTAAAAATATTTCTGGAATTTTTGGACAATAGCCGCTAGCAGCATATATTTGCAAATCTACAGGGTGGTAATTATTTTAATGCTCACCATTGGGATCTCGGAAACTATAAGAGGTTAAGAGGTTAAGGGTGGGGCTCGAATGGTTTAAAAATGACATTTTGGCGGCTCCGCATTTCCTGGACACAGGAGGCTACGAGTGGCCTAACGATGTGATTGAAAGTGCATTTTGCAGATGAAGGATCAGATTACATGATGACATTAATTTAAGACTCATATTTTGAAAGAAAATGTATCCGTATAAAATTGCTCTTTTTGAAGGTGATTGAGAATATGTAAAGAAAACTAAAAAATTGACATTCTAAGAAAAAAAGGCGGTCTCGGAGACGGCAGGAACTTCTACGCCGCACTGCATTGGATTAATAACAGCAGCATTTATTAAATTTTTAAATATTTAAAATAAGAAAGTTGCTATGCCAAAAGGGCACTTCGGGTTGACTGATCGGCTTCAAAATCTAATCAGCTCCTCTCCCGCACAGACAATAAAATAAATTGCCACGAAAATGACATTTTTCGAAAAAATGGCACTAAGGTTTTCGGCTTGAAAAAAAATCAGTTATCAAATCCGGTAATAAAAATATACATTTATGCATAGTTTTTTTTTCACGGCACCATTTTTTGGTCAAAAGGGCCCAAGTGTGAATACATTTTTAGAAGCAGAATTTGAAGAGCATTCATATGGTAATGCGAAAAATGGGGGTTTGCATTTAAATTTTTAAAGTTGATGTGCCAAAAAGGCACTTTCCGTGAGCCGGTGTAGCCCAGATTCTAATCAGCACCTACAAATCTCCCACTGAATATGTGTGCCAAATTTCATCAAAATCAGTTCAGTAGTTTCGGCTGTAGCGTGTCCACAGACACACGGACAGACACACGGACAGACACACGGACAGACACACAGACACACATTTTTCAAAAATAGGTTTTTTGGGTTCCTGGGACCCCGAAACGTAAAGATTTGATGTCAGTTCAATTTCGAATTTTTGATCGATTTTATATACTGCTCCGCCTTGAGCGTAGAAGTTAAAAATCATATATTTCTAACAGTTGATGCTATTTAAATGAAACTTAGAACTTTTATATTTTTGACAGCTGTCAAGTCAACGGTATTGGCAGAAATTTCCTAGGCCTTCTAGATTTTGAGCAACGACAGTCAACTTTTCTTTTTCTTATGGCCGCCATTTTGTATTTTAGCACCATTATATCTACAAAAAACTGACTTCAAAAATGTTGCCAATATGAACTTTTTTCAAAACTCATTTCAAAGTTTAAAACACACGACTTCAAGACCTACTTTATTATTGTTGTTTAATTCATTTGCTTTTCATAAGTTTACTTTGATTTTACCAATTGTCATACGAAATTACCAAATTCCAAATTTTCTCATAAAAGCCCATGTTGACTAGATTTTTGGAAAGCTAATTTTCTTGTGTATCTGATCGTGTTAAAAGGCGGTCATAAGAAAAAGAAAAGTTGACTGTCGTTACTCAAAATCTAGAAGGCCTAGAAAATTTCTGTTAACGTCATTCAATTGACAGCTGTCAAAAATGTAAAAGCTCTAAGTTTCATTTAATTAGTATCGACCACAAGAAAGCTATATTTTTTTCAAAATAGATCAGGGTCGAATCAAGATATCGGTGAAGTGTTTACAGCTTCTTAATCGCCCCTAAAAAGTGAAACTTTTTTCTAATTTAACCGATTTTCTAATTCATGGTTTCCGAGATCCCGATAGTGGGAAACAAAAAAGCACCATCTTGTATATGCGGCAGTAGCCTGGGAGGTAAATTTGCAACTGTCGTATTAATAACTAAATAAATCAGTAGGAATGAAATGGTTAAGGGCCGATTTCATAATAAAAGTTAAAGGTCCGTTAAAGTTCAGGAGCAGCCCTTTTGAAAAGTGCTAAGCAAATATTTAAAGGACACTTTAATTTTGATTATGAAATCGGCCCTAAGTACTTTTGCTAAATGGTAAATTTAAATGTTGCCCCCTAATTCAAGATTTAGTGATAGGTACAGGGTGTCTCAAAACTCGCGCACTTCAAGCCTGAGGAGCTGTAGAGTAGCCTAAGAGAAAAAATAAACTGCTTGAGATTATTTTATTTGAGCCCTCATTACAAAGGTATAACTTCCCGAAGCGATAATAATGTAGTGCATGAACGTTAAGCATAATTGCTGACAAAATTCGGGTCATTTTTAGAATTATTGGAGTTATTCATTGTTCAGTTTTCTGCAAATTGAACAAAAACCATAAATGGCAACCTAGCTTAATGCTATTTCGAATATTGTTTGTTACCTTGGTCTTTGGTGTATGTAAGTAAATGTCAAGGTAAAAGATGTAACATGTTGCCAGATTTCCTTATCTTTGGAACATTCTGTTTCTGCGGTGGTACGTCTAAAAAAATAACCATCACTTTTAAGCTTCATTCATGATCTTCCACAACGCCTCGGGCCCGAAGTGCGCGAGTTTTGAGACACCCTGTATAGCTTAACTGGAAATATGTGTTAATTAATGAAGAAACATATTTATGTTTGGGTACTGAATAAAGTAAATAGAATACTTAATTCTAAAGACAAAACAAGAAAACATCTATAAATTAAAAACTGGTATAACTAAGTTACCTAAAATATGAAAAAATATAGGCTAAATCCGAAACTTTTCATTTAATAATTGAGAAAATAGGAAGAATTATTAGGGCGTACCGACGTATTGGTCACTGGAACGTGGGACAAAACCTTCGAAGTAGGGACAACGCTATTTATTTAACATTTTAACTTAACATCCCGCAATTAGCAAATAGATTGATGTTAAATTTCCCTCAAAATGTTTCAGGAGTCGACTATATGCACCCGGACTTGAAGTTCAATTATGTGAGTATAAAGAGTGAATTTAAATAAGAGGGGTTGATTATATTACGACTTTCACAGAATGCGGCAGCCAGTTACGATTTCAGCAGTAATGATCCATTTCCATATCCAAGATATACAGATGACTGGTTTAATAGGTAAGATTTTTGCATACATTACATACCCGCTTACCCCGTTCAAATATTATTAAGCGCATTCCTCATGCTGCTTGCATGAAATAGAACAAAATTGAAGTGGTCAGATCAGTGCACTGGGCGCATCCACCAGACTTATCGCTCCCGTGCTGCGTAGCGCTACGGTGAAATCTGATGGACAAAATCTGTTCCGATCCATCCGCCATAAGCTCTGCTTTCGAGCGTTTCGTATTTTACTGCGACGGTGAACATTTCTCCTATTCTAAAATCCTAATTCTCCGAAGAAACTGTGCCTCTTTGGTCAAACATTTTGATTATATTTTTCGGTACCTATACCTACCCATTACATTATGTACTTTGTATTATTACTTATAAGTACATTTTGAAAATAAATACGTTCCGACCAAAATAATAGGCCAATAGCAATAACATTGATGGATTGACTCTATACCTAATGGAAATGAAACTTTTGTCTTACGCACAGATGAAAAAATTCCCCCGTTGTCGTATTTTGAATTTTGAGTTCAATGTGAATACCTACAAAAATAGTTTGAAAAATTACCTTTCGGATAGCCTTTACTGGTAACAGCTGATATTAATTGTATTAGCGGTAGCAATTATTTTAGTTGTGACGTAGGACAAAAGTTTCATTTCCATTAGGTATATACATATACTCAATGCCTATATTCAGCCATCGCTACACAGAAAATACCCCATGTTTCAACAAACATAAATTAGTTTTTGTTGCCTATTTGCAGAGATTATGTAAATCTGCTCTGTAGAACTCGGACGGAAAATCGATGTTGACGATAAGAATGTCACGCCAACGATTCATTCATCCCACCCCATACATGCGTCTCCAGATGAGTCTCGATCACTCGATCTTGTCCTATAAATATTATATGTACATACTGGGTAGTTACTTTTAATCTACTTATAGTTCAGTAAATATATTTTAACCTCCCCACTCCACTTCACCATTTTTTATAATACATTATACATTGTGGAAGACTAATGTCTAATACATACTAATATGGTACCTACGGTGAACCTTGCTTCTAATATGACCAACATGGTATTTTTAGAAAAATATCATTTATTTGTTTGGTTAGTAATATAGCACAGCATAATAGTCAGAAAGTATCAAGAAGCCTTGTTACTATAGTAAATAATCCCTCAAATTTAAATTGCTTTCTTTTAGAACTTTTTACAGGATAAAGTATAATCCTAACACATTTCAGTCATGGTACAAGATGTGCGGGAGAAGTAGCAGCTGCCAGGGATAATGGAATATGTGGAGTGGGTGTCGCCTACGACTCCAAAATTGCAGGTTAGTGTAAATATAATAGAGTTTTTTTTTTTGGAGCGTAAGTGCTATGAGTTTAACACAAGCGCAAGATTTTCTCAAACGATACAAAATCAAAAGTGTTGACTCGTTGTGATCGAACGCAACCTGTAAGGGTTTTTGTTTATTTTCCATTGTAGAATGGATTGCGATCCCCTTAAAACACCATTGTGGTATGAAATTTTACTGTCTTACACTCAATATAGTCAGATTTTGTTGCGGAATCAGTTAAATTAGACAAACGTTGCGCTATTTCTTGGTGATTAAGAATCTTAAGAGAACTTTCCGATATCTTGATTCGTTCCTGAGTTATCCAGAAAAATTATATGAATAGCTTCTTCACCTACTTGATTCAAAGATGTCAATAACATTGCACTCCAGTGGCTCATTTAGTTTAAATAGGTATAAAATAATTAAAGTCAAGGTATGTGCCATCCATTAACTTGACCCTTATAGCCTTCAGTAATGACCGTGGTAAAAATGCATATACTAAAAGGAAATGAGACTTTCGTCTTTCCTCACAACTAAAAGGCCATCCGAGAAATTAATTTTTCAAACTATTTTTGCAGATATTCATATTGAACTCAAATATTCACAATAAAGCAACGTTGGAAATTTTCAATCTTTGCGTAAGGTGAAAGTTTCGTTTCTCAATAATATACAGGGTGTTGCCAATTTCATTGCCCACTATTGGGATCTCGGAAACCATTAAAGTTGGAAAATCGGTTAAATTAGAGAAAAGTTGCGCTTTTTGAGGGTGATTAAGAATCTGTAAAGAATTCTCCGATGCCTTGATTTGTTACTGAGTTATCCTGAAAAAACTGAAAATCGCGATTTTAAATAAAAATTAATATCTTCTTAATTATTGATGCTAAGTAAATGAAACGTGGGACTTTTATATTTTTGACAGCTGCCAATTCAATGGCATTAACAGAAATTTTCTAGGCCTCTTAGATTTTGAGTAACGACAATCAACTTTTCTTTTTCTTATGGCCGCCATATTGGATTTTAACACCTCTGGATACACAAAAACTTGGACTTTCTTGATAGATCGTCAAAATTTGAAATTTGGAGATCGCACACTTTAAATGTATAACAATACTTATCATTGCGTCAATACTGCAGCTTGCATTGCATAGTTAACGCGCAATTCACGATTAAGTGCGCCTGAATTTCTTTTGTTATGTCTTTATTTGCACAGCCTTTATTTGCACAGTCATAAACCTTTCTCCTGCTGATGTAACCGGAAGTGATAGAAAGTTCTAATGTATGTCAAAAGATGACGTTTGGTGGATATTATCACTGTGATTTTTTTCAGATTTTTATCATAATAATTAAAAAAGTTATTGGAACGTACATGGTCTCGTTGTCATCCGGTATTGGATTTTAACACCACTGAATTCACAAAAAAATTAACTTCTCAAAAATGTAACCAACTTGGACCTTTTTGACAGATCGTCAAAATTTGACATTTGGTGTGTATAATTTGTATAATCAGCCTAAACTTAGAAAAAATAAACTGTAAAAAAGTACACCGACTTTTTCAATTTCTTATGACATGGGAAAGGAATTGAATTCAACGGCAATAAAACACGTCTTGGCATCGTGTGACCTCTGCTTTAGAATTTTTTTTTCAAAAAGCCCGGATTGGTTACATTTTTGAAAAGCCGTATTTTTTATGTGTCTAATGATGTTAACATCCAATAAGGCGACCATAAGAAAAAGCAAAGTTGACTGTCGTTACTCAAAATCTAGAAAGATTAGAAAATTTTTGTCAATGCCATTGAATTGACAGATGTCAAAAACATAACAGTTTCAAGTTCAATTTAAATAGCATCAACTGTTAGGGAGCTTATATTTAACTCTTATAATTTTCGAGATCCCAATATCGGGCAATGAAATTGGCGACACCCTGTATGACTATTTTAACCAGGTAGCCAACTTTCCCTACCCTTTTTAAACTTTTATCTGAACGTGACCCAAATTACCAATAACCCTTATACAGGACGCAGTTAAGGGTTGGGGCTCTCGATATCACCAATTAGCTTTTAGATAGCACCATCCTTGTTCTTCTTAAGAACTCTTATTTAATGCCATTATTTAGGCCAATGGGGTTTCGTTACCCTTTGACAAACGACAGAATTGAAGTCTGTCTTTCTCTGTTTGCAAAATGTCCTTCAAAATTAAAATTAATCCATTCCTCTATTTTTTGTGAATTTTTTTATAAATCGCATATGTATATTTTATAACTAAAAGCAGAAAGATCACCATAGCTTAACTTACAACTTAAATTGAATCTTAGAGATTTATACGAAGGCGTAGAGGTGCCACATTTTTAACATTTGCTTTTATTCAAAAATTGTCAACTCGCTCGACAATTGACGATCCGATCGACAATTGACGAACCGATATACAATTGACGACCCGAACGACAATTGTAGAGTGGTCAATTGTCGATCGGATCGACAATTGTCGAGTGCAAGTCGACAATTTTCGATTAAAAAGCTATGTTAAAAATGTGGCCCCTCTACGCCTTCGTAGATTTACAACTTAAACAAAATATCCATGATTTTCCATCATCTCTAACATTTACCTAGTTGTAAATCATTGGACTAAGTTTTAAGAAGGACAAAGATGGTAGGTACTTGAAATCAAATTGGTAATATCGAGAGCCCCAACGTCCGGTAAAAGACTGATAAATATCGCTCAAGAACACTGGCCGTTTTTTTGGTCCACCCGTTAGAATAGATACCCATTAGGCCATTCGTTATGTTTCCTAACGTTTTAAAGGTATCCGCATGCTTGACCAGCCATACATGACCGACTTAATAGAAGCAAATTCAATGGGACATGAACCGAGTCTCATCGACATCTACAGCGCTTCTTGGGGTCCCACTGACGACGGAAAAACTGTAGATGGGCCTAGAAATGCTACAATGAGAGCAATCGTTAGAGGCGTTAATGAGGTGAAAACTTTTCAATAGGTATCATCAACGGTTCCTCTAAAATCGTTTTTTTTGAAGGGTCGAAATGGCTTAGGAAATATTTATGTATGGGCAAGTGGAGATGGTGGCGAAGATGATGATTGTAATTGCGATGGTTATGCCGCCAGTATGTGGACAGTTAGTATTAATAGTGCCATAAATGATGGACAAAACGCACATTATGATGAAAGCTGTTCCTCAACACTGGCATCCACGTTTAGTAACGGCGCAAAGGATCCTAACACGGGGGTGGTAAGTGAAGTGCTTGGCAAATGTCGATAAATTGTATGGTCATGGAATCGTAATGAAGTGGAATCGTTTAGTAAATACGTAATTGGATACTATCCAACATTTCGGTATTATAACTACTTGGACAGAAACTTATCATTCTGTTGAAAATGGCCTGACCGCTTCAATACTTGAAAAGGACCTAATATACTACCTACTTTCAATAATTTTATTGCCTCGTGATTCCTGGTACCTAATCATAATGCACATACAGGGTGTCTGGAAATTAGAGGATAATATCTTAAGGGCGTATTCTACGATCTAAAATATGAAGAAAAGTTTTAATAAAGATGGGTCGAAAAATCCCTCCTAAGGGAGCTAGGGCCCCTTTGAAGGTGTTTTTTTCAAAATTTCTTCAAAACGGTTAAAAATAACAACGTGAAATTGAACATCTGTAGTAAGTTTTAACCTCCCCAACCCCATCACAATTTAAAAAAAATGGGAGGTTACTGCAATCACTAAAATTTTCGAATTTGAGATAGCACCAGATCTTCACGTTTTGAGGTCTCAGGAACCCAGAAAAGGGGTTTTTAAAATGTGTCTGTGTGTATGTACGTACGTACGTACGTACGTTCGTACGTACGTTCGTACGTTTGTAATCACGCCACAGCCAAAACTACTGGACCGATTTGGCTGAAATTTGGAACATAGGCATCTCGTAACCTAACTTAGATCTGAAAAGCTTTTGGAGCCAATCGTGCAACCGGAAATGCCATTTTGGCACATCAACTTTTAAATTTTAAATGCAAACCCCCATTTTTTACGTCACCATAAGGAAGACCTTCGAATTCTGCTTCTAAAAGTGTATTCATTCTTACTGCCCTTTTGACCAAAAATAAAAAAAAAATTGATTTTTATCGGACTTTAAAATCGCGGTACAGCCCAAGCCCCTGAACCGATTTGGCTGAAATTTTGCACATAGGGATTGTATTACACGTCGAAGAGCTGAACAAATTTTGAATTCAATCGACTCACGGAAAGTGCCGTTTTGGCACACCAATTTCCAAATTTAAAATTATTCTCTCATTTGACCATTAAAAACAAGTTTTTGAAAGATTTATTGTCACCATCAGAAATGTCTTCAAATTCTGGTTTTAAATAGGGCAAAATTAATTCGCATTTAGCGCTGTTTGGTTCAAAAAATCGAAATTTTATAATAACACTAAAAATACATTATAGCCCAAATTTCTGAATCGATTTGGCTGAAATATGGTACATGGAGATTGGGTGACCCGTTGAAGACCTGAAAGGCTTTTGAAAGCAATTGGCCAACGGGAAGTCCCATTTAAGCATATCAACTTAAAATTCTAAATACAAGACCTCCTTTTTTATGTCGCCATTAGAAAGGCGATCAAATTCTGGTTCTAAAAATGTGTTCATAGTTTCTGCCATTTCAGTGGAAAATACAGAAAAAATTCTCTCATTAAAAGGGTGCGGGCTGACAGTGGATGACATAAAATGGCAGTTATTGTCAAAAAGGTGGCAAAAGATTAACCTTAAAAGAAACATATTGTCAAACGTGATGGGTGATGTCCGAGGTGATGTCGGTATTTGTCAGAAAATTGCGAAATTAGTCAAGGATTAAAAAAATTCTGTTGAATTAACTACTATCTACACAGAATACAAAGATCCACGCGATGGGGAGGTTCCAGCCGCTTCTCTGCTGCATTTTTTGATGCTGAATTTCTTTACCGAGGTAAAAATTTTAATGTTTCGATCATAGCGTCCCGTACAGAGGGGCTTAGGACTTTCGCTCCAATAATTTTTGTAAGTTGTTTTGTCCAAATTTAGCAACAGAATCTGAATGATTGAAGTTTTGTACGTAAAAATGGTACTCTTGTTCAAAATCGCTAGGACGCGCCGTTTTCTAATAAACTGCCCCTAGTGGTTTTAGAGCACGAATATTTGTCACAGATTTTATTTAGTTATTTACAAAATTGTCAAAAATGAGTTCAGGGGTTGATTCCTTGTGTTATTTTAGGAAGAAAAGTTCGTATGGACATATGACGGAAAACGCTTCCTAAGGAAGGTATATGGGGTACCGAAGAACGTCGGCTTTCCAGGACCCCATAATTTCCATATGCCCATATGAACTTTTTCCTAAAATCACGCAAGGAATCAGACCCTGAACTCGTTTTTGATAATTTGGTAAATAAACTAAAATCTTCTGCGACAGATTTTCGCGCTCTAAAACGACTAGGGTCAATTTATTAGAAAATGGTGCGCCCTAGCGATTTCAAACAAGAACATCATTTTTACGTAAAAAACTTCAGATGTTCAGATTCTGGCAGATTTGAGCGAAAACGATTTACAAAAATACTTCAGCGAAGTTAGCCTTAAGCCCCATCTGTACGGGACACTTATGATTGAAACTTTAAAATTTTCTCCACTGTATTAAATTCAGCATCAAAGACTTACCTGCTACAGATACCCAATTTCACGGTGTTATCTGCAACCGTTTTGAAGAAATTAAGAAAAGAATACTTTCAAAGTGTCCCATTTAAAGGGACTTAGCTCCCTTAGGGGGCATTTTTCGACCCATGTTTATTAAAACTTTCTTTGTCTTTTTGATCGTAGAATATGCCCTTAAGATATTCTCTAATTTCTGGACATCCTGTATGCAGCATTGCAGCATACCTACACTATCAATTTTGTCAATTAATAGGCACCTGTGTATGTACACCCAACCGCATTAATAATAAGCGGGCTGATGAAGACAGAAATATCAGGCACGCATTCTAATCGTATTTCCCTCTTTATCTCACCCGCTTAATACTAATGCGGTTGAGTGTACCTACCTACCTAAGTTTTTCTGATGGGATTTGTAATCTCGTAGGACGTTGAAATACGTCTTGTAATTAATTACTGTAAGTCAAGTAATTAATTATACCAACTTTCTCAGGCAACTACGGATTTATATGGAAAGTGTACTACAACCCATTCCGGAACTTCTGCAGCAGCACCGGAGGCAGCGGGTGTTTTCGCACTGGCCCTGGAGGCAAAGTGAGTTTCATAGATTAGTTTAGTTTTCGCAACATTTTAAACTTTGTCGATTATTGATAAAATCTTTTCTTGCAGCAATAATCTTACTTGGCGGGATATACAACATTTAACGGTGTTGACATCGAAAAGAAACTCCCTTTTTGATGCGAAAGGACGTTTTCACTGGACTATGAACGGAGTCGGATTAGAATTTAATCATTTATTTGGTTTTGGCGTCTTAGATGCCGGAGCAATGGTTGCCCTAGCGAAGCAATGGAAGACCGTCCCGCCTAGATTTCATTGTGAAGCTGGTTCCGTTGTTGAAGTGCAGTAAGTATAAAAAGTCAATTTCCAAAGGCGCAATATCTGGAACTCAAAACTTATATAAAAATTCCAGGGATACCAATAAAGCGAAAACCCTCGCTTCGTGAATTTTTATTCAAATCTTGATTTCTCATACTTTTCCCTAAAAATGTTTGTCTTTCAGCCCAAGATTTACATGAATATTTACCTCAGTGTTGATTAATTATTATCCTTGGCACTGAAATATACAGGGTGTGCCTAAACCTCGTACAGATATTTCAGTGTGTTATAGGCCCTATTGATTTTAAATAAAAAAATGCAGCAGAGAAGCGGCTGGAACCTCCCCATCGCGTGGATCTTTATATTCAACAGAAAATTTCGACAAATACGGTCATCACCCATTTGACAACATATGTTCCTTTTAAGGTTAATGTCCCTTTTAATGAGAAAGAATTTTTTCTCTACTTTCCACTGAAATGGCAGAAACTGCGAATACTTTTTTCGAACCAGAAATTGATCGTCTTTCTAATGGCGACATAAAAAAGGAGGCATTGTATTTAAAATTTTAAATTGATATGCTTAAATGGCACTTCTCGTTCATCAATTGCTTCCAAAAGCCTTTCAGGTCTTCAACTGGTCACCCAATCTCCATGTACCAAATTTAAGTCAAATCGATCCAGTAGTTTGGGCTATAATGTGGTTTTAGTGTTATTACAAAATTCAATTTTTTTACCCAAAGGGCAGTAAATGCGAATGAATTTTATCTTATTTTCAACAAGTATTTGAAGACCTTCCTGATGCTGACAAGAAATTTTAAAAAAAGTTGTTTAGGATGGTAAAATGAGAGTATATTTAAAATTGAAAATTGATGTGCCAAAACGGCACTTTCCGTGGGTCGATTGCCTCCAAACATTTTTTAGCTCTTCGACGTATAATACGGTCTCCATGTACAAAATTTCAGCCAAATCGGGTCAGAGGTTTCGGCTGTATCGTGTTTTTAACCCAGCGGGCACACATACGCTTTTTCAACGTTAAAATCACGTTGAGGTGGTTGATTTCACGTTAGGTACTGGTTGGAAAGGTGACGTTGAAATTTTGGTGAAATCAGACACGTCATTTTTTTGACTTCAAAATCACGTTATGGTATTGGACATTTTGTGATTATGACGTCTTTTAAAGGTAGATATTCGTTCGCTAAAATGACGTCTATTTGATCACATATAAAACACGTGCATAATGCGCCAAACTATATGTGTATGTGTCATTTTGAACATTATAACTACGTTACAATATTAGCGTTCTTTAGTCGTGTTTGAAGTAACGTTCAAATCACGACTTAAAGAAGAATATTTCTGACCAACGGACACTTTTGCACGTTGAATAAGCGTTTCATCTGCAACGTTAAACTTCAGTCTTCTTAATCACGACTTGAAAACGTGTGAAAATGGTGCTGCAGGTCACCATTAAATATGTGTATAATTTTGAACGTTGTAAGTACGTTACAATCTAAGCGTTCTTTAGTCGTGTTTAAAGTTACGTTCAAACCACGACTTAAAGTGGAATATTTCTAACCAAAGGACACTTTTGCAAGTTGAATAAACGTTTCATCTGCAACGTTAAACTTTAGTCTTTTTATGGACGACTTTAGGTCGTGTCAAAATGGTGCTGCACTTCAACATTAGATATGTGTGTAATTTTGAACGTTATAAGTACGTTACAATATTAACGTTCTTTAGTTGTGTTTAATGTAACGTTCAAATCACGACTTAAAGTGGAATATTTCTATAACCAACGGACACGTCGAACAAACATTAAATTTATAACGTTATATTTGAGTTTCTATACATATGACTTAAAAACGTGTCCAAATATACCCATGGCGTTCAACGTTTAACAAGTGTGTAGTTTTGGAGTTTATATACACGTTAGAATATGAATGTTCTAGTATCGTGTCTGAAATGACGAAATTGGGATATTTATAATTATAGCGGACACTTTTGCACGTTGAACACACGTTTTATTTGTAACGTCATATTTCAGTTTTTATTTAGACGACTTAAAGACGTATCGAAAGGGTGTAACCACTGATGACGTTCAACGTTAAATATATGAATAATTTTGGACGTTATAAAAACGTTGTAATATTAAAGTTTTTTTGTCGTTTCTGAAATGACGTTGAAATTCCGACTTAAAGTTGACTTTCCTGTGTAGTTGCATTGAGGGAGTGTAGGTGGCGCTGATAGTTGAAATGAGCCGCTATTACTTAGCAAACCGTGTATAAGAGCTCTAGACAACATTTGTAAAATCATTCCAAAACATTATCCACAGGATAAACTGGTATTGATGGTAGTCACTTACTCACAGTATACCTACAGCTCTTCTCTCTCAGCGTCGACGTTGAGATGAGATGTGGATAATTTTCTGAATGTTTGGTCGAGGGGAGTAATTGTCAATTATCTTCGAGCGCACACGTTGAATTTTAGTCGAATCGTCAACGTCAAAATGACGTTGAAGTGCCTATCCTGGAAATTAACGTTGAAAAGACGTTAACATTGTCTGGCCACCTATTTCCGGTACCGAAAAACACGTTAAAAACACGTCAAATTTTAAAGGATTTTTAAACACACTGTTAGAAAAATGACGTGTATTTTGTAGTTTTTTAACGTTTATCTGTTGACGTTAAAAAATAATGTAAAAGTTTACGTTAAAGGGCCGTTGATTTTCTGACGTACAATTAACGAGAAGACGTTGAAAATCACGTTGATTTCGCGGACACTTCAACGTCATTTTAACGTACCAATCTGGTTTTTCTTAAACGTTTTTTCAACGTCCGTGTGCCCGCTGGGAAAGTACGTTAACAATCCCGAATATTTCAATTTTTGTCCAAAAGGCACTAAGAGTGAATACATTTTTAGAAGCAGAATTTGAAGGCCTTTCTTATGGTGACGTGAAAAATGGGGGTTTGCATTTAAAATTTAAAAGTTGATGTGCCAAAATGGCATTTCCGGTTGCACGATTGCCTCCAAAAGCTTTTCAGATCTAAGTTGGGTTATGGGATGCCTACGCACCAAATTTCAGCCAAATCGGTCTGGTAGTTTCGGCTGTGGCGTGTTTACAAACGTACGTACGAACGTACGTACGAACATACACACAGACACATTTTAAAAACCACTTTTTTGGGTTCCTGAGACCTCAAAACGCATAGATCCGGTCTTATCTCAAATTCGAAAATTTTAGTGATTGCAGTAACCTCCCATTTTTTAAAAATTGTGATGGAGTTGGGGAGGTTAAAAGTTCTTATGCACATATGTCCGGAAATTTTTCGTAAGGGGTACCCAAATTTCAGTTTTCTTTAAATTACTCGAAAAGTACGAATGATGGGATTTTGAAATTTGGACCAATGATTAGCGTCATAATGGGCTTTCTCTTGATTTTTTGCAATTTCTTGCAGTTGTGGGCACTTTCCACACTAAATAGTAACAAGATCGTCATCTTTGGTCTATTGTTCATAATAAAGGTACTCTTGTTAAATGTCGCTAGGACGCACTAGTTTAAGTAAAAAACACATTTATATTTATAGAAGCAGAAATTGTGGGTACCCCTTTGAAGGGGCGTAACTCCATTGCGAAGCATTTCCTTTTTTTTCCTTTTTGACTTAAAATCAATAGAGAATAATATACTGAAATATCTGTGCACGATTTAGGAACATCCTGTATGTATACACTTATACAGGGTTAACAAGGTGAGAGTATCTAAGAACGCTCGACCTTAACTTTAATGGAGTGTTGTCTCGAAATTCTGAGACAATGCTCCTTTTCCAAAATTTCGAGGGCCCAATATTTCACAAGTTGTAAAAGATTTAAGTGAACCAATCAGGTTCTACCTATACCTCTTAATTTCAAAATGTTAGGTTGAACTATTTCCTAGGTAACAAATTGCAACAATACAAATTTTATAATGATCTATTAACCTCCCCACTCCACTTCACCATTTAAAAAAAAGGGAGGTTACTGCAATCACTAAAATTTTAGAATTCGAGATAAGACCGGATCTATACATTTTGAGGTGTTAGGAGCCCAAAAAAGTGGTTTTTAAAATGTGTCTGTATGTATGTACGTACGTTCGTACGTTCGTAAACACGTCACAGCCCAAACTACTCGACCGCTTTGGCTGAAATTTGGTACGTGTGCATGTAATAACCCAACTTACATCTGAAAAGCTTTTGGAGCCAATCGTGCAACCAGAAATGCCATTTTGGCACATCAACTTTTAAATTTTAAATGTAACCCCCCATTTTTCATTTCACTGTCAGTGCCCTTTTGACCAAAAACTAAAAAAATCGAGATTTTTATCAGACTTCAAAACCGCGGTACAGTCGAAGCCCCTGAACCGATTTGTCTGAAATTTTGCACATGGAGATTGTATTATACGTCGAAGAGGTGAACAAATTTTGGATTCAATCGGCCCCCGGAAAGTGCCGTTTTGACACACCAATTTCGAAATTTAAAATAATTCTCTCATTTACTCATCCAAAACAAGTTTTTGAAAGATTTATTGTCACCATCAGAAAGGTCTTCAAATTCTGGTTTTAAATGAGACAAAATTTATTCGCATTTAATACCCTTTGGGTAGAAAAATCCAAATTTTGTAATAACACTGAAACCACGTTATAGGCCAAACTACTGGATCGATTAGTCCGAAATTTGGTACATAGAGGTGAGGTGACCCGTTGAAGAGCTGAAAGGCTTTTGGGAGCAATTGGTCCACGGGAAGTACCATTTAGGCATATCAACTTTAAAATCTTAAACACAAGTCACGCGTTGGGGAGGTTCTAGCCGCTTCTCTGCTGCCTTTTTTTCACTTATAATTTCATAAGAGCATTAATTCTTTCCGGAAATTTTTGGAGTGCATTCACATTTAGAGCTGACAGATTCTTAGAAAATACCGAAGGGCCAACCGCAGGCTAAAATTTGTACACTAATGCCAGTAATACCACAAATACATCCGTAGTGTACCTGTAATACTTGGTCTTAAATTAAAGCTAAAGAATCAGGCTTTCGAACTTTGCAAGAAACGTCGACAGATGGCGCTGCTGTAGTAGCCTTATTGATACTTGTCTTTAAGGATTATTTTAGGTGCGTGGGGATTGGTCGGGCAACAACCAATGGTTATGAGATCCAAATAGCCTTGAAGATCTTTCTCTTTTCTTCAAAAATCTTTTTTCAGAAGTTCACTTGGCGTAAGCACTAATTTTCTGTGATTTTTCTAAAAAAAAGTGTTTTTGCGTATTTTCATGCTTTCATAACCATGACTAAAGTAACATTGATGCACATAGGGCTTAATTTTCAATGATGAACTGTTCAGTTCCCCCCACTGGCATCTGCGCCACTGTTTTCACCATATTTGTTCATTTATAACTGAAAATTAAGATTTAATTGCATTACTGTTCTTTGGTTATGCGTGAAAATACCCAAAAACACATTTTTTTTTAAATTACAGAAAATTAATGCTTAAGCCAAATCGATTTCTGGATTCTGGATTTTTGAACAAGAAAGAAAGATCTTCAAGGCTATTCGAGTGTGATTATGGTCGTTGACTGACCAATCCCCATGCAGCTAAAATAAACTTTCAAAGCAAGTATCAATAGGACTACTACGCCAGCGCCATCTGCCGTAGTTTCTCATACAGTCGAAAGCCTGGTTCTTTGGCTTTAATTTAAGACCACGTTCATCCAAATCGGTTAAGAAATGGCAGACTTATTCCCAAAAATATTTTGTCCGGTTTTTTTGGGACACCCGATAGTATAGTAATACACTAGATGTAGAACACCTATTCCAAATAAAAATTTCTTGGGTCATTTTTTGCTAAAATCCTCGGACCGGCCGATTTTATATTTTTAGGAATGCGGATTTGATTCTGCAGTCAGATTTTTTTCCCACTTCTAAATCAACATATATTGATTTATGATTCCAATGTGATATTGAGGCAAGGTTGCATATGCAACATTGCAGCTTTGCTGACCTAACGTTGGCGCGGTTTGAAGGTTGTTGCAGTGGAATGTCCTGCACGGTACATAGAGCATTGTCGCACACAGTTCAAAAATAAGTTTCTGCTACATTGAATGAACATAAATTTTCTTACTGGTAATGTTCCTTATAAATTTCGATTTTTTTTTGTCAAGAGAACACTATTTTGGAAACAGACGTTTTTTAAAAGCCATTTTTTCGTGACCTGGGACCTCGAAACGTTAAACCATTCGATGTTATCTCAATTGGTTCACGTAAATCTCTTTGTAAATGGAGATTGGAAAATACGTGTCGTTTCAGAATTTTATGCTAAATATTTCCCCTGGTATATAATATGTCTGTGTCAAACGTTTTTATTTTTCAGGAAAATACCTTCCGATAAATCATTGCTGTTGAAAATAACGACGGACGCCTGTAAAGGAGAGAACACAGAGGTGAAATATCTAGAGCACGTTCAAGCTGTTCTGTCGGTGAATGCAACTCGCCGAGGTAATCTAGAATTGTTCCTCACTTCTCCAATGGGTACTAGATCGATGATATTAAGTCGAAGACAGAATGATGATGACTCAAGGGATGGTTTTACGAAGTGGCCTTTCATGACTACACATACGTGGGGCGAATACCCACAAGGTACCTGGCTACTAGAGGTAAACTGAACCCTAAAACATTAAGTTTCTAAGGTAAAATTACAGGCAACTTTCAATTCCGAAACACCTCAAACTGGGTTTGTGAAAGAGTGGACGTTGATGCTCCACGGAACCAAAGAACCTCCATACACTGAATTACCCGTTTTAGACCCTCATTCTAAGCTTGCTATTGTTAAGAAGGCTCATGAAAATAGATTGAGAATGTAAGATCCCAATTGCATTTTTCACAGTTAATTTAATTTTCATCAAGTTGATTTACTTGAAACTAAGACGTACTTATAAAAGCTATCCGTTAAGAATTTGATAAGAACTAAAATATTTTTAATTAGAAGATGTAGACCCAACATTAATAAATCCATCATCTCTTACTGTCCTGTAATATACGCATGTGATTCTATATAAACTAAGTACATAATTATAAACTATAATATGAAATTAAGATTTTATTTTATTTTCTAAACGAATGAAAACAAAGAGCTTAATATTTTATACATTTTCTTTAGATACGTTAAGATATAACACAATTTGTTATTAATTCAGTGGAATATGATAACATACAAAGACAACGCATGAAATTGTACAAAATTGTAAAATTGTTTTGAATTATTAAAATATAAAGATATTTTAAACGAAAATGATGTACATTTTCCTTGCTTTAACTGAATAAGTACTAAAAATAGAAATTTAATCAACCCTTGCTACAATGTTTGATTTGGTTTTAATAGATATCTATAAAAAATGCTCCCGCGTTGTTTTCAGTATCGATTTTAATATGGTAGATAGAATAGAAGTTTAACTTCCTTAATACACTCTCAATTTTTAACTTCTACGCTTCGCGGAGTAGTTACTGAAATTGATCGAAAAATCGAATAGCCAAAAACATCAAATTTTTACGCTTCAGGGTCCTAGAAAAACAAAAAAATGGTTTCTGAAAAATGTGTGTCTGGTCTGGTGTCTGTACCTAAACACTCTACACAGCCCAAGCTATAATGGACCGATCTGGCCGAATTTGGTACATGCACAATGCACATACATATTATGAAGGATATATGAAGGAAGAACTGATTAGACTTTGCCAAATCGACTCACGGAAGGTGCCATTTTGACACATTAGCTTCAAAATTTAAAATGAAAACCCCCATTTTTCACGTCACCACGTCAAATTCTGTTTTTAAAAATATATTCACACTTGGTGCCTTTTTGGCCAAAAATCGGTACGGAGAAAAAACCTATGTTTAACTGCATATATTTGTATTATTGAATTTGATAGTGTCAAAAAGGCCTTTGCTGAATTTATTTAAGCAAAAGAGCATATTCTTACTGTCGGTTTCGATAGCTGCAAATCATTAGTAGGTACCATTTTTTCGAAAATTGTCATTTTAGATGCAAAATGGCACCTTTTTGAATTTTATCTTAGTAAAAAAGCATATTATTATTATTGAATTCGATAGCTGTTGCCTTGGCGGATCGAAAACTTTAGTGCCATATTTTCGGAAAATGTCATTTTAGGGGTGCGACAGACGGCACCGAATGCCGGAATAGTAGAAGCTTACCGTCTCGTCTCTAAGACTGACAATTTTTTCCTACTGCCAGGATCTTTTGATCTTTTCGTAGTAGAATCGACCTTCCGATTTAGTGCCCAGGAGTTTTAGTCAAAAAATTGTCAGTCTCGGAAACGGTAGAAACTTCTACTTTTTCACAGAATTTGTGAATGTAGCAGTCGCAATAAATTAACTTTATTTTCAAACGTCACATAACAATTATTTAAATGACTTAAGGCATAACCGTCATTTTATTCGCAGTTTAAGCGACATTATGTGACTCGTATGGATTTAATTCGCCTCGCTCCGCTCGGCGTTTAAACTTCCACACTCCGTCATATAATGTCTTACTTAAACTCCTAATAAGATAAATATCTATTAACCAAGTCAGAATCTGTGAGTCAGAAATTGGGCATGTCCGTCGCGTCGGTTCGCATGTCGATCGCTGATACTATCGTGTGCGTATTGCGTCCGGCTGGTGCTCATTTATAATAATAATAATAATAATAATATAACTTTATTGGACAAATAAGCAACTGGGGTCGGCAGAGCCGTTTTTCACCCAGCGCTAGACAGTAAGTTAAGTACAAATACAAGTTAACTACAAGAAATATGGCAAAATATTAATGAGATCACAGCCCTAAAAGTTCGAAACTTGCACACGATACAGGGCACGTTGTAGTCCGACACCAAAAACATTTACAGATTGATTAAGGTTGAGAAACATATGTAGATTGTCGTTGTACATTTTGACCACCTTGTAGATAAAGCTGTTCTTATATTTCTCACAATTATGTTTAGGAATAACTAGAGTGTATAAATTGCGAAGATTAGCATCATGACTTTGTCTTTGATTTACAATAAGATCGGCTAAGTATTTCGGTTCATTATATTTTAACAGTTTAAAAACCAAAACTCCGAAAATGTACATAGCCCAGGAGTTTTAGTCAAAAAATAGCCCGAACCTACACAAAAATAAGGTAGGGCTGAAAATTATGGTAGCGTAGGATTAACGGTTTTCAAGATAAAAGAGAAAAACTTTGGAGAGACCTTCGATGTCCACCATTTTTCAAGACAGCGACTAACGCACACGCCGGATTTATCAGGACTTTTAGTAGGTATTATGTTGTATCGAGTGATTGCAATGTATAGTTACGTAAAGTACAACATCTCAACGCAAAACCCAGATAGCACAAACACATACAGTGAATGAGCAATGGATATTCATCCATGAATATGTGAACTTTGTATGTATATCCACACTATACATTGTGAATGACCCATGAACATTCTTTGTATCACCAAAATGTCATATTTTTTTGGTTCCTGGTAGCATCAGAATACATATCCACCCGAGTTTCATATTAATATTAATTTGATATATAAGTATAGCGCTACACTTATAAGAAGGTGAACGAGGCTAGTATAGTTTGCCAAGAAATAATTGAACAGCCATAAAGACAAACCTTTTAACTTAAGTCGACCGCCCGTTGAGGTTGACAATGCGGGGGAATTCCCTCATAAAATCTTGTACGGCGCTCTCGTAGTTGAACACTTGGCCTGTGCAGAAAGATTTATGGAGGGAATTCCCCTGCATTGTCAACCTCAACGGGCGGTCGGCTTAAGTTAAAAGGTTTGTCTTTATGGCTGTTCAATTATTTCTTGACAAACTATAACGAGGCTAGACGATTAGCACCCCGCTGGTTAAAAAGGGTCGTTTAAGATATTTGCACAGAGGACCAGGCAATTTTAAGACCTCCGCAGATACACTGTGCAGGTGTTAAAACTGCCTGGTTCTCTGTGCAAATATCTTAAACGACTCTTCTTACGCAGCGGGGTGCTAATCGTCTAGCCTCGTTGCTAGCCTCGTTCTCCTTCTTATAAGTGTAGCGCTACTTATACCTATGAAGTACATATGAATATTAGATAAATAAATTTCCTTGCATGAAAATACATAGAATATTCATGGGATGTCCATTTTTCACATGAATATACAGGGATAAACACAGTGTATACCATGGACATTCCTAAAATGTTCAGTTAGCTATTTTATGTATATTCCCTGAGCATACATACACCACTTGAAGAAGGAAATGAACAGCGCGACCTCAGGCATGTGGATTCCAAGCACCATTTCAAGTCACAAGCACCAGGCACCAATCTGAACCATAACATGATGGTTATGGGTTGTGATGGTATGGTTAGATTGCTCCAGTCAGATCTTGTAGTAAACTTTATATACCATTGCGGGGTTTTATGCGCACCTATAGTTGTATCATGCGCGCCATCTATCAACGACAAACTTCAACCTGCATATGAGTCGCACACTCTGGACTTCATCTGGATATTCATTATAACGATAGGTAGGTGTCATGTATCATGTATGTACACCGCATGTTCATCAGATGAACTTCGTATGAATATTGCATTTAAATAAAACATACGAAACGTTAATGTGGTGAAAATATGACGAAGCAACTCGAGGAATACCTATTCAGATGTTCATTTGACTTACGCATACATTTCAGAATATTCCTGGAGATGATATAAACTTATTCGATTACACGAGGTAGTTTCACAGTCTCGTTCCACAAAATTTTTTACTTACTGTTTAGGACGCGTTTCGGAGTGTTACTCCATCTTCAGCTATAAAAGAAATTAACACAAAATACAAAACAGTTGCCTGGAAAATGAAAAAACGTTTGGTCATTTTCCAGGCAACTGTTTTGTATTTTGTGTTAATTTCTTTTATAGCTGAAGATGGAGTAACACTCCGAAACGCGTCCTAAACAGTACCTAAGTAAAAAATTTTGTGGAACGAGACTGTGAAACTACTTCGTGTAATCAAACATTAGTTCCTCTTTGAAAAATGGACCAAGCTTTCAACCAACATAAACTTATTCTTCCCACATGAAAATGTTCTTGGCGAATACATATAATATTCGGTATATTCTGGATATAAAATGGATCTTTTCTGAATATTCAGGGAATATCTTGTGCTATCTGGGAAGAGCCATTGGTCCCTAATTACACAGATTACACACATTTTCTCCTAATACTAGGTACTGGACTACTCCCCTTAATTGGTTTTGCAGACAGAAATCTTTGACGGCAGGTTCCTGATGGCTTTGTTTGTCGAATTTTTGGTTTCTTTAAATTTTACACAGTGTTGCCGTTTGCGGGTATTTTACCCGAAATGCGGGTATTTCATCTATGATTGAGGGTAAAATATTACTGCGGGTAAAATCGGGTATGTTGATGTAAGATGACTAAAGTAGATATTTTAGGTAATTATTTCACATTTTTAAAGTATATGCACCTGACGCCACACCGCTCGGAGTATTTTCGTTTGCTGGTTTGCACTTCGTTTGTGAATGACATGAGATATGAAACTCAACACTCAACAGATGGATCGATGACAGTTGACAGCAAACTTGACAGTTGACAGTGACGTTCTGTTAAAAATTTGACTTTTCTTTGATTTTCCCTGTGATTGTGAGGTTTAAATTACGCAGGTATTATTGCGGGGAATAGGGACGACAAATCGGGTATTTTGTGGTCTATTCGCGATTCTAGCTAAGGAGAACGCCCTCTGGTGTGTGACGTCACACATGGGGAATTGTGGGAACCCAACCAATGAGGAGCGCTGAAATATAATGACAGTCATTTTTGGTGACATTTGATTGGACGCTTTCAACAAAATATTCCTATGTGTGACGTCACAAAGTTAATTTGAATCGCGAATAGGCGGGGATTGGTTGATTTTCAGTGCGGCAACACTGCTCGAAGACGTACTTTTGCAGACGCATGCGCTCCTAAATTTTTTAGTGAATTAATGAAAAACACCAAAATTACCACAACTGTTCCCCCTTGTGGCTAGGCAACCAAGAATTCGCGAAATAATCACGACAAAAAATCATTATGCAACAAACAAAACAAAACAAACAAGGCGACTAAAACGATCGAAACTAACCTAACTTTCTTGCTAATGGTTTAGGAGTAAAGTGTTCGTTTTGTAAAAATCATAATAATTGTGCATAATAATCGTCAAAGTTCCAGAATAAGAATTACAGAAATTGTAATGGGGGAAAATTCAAATGAAGGGACGGTAATGATCGTCGACTCCAGCGGCTCCAGCTCTGACGATGAAAAGGATGAAGAGGTTTTTATAATTTTATTATTCTTGTCTTCACTGCTGAGGTGAGAAAATTTTTTTAGGCGGTTGCCAGAGCTGAGGAACTAGAGCGTCAAATTTCTGACAATAAGTACTTATATGATGCACATATGGAGCTCGTTGGACTATACCGTAAATTGGGTGATTTGGTTTCGATGAGGCAAGCTTACGAACGGTTTCATGAAGTATTCCCATTGACACCTGAAATTTGGTTAGCATGGATAGATGTAGAAAAGCAACTGATTACTAGTGATCTGGAGAAACAAAACATCATTCAGTTATTTGAAAATGCAGTTGAAGATTATATGTGTAAGTGTCTATAAGAAAGTATGTATGTTATGGAGTGAGTGTCCATAAATGTCTCCGAAGGTGATTGCTAGGAGACCAGAACTAGATGCATCAATTTTTATGGACACACCTTCATAGTATTAATTCACAATCATAGTACCTATGCTGCTCGGGAGGGTGCTGGACACATTTTAACAGTACCAGATTGTCCATTAGTTCCATTAGGCACCTGTCTAGGTTCCGCAATGCAGTTTTACTTTAATTTTCAAAAAATAGCACCTTTCAAATCTAAATTTAGATTATGAACAACTTTCTTAGGTATTCATACATACATACACACATTAGATACAAAAGAATGTACCTAAGTACTTTTAAACCAATATGTATGAATTTGGGTATATTTTTATTAAATTCTCTTCTCTGCTATGACTCACTCCCCCTCATCTCTTTCGATATGGAGGGGTGTGGTGAAATTATATTTTGTCAGCAGAAAAATATTCAGGAATGCATGACTGTTCTCTTGAACAACTATGTATTTCATCACTTAAAGCTAGTTTATAACTTTGAAATGTCTTTTCATTATTTCAAAAATGCCATCTACAGTTTTACATTCATATACGATGTGATCAGCAAAATCTGAGATCAAGAAGGCCGTGAGAGTTTAGTGGTGCATGTCGAGGCTTTATTGATACTCGCATGTTCAAAAGTTTAGGATGTCGTAAATCGTATAACGTAACAAAGTTGGTTTAAGTACCGTGATATCATCAAGATTTATAAAAACATACTAAAAACTCGCCCTCCGCACCCGCCTGGAACCCCCCCCAACATCTGCAAATTGTGCGCAAGAATTACGTTTTTGCTCCATAACTCGTTTCTTCATGGTACGAAAAATTTAGGTATACAGGCTGGTCGTTTTATCTTGAGACTGGCAAATATCTCGGAAAGGAAGCATTTTAGAAAAAAATGTTTTGTATAAAAGTTTTATGACTTCGAGGGGAAAAATAGATGGCGTCCACGCCTCAAGGTCAAATGAAGGTCAACTTCGTTTTTTTAAATGGAAACCTACATTTTTTATTACAGATTCTTATTCCCCGTAAAAGAGCAAACAACTCTCGTCTAAACTATTTTTGGATTCGATGGATAGTTTGTCAGATATTTAAACCAAAATTTTAATCTTCTTCGAAATCCATTGCCTTCCCTAGCAACAGCGGCATGGCAAAAACAAAATCTACAACAATTTTTGTGGTTTATTTATCTAGAATTCATCGTTGCTAAGTTAGAACGGTTGTTCATTTGTTTTCTCTTGCCGCTGTTACTAGGGAATGTCTAGGGATTTCGAAAAAAGTTAAAATTTATATCCATCGGATCCAAAAATAGTTTAGATGAGAGTTGTTTGTTCTTTTATGGGGAATAAGAATCTGTAATAAAAAATATAGGTTTCCATTAAAAAAAATCAAGTTGACCTTCATTTGACCTTGAAAATGACCTTCAATCAAAATGGCGACGATGCCATCTATTTCCCCTCTAAGTCATAAAACTTTTATGCAAAACATTTTTTTCTAAAATGCTTCCTTTTCGAGATATTTGCCAGTCTCAAGATAAAACGACCACCCTGTATATATACAGGGTGAGTCTGAAAGACTCCACATCCTTTATACCACAGAATCTACTGTTCAAATGATGAAACTTGGTGCAAAAATTATTGGTCAATTGTGATTCCTCTTGATGTTATAAGCCGCCAAAGATCTTCATTTTTAAACGTTCTTTTTAAATATCTTTCGAAAGGTGTATCGTAGGATTTTGAATTTTTGCACAACATTGTTACAGACCAAGATGCAACTATTGATGGTACTTAAGACATTATCCAAAAAGCGGATCCCTATTATACAGAGTGGCCTCGATTTTATTTGCCCTTGAACTTTTTTATGTTTGAAAATATTGCTAATTTGCCTATGCGGCCGTATTCCCCGTTCAATTCTAAAACTTTTTTGGCTCTTTAAATTTTTCGAAAAAACTAACCACTCACGAGGAAAATTGAAAAAACAGAAAACATGATCATCGTGATAAACCTAAAATTTCAATAAAAATCAAAGTGTACGTTGACACGCATCACATTTCAACTGTTTTTTTGCATTGAAGGTGTTGTCCTACATCTGTGCCCAGAACCATTGCTCACAACTGAAGAAAAAACATTGATGGTAATTTCACTTTTTTATGAGGTAGACTCATTGGTTTTAAGGTGATTATCTGCATCATGTTTTCGGTTTTTTCAATTTTTCTCGTGAGTGGTTAGTTTTTTCGAAAAATTTTAAGAGCCAAAAAAGTTTTAGAATCGAACGGGGAATACGGCCCCATAGGCAAGTTAGCAATATTTTCAAACATAAAAAAGTGCACGGGCAAATAACATCGGGGCCACCCTGTATAACAGAGATCCGCTTTTTGGGTAATGTCTTAAGTACCATCAGCAGTTGCTTCTTGGTCTGTAACAATGCTGTGCAAAAATTCAAAATCCTATGATACACATTTCGAAAGATATTTAAAAATAATGTTTAAAAAATGGGCAGCTACGGAAGCGGCTGGAACCTCCCCACTTGGTGAATGATACAATCTTATCACCAATTTTCTGTGATTTTTCTAAATTTTACGATCTTTTGCCAAAAGGGCACTAAGATTTAATACAATGTTAAAAACAAAATTTGAAGGCTTTTCATGTGCTGATAAAGAAAATATGAGTTTATTATTAAAATTTCAAAGTTGAGATGCCAAAATGGCACTTGCCGTTCGCCGATTGCCACCAAAATTAAATCAGCTCTTCGGCGGGTAACGGTATCTTTACCTACCAAATTTCAGCCAAATCGATCCAGCAATTTGGGCTGTAGCGTGTTATTTATTGTTTCCCAGAAACTTCGAATTTTTCGATTTTATGCCAAAAAGGTGCTAACTGTGAATACACTTTCAGATACAGAATTTCAATACCTTTCATGTACTGATAAGAAAAATTAGTGTTCATCAGTAAAATTTCATAATTGGTGTGCCAAAAAGGCACTTGGCGCCTGCGGATTCGCAACAAAATTAACTGGGCTCACCGGAAGGCTAACGCTAACCTCCATACCAAATTTCATTAAAATCCGTTCGATAGTTTCCGAGAAATCGTGCTCACATACATACATACATACGTACATACACACAGAAATTTTTTAAAAACCACTTTTTTGTGATCCTGGGACCTTGAAACGTAAAGATCTGGTGTTATCTCAATTTCGAATTTTGGAGTGATTGCAATAACCTCCCATTTTTATATGGTTGTGGGGAGGTTAAAATGAAGATCTTTGGCAGGTTATAACATCAAGAGGAATCACAATTGACCAATAATTTTTGCACCAAGCTTCATCATTTGAACAGTAGATTCTGTGGTATAAAGGATGTGGAGTCTTTCAGACTCACCCTGTATAATATTCAAGAGTAGGTAATAAATTCTCTACAAGAAAGTTTATGTGTTATTCACTCGAGGGCAATAGTTTCGCCGCTACTTAAGTGCTGAAAATAAGTATACAAGACGATTCCTTGCATCTTTCTAAGAAGAAAAGTTCATATGAACATGTGGCGAAAAATGCTTTGTAAGGGAGCTGTGGTACTTCAAAGAAGGGCCATCTTTAAACCCAAGGGAAATTTCTAGTGAGTCCTTGACTCAAATTGTTCTCTTAGGTTCACACTATCATGGTACACTCAACCGCATTAATAATAAGCGGGTGTGATAAAGAGGGAAATACGATTAGAATGAGTGTCTGCTATTTCTGTCTCCATCAGCCCGCTTATTATTAATGGGTGTACAAAGCGGCAGTCGGAGATCAAAAAATGTAGTATTGTTTTGGTAACCTCAACTTTGCGCGAGTGCTGCGACCAAACCTTTGCTCTCAGGTGAAAAGTGTATAGAAGCTTTCTTATAGATAATTTATTAGTCTTCAATATTGTACACATCCATACTTTTTAGTAACTTTCCGGTCGAATTATCAATAGTAATACGACGAGTAGTCTCTTGATTGCCGCGGGTTTTGACGTCCGAATGGTTGTCAACTACGAGTCAAAATGGTAGATTTTTTTAGGCGAAAAAGAGGACGAGAGCTTGCTCGAGTCCTCTTTGGCCGAAAAAAATTTACCATTTGACAAGTAGTGCATCCATGAGGACTCAACAAGGCAACCAAGAGACTACGAATCGTATTTTACAGATTATTTTATAAATGAAAGTATTGAGTAAGTAGTGTCAAATTGACGTTGTAGTATTATCACTGTAATCACGAGTTGATTGGTTACTGGTATACTAAATGCTGCTTTGGATTGGTTTAATACTTAATGTATAAAATAATCTGATAAACTACCGACTTTTCGCAAAAACCTAGTAGAGTCATTTTTGTAAGATATTTAGTCCTCTTTATTTTTGGTGTGATACACTTTTTTCATAGAACCTGTGGTTTCGAAGATATTAACGAAAAACCAAAAAATGGGACCTATTTTATGGTATCCCCAGTTCCCCACCCTAGACCCTCCCGAACAATGGTATACACTATACAGTTTCAAAACTTTCCGAATTTGTTCAAACATCGGACCAAATTTTGCCTTCTTTGACTGGACTATAACTTTCTCGGGATAAAACGTATAAGTGAATGTTCTGAAGATAATTCCAAATTTTATATTTTCTAAATAAAAATTTGATTAGGAGTAATAGTCCTAGCCCAGGCTTAGTGGGTATTTTTTAATGGAAAAAATTAAACCGGAGTTTTTTGTTTGAATGGTTAGATTTCAGAGCCACGAAAAACATACTAAAATTTCGCCCCCCGCCCCCGCTGGAACACCGCCAAAATCTGCGAATTATGCTCAAGTATTAGGTTTTTGCCTCATAACTCGGTTCCTTTTCATGGCACGAAAAATGTAAAGGTATACAATATTACAATATTAAATAATAATAATAATAATAATAATAAAGTTTATTGATCACCGATAAAAGTAACAAATCAAAAAACTATAGCAAATGCATAAGTAAACACTTAATACAAAAATAACTTAAAAGAAAGAGAAATAACAAATTTTCTTCGGTAATCAAAAGGCGAAGGGTCTGCAAGCAGATTTTCACCTCCACCCGAGGGAAAAACAAAGAATATATATATATATTACAATAAGAGAGCTGAAATTAAGTGAGCACAAATAAAAGAATATATACTTAGGTACATGTCAATAAGTCCTTATAGACTAATTAATTATCTACAAGAAAGTTTCTATGCACTTTTCAGCTTAGTTTAGCTGCAGCAGTATACCAAAACAAACCCTGTGGCAAATGCCCATTAGAATTCATGGAATTCATTAAAAAATATATGTTGTAATGGATCGATGTATAGGTATTCTCAACCCATTACATATACAAAAACTGATTTCTAATGTAACGTAATGTAAAATCCCAGACTTCCCATTACATTTCATTAGAAACTGTAATAGGATTTGCCTGTAGAACACATTACAACTCAATTGCCCAAAATTATGATGTGCTTTTCCATTACAAATTTGAAGCAATATGATTGGGGTTCCTGGTGACGTGCTGGACGCTAGATAACGTGTGTTGTTTTATTCACCCGATGCTTCATCGAATCAATCGAAACTGTTGTTAAATTAATCAATGTTTCTAGCGATGTTTAATCTGAATTGTTGTTATATTCATCGACACTCAATCATGATGCTGCATCGGTCCATCGACTCTACGAGCCGATGGATTGGATGGATGGTGGTGGGGTTAACGGCAGTGGCGGCAAAATCAGGATAAACGTTGAGAAAGTGTGGTTATTGGCAGAGGTTACTGGTTAGAATCACAAGTTGAAATTGTTGGAAGATTTTTGTTGTTTTTTGAGCTACAAAATGAACGGCGGGTCATGCGAAGAAGAGCAGGAGAAAGTTGTTTTGCAACTTGGGCACAATGGGGTTACATTTAATGTTGCTATCATGGAGACAGAATAGTTGTACTGAGTAATGTGGTAATAACCAGAGTCTGACTAGGAGAAAATACAATTTGTGATTATAACCTTCAAAATGTCAATAAATTCCTCTGCCTCACCGCAACCGCTGGATAAAACAACACATGCAAAGAGCATGCAATAACGTGAATCTGCAACAAAACAAAAGTATGCTACAGAACCTATGCTATTGAACCTATTAAAATAATGTAGAATACATACTGACAAAGACCCCCACACATCCACAATAATGATACCATAACATTCCTACCTAATAAAAACACAATTAACACGTTATACTTACGGGCTTGATACCTAAAGCAGCAAACACGCAGCCTAACAACAATAATGGCGTCTAATTGCCTTTTGACACAACAATAGCGACGACGCGTCGCATGCATCTGAGTGGCTACCTTCTTCATACAGCGCCATCTGCTTTAAATTTGTTTTTGTAATGGGAAAACACATTAAAAACGTGCAAGGAAAGACCATTACATTTCAGTACAATACATTAGAAATTTGGTCAGTCGAAGCTTTTCCATTTCAGAATTAGTCTTAGTTTCCTTTACAAATCATTAGGCTCATTAGATGCCATTAACAATGCATTACAAATCTCAAATATTTTCTATAGAAATTCTAATGTCAATTTGCAAGAGACGGACGTTACGTGTTAATTGCGCTTGGAGACAGTTGCTCAACTTTGCATGACCGTTGCGACGAAACTATTGGTCATTGGTCTCAGGTACTAAGACATACGGGACTTGCTTGTAGAGAATCTATTAATCTTCAATATTGTATAGGTTCAGGCGAGAAAGTAAGTCATGCACCCAACTCTTAGCGTTACGCTCAGAATTTTGAAAACCAGCCTTCGATATAGTAGTGCATTTCCATTTCATTAGAACCGGCACTAGTTAGGGGTTGTATTGCTAGGTCAAAAAACCTAGGACTGTATGCCAGTTAAGAATTATTCGTTAAAGAATTTGGCATAAAGTGCATTATTTAGTTTTTCGACTGTACATACCTCTAAATTTTTGATACCATGAAGAGGAAACGAGTTATAGAGCAAAAACCTAATCCTTCCTTGGGCATATTTGCCGATTTTGGCAGTATTCCAGGCTGGGGTGGAGGGCGAAATTTTAGTATATTTTTCGTGCTTATGAAATATAATAATTCCAGCAAAAAAACTTGTGGTGTCTAATGTTTTCCATTTTCCTAGAGGTTTTTCGACCCATCGTCTGGACTATAAGCAGTGGCACCCTAATGAGGCCCCATGGCATATTGTAGTAGTTAGTTGGCAATTTTTGCTAATCTCATACGACTGTAACACGTTGGTTAACGAATTATTGTTACTGGTTTTTCAAATTTGTACAATTTTCCGATTTCGCGCGCCAAAATGAATAATAATAATTTTTGTAATTGTGATCCATCACTGTCCGGTGAATAATAATAATAATACATTTATCATTTATTGTATAGTAAACAACCCTCCCCACGAAGATAAAAGCTTACAAACACTGTTTCTCAATTTTAGCTGTGGATCTTTGGGTCGAATATGCCGCATTTTCCATTGGCGTATCAGATTTGCAAACAACGAGATCAGTTTTGGAAAAAGGATTGACTAATGTTGGATTGCACGCTGAGAAGGGCCATCTCCTTTGGGACACTTTGCGAGAGTTGGAATTAGCGCATCTGTCACTCGCCGACGAAGGATCCGATATCTGGAAGGAACAGATCCACAAAATCGTAGAGGTTTTCCGGAGACAATTATCAGTTCCATTGATGAATATGGAAAGTACTTACGAAGAATGGACCAAGTTTCGTAATAACATTCCGGAAAGCCTTGTAATTAACGCAGAACCGATTGACTGGGGCTATAAAAAGGCCCTCAAAATTCTGAAAAGTTACAAACCTTTCGAAGACAAACTTCTGGCAACAGATGATGAGGGAGAGTTGGTGCAAACGTACAAAGAGTACATCAAAACAGTCTCTGATCCATCCACAATCCTGTGCTTGTATGAGAGAGCAGTCGCAAAGATGTGTCTAAACATAAACGTTTGGTTGGATTACTGTTATTATGCAATTAATTTGGGAGAAACAGCGGACAAAATCAGTAAAAAGTCATTGAGGAATTGTCCCTGGAGTGAAGAGTTGTGGATAGCGCGATTAAGAATTGTGGAACGTCTTTTCACTAGTGAAGAAGTAATGAAAGCATTTGAGCAAGGAATTTCAAGTATGGGTAAGAGTCAAGGGGTTGAGTTGTGGTTAACGTATCTTGAAACCGTTCGGCGGACCGATAACGTTGATAAATTGAAAAAATTGTTTGATCAAGCCCTCAAACAAAATCAATACAACGACAACGCCAGTACAGGTATTAATAGATTTTATGCCCGGTTCCTTGCCAAGAATGGAGATATGCCTGGAGCTAGGAAAATCTGGAAGAGCATTTTTAAAATTCCACAAAATCGACAAACCGCTACTTTCTGGCTGGAGTTCATAAATTTGGAAAGGCAATATGGAGAAATTAGTCAAGTAAGAAATTTATTCCAACGCGCCGTTAGTAGTTGTACAGATTGGCTGCAATATTTAGCGGAAGAATGGTTAATGTTTGAGCGAGAATTTGGTAGTTCGCAGGATGCTCTAAAATGCACTGAAAAGTGCAGGGAAATCTCTCAAAAACAGCAACCAAAAGAAGCTTCAAATCAAGCACCCCAGCAGGAAAAGGGTAAGAAACGAAAACTTGAAGACGAAGTTCATCCTGAAAATAAAAGGAGTAAACCGGAATCGACAGTGCGACAGACCAAGAAACCACCGATTGTAAAAGATCCCGCTACCACTGTTTTTGTGAGCAACTTGCATCCCGGTATCAACGACAAGAAGCTAAAGAAATTTTTTCCAAGTGCTGTTGAAGTTGAGATCGTTATTGACAGAAAGGGAGTATCACGATGTTTCGGTTTCGTCCAGTTTGCACTAGAAGAGGAAGTGTTGCACGCACTGGCAAGAGATAGAGAACTTTTGGACAACCGTCCTATTTTTATTTCAAATTGTAAAACGGATAAAACCGAGAGGAAGCAGGCTTTCAAATATTCGGCTCAAGTCGAACCAAATAAACTCTTTGTTAAAGGCTTACCGTTGGATAAAAAACAAGAAGATGTTGAGGACATATTCAAACCTTATGGCGCAATAAATGTTAGAATCGTTTTAAAGAAAAATGGCCAGCCTAAAGGCTTGGCGTACATCGAATTCCCAGATGAGCAAAAGGCCAAGGTGGCTTTGGAAAGTACAGATCAAATGAAAATTGGAGAGCATACGCTGTCAGTGGCTATCAGTGCACCGCCGCCTAAAGGAAGTGCAGATCCACCAGAACCATCGAGACGTGCTAGAAGCAGAATTCAACTTCCACTGATTCCAAGGTCGTTACATGTTAAAGGTCCTGCCAGTAACGGTGGTGGCGATTCTAACAAACAGGCTAAAAGCAATGACGATTTTCGAAAAATGCTACTAAACAAAATGTAATTCGTGACAAAATAAAACTAACATTTCAATATAGTTTTTTATTAATAACAACGCTATACTTACGTGAATACAAAGAACTTTCGAGGTAAACGGCACCTTCTCAATACTTAAGAAGTAATTTTGGCAGTGAAGTGATTCACGTGCATATTTCTCTTCTATAATGTCAAATGTACACTCTTTACAAATAGTTACATATTTTTAGAAAAGATGTTGATTACCCACACCAAGAAGGGTTTTACTTATTTGGAAACGATTGACTTTAAATTGTCAAGATTGCTTATTAGTTACGCTAAAAAAATGGATTTGTACTCGAGTTTGTTGAGCAACTGTATTTGTCAAACGTAAAGTCTACAAAAATAAGAATTCCGGAAAGCCTTGTAATTAACGCAGAACCGATTGACTGGGGGCTATAAAAAGGCCCTGAAAATTCTGAAAAGTTACAAACCTTTTGAAGACAAGCTTCTGGCAACAGATGATGAGGGAGAGTTGGTGCAAACGTACAAAGAGTACATCAAAACAGTCTCTGATCCATCCACAATCCTGTGCTTGTATGAGAGAGCAGTCGCAAAGATGTGTCTAAACATAAACGTTTGGTTGGATTACTGTTATTATGCAATTAATTTGGGAGAAACAGCGGACAAAATCAGTAAAAAGTCTTTGAGAAATTGTCCCTGGAGTGAAGAGTTGTGGATAGCGCGATTAAGAATTGTGGAACGTCTTTTCACTAGTGAAGAAGTAATGAAAGCATTTGAGCAAGGAATTTCAAGTATGGGTAAGAGTCAAGGGGTTGAGTTGTGGTTAACGTATCTTGAAACCGTTCGACGGACCGATAACGTTGACAAATTGAAAAAATTGTTTGATCAAGCCCTCAAACAAAATCAATACAACGACAACGCCAGTACAAGTATTAATAGATTTTATGCCCGGTTCCTTGCCAAGAATGGAGATATGCCTGGAGCTAGGAAAATCTGGAAGAGCATTTTTAAAATTCCACAAAATCGACAAACCGCTACTTTCTGGCTGGAGTTCATAAATTTGGAAAGGCAATATGGAGAAATTAGTCAAGTAAGAAGTTTATTCCAACGCGCCGTTAGTAGTTGTACAGATTGGTTGCAATATTTAGCGGAAGAATGGTTAATGTTTGAGCGAGAATTTGGTAATTCACAGGATGCTCTAAAATGCACTGAAAAGTGCAGGGAAATCTCTCAAAAACAGCAACCAAAAGAAGCTTTAAATCAAGCACCTCAGCAGGAAAAGGGCAAGAAACGAAAATTTGAAGACGAAGTTCACCCTGAAAATAAAAGGAGTAAACCGGAATCAACAGTGCGACAGACCAAGAAACTACCGATTGTAAAAGATCCTGCTACCACTGTTTTTGTGAGCAACTTGCATCCCGGTATCAACGACAAGAAGCTAAAGAAATTTTTTCCAAGTGCCGTTGAAGTCGAGATCGTTATTGACAGAAAGGGAGTGTCACGATGTTTCGGTTTCGTCCAGTTTGCACTATTAGTGCAGTGCATTTAGACGAAAAAATGCCGAAACCCGGGCATAAAAAAAAAAAAGGTAAAACATTTTCTAACATGATCGGGACACTCTATTTAACATGTCATAAAAAGTCCCAAAGAATCCCGGGTCGGGTTTGGCCGTAATGGCCGAGGAACCGGTTCAACAGTAAAAATTCTCAAATTTTAGGCTATTTATCCCACCAATTGTGTTTTAATCTTGATATGCCTTTGCAGTTAGCTTGTCAGGAACATTGTGAAACATACTTCATGTAGCTGTGGCAAAAAAAAATGACGGGGCACGCGCCCGAGCGTTCACGCGGTCCAATAGACGCTTCACGCGAACTGTCCAGGGAGTCGACCGATTTTGATGAAACTTTCAGCGTCGAGGCAGATCGATGTGAGGTTGAAGCCTATTGTTTTTCGCTGCGATCGAACGACCGGACTACCGGAAAAATGCAGATACGGTAAAAACATTGAATTGCAAATATCTCAGATTTTGTCGGTCTTATGCCAAAATATGTCTTATTCAATGTTGTGGGAAATTTAATTCTCTACAAAAAGGCACATAATCATTTTTTTCATACGACCAATGGTTTACGTGCTACGGTCGGAGGAAGTTCAGCACTCAACTTAATCTGTCCGGGATCCACACGATCGGGATTCACCCTATTTCCATGGCGAATCATTGTTGTCAACAATGAATCGCCATGGAAATCGGGACAGTTCGCGTGAAGCGTCTATTGGACCGCGCGAACGCTCGGGCGCGTGCCCCGTCATTTTTTTTTGCCACAGCTAAATAAAGTATGTTTCACAATGTTCCTGACAAGCTAACTGCAAAGGCATATCAAGATTAAAACACAATTGGTGGGATAAATAGCCTAAAATTTGAGAATTTTTACTGTTGAACCGGTTCCTCGGCCATTACGGCCAAACCCGACGCGGGATTCTTTGGGACTTTTTATGACATGTTAAATAGAGTGTCCCGATCATGTTAGAAAAGGTTTTACCTTTTTTTTTTATGCCGGGGTCAAATCTTAATTGCCCTGGACTATATAATCTGTCCGGGATCCACACGACCGAGATTCACCCGATTTCCATGGCGATTCATTGTTGACAACAATGATTCGCCATGGAAATAGGGTGAATCCCGGTCGTGTGGATCCCGGACAGACCATAGAAGAGGAAGTGTTGCACGCACTGGCAAGAGATAGAGAACTTTTGGACAACCGTCCTATTTTTATTTCGAATTGTAAAACGGATAAAACCGAGAGGAAGCAGGCTTTCAAATATTCGGCTCAAGTCGAACCAAATAAACTCTTTGTTAAAGGCTTACCGTTGGATAAAAAACAAGATGTTGAGGACATATTCAAACCTTATGGCGCAATAAATGTTAGAATCGTTTTAAAGAAAAATGGCCAGCCTAAAGGCTTGGCGTACATCGAATTCCCAGATGAGCAAAAGGCCAAGGTGGCTTTGGAAAGTACAGATCAAATGAAAATTGGAGAGCAAACGCTGTCAGTGGCTATCAGTGCACCGCCGCCTAAAGGAAGTGTAGATCCACCAGAACCATCGAGACGTGCTAGAAGCAGAATTCAACTTCCACTGATTCCAAGGTCGTTACATGTTAAGGGTCCTGCCAGTAACGGTGGTGGCGATTCTAACAAACAGGCTAAAAGCAATGACGACTTTCGAAAAATGCTACTAAACAAAATGTAACTTGTGACAAAATAAAACTAACATTTCAATATAGTTTTTTATTAATAACAACGCTATACTTACGTAAATACAAAGAACTTTCGAGGTAAACGGCACCTTCTCAATACTTAAGAAGTAATTTTGGCAGTGAAGTGATTCACGCGCATATTTCTCTTCTCTATGTCAAATGTACACTTTTTACAAATAGTTACATATTTTTAGAAAAGATATTGGTTACCCACACCTAGAAGGGTTTTACTTATTTGGAAACGATCGACTTTAAATTGTCAAGATTGCTTATTAGTTACGCTAAAAAAATTGGATTTGTACTCGAGTTTGTTGAGCAACTGTGTTTGTCAAATGTAAAGTCTACAAAAATAAGAATCTTTGAGAAATATGCATGCAAAATCAACAGCATATATGCTCAGATTCGAAAAAGAAGAAAATCCTTAGTCTATTTCTGCAATACTGCAATAACAAAATATAACTATTTTACAAGCTGTACAATACGCGTTTTCCAAACACGATTGTTTGTGTACAAAAACTAAATTATATTTTCGATTTGTAGGTTTTTTAATAGTCAGGAAATTCGAATGAGACGCCACAGGTAAAGTAAGTTAGGCAGCCAAGTGACCTAGGTTAAAACAACTTATAATGAATTATGGCACCATCACGCATGAATAAATCATGTAAAAACACATTTGTTGTGAGCAAGAAAGCAGAGAATCAAATTTCGGATTTGCAATAATAATGATATTACAGAAAATTTGTTACATGGCAAAAACATTCAACATAACTGCATGAAACATAACATTTCACTCCGATGCTCTAAGAACTAGTCATGAAAACTGAAAATTAAAAGTAAGTACATAGTAAAATTATGAAATATGAAACAAAAAGTTTTACCACAATATCATGTTACAGATTTTAGTTGGAAGAAACGTAATTCAGGAATCCCAATACTAATAATATCACATCAAACAATTAAACAGTCTTTGATCATTGGGTTAAACTTTTTGTTATCAAAAATGTGAACAAATTTGGAGAGAACTAAACCAAGCAAGGCACATATAGTGACATAATATTGCATCAGGAGGACTATACTTGACCGTTTCCTTGTTCTTTCTCGCGCTGTCGCACTGCCACAGCCGTTTCAACTAACAAATATAAACACTTGAACTTATCCTTATCCTCGTCATCATTAGCACCCAAAGGATCCGTTTCTGTGTGAAGAGGATTAATTTGATGAGCTGGCATTACTTGTACTTTTGGAGCTGACAATGGGTGGGGAAGCTGCGGTAAATGTGACAATTGGGGATGAGAAGCACCCCAATACTGACTTGTGGCAATGTTTCCCTCATCTGGTGGTCTATAAAACAGGATCTTATAGTATATTACGTAAAAAGAGTCGTAAGAAGCAAATACGCACGTATAATCCCAGTGCGTAATTGCTTTACAACTCGAGTTGTGGACAGTATTTCTACGTCTGAATTTCACTGTTTCCAGTTTTAACAGCTGAGCCGCGTGAATCAAACCGAGGTTGTCAGTGTTGTTACTACGCACGCGTGCTCTAGTGCTAGCAGATAGCCGCATTGATACTTTCAACAACTTTTCAAGAAAAAGTGAAAAGTTTCAACATAGATGAAATGAAAAGTTTTTGAAACTTTTCACGCTCACATCTCTATTTGGGGAATTGGAGAGAGAAAGTTTGAGCATGATTTTAAGAGAAGAGGAATGATGTTTGGTGAAGAGTATATTGATGACCGGAGCGGAAATCTGGGCGTGGGAAGAACAAGATCAGGGATTGAATGAATAAAGTGTTACAAGATACTCATACTTGCATTAACAAAAGATGCAAATATAAGTTTTTCGTGCACGAGAAAAGGATAGATAGGTATAAGCAAAAGTTTTGTTACCGTTTATTCATACCGGCCCAGGTGGAGAGAGTGCAGGATAAGTACATAAAATGGGTGCTGGGAGTAGATAGGAAGACACCCGGATACATAATAAGGGAAGAAACGAAAAGGAGTAAGTTAAGAGTGGAGACAGGGAAAAGGGCGGTGAAATATGAGGACAGAATAGGAGAAAGAGGAGAGTGTAAGATATAACAGGAGTGCTGGAAAGAGAAAAATAGAGAGAAAGAAAAGGGGAAGGAAAGGCAAAGATATTACGAGAGGAACGGATACGCCAGGGAGGATATAGAAAGACGCAGTGAAAAGGGGGAGATGGATGAATGGAGCGATGTGGGAAAGAGATGGAGACATAGATGTACAGGAAAGAAGAACAAAAATCAGAGAATCACGATATAAAACAAAATATGAGAATATAATAAGTGAAGGGTTACCAAGTTGCTTGGAGAGGGAGAGAGGGAGAGTGGGAAAGAAAAAAGGATAGCGAGATTCAGATGCGGGAATGAGGAGAGGGAAACCAAGTTCTGACGGAAGGAGGAAGAGAGAAAGTGCAGAGTATGTGGAGAGGAGAGAGAGAGACAGTAGATCACCTGCTGAGTGTGTGGGAATGAGAGGAGGAAAGGGCGAGAAAGAGTATTCTGAGCGAGTGGATGAAGGGGGGGGGGAGAAGGGAAAACAGAAGACAACCGAGAAAGAAGTAGCCGAAGAAGAAAAAAAAAAACTAGACCAAAACATGTAAATATTAAATTAGTATGTAAAAGGGCAGGGCTCATTACAAACCGAAAGGTAGTAATAAAGTTTTCTAATCTAATTCTACAGCGTGTAATTGAAGACCTTGCTGCAAAAAGGGGATAAGTCCACAAAATCAGTTTTGGAATAAAATGAAAAAACGCGCCTCTATTGAATTTCCCAAAATATGGAAGGAAAAAAACAATGCTTGTTATTCGGGTAACCAACTTACTTATATCGCACCTCAGTTACCTTAGTCATGTTTCTTAGTTAATAAAAAAGTTAAAAAATTGTTTTGACAACTCATTTTCGCCCAAAAATGGACTTATCCCCTTTTTGCAGCAAGGTCTTCAATTGCTTTACAACTCGAGTTGTGAACAGTACTTCTATGTCCTCACTTAATTTACTTAGAATTAGAAAAATTTTAAGTTCTTTTATTAATAACAATGAATGATTGTAGGTATGTATGTAGGTGTTATAAAGCGCTGTCGGTATTCTACATTATGACGATTTCTTCAAAATACTACCTCAAAAATTCGGTAAAAAAGTGAGGCATTTTCGGGGTCCTGAACACAACCTCGTAACTTTTTGCACAAATTTTTTTCTAATTTTCATTGATTTCAATTTGTGGCTGATCTACACATGGAACACCAAAATTTGTCTTTATAGGTATGTTCTAATTAATAAACGCAAATGAATTTTAAAAAAAAAGTGAAACAAAAAAGGACATCTGATTCTGACATCTACTTCAGTCATCTGAAGTTTGAAAGAGCTAAAGCCAGTTTGAAAGATCATAAATCTGTGCGATTTTCACTGTTTGTTTAGTGCATAAAAACAAACTTGCTTGGTTTGTAGATTGTACGAAATTGGTCACAGGAAAAGTAAATTTCATGACAGTGTACATCAACTTACCCTCTTTTCACTGGGTAACTCGCTTCCTTTGGAACTCCGTACCTAATGACAGTTTGCCAGGGGTTAAATTTTTCTTCTTCACTGGGGCTTGAACTTTCATACTCATTGGGACTGTCTTCTTCAGAACGATACATGAGATTCATAGTGTCCTCATAGTCATGATCAAGCCTTATCCTCTTGCCACCCACACCACCAATATCTTCTTCCCACTGGGTCCTTTGTTGATCGATGCACATTGAGCCAGCATTTGTTAATTTCTTGCCTCTTCTGGATATTGTGTAATGAAGAGGATCATGTCCTTCACGACGAATCATTTCAGGCAAAATTCTACGTCGAGCATTGATGAACCAATTGCACACTTGAAGAACAGTTAAATTAGCTTCTTGGGAGAGAGTCATTTTCTCAGCATCACTTGGGTAGGCGTTATACCTTAATTTTTAGAAAAAAAAAATAGTACGGGTTTTAAAATTTGGGTTTTAACTGACCTGTGCTCATACAGCCACCGTTTAAGTATCTTCACTGAATGTTTCGGGAGATTACCTCTTCTTTTCCTTGTTGGTTCCACATTGAGATTGCTAAGATTTGTAATTTGCATTAACTGATGGTGATCCTCTTGTTCTGAGCCAGATTCGTTTTCATCAGTGCTGCTATTTGACCGAAACCTTTCACGATCTACAACAAATTCAGACATCTCAAATTGCACCACCCCAACTTATCAAACGTGACAAAAATTGAATCGTCTAGCATGCAAATAAAAACGTAAACAAAATAACAAGTGAATAGGTGACAGTTGAATTTCCAAGTCAACTTTTGGCATTTGCGGTCCCCGGAAAATCTACGTTAAAAACACGAATTTTCCATCTTACTTACAAGAACTTAACAAAATTTCTGTCATAATTTCGGATGAAGAAAACTCTTTAAAAACTTTTCTTGATTTTCACTCACTAATTCCTGCTTTTTAAATACATATGTTTAGTAAACATGTTTAAGTGACAATTGGAGTTGACAGCTGACAGTACGTATAAACAGAGAAATGCGTAGGACGTGATCGAGAAACACAAAAAGCTCAAATAATAAGCAAATTAAATCAAGTTGAGCCAAATCGATGTCATTGTATGACAAACATATTCGTATTCGTATTATGCTGTTTAATAATTATAGCAATTTCATTATTTTCTTGACAACAGTTCTAGGGACTGATCTAATCATGCCCTCTAGTTAGATCCAAATGACAGAAATGGCGACCTCGTGGTCGCTTGGAAAATAATGCCGCTTAATTAAATCATCTAATTAATGCATTGCGTACGAGATAACAATAATCACAATTAAATTTTTAAAAAACGAGCAACATCATTCACACTTGAACGAAACGTTAAGGGATTTGAGTACTTACGGACTTTCATTTTCATCCTGGACAGAATGTCAAAATCAAAACATGAATTTACGTAACAATTTGATTCCTCGTCTTCTGGTTTTTTAAGAGGAAATCGGTCCATAGGCTTGCTAATACACTTTAACACTTTCCCTTGAGTTTTTCTTATTGAGAATCGGCGGCAGTCGATATTCGACACTGTAATTACACATCAATTGGACTAACGCCACGGTTCACTATCAGGTCTGCTTGAAATTCGCTCAAGACTTTGCTAAACCATCAATGCTGAAGAGATCTGCACACTTGTCATTAAAATTTAAAATCCACAAATGTTAATACACAGGAACAAGATTTATAAAAATCATCACGCGTGCTAGTTGACTGACAGTTGATGGCGGTCAAATAAATGGATATGTGACTTGCGCAGAAAAATGACAGCAGAAATCGCGCCTTATTTAATTTGATGAGATTATTTTAATAATTTTCTTTGGGGCGATTTTGAGACAAATTGTGATTTTAATTAAGTGGGCGTGATGCAGGTTGTCGCGAAATGAGAATCAAGGGGGCTCTTGGGTTAAGCCACCAAAATATCAATAATTATTTATCACCCGCCTCTAAAACCCTAAAGACTCATTCACATCCACACGTTTGTTAAGTTTGACGTTAAGTTAATGTTAAATACAGTGGTTAAACAAGACCAAAACAAGAACTATGCCCGGTTTCTAGAAGCGGTTATAGAACCGATAAAGTTATGCTGCGATTAGAATAATTGATTAGAATATGGTGAGAGTAACCAGAAATGCCATTTTGGCACATCAACTTTTAATTTTTAAATGCAAACCCTCCCAATATAGTAGGTACGGACGCTCTTGGGGGTTTTGTGGGAGTTACCCTGCAGTTTGTGATTAAGAGATGGTACTTTGCACACTTCTTACCAAGATGCCAAAGATCACTTTTTGAGGTGTTGCCAAGTTTGAAGTCTAGGCGGCCAGTTGCTTTTGGCGGGTTGCCTATCTCTAGGGCGTACTTCCCGGAATCACCTATTTAGTCAGCTTTTTTCGCTATCAAGGCTCTTCAACGGGTCACCCAATCTCCATATACCGAATTTCAGCCAAATCGATTCAGTAGTTTGGGCTATAATATATTTTTAATGTTGTTACAAAATTTCGATTTTTTTATCCAGAGGGCATTAAATGCGAATGAATTTTGTCTTATTCAAAACCAGAATTTGAAGACCTTTCTGATGGTGACAATAAAATTTTCAAAAACTTGTTAAGATGGTAAAATGAGAGTATGTTTAGATTTGAAAATTGATGTGTCAAAACGGCACTTTCCGTGTGTCGATTGCCTCCAAAAAAATTTCAGCTGTAATACGGGTAATACAATCTACATGTGTGCAAAATTTCAGTTAAATCAGTTCTGAGGTTTCGGCTGTAAAGTACATTAAAAAATCTTGAATATTTTAATTTTTATCAAAAAAGCACTAAGAGTGAATACATCTTTAGAAGCAGAATTTGAAGGCCTCTCTTATGGTGACATGAAAAATGGGGGTTTGCATTTTAAATTAAAATTCCGGAAAGTGCGCCCCGGAGATAGGCAACCTGCCACAGCAAGTGGGCGCATAGGCTTCAAACTTGGCAACACCTCAAAAAATGATCTTTAGCATCTAGGTAAGAAGTGTGTAAAGTACCAGCCCTTAATCATAAAGTGCAGGGTACAACTCAAGAGCGTCCCTACTACAAAGATGTATTCACTCTCAGTCCCATTTTGACTAAAAACTAAAAAAATCGAGACTTTAACCGGACTTTCAAATCGCGGTACAGAACCCAGGCCCCTGAACCGAGCTGGCTGAAATTTTGCGGATGGGGATTGTACATATCACACGTCGAAGAGCTGTAAACACGCAACAGCCCAAACTACTGGACCGATCTGACCAAAATTTGGTATGTGCACATTGTATGATCCAAGTAGGAACTGATTAGACAAATTAGCCAAATGAACCCACGGAAAGTGCCATTTTGGCACATCAACTTCAAAATTTTAAATTCAAACCCTAATTTTTCACATCACCTCAGGAAAGAGCTCTTCAAATTCTGCTTCCCAAAATGTACCAACACTTAGTGCCCTTACTCAAAAAAGGCATCAAATACACGCTACAGCCGAAAGATGCCGAGATAAAATTTAAGAATGCGTTCCGTATGAGCACTTTTGTAGGTGATGATGCGATTTGTGGGCCAAATCGGTCGATTACATTAAATCCAGATTTATTCATTTTATATGGTGCCTTCCGGAGAAAAAGAGCGCGTTTTTTTTTTGAACGACTGGAGATGAAACAAAATCTTATTGTACTAGTAAAGAATTGTTGGTACATAGCAAACAGATCTGCGAAAAAGTGCGCTGCAGCATAATAAAAGTATCTATGAAACGGGTGGCCTACAATAATTGTTTTTGTTTTAATTTTTTGTGGAAATCGGTGTTTGTTGTGAATGTTTTTAACTTCTACGCTCGCGAAGCAGTTACTGGAATCGATCGGAAAATTCAAAAAAATCGAATCGCCAAAAACATGAAATCTTTACGTTTCAGGGTCCTGGGAACCCAAAAACGTGTTTTTGAAAAAATGTCTGTCTGTCTGTGATCACGCTGCAGCTCAAACTACTGAACGTATCGGGATGAAATTTGGCACACATATTCAGTGGGAGATTTGTAGGTGCTGATTAGAATCTGGGCCACATCGGTTCACGGAAAGTGCCTTTTTGGCACATCAACTTTAAAAATTTAAATGCAAACCACCATTTTTCGCGTTAAAATATGAATGCTCTTCGAATTCTGCTTCTAAAAATGTATTCGCACTTGTGCCTTTTTGGCCAAAAAATAGTGCCGTGAAAAAAAACCTATGCATAACTGTACATTTTTATTACCGGATTTGATAGCTGATTTTTTTTCAAGTCGAAAACCTTCGTGCCATTTTTTCGAAAAATGTCATTTTATGGCAAAAGGGCCCTTGTTTCAATTTACTTTACAAAAAGAAATATTCTTACTATCGGATTTGACAGCTGTTATATTGCCGGATCAAAAACCTTAGTGCAATTTTTTCGAAAATTTCTATTTTATGGACAAAAAGGCCCCTTTTTGAGTTTTTCTTAGCAAAAGGGCATATTATCATTATCGAAATCGATAGCTGTTGCATTGCCAGCTCGAAAACCTTAGTGCCATTTTTTCGAAAAATGTCCATTTTAGGAGTGAAAAACATTTGTATTTAAGATTTTAGTATAAATCAGCGCCGGGTGCATCAGCTATCCAAACGCTCTGCATGCGGACCTTGGTTAAAAATATTTGCGTGATTGCAGACTAATAATAAACGTTTTCAGTTTTACCTAAGCGGCGCGCGCATTTTTGGTTCCCTTGCGTGCCCACTCATTGGCTGGAGGTCTGTCACAGCTGATTTTTACCCAATGAGATCTTTTTTTCCTATGTGTTTCGATGGAAACTTTTGAAACCAACCTACTCGTGCATTATATTCTTATTCATGTTGACCATCATATGTTGACACATTAGACGCTGTGTTAGCATCCTCTTTATCTTACAAACTGAAGACGTGTATTGAAGATATTGGTTAAACTTTGCAAGTATAACAAAAAAAAGCGATATTTTTTTTAATTCCAGAAATATACCGAAAAGACTGAAAAATGTCATATATTTTAATCTAGAAGGCTTAAAAAAGTTTCAGCCTTTTCAGTAACCAATCTAGATAAGTATCTTGGATTTCTTTTCAGATTCTTAATTTAAGTGTAGTAGTATTTAGTAAATCTGTAGAATTAGCACTACAGGCAAAAAAAATTTACTGCAGTTAAGTAGAAATAATATTATATCAAATGTAACACGAAAAATAAGAAAATTTTGCAAATTTGTGTTTTGGAGAGGATGAAATATTAAATTCGGCGAAAATGTAGCACACCAGATTCCAATGATTCTGTCTTGATACGTTGAGTGGTTTTTCAGTTCTCGTATTTTTGTGTTTCTGCATATGTTAGGGGTTGTAGCGCCTTTAAGGTGGTTTTTCGCAAAATATGAATATAAGTAACACCTTTTTTGAATCATCAATGGAAAGCTATCGAATGGCGCCAATTTCGACCAATACTTATTATTATTAAGAGGAATTTTGAGTTGCAATAACCCGTAATTTCCACCCCATCTTTTCGATTTTGCGAAAAATGCATCCTCTACCGCAATATTTCACCGATGTACAGAGTGTCCCGAAATAAAGGGGACAATAACTTTACCAATAGATTCTTCTATGAAAAAATGTGAAGACAGTTCATATGAACATATGTAGAAAAATGCCTCCTAAGGGAGCTAGGGTCCCTAAAAGAGGCCACTTTGAAAGTGTTTTTTTCTGAATAGGTATCTTCAAAACGATTTAAAGATAGCAACGTGAAATTGGATATCTTTAATAAGTCTTTGATGCTGTATTTATTACTGTGGAGAAAATTTTGATCACAAAAACGTCTCGTACATACAAGGGGGGGGGGGCTTAGGACTAAATTTACTCAAACATATTTGTAAGTAGTTTTTTCTCAAATTTGATTCAAGAATCTGAAAATCTGAAGTTTTTTAGATAAAAAAAGGCGGTCTCGGAGACGGCAGGAACTTCTACGCCGCACTGCATTGGATAATAACAGCAGCATTTATTAAATTTTTAAATATTTAAAATAAGAAAGTTGCTATGCCAAAAGGGCACTTCGGGTTGACTGATCGGCTTCAAAATCTAATCAGCTCCTCTCCCGCACAGACAATAAAATAAATTGCCACTAAAATGACATTTTTCGAAAAAATGGCACTAAGGTTTTCGGCTTGAAAAAAAATCAGTTATCAAATCCGGTAATAAAAATATACATTTATGCATAGTTTTTTTTTCACGGCACCATTTTTTGGTCAAAAGGGCCCAAGTATGAATACATTTTTAGAAGCAGAATTTGAAGAGCATTCATATGGTAATGCGAAAAATGGGGGTTTGCATTTAAATTTTTAAAGTTGATGTGCCAAAAAGGCACTTTCCGTGAGCCGGTGTAGCCCAGATTCTAATCAGCACCTACAAATCTCCCACTGAATATGTGTGCCAAATTTCATCAAAATCAGTTCAGTAGTTTCGGCTGTAGCGTGTCCACAGACACACGGACAGACACACGGACAGACACACGGACAGACACACGGACAGACACACGGACAGACACACAGACACACATTTTTCAAAAATAGGTTTTTTGGGTTCCTGGGACCCCGAAACGTAAAGATTTGATGTCAGTTCAATTTCGAATTTTTGATCGATTTTATATACTGCTCCGCCTTGAGCGTAGAAGTTAAAAGGTACCTACTCTTGTTGAACGTCGCTAGAATACACTGTTTTTGAAGAAAATCGTTTTTCATTGATTCAGGGATCCAAAATTTGTGATTGAAGACTTCAAAATAGTGTAAACAAGCTCATGGGGCGATTAGTTACTTCATTTTGGAAAGAAAAGTTCTTATGGACATGGGTGAAAAATTCTTCCTAAAAGGAGCTATAACGGGTCTTTCAAATGAGGTCTTGGAAAGCATCATGTTGTTTGAAGGACCCTAGCTCCCCCAGGAAGCATTTTTCGTCCCTACCCATAAGAACTTTTCTTTCTACAATGAAGTCTTTCTGACTCTTCTGTCACAAATTGTGGAGCCCTGAACCAAATGAAAAGTAATTTTTTTCGAAAAGAGCTCATTCTATCGATGTCAAACAATAAGAGTACCATTTTTACTTAAAGAACCTAAAATTTTCAGATTATGGAATCAAATTTGAGTAAAAGTTACTTACAAACATGTTTGAGCAAATTTAGTCCTAAGCCCCTCCCGCACGAGGTGCTTATGATCAAAATTTTAAAACTTTCTCCACAGTAATAAATTCACCATCAAGGAATTACTAATAAGATACCAAATTTCACGTTGCTATCTTTAACCGTTTTGAAGTAATTTAGAAAAAATACTTATAAAGAGGCCCGTTTAAGGGGCCTTAGGAGACATTTTTCGACATATGCTCATAGGGACTTTTTTTCATATTTTTCTTGGAAGAATCTACTGGTGAAGTTTGGTTCTCTAATTTAGGGACACCCTTAACTCCCACCCCCTTGCACCGATATGTATGGCCCAAAAGCAATCCCCGCCGAGTATTTCAGGATACGCAATTGTACAGAGGAAGTTTCAGCTCGATATCTCAATGAGTTCTCAAGCTATCGTTCGGACAGAGTTGAGGAACGAGCGAGCCCACGAATAAGCTAAAACAAGAGTAGGTACTAACGGCATTAAAATATACATCAGTTAATGGTGACGTGAAAAATGGGGGTTTGCATCTGAATTCTTAAAGTTGAGGTGCCAAAGTTTAATCATCAGTTCTTATTCCTTAAACCATACAATGCGCACATGCCAAATTTCGGCTAGATCGGTCCGGTAGTTATTGGCTGTAAAAATATTGTTTTTAACTTCTACGCTCAAGGCGGAGCAGTATATAAAATCGATCAAAAATTCGAAATTGAACTGACATCAAATCTTTACGTTTCGGGGTCCCAGGAACCCAAAAAACCTATTTTTGAAAAATGTGTGTCTGTGATGTGTGTCTGTCCGTGTGTCTGTGGACACGCTACAGCCGAAACTACTGAACTGATTTTGATGAAATTTGGTACACATATTCAGTGGGAGATTTGTAGGTGCTGATTAGAATCTGGGCTACACCGGCTCACGGAAAGTGCCTTTTGGCACATCAACTTTAAAAATTTAAATGCAAACCCCCATTTTTCGCATTACCATATGAATGCTCTTCAAATTCTGCTTCTAAAAATGTATTCACACTTGGGCCCTTTTGACCAAAAAATGGTGCCGTGAAAAAAAAACTATGCATAAATGTATATTTTTATTAGCGGATTTGATAACTGATTTTTTTTCAAGCCGAAAACCTTAGTGCCATTTTTTCGAAAAATGTCATTTTAGTGGCAATTTATTTTATTGTCTGTGCGGGAGAGGAGCTGATTAGATTTTGAAGCCGATCAGTCAACCCGAAGTGCCCTTTTGGCATAGCAACTTTCTTATTTTAAATATTTAAAAATTTAATAAATGCTGCTGTTATTAATCCAATGCAGTGCGGCGTAGAAGTTCCTGCCGTCTCCGAGACCGCCTTTTTTGGAAAATGTCTGTGTGTGTTTACAGACATACAGACATTTTTCAAAAACCACTTTTTTGGGTTCCAGGACCCTAAAACGAAGATTTGATGTTTTTGGCGATTCAACTTATTTAGTAACTGCTCCGCGAAGCGTAGAAGTTAAAAAGCACACCCGCCTGCTCCAAATGACTTTTTTAATGAAACCCTGTTATAATCCGAAAAATAACCAAATTTTATTGAAATCCATCGTTTTTGTTTTTGATTTTATTAATTATTTCGCTTCAAAAAATTTTCGCTTTAAAAAATTGATTACGTATGTGCAAGGTATGTGCTAGTGGTCACACCTCTCTGTACAATTTCTTGGTGTAAGAACATAGAATATGACAGTTGTGTCACTTGTTTCCATCAGAAAATTGCGAAAATTGATTTGACATTGACGATAATGAAATGGACAGGTTGGCTTGTTCTTTTCATGAACATATAGCTCATACGTCATCAACATTAATATTTCATTTTATGGCTTTAGAACCGGTTATATTCGAAAATGCAAAAACATGTCAAGCTCATTTTAAAAGGTCTTTTAATCAGATCAATAATTCAAAGATACCGTGATTCATTGGGAGCCGACATTGAAAATTCTCCAGGCACAAACACGCAAGCGCAATTTCGAACATTGTAGTATTGGTAAGTTTGCTTCCCTCTGAAGGATCCATCTACTTCGATCAGAAAAATGCCCTTCGGCAGCAGGTACCTACGTATGATTGACGCAATTTCCTCTGTGTGACTGCATATCGATACGTCGATACCTTAGCTCTAATAAGTCGTAACCCACAACATTTTGAAAATTTGTTTTTGTTGAAATTCCCGCGTTTATTGTCGCTACGTTGTGCGAATATATCTTATGCCAAAATAAAATTCTAAACCTATGTTCTTCGTGTACTTCTAATATGTCGTATAAAAATCAGGTGACATTTAAAAAAATAATATGTCGTACCTCACATTTTTCGTATGATGTTCCAGCAAGAACACTGAAGTTAATCAGTTTTTACTCCCTCCTGAACAATTTCTATTTTGTGGGTTACGTATTATTAGAACTAAGGTACCGATATGCCTTTAAAGGTTATCATTATTTGCGATTAAAACATTAGAGATGCGTTTCCAGGTTGATAAATGCGTCAAGAGTGCTATAAGTTCTTTATTGTTTTAAAATCCTCATGACAAAATCATTAAAACAACAAGTTAATGAAAAAACAACCTTACTTGCAAATTGCAACAACTGAACATAATGAAGTACTTACATAATTTCTTGGCATGACATTTATTTTGCAAAAATGCTCAGGGTTACACCAAGAAGTAAAGAAATCCCAAAATCAGTTTAGATGCATTCAAACCAAACAATAGCTTCAACCATAAATATAAATCCTTATATCTATAGGAAAACAGGCAGGAATCTCCTTGCAAAATATAAATAATTACTTCAACAATTAGATCCTGAAGAAACAGACAATTTTATAACGTACAATATATAATAAAATACAACAAATAAAAACAGCGTAGTAATATGAACTACTTTCTGTATTCGCTTTCTTGACAATCCCTCTTAAGATGTCCCGGTTTGTGGCATAAGTAACAAATTTTGGCATTTTCTGGACAGTTCCTCGAAATATGACCCGACCTCTGACAATTGTGACAAGTGTCATTTGAGTTACCTCCAGCCTCAGGGCAGCTCCTTGCGATATGTCCGGGCTTTCTACAGTTGTAGCAGGACGGCATGTCGGGACTCTGAAGGCAATCTTTCGCAAAGTGCCCTTCTCCGTAGCATCTGTAACAGCGCGCTGAATCCTCCTTACAATCGCGCGCGTAATGTCCTATTTTGTTGCATTTGTGACATTTTTCACGATTTCTACTGAATCCACCGCGGCCGCTGTCACGCCCTCCTCCAGGTTGCGAACACTCACGAGCAAAGTGGCCCGGTTGATTACACTTGTAACACGTACTGGCCGAGTTCATGGTTGCCTGAAAAGAAAAAGGATTTCACTTAAGAAAAAATGGTTACAGCCTATTTCTCGTATTTTATCGATCACTTCCGATATAAAAAAAAAGTATTGCACACAAAAATATCATCCTCGACTTTCAATTTTATTGAAATCAATATTGTAATACGATTGCTTTACCTGAAGGGGAAACTACGATACCTATTTTTTCGAGTCTTTCACTTTTTTGCTCTATGTTGTACCAAAAAGTTGGCAGCAGGGAGAGGCTAGAACCTCCCCAGTGCGAAGGCCTTTGATTTCCGTGTAGGTGGCAGCCAATTGAACAGGAAAATTCTTAGATCACTCGACATTGTAGATTAATTTTCCACTTTCTGACAAATAGCGACATTTAAGGTTAATATCTTGCCATATTTACTGCCATTCCGCAAAAGTTTTAAACGAGAATGAGAATTTTCATTACTTTCCGCCGAAATGGCACGAACTGTGAATAGATTTTTAGAACCACAATTTAATGATCTTTCTAATGATGACATAATAAATGAGGCTTGTAGTTCAAATTTCAGGGTGTATACGGAATTTTCTGGATAAAATACCCCGACTTTTCCAGATCGTCTTGCAAAATTTTCCAGTACCTACAACCTGCTACGTTAATTCTTGATTTTCTACTGAAAATGAGAATTAGTATTAACTTTGGATAAAACTTCGCAAGTTCAGTATTATAATTCGAAAAATAATCAAATTTGATTAAGATCCATCGTTTTTGTTTTAGATTTTATTAAGCATCTCTTCAAAAAGCAATTTAAAAAAATTGATGACGTATGTGCTAGCGATCTCACCTTTCTGTACAATTTCTTGGTGTAAGAACACAGATGACAAATAAATCTTGGTGTAAGAACACAGATGACAAATAAATGACAGTTCTGTCACTTGTTTCCATTACAATATTAGATTTGACATTGACAAAATTAAAACAAGAATGAAATGCACAGGTTGGCTCGTACTTTTCTTGAGGACGAAGCTAATACGTCATCAAAATTAATATTTCGTACTATGGTCTTAGTTAGTACTGGTTATATTCGAAAATGCAAAAACACGTCAGAGCTCATTTTAAAAGATCTTTGAATCAGGACAATTATTCAAAGATACCGTTTTCTGGGTCGCGGTCGAGGGCCAAAACTTTATTTCCTGACTATACAGGGTGGGTAATTTTTCGATGCTCACCATTGGGATCTCCTAAACGGTAAAAGATACGCGGTCGGTTAAATTAGAGAAAAGTTGCGCTATTTCTTGGTGATTAAGCACCTGAAGAAAATTTTCCGATATTTTGATTCGTTCCTGAGTTATCACAAAAAATCTGAAAATTGCCAATTTAAAGAAAAATTTATATCATCCTAACGATTGATGTTATTTAAATAAAACTTTTAACTTTTATATTTTTGGCAGCTGTCAATTAAATGGCATTTACAGAAATTTTCTAGGCATTCTAGATTTTGAATAAAGGCAGTCAACTTTCCTTTTTCTTATGGGCGCCATATTGAATTTTAACACCGACGGATACACAGAAAAATTAGCTTCTCAAAAATATAACCAACTTTGACGTTTTTAAAAAAATATGTGAAAGCCTGAATCACACGACCGCAAGACGTAATTTATTACCGTTGAATTCAAGTGTTTTCACATGTTATAAGAGATTGAAGAAGTCGGCGTACTTTTTGCAATTGCTTTTCATCTAAGTTTAGACTGATTTTACAAATTATTCATACCAATTTTCAAATTCTGAAATCTGTCAAAAAAGTTCATGTTGAGTACATTTTTGATAAGCCAATTTTTTTGTGCATTTGATGGTGTCAAAATTCAATATGGCGGTCATAAAAGATTCAAAAGTTGACTGTCGTTATTCAAAATCTAGAGGGCCTAGAAAATTTCTGTCGATGCTATTCAATTGACACCTGTCAAAAATATAAAAGTTCCAAGTTTCATTTGAACAACATCAATCGTTAGGAAGATATTAATTTTTCTTTAAATTCGCAATTTTCAGTTTTTTTGTGATAACTCGGGAACGAATCAAAATATCGGGGAATTCTCTTCAAATTCTTAATCAATCGAAAAATTACCCACCCCCCACCCTGTATAGAGATTTTAAAGTCTATTCAAAATCTAAAAAGCCTAGAAAATATCCGTCAATGCCATTCAATTGACTGCTGTCAAAAATATAAAAGTTTCATTTAAATAACATCAATCGTTAGGAAGATATTATTTTTTCTTTAAATTGGGGGGCAATTTTGCATTGAAAACTTAACCACCCTATACAGGGTGGGAAAGTAGCTGTTTTTGAAGGTGATTAAGAGTCTGTAAAGAATTCTTCGATATCTTGATTCGTTCCTGAGGTATTCCGAAAAAACTGAAAACTGACATTTTAAAGAAATCATATCTTCCAAACAGTTGATGCTGATTAACTAAAACTTGGAATTTTTATATTTTTGACAGCTGTCAAGCCAATGGCATTTTCAGAAATTTCCTAAGCTTTCTAGATTTTGAGTAACGACAGCTAACTTTTCTTTTTCTTATGGCCGCCATATTGGATTTTAACACCATTAGGCACACAAAAAAATTAACTTTTCAAAAATGTAACCAACCGGGGCTTTTTTCAACAAAACATTTCAAAGCTTGAATCACACGATGCCAAGACGTGTTTTATTACTGTTGAATCCAATTGTTTTCACCTGTGATACGAAATTTAAAAAGTCTCTGTTCTTTCTGCAATTGTTTTCCCTAACTTTAGGCTGATTATACAAATTATTCAAATTTTGACAATCTGTCAAAAAAGTCCAAGTTGTTTACATTTTTTAAAAGCAATTTTTTTTGTGTATTTTATGGTGTTAAAATCCAATATGGCGGCCATAAGAAAAAGAAAAATTGACTGTCGTTACTCAAAATCTAGAAGGCCTAGGAAATTTCTGAAAAGGCCATTGACTTGACAGCTGCCAAAAATATAAAAGTTCCAAGTTTCATTTAAATAGCATCAACTATCAGGAAGATATGATTTTTACTTTAAAATGTCAGTTTTCAGTTTTTTCGGAATAACTCAGGAACGAATCAAGATATCGAAGAATTCTTTACAGACTCTTAATCACCTTCAAAAAGAGCTACTTCTTTGTAATTTACCCGAACTTCTATCTCTTATAGTTTCCGAGATCCCAATAGTGAGCGTTGAAATAGTTCCCACCCTGTATAACTAGTTTCGAAGTAGGAATAGCAGAGGTTAGTCCAGGCGTTGGGCCGAAAAATCGGTAAGGAAATGGAAAAAATAAACAGAAGTTTTTTTGTTGAAATGGTTAGATTTCAGGGCTACGAAAAGCATACTAAAAACTCGCCCTCTGCCCCAGCCTGGAACACCCCCAAAATATGCAAATTATGCGCAAAGATTACGTTTTTGCTTGCTCCATAACTCGTTTCTTCTTCATGGTACGAAAAATGTAGAGGTATACAATATTGAACACTAATAAATTGTTTACAAGAAAGTTCATATGTTATTCACCTGAGAGCAATAGTTTCGCCGCAGCAGTCGTGCAAAGTTGAACAACTCTTTCCAAACGAAGTTTGGGCTTTCGGGCAGAAATGAGATCAAAGCAAGACAAAAAGTAGGAGGAACATTTTTAGTTAAAATGACTCCTCCCTAGGGTACGTGGAATTCAGTTTTTTTCAATTTATTCAAAAAGAACAATTGATAGGAATCTGAAATTTAGAAGATTGACTAGTAGTGTAGAGCTTTGCTCTAAAATTTTTTCTATTTTTATTTTCATCAGAGGCGCCAAACGCATCGTTTTCGAATAAAACGATCCTAATTTGTTTAGAACCCCAAAATTTTTGATTGAAGATTTTAATATCGACTGGTGATTAGGTGACCCGTTGAAGAGCTGAAAGGCTTTTCAGAGCAATTGGTCCACGGGAAGTGCCATTTAGGCATATCAACTTGAAAATTTTAAACACAAGACATGGAAAACAAAGACCCACCCGATGGGAAGGTTTCAGTATTTCTCTGCTGCCTTTCTTCCTTTTTTCCAAAAATGCCCATCCCCTAGACTAGGTGGATTAAGTATTTAGTCTCGTATTAAGTGAACAATTCGAAATTTTTGACTCCTCTGCCTGGTTTTCACGACCCCCCCCCCCCCCCGACCCGCCACACCGGGCCCCCAGGCAGAGCCCTAGTGGTACTATTGATTACTTCACTTCCTTATGAACCCTATGGTCCTCTAATCAGCACCATAATTCTAATTCATAATGTAACAAAAATATAAAAATAAGTAGATATCACACAACTTATTACGAATTAGATTAGTTTCTCTTATGTTGTGCAACAGAAATTGATTTTTTTTATATTTTGCTATTTTGCAGAGCAATGAATATACTTGTTTCAACTTGAAAGATAGGGAAAGCTAAGTTAACAAAATCGAGCGCAATGTTTCTTTTTCAATTAAGAGATTCCATATCTTTAGATTTACAGGTGCAAATTTCTAGTCCACGTGTATCGTGACCAGGTTCGCTCTACCGAACAATAAACATTCTTCATCAAAGAAAGGTACATATGGTTATGCTCACCTCTTCCGTAGATATTCAAGTCGTCAGGTGTAGAAACGGATTGATATAAAGTTGTAATAAAATAATTTCATTCAAACTATGCCACATTCGAGTCAATTAATATGTGGACCAAAGGCAAAACACTCGGAAAATAGGTGAGAGGACGAAAACCGGTACTGCGCGCATTAAATGTCTAATGCTGCCCAGATGCGATCTGCGCAACTTTCATGCACATTTGACTTTCCTGACGACCGCAATACCACCGCTAATTTTAAACAGGAAGAACTAACTTTCCAATTACTGAGGAGAATGGAAAGTACGATCAAATGCCAATTATTTACATATTTTAAACAAATTTATCAGATCATACTTGAACGAATTGGGTACCCTAATTCTAAATAAATTGAATCTGAATCTTGCAATCACAGTCTTTCTTTGACTTCCGGTTGTTTTTACGATGTCATTCTTGGCTTGTGTTCTTGGCGCTAAAATTTAAAATTGCTAACACATGTAACGTTTTCCTGTTAACGATTTTGAGCTCGAAATCTGTTCCAGCAATGTGCAAACTACCCAGTTTCTCTAGAAAATACCCTTCTTTCTTTCTTGCCCCTAATCTGATTATCCAGTATCGATTTTGCACAAAATCGTTACACCTCTTTCTAACCTAAAATTTGAACATGTACTTTTCAGCTAATTCAACTTGTGCTTCCTGTTATTAACAACAATCTTTCATTATTGTTGTTTTTCGGCGTCTTTAGTTGATGATCAGTGAGCACAGCCAAGAATTTTTCGCCTAGCTACCAAAATGCTAAGATTTTTGGTTTTGATATTTTGTGTTGCTAAAAGTTTAGGCCAGGAAACAGGGGTAGGTGCCCTAGATCTATTAACGTAAATTTACTGAAGGTTTATTTCTAGCTAGACTTTCAGTTTCCAAAAAATGGACACACGAATAACTGGGCAGTATTAGTGGATACTAGTCGATTCTGGTTTAACTATCGTCATGTAGCTAATGTCCTCTCCATTTATAGGAGCGTGAAGCGTTTGGGAATACCAGATAGTCAGATAATTTTGATGATCGCAGATGATATGGCTTGTAATCCCAGAAATCCTCGCCCAGCTACAGTTTTTAATAATGCAAACCAACACATCAATGTTTATGGTGATGATGTAGAAGTGGATTATCGGGGTTATGAAGTTACAGTTGAGAATTTTGTTCGCTTGTTGACAGGAAGGTTGCCTCCGGGTACCCCCAGGTCAAAACAACTGCTCACTGATGAAGGAAGTAACGTTTTAATATATTTAACTGGACATGGAGGTGACGGGTTTTTAAAGTTCCAAGATTCTGAGGAAATCACTAGTCAAGAAATGGCAGATGCTTTGGAGCAAATGTGGCAAAAACAACGGTACATTTAATTAACAATGATTTCTGTTCATGTTAGTTTTTAGGTATCATGAAATTTTCTTTATGATCGATACTTGCCAGGCTGCATCAATGTATGAAAGGTTTTATTCCCCCAATATTCTCGCTGTTGGTAGTAGTTTGGTTGGAGAGGACTCTCTTTCGGTAATTTATAATTCCTCTTCCTTTCAATGTTATGAATTTTTTAGCATCATGTTGACCCTGCCATTGGTGTCTACATCATTGACCGTTATACATATTATGCACTGGAATTTTTAGAAAATGTCGATGCTCATAGCAAAAAATCAATGGGAGAATTTGTAAGTAAATAATTAATGCTTTTAGTCCAGGCAACGAAGGGGTTGTAGAGAACATGGAAGGGGGGAGAATTTTTCTCTTCGGGAATGTGTTGGGGGTAGTTAGGAGGTAAACATACTAAAAGTCCCCGCCCCTACCCCGCCCGCTTCAGGGTGGAGGGGGGTGGAAAGGTCCCTTTTTTTGTTTTTTCGCTTATAACTCAAAAATGGTGCGCCGTAGCGAAAAAATCCGTGTATGAAAATGAAAGCCTATAAAATTTTCTACAACCCTACTATTATACATTATTAAGGGAAAATGCACCGTTTTCGAGATATCCGCTCTCAAAAGACGCCAATTGTCAAAACAAACTTTTGCTTCTAATTCCTCATTCTTTTTGTTTTGCAGAAAAGTCGTCAGGAAGAAAGCTTTAGAGCGTTAAAGGACACCGCACACATCTTATGCATTTTTAAAGACCAGTTAATTTTCTTAATTTTTATATCGTTAGATAGGTCTTTAAATTATGAACAATTCATATCATTGCGCCAACTTCCCAGGAGCAATAGTTTGAACGCTATGAATTAATATGTCACCAAAACTCTTATGGGAATTTGCACGGGCGGCTAAAACAAACACGCCGTTGTTTATGACCCCTAATTGCCCATCATGAAGCAATATGCACCCTGCCGCGCCAGGTGGTCTGTTTGGCACGTTGCTTTCTCTTGTTACAAAGAAATCTGGCTGGACAAATGACAAATGCATATTTGCTTATTTAATTTTTTCAATGTATGTATTGTAGGTACCTATATTGATAAATTAAGTTGAAGTTGACTTAATTAAATTTTTTTGAGCCATACAAAGCAAACTTTATTTAGCACATATTAGTGGTTTTTATTATAAGAGCATATTTGCATATGTAAGTGGTGCATTTTTTGGTCACTTTTGAGATTGATTCGACATAAGGTGCAATAACAAAATTACATTTCCGGGAATTTTTAGACAGAGATTAAGAGAGATTATTTTTGAATAGGTTCGAGTTTTTAACTTTGTGACTTATTTTTATTTACCGAAATATACCTAATATAAAAATAGTATCCGTATGCACAATAATGTGCACCCTGGATTTTCAAAAACATCGAAGAAATCGGTCAAAAATCAAGATTTTTCAAAACCGGAAGTACACGTCAACCTTATTTTTTTAAAGCAAATTCAACCGGCCAATTACATTTTTAAAAATTATTTTTTCTATTTTGGCTGATCGTGAACATTTAATAAATTTCAAAAAAGCAAAAACAAATAAAGGGAAATGTAATTGCGCAGTTGAATTTGTATTAAAAAAGTAAGGTTGACGTGTACTTGCGGTTTTGAAAAATCTTATTTTTTGACCGATTTATTCGATGTTTTTGAAAATCTAGGGTGGCCGGGACCTGACTTCTGGTCAAGTATGATACATGTTTTTTACTTAAAAAAATTCGTAAATTCCGAATCCGTTGAGAAAAAAGTATGATTCCATTTAAAAAAACGACTTTTAGGGTCACTTCCGGTTTAACCGGAAGTCCAAGAAAATTTTTAAAAACGGTTTTGAATTCCCCGTATTTAATTGTACTTAAGCACCAAGTTTCAAAGTAAAATCTTAAGAAATAACGGAAATAACTGACCGTCCTGGGACTTTGTACTAACCCTGTATATATATATACAGGGTGGTTCCTGTTTCACTGCTCACCACTGGCATCTTCTAAAAGGTAAGAGGTACGAAGTCGGTTAAATTAGAGAAATATTGCACTATTTAAATTTCACTAGGAACTTTTATATTATTGACAGCTGTCAATTGAATGGCATAGTCAGAAATTTTTTAGGACTTCTAAATTTTGAGTATGTAACGGTAGTCAACTTTTTATTCTCTTATGGTAGCCATAATGTATTTTAACACCATCGGACACACAAAAAATTAGCTTTTCAAAAATGTAATCAAAATGGACTTTTTTGACAGATCGTCAAAATTTGAAAATTGATATGAGTAAGTTGTAAAGTGAGCCTAAACTTATGAAATAAATTTCAAGAGAGTACACCAAATTTTTCATCTCTTATGACGTCAAAAACAATTGAATTTTGAACGATAATATAATAAATATAGAAATCGTGCCACGCGAACATTTACATGTTTTTTCAAAAAAGTTCATGCTAGTTACATACATTTTTAAAAACCTAATTTTTCTTGTCTGTCCGATGGTGTCAAAATTCTATATGGCCGTCATAAGAGAATAAAAAAAATTACATTTTTATTTTACAAAAAAAAGATCAAAGTACCTGTAGGCATAATAATAATTTTAAAAAATGTATCATACAAACAAACGAAAAATCTTAATCTGATTGTTCCCGCCAAAATAGAGCTTTCTGCTTCTAATTTAAATTTGGTGAAGACTATCAGCTCACAAATGCTTTAATACCTGCAGGACTACTATAGTATCACGTCGCTCAACAAATTATGGTTAAAACTGCAGTGCTTTTTCAAATTTGCATCCCCAAGTTGTTTTTTTGGCGCGAAACAACTTGAGTATGCAAAGAAAGAAAAACCACTGTAGTTTTAACCATAATCTGTTGAGCGACGTGTTACGGGAGTAATCTTGCAGGGATTAAAGCATTTGTGAGCTGATAGTCTTCCCCTTTAAATTAGAAACAAAAAGCTCTATTTTGGCGGGAACAATCAGATCCCTACCTCTTAAGATTTTTCGTTTCTTTGTATGATACATTTTTTTAAATTATTATTATGCCTACAGGTATTTTGATCTTTTTTTTGTAAAATAGAAATTTTTTTTATTCTCTTATGACGGCCATATAGACACAAAAAAAATTAGGTTTTTAAAAATGTAACTAGCATGAACTTTTTTGAAAAAACATGTCAAAGTTCGCGTGGCACGATTCCTAGATTTTTTATATTATCGTTCAAAATTCAATGGTTGGTGTACTCTCTTGAAATTGTTTTCATAAGTTTAGGCTTATTTTACAACTTATTCTTATCAATTTTCAAATTTTGACGATTGGTCAAAAAAGTCCATTTTGATTACATTTTTGAAAAGCTAATTTTTTGTGTGTCCGATGGTGTTAAAATACAATATGGCTACCATAAGAGAATAAAAAGTTGACTACCGTTACTCAAAATGTAGAAGTCCTAAAAAAATTCTGACTATGCCATTCAATTGACAGCTGTCAATAATATAAAAGCTCCAAGTGAAATTTAAATAGTGCAATATTTCTCTATTTTAACCGACTTCGTACCTCTTACCGTTTAGAAGATGCCAGTGGTGAGCAGTGAAAAAGGAACCACCCTGTGTATATACATTCTTGAAGGAAATTTAACGCTCTAAAGCTTTCTTCCTGACGACTTTTCTGCAACACCAAAGACAGGAATTAGAAGCAAAAGTTTGTTTTGACAATTGCCGTCTTTTGAGAGCGGATATCTCGAAAACGGTGCATTTTTCCTTAATAATGTATAAAGGCGGAGTTGTAGAAAATTTTATAGGCTTTCATTTTCATTCAAGGATTTTTTCGCTACGACGCACCATTTTCGAGTTATAAGCGAAAAAACAAAGAAAGGGATCTTTCCACCCCCCTCCTCCCCTGAAGCGGACGGGGCAGGGGCGGGGACTTCTAGTATGTTTACCTCCTAACTACCCCCAACACATTCCAGAAGAGAAAAATTCTTCCCCCTTCCATGTTCTCTACAACCCCATTTTGGGCATTTGTTGCCTGGACTATTTCTAGACAACATCAAAGCATCATTTTTTCAGCTAAGTGTTTGTCCTAAGAGGGTCTGTATCTCGACAGTTGGCGTAAGAAAAGATTTGTTTAGAAGGGATGTCAGTGAAGTTCCAATTACTGATTTCTTCGGTTCAGTTAGGCCTGTAGAGCTTATAAGGAATGTGTCAAATAGTTTTCCCGTTTATTTAAACAATTCAAAACGAGAGTTGAACGTAATACCAAAGAAATACAAATATGCACCACCTTTAGTTAATTTTAATAGTTTTGTATAATTTGTTTGAAAAATAAAGAGCGATTTTTTTGCATGGATTTTTTGAATATCCCGCGTGAGATGTGTTGGTGACAAATGAAAATTCCCCTAAATAGTTGCAAGTTCCGATTGTCAAACAAACTAGACCAATCAGAAATGGACGTATAAAAGCGAAGTAACCTGTGTGTGCGTGTCATGTTTTTGGTTGTCAAAAATGGTACAAGCCGGTTCCAAAAAGTCTCAAATAACGAAAATAAATAGTAAAGCAGGTATAAGTAGCTTAATTGTTTTCGTTGTGCTTCTGTTAGCATGGATAGCCGGTTTTTCGTCACGACTATTCGCTGTTATTAGGTTTGAAAGTATAATTCATGAATTCGATCCATGGTAAGGAAATTTTACTCATTTTGAATTGGCAGGGGTGTTTATTTCACGTTATTTTAAGGTTCAACTACCGAGCCACGGCCTATATGGTCAAACATGGTTTTTATAATTTTTTGAATTGGTTTGATGAAAGGGCATGGTATCCACTGGGACGAATTGTAGGGGGTACCGTGTATCCTGGCCTTATGTTAACATCAGGAAGCATTCACTACGTACTTCACCTACTTAACATAAATGTTCACATACGTGATGTTTGTGTGTTTTTGGCCCCTATATTCAGGTATAATTGTTGCAAATTATTTTAATATACTTACCGAAGTTTGTAATTGTAGTGGTCTCACTGCAATATCTACATATTTCTTGACCAAAGAACTCTGGTCTGCTGGTGCTGGCCTTTTTGCAGCTTGTTTTATTGCCATAGTGCCTGGATACATTAGTCGATCTGTTGCTGGTAGTTATGACAATGAAGGCATTGCAATCTTTGCATTACAGTTTACCTACTTTTTGTGGATTAAATCTGTAAAAACTGGGTCAGTATTTTGGGCAGTGGCAGCAGCTCTCTCGTACTTCTATATGGTAAGTATTGTGGGTTCTTAATTATTATAAAATTATTTATGTGCATGTAATTTTGGTATTTCATGAGGTCTGTAGATATCTATTATCTAGAGTTATGTTCTCTTCAAAGGGGAGAGTAATTGCCACTACATTAAAAGAGCTAAATGTATTCTCAGTTGTTTCAAGATAATGGAGAAAATTTCATTGATTTTATTGATATATTATATTTTGCTTGATTTTGACTTCTCAATTGGATCTATCAGACTTCAGACCATTGATTAGGTGATGCTTGAGTTATTTATTTTTTTAAAGAAATGTGTTTAAGTGATGCTTGAGTTATTTGTTTTTTTAAGGAAATGTGTTGTCTCGTTCCCACAATTACCACCAATTCTCTAAGTAATTTTTCACAAAAAGCGATTTATTTCAAACGCCTAGCCCTAACTTGAAGTTACCTTGAGCTACCTTGAGGTTATTTGATGTAATAATAATAATATTGTCTTTATTGGATGCTGTTTACAAAATTAAATTTGAAAAAAGGCAGCAGAGAAGCGGCTGGAACCTCCCCAACGCATGGGTCTTTGATATGCCTAACTGGCACTTCCCGTGGGCCAACTGCTCTCCAAAGCCTTTCAGCTATTCAACGGACCACCTAATCTCCATGTACCAAATTTTAGCCAAAGCGATTCAGCAGTTTGGGCTATAACGTGTTTTTAGTGTTATTACAAAATTATTATACAGGGTGGGTAATTTTTCGATGCTCACCATTAGTATCTCGGAAACCATATGGAGGGTAGTTTAAATTGGAGAAAAGTTGCGCTATTTCTTGGTGATTAAGATTCTGAAGACAATTTTCCGATATTTTGATTCGTTCCTGAGTTAGCACAAAAAATCTGAAAATTGACAATTTAAAGAAAAATTAATGTTTTTACGAACGAAGAAGATAAAGTATAATCTATATAATAATAATCTGTGTGGGAGAGAGAGAGAATGAGAGAGGGGGGGGAGAGAGAGAGAGAGAGGGGGGGAGGGAGAGAGAGAGAGAGAGAATTGCCTTTCTATTAAAAATTTATATGCGGCATTAAAGTCACATATTTTATAATAAACTAAAATCTTTCAAAATTTGTACCTAATTTTTGTTTTTAATTATAGGTATCAGCATGGGGTGGCTATGTCTTCATCATAAATTTGATTCCCCTCCACGTTTTTGTCCTATTGCTTATGGGGCGTTTTTCGAACCGTTTATTTGCAAGTTACACCACGTTCTACATTTTAGGCTTAATATTTTCCATGCAAATTCCATTTGTTGGTTTCCAGCCAATCCGAACCAGTGAACATATGGCTGCATCAGGTGAGAAATTGCATTTTTGTTAAGAATAACAACGGTGATGTTTGCTAATGCTTCCAATTTTAGGGGTGTTTGCTTTATTATTCGCCGTAGCAACATTAAAATACCTCCAGACAATGATGTCCAAGTCAGAATTCAAATCGCTTGTAATTTTCGGCGGTTTAATAGCGGCTGGGATTGTTTTTCTTACTGTGGTTGGACTTACGTATGCAGGATATATTGCTCCTTGGAGTGGAAGGTATAAACAACTGTAGACATTATTATAGTCCAGGAGCTTTGGTATTCAGTTCGAATAAATTAACCAGAGAGCTGAAAATTGGTACAGTCGAAAAACTAAATAATGCACTTTATGCCAAATTCTTGAGCAAATAATTCTTAACTGGCTTACAGTCCTAGGTTATTTGATCCAGCAATACAACCCCTAATTGGTGCTGGTTCTAATGACATGGAAATGCACCACTATCGAAGGCTGGTTTTCTAAATTCTGAACGTAACGCTCAAGAGTTGGGTGCATTACTTACTTTCTCGACTGTACATGCCTTCATATAGCTCTTGAAAGTGTTAGGAAATCGGTTTCATATCTCCCTTTCTATTGACTTTACGACACATATACCAGATTAAAGCCAAGAGGATTCTCTACAAATAAGATATCTTATAATATAATATAGGAGAAATATTTTAAAAAAATATATCGTTTGAAATAACATTGCAAAAACTTTTTTGTGAGAAATTTTGCAGAAATGCCCGTAGCCACCTAACAGCTTGATAAAATTTTACAAAATAAATTGCAAGCATTGCCTAAGGGAGTGCCTTCAACTTGCAGTTTCAATAATTGAATTTGTTTTATTTATTTCTTGATTAACCACTTTTTCATCGCGTAATGGAGGTTGCATGAAACGTTGATTAATCAAGAAATGACTAGAAGAAATTCAATTATTGGTACATCCCTAGTCAATTAGATAGCTACGGGCTGAGGGATTTCTGCAAATTCTTCATATAATAATTTTTTGCCATGTGATTTTTTCTGTATTATACCAGATACTCATATTGTGGCCTTATATAACTCTGAAAAATGTTGACAATTCTGATTTTTATTATTTAATGGCAAAAACCCTTGAGCAATTATTTTGTCAGATTCCGGGAAAACGACTCATCGTAGGAAAAATTAACAAGTTACATTAGATGGGAGGTTGATGAGGTTATCGGACTGGGTTAATTAAAATTTACAATTAATGCTTACTAGTTTCGACGTATATTTTCGTCTTCATCAGAGCAAATTGTTAATGTTTGCGAGCTTGTGTGGATGGACCCGCATACGTGGAGAGCCGGAGAAAAGAGTCATTTGCTCCACGCAACCATCCATGCGTGGAGCAAATGACTCTTTTCTCCGGCTCTCCACGTATGCGGGTCCATCCACACAAGCTCGCAAACATTAACAATTTGCTCTGATGAAGACGAAAATATACGTCGAAACTAGTAAGCATTAATTGTAAATTTTAATTAACCCAGTCCGATAACCTCATCAACCTCCCATCTAATTTGCAAAATGGCGGACGTGACAAATTTAAATATTAACAAGTTACCTTATTTGTAGAGAATTCTCTTGGCTTTATATTGATACATAAGTGTTCTGGTTGTAAACTCAATAGAAAGGGAGATATGATTGAAAAACCGATTTCATAACACTTCCAAGAGCTGTCAAACAATAGGCACAGGGTAAGCTCTATGGTAATTTTTCCGAAGTTTTGCCGTATTTTTGTCTAAAGTTCCTATCCTAGTTATTATAGTAGTTGATCAAACATTATTTTCGTCAGGTGTGGCTATGAAAAACATTTATATAGTATTTGATTACTTCATGCGCACATATTTCAAATTTCTCAGCCACTCATAATGCCAATATTTTTTTTTCGCTTTATCATGCTATCTACTGCCTTACCGACGTTGTGGAAAGAGCTGTCTGTTGCAAAAATCGAGCCCCAATCCCAAAATACCGAATAATTTCTGGTTGGAACACCAAAAAGTACTGATTTTTAAAATATTATTGATGAATATTTGTTTGTAACACAAGTTTAAAGTAAAGGGAAAAAGAATAATGTTGGTCCGTACAAAAAACGTTGTGTATACCTCTGTTTGAAAGTGTTTGCAGACCTTAGCCATCTGCAGTCCTCGCTACGCTCGGACCGCGAATTCTGGTTGCGGTCTGCAAACATCTTCTTGCAAATTTTTGTATACCAATAACTATTGTGTCTAATAAGGTATAATGAGAACATTCGTTCATTACACATCCATAAACTGCCTCCCACAGGAACTTCTAATGCGCGCACGGGAAAAGCTTAGTTTCTGAACTGGTAATGAAATACATATATTATTTCGGCACTTCGACGAATAATACAATTGCCACGTACCAAATTGCAGCCAAATTGATCCAGTAGTTTGGACTGTAGCGGTTTTACTGTTTACGAATACATACGTACATATGTGCATACAGACAGACAGATTTCGTGGCTTTGGTTTTCTTAGAAAATTACTTTATAGTACACTATCACTAGAAACACTCCACTACACGGAAACACTAGATGTTCACTGCTGAGGCGTTTCAAAAGCCGAAGCTAAACAACCCTACCTACCAGAAAACTGAAATAGTTATAGGCCCACCCGCGTAGCTCCACCCCTCGGCTGTGAAAGTTAGACCAATCACAGGTCGAGAAATGGTCACGCGTGGGTGAACACTTGTAAATATAACAAGTTCTCCCTAAAGTAGCGTAAACAGAGATGAATATGCGATTGGGTCTGTATCAGCGTTCATAAGCCTATCTCTAGACTTATAAATGACGATACTTTCCATCTCAACAAGCATCTACCTTGTTAACTCTACAAACTAACTTAATATTATCACTTATTCTATGGTCATTTTGTAAAGCATGTAGGGCCACACTGGATTTCTCAGTTCTGCCATATTTAAGATGGGCTAAGGGCTCCTTAAATCTCTCTCAACACCAGATTTAAGGAGCACTTAACTCACCTTAAATATGGCAGAGCTGAGAAATCCAGTGCTGCCCTACATGCTTTACACAATGACCATAGAATAAGGGATAATATTAAGTTAGTTTGATGCTAGATGCGCTGGAAAGTATCGTCAAATATAAGTTTAGAGGTAGGCTTATGAACGCCGATACAGGCCCGATCGCATATTCTTCTCTGTTTACGCTACTTTAGAGAGGACTTGTTATATTTATAAGTGTTCACCCACGCGCACAGCGGTACAGAATCCCGGAAAATGGCCAAAAATTAGAAACGTTCAATGTTGTTTCAATATTTAAAAAATTTAATCGATTAGGGGGCGAGAAAACATTTTTTGTGTCCTAAAATAATGAAACTTGGAAGTTTTGACAATTAGATGACGACATAAACGGGAAAAATATTGAAAAAAATTAGGTCGATCTGGGGGGCAAATTAAGTGGGGCGAAAAAATTGTTTGGCTCCTAAAATTATGAAAATTGGAATGTTTGTCAATTACATATAGTATTAGGAAACGAAACTTTCGTCTTACGCAAAGATTGAAAAATCTCATCATTGCTTTATTGCGAATTTTGAGTTTAATATGAATACCTACAAAAATAGTTTGAAAAATTAGCTCTCGGATAGCCTTTACTGGCAGCAATTCAAAATAGTTGTGTGGCCAGTAGCAATGATTTTAGTTGTGAGGAAACACGAAAGTTTCATTTCTTTTTAGTATTTGTTACGAGAAGACCGGAAAAAATATCGAAAAAAATCAAATCGGTTTGGGGGGTGTATTCCAAGAAGGGGGTGTAACAACCATGTGTCTCCTAAAATTATGAAAATTGGAAATTTTGTCAATTAGATGACGACAAAAACGTAAAAAACATTGAAAAAAATCAAGTCGGCCTGGGGGATGTTAAGGGGAATAAGTAAAACTTTGTGTCTCCTGAAATTGTTCGTACTTATTGTTTATTTTAATATAGTCTATCGCGCTTAGGGGCACCAAATCTCAAGTCTGAATTCAAGTACTCAATTAGGGCTATCATCAAAGCCTAAAATTTTCGTCCGGAAACCCTGCGCATTTGGTGAAAAGTCAAGGTAAAAATTGGTTTCATAATAAAACGTTAATTTTGATGTACGGGGACCAAATGAATATTGATTAATGTTCAAAAATATACGTAACTTACAGATAAAGGTGTACAAAATTGATATTTCAAAGAATTTATGCTGAACTAACTCTTCGATTTGAAAAAATTATTATTACTGTTTGCAGTCTAGAACTAATGACTTTTTTTAAGGACGTCACAATTGACGCTAGTAACTATGACAGAACCGTGTTTCTGCGGTTTGCTTTATTTTTTCAGAGCTATTAATGCTATGCTAGGCGATATTTAGGGCTACTCAGTTAATTTGGTTTTTATGATTTTTGGCCACAAAATTTAATAATTGAGCCACTGTGACGCGTGACCATTTCTCGACCTGTGATTGTGTCTAACTTTCACAGCCGAGGGGTGGAGCTACACGGGTGGGTCTTTCAATATTTCAGTTTTCTGGCAGGTAGGGTTGTTTAGCTTCGGCTTTGATAATGAGCACATTGTGTTCGAAAGGCGTCAGCGGTGAAAATCAAGTGTTTCGGTGCAGTGGGGTGTTTCTAATGATAGTGCATTTTTTCACCGAAGTTGTCCAGTGTTTCCATTGTGACTTTATAGTACAGTCAGGGACGTTGAAAAAGCCGACCAAACCGTTACGAATCCCTCGGTCGTCTGTTTCTGAAAAACCTAATATGTTGGCTATTTCAATTTTTACTACAGTTTATAACGCCTCTGTATACTTTTATGCTTAATTGTATATATTTACTGCATAATCTTTGTTGAACGTTTCAGGTTTTATTCGCTTTGGGACACAGGCTATGCAAAAATTCACATCCCCATCATTGCGTCAGTTTCTGAACATCAACCCACCACGTGGTTTTCGTTCTTCTTCGATTTGCACGTGTTAGTTGCAACTTTCCCCGCGGGTTTGTGGTACTGCATAAAGAACGTGAATGACGAGAGGGTGTTTGGTAAATGTTCAAAGTTTCATATTTAACCCTTAACATTTGAATTTCAGTGATATTGTATGCCTTAAGTGCAGTTTATTTTGCTGGAGTAATGGTTCGGTTGATGCTTACTCTGACACCCGTAGTGTGCATCTTAAGCGGTGTAGCATTTTCGGGTCTGTTGGAACTGTTTTTGAGAGAGGACGACACATCTAGAACGGACGAGAGCGAGGAGGACGACCAGTCACCGCACAAGACTGGAAGATTATACGATAAAGCGGGTCGTGTGCCAAAAATGAAACATGAACAGACCAGAGAGCAAGATGGTTTAGGCGCAAATACCCGCAGTGTAGTTACAGTTATTATAATGCTGTTACTGATGCTCTTTACTGTACATTGCACTTGGGTCACAAGCAACGCCTACTCAAGTCCTAGTATTGTACTTGCATCCTATGGAAATGATGGCACGAGGCAAATATTAGATGACTTTAGAGAAGCTTATTTCTGGTTGTCCCAAAATACAGCCGACGATGCCCGTGTGATGAGCTGGTGTGAATTTTGATGAAGGGATTTTTGTCTACAATCTAAATTGTGTCGTTTTAGGTGGGATTATGGTTATCAAATAGCTGGCATGGCCAATCGAACCACTTTAGTAGACAACAATACCTGGAATAATAGCCACATCGCTCTAGTAGGCAAAGCGATGTCATCAAATGAAACAGCTGCTTATGAAATCATGACTGCTCTGGATGTCGATTACGTCTTGGTTATTTTCGGTGGAGTGATTGGTTATTCTGGTGATGATATAAACAAATTTTTGTGGATGGTCAGAATTGCTGAAGGGGAGCATCCTAAAGACATTAGGGTAAGTCTCGTACCTGGTGGGAGATAGAAACTCTACAAACTCAAATTAACAAATTAAGTAACTTATTTATTCACCTTAAAGCATTACAAATTAAAAATTTCAACATGATTGCCATTTTCTTTCAGACATTTCTCATAGATCAGGATATTTTTCCTCAAAATTCTGATTGTTATGCGATTTTCTATCATTTTGGAATAATAATTTCTAATCTCTCATATCATTATTCCATTTGCTTTAAAAAGAAGCTATGATATTTTATCCTTCCACAAGGATCTAATCTTGCCAAATATAATAATTCTTATCGATAAAATTCGTAATTTTTTACCTCAAGTTTCTTGAAGCAATTTTATGATTGATTAAACAACTCAAGAATTTTAAACCAATCAAAAGTCAGAATTTATAAACAGTCGACCAATCACCATGGTTTTGAACTGAAAAACACCACGAGTGAAAAGCAGGACGGTTTTCCAGCGAAAATCGCACGATACTAATCATTATCCAATAGAGAAATTGATTTCTGTGTGTTTACCATGGCAACTCGAGGATTTCCTGGAAATTTTTGATACCTACCTAGACCAACCTAAACGAAATTAATAAGTGGAAATTTTTATGTCAAATTAAATGTCAAAAATCATTTCTATTCAATTTCTGGGGCTGTATCGTTGCTATTTTCTTACCGAATCTGCATTCGAGCATTAATTCATTTCCTGGAAATTTTAGTCGTGCATCCCAACAACGTAATCGGGCCCTCGTGTTCCACTCGGGCCGATTAATACGTTGTTGGGATGCACTCCAAAAATTTCCGGAAAGAATTAATGCTCTTGTGAGATTATAAGTGAAAATCGCACGATACTAATCATTAGCCAATAGAAAAATTGATTTCTGTGTGTTTACCATGGCAACTCGAGGATTTCCTGGAAATTTTTGATACCTACCTAGACCAACCTAAACGAAATTAATAAGTGGAAATTTTTATGTCAAATTAAATGTCAAAAATCATTTCTATTCAATTTCTGTGGCTGTATCGTTGCTATTTTCTTACCGAATCTGCATTCGAGCATTAATTCATTTCCTGGAAATTTTAGTCGTGCATCCCAACAACGTAATCGGGCCCTCGTGTTCCACTCGGGCCGATTAATACGTTGTTGGGATGCACTCCAAAAATTTCCGGAAAGAATTAATGCTCTTATGAGATTATAAGTGAAAAAATTTATGTCAAACGAAATGTCATGGCAACGAGCAGGGCAACCTTATTGTTTCCATTGAAATTTCTTTTGTTGTTTAATCATACGAATATAATTCGTGGTCTGATTTTTTCTGCAAAATTTGCTTATAAATACATTCGTAGCTTTTGCTTTTGGAAAATCGCCACTCGCGCTGCAGCGCTCGTGACGATTTTCGTTGCAAAAGCTACTCATTTATTTGTTTCGCAAATTTTGTCGGAAAAAATCAGTACCACTCGTTATATTATATACGAAAAAATTTTCGATTTATGCTCAAAAGATTAAAGCTCTCGGGCTCTAATCAAAACATAAGTCCCCAAATATGTGTCATAAAATCGCTTCAAGAAAGTTTTGGTAACAAATCAGAAATTTTATGGATACAAATTTAAGGTCTTGTTATATACAGGTTATCCCTCGACGAGCGTCAGTTAGCCGTATCTGGAGAACTGTTTCTAGCAGCGTCATGAAAATTTGTACCCCTTTTCAATTAATTTTGAATCGACGTAAAATATTTTCATAAATGGCGCACTTCTGGTTATACCGGAAATAGGTTCTAACTAACTATTGTGATATTTTTGGATTTTACGTTTAATACTACATGAACTTTTACGAAGAATTGCTATGCCAAAAATCAACCGTTTTTGAGAAAATCCAGAATTTCGCTTTTTTATGTCTTGTGCAGGCCTAACTTCAAAAAGCTGTAACATCCTTACAGTATGAAATGAGAAAAGGATATTAATTTGGCACCCTCTAATGTAGGGTGTATCCGCCCCTGGACTCAAATTGAGTCAAATACATACAGGGTCTCTACAAATTTTTCGTCAACTTCATTGGTCAAAAAGTCAATTTTTTCAAATGGAATGCCCCAACTATTTTAGGGCACATCGATGCAGAATTTAATTCACCCATTGCATCAAAGAGCAAATTGTAAGACTGCATGCGCGGCGGGAATTTTGCCCCGCCCATTTCTATTTGAATCTCGTAGAAATGGGCGGGGCAAAATTCCCGCCGCGCATGCGGTCTTACAATTTGCTCTTTGATGCAATGGGTGTATTGTCTATCATTTTAATCCACATGTTTGCCTTAAAATAGTTGAAAACATTGACGTTTTGACCAATGCAGTTGATGATGTTTAAAAATTTGCAGAGAACACTCTGTATGTATTTGACCCAATTTGAGTCCAGGGGCGGATACACCCTACATTAGACTCCATACCAAATTAATATCGTTTTCTCATTTCATACTGTAAGGATGTTACAGCTTTTTGAATTTAGGCCTGCACTTGACATAAAAAAGCGAAATTCTTGATTTTCTCAAAAACGGTTGTTCACCTAAGTTCACCTAAAATTAAACGTAGAATCCAAAAAATAAACAGGGTGTTCCATTTAAAATAAAGAAGTTAGTTAGTTAGGCTAACTGACGCTCGTCGTTTTGAAATTTTTTTTTTGCTAAGGTGGTATTGACTAAGGGCTACTTTTACCGTGTCCAAGACTCCGAGTTATGAAAACTCAGGGTCATTGGCCACGATATTGTCTCATTTCTCATTGGTTGTCTTATGGCAAATTGTATTTTCTACAGCCTGTCCCACTGAAGATGAAGACATATTCATGTTTTCGTTACTTTTAACGTAGCCTATGGCCATTTTTCAAAATTTTACTTTTCGATCAAGATATCGAAACATTTCATAAAAATTTTCAATTCAAGATTAGTATTTTTTAATTTTTCAAAAAAAAATATAATAAAGGTCCGAATTGTAAGAAAAAGTTGTTTAGAATTAAATTTTGACCTCAACTTTTGGATTTGACTTTCGAAAAATTACAAGAGAGCTAAATAGACCAGGCTAGTTTTGATTTTCGCGACTCGTTAGAAGCAAATCGGATAACTTTTTGACGAAAAATCTGAAAATTGAGGTTTCAAATAAAAATTATATCTCCCTAACGATTGATGATATTTAAATGAACTTGGAACTTGTAAATTTTTGACAGCTGTCAATCGAATGACATCCATAGAAATTTTGACCGGTTACTTGTAATCACTCTACGAAGTAATGTGAAGGTCTGTACAGTCGGGGACTTTGAAAATGCCCACCCCACTGCGACGACTCACTTGGTCGATTGTATCACAACGTGCTAAATGTTTAGCCAATCTGTCAGGCAAACATCAAACGAATTTCAGCGATGCAGTGGAACAAGTGAACCGTCACGGTGGGGTGGGCATTTTCAAAGTCCCCGACTGTACGAGTTTTCAACTCTCTCTGTAATTTTTCCAAAGTTTTTCCGTATTTTTGTCTAAAGTTCCTGGGTTAAAATTAAAGCAAACTTCGCACTTTTAAATTTGAAAATAAAAAAATCGAATTTTCAATTCAAACTTGGGTTGGTATAGGGTCAAAACAAGATTGCGAATAATTTATTCTTATGATATTTTTCCGATATTTTGAATACTGAAAATTGAAAAATGACCCTTAGCTGAGGTCGCAGTAAGCCAAGTTTACAACATACATTCGAATTGAGCTCCAAAGGGTGCATCCTTACTCATCGAAAAGTAGGTAACCAAAATCTTAAGTGGGACACTATGAAAATTATACAGGGCGTCCCGTAATTATGATACCGACGCTTAACCTGAACTTCCTTACATAAAAATGTCGAAAAGTTTTTACGAACATGTGTCGAAAAATGTCTCCTAAGGGAGGTAAGGCCCCTCAAAGCCACTTCGTAAGTGTTTTTTTTTTGTAAATATCTTCAAAATGGTTAAAGACAGCAACGTGAAATTGGATTCCTTTAGTAAGTCTTTGATGCTGAATCCATTACTGTGGTGAAAATTTTAAAATTTTGATCATAAGCGCCTCTACCGGGGGGCTTAAGATTAAATTTGCTTACACATTTTTGAAAGTCGTTTTTTCTCAAATTTGATACCAGAATCTGAAAATTTGAAGGTTTTTACGTAAAAAAGGTATTCTTGTTGAACGTCGCTAATACAGTTTTTGAAAAAAATTGGTTTTCTTTGGTTGAGGGCTCCAAAACGTGTGATGGAAGACATCAAAATACCGTAAATAAGTTCATGGGACGGTTTCTTAATTAATTCTAAAAGAAAACTTCATATGGACTTTTCTTTCTAGAATGAAGTAAGAAATCGTCCCATTAACTTATTTACAGTATTTTTAGATCTTCCGTCACAAATTTTGGAGCTCTGAACCAATGAAAAGCCATTTTTTTGCCAGGCAAGAGTACCATTTTTACGTAAAAATCTTCGAGTTTTCAGATTCTGGTGTCAAACTGAAAAAAAATCGACTTACAAAATGTTTGAACAAATTTTGCCCCCTAGTACGTGACGCTTATGATCAATATGTTAAAATTTTCACAACGGTAATGAATTCAGCACCAAAGAACTTACCAAAGGTAATTTCAAGTTGCTATCTTAAACCGTTTTGAAGATATTTAGAAAAAACACTTTCGAATTGGCCCCTATAAGAGTGGCTTTAGGTCCCTTAGGAGGCATTTTTCGGCATATGTTCATAGGAACTTTTCGACATATTTTTATGTAAGGAAGCTCTGGTTAAACGTTGGCATCATAATTGCGGGACACCCTGTATGTAGGTACTTATGTATGAAAATAATCGGACAAGGTAACTCTTTATTGTATGTCTTTACAGGAAAGTGATTATTTCACGGAACAGGGCGAATTCAGGGTAGACGCTGAAGGTTCACCAACACTGCTTAATTGCTTAATGTACAAACTGAGCTATTTCCGATTTGGAGAATTAAAATTCGATTATCGCACGCCGTCTGGTTTTGATCGTACACGTAACGCCGTTATTGGAAATAAGGACTTCCAGCTCACCTATTTAGAGGAAGCTTACACCAGCGAACATTGGTTAGTGCGGATATACAGGGTGAAAAAACCAGATGAATTCAACAGACCACGCATATCAGTGGCCAATAGAGTGATCAAGTCGCCAAGTTTCGTATCTAAAAAGGTAATTACATCACTAGCTAATAAATAATATAGATTTATATGTCCACAGAGCACCAAACGTAAAAAGGGTACAATAAAAAACAAGTCTGTAGTCGTAAAAGGTAAGAGACTGTCAAAACAATTGTAGCATTGCAGAAACTAAAGGCGTTTGAATAATTGTTGATTGTTTGGGTACCATCTTTTGGTTAAATGTAAATTTTCTTTTGATTGTTATTATTAGTGTGAAATATTTTATGTTTAGAGAAAGTTCTGCAGCGTTTTGAAGTCATCGGTTTTCACTATGTGATAATTGTGTAAAAATAAATCAATAAACGACTTTTTGCACAAAACCGACCATGGTATCATTGAACAGATTACGCATACTGATTTTTTATTAACATTATTTGTTTACTCAGAAGTATGTACATCTCAGAAATGTTACATGTAAACAACTTAGGTTAAGGAGCTAACTATTATGTAGATACACTTACATTTAGTTTTCATAACAATGAAGATACAAACCGTTGATATAAATTAGACTTTATTTAACATACAAAAGGCCATTCGCGCCACAATTTTGGTACAAATTATTTCCAATTTTATTGCAGTGGACTATTAACATGAGGGAGGAGTTGCAATTTACCGTAAATATAAAATTATTTGTTTACATTTCTTTATTCTGCTAAAGACACTATCTAAAATATACAAAATCATCGTCAAATCCAATTTAGATTCTTGCTTTACAACCAATTTCCTACCTAGCAAAAATTGAAAAACCCGACTATCGCCGTTTTCATATTTACAACCTAAGAAGAATACGTACAAGTATAAAAATAATATACAAAGAATTTATGCGGAGCAGCAATGCAATCTATGAAATAAATAAAAATAAATTACAAAATTATTGTTAACAGCTCGGTATTTGCAAGTATTGACACGATTATTAAAATAATTCATCAACTATAAAATGAAGTCACCATTAAAGCTGAAAAAAAAACTTCCATTTACAGGCAAATGAACAAATAAATACAATTTGTAATTTAATTAATGGTTGGAGTAAGATTTCACTGTGGATTGTTTAAAACTAAAATTTATTGTTTACTGTGATAATTGTACTGTTAAGGTATGTAATCAATTAAAATCGCCTATTAAGAATGAGATTGTGGTTCAACGGGCAAGAGAAACGAGGACGTTTGTGCGACCATACTATCCCCACACGGAGTATAACCATTATGAAACACCTCAGGAATCTGCACAAAGGATTCAGCTAACGAATGTTCATCTAAAAGGGATTCTAAAAGTCCTTGAGATTGGCTTAATTTTTCAAGGGATTTGACATCATTGTCCACGGCCGCTAACGCTTTCTCTAATTCTTCTGCTTCTTCTCTGGAAGGTTCGTACTCCCCATTTCGGTTTACTGCGAACAAAACCGTCGGAATTTAAAATAAAACAACAACGAATTACCTGCAAAAAAGTCACTAAACTCGTCCACTTGTATTGTGCTAAGTACGTTACTTATGTCAGTTTCTTCTAACAGGTGGGAGGCTTGGGTCTCTAAAACTTGTTCTAAACCATCAGATTCATTCAGTCCTAGCACATGATCCACCATGTGCATATCTTCCAAATCAGGCGACTCTTCTATAACCTCTTCTGAAAATAAATAATAATAATAATATTACATTGCTTCCAAATAAATTACAATTCCTTCCTTATATATATAGTAAGTAGTAACTTTCTAAAGTAATTTTTCCTATTACGTATGTCGTGATTCGAAAAAGTCGAGTCTGCCATGCAAGTAGCGGGACAACGCTCAAGTATGCCAAAAAAACTAGTCTCATTGATGGAAATCATTAACGCTATGCTACCATTTTTATATGAATTACGGACACCTCGAAGGCGAAGTGGCAGACCGGTTTTTTTGGACACTTCGAGGTGTCTGTAATTCATATAAAGGATTTCAGCGTTACTGATTTCACTTTTTTACCATACTTGAAGCCCCATTGCGGGGTCCTGTCCCGCAGGTACCCTGGCAGACCGCCAATTTCTATATTTATGACACGTAAATTAACGAATAATGTGGAAAAGAATGTTAATGAAATCAGCCGAATATTTCTGTCGCTGCCTCCCCGACTAATAGCAAAAGGGTTCGATATAATAAAAAACACCTAATATTGACAGTAGAGAAGACAAAAAAATAAAATTGAATAACATATTATCAAAAGCAGAATAGAGCTTTCATATGGTGACGCTAAAAATGGGGATTTGCATTTAAAATTTTAAAGTTGATATGCCAATCGATGTTGAAGAAAACCAAAGTCATTTCGTAATATTTGTTGAACAGTTTCATCTGGTTTTTGATTCAAATAACACACAAAGTTACGGCTCCGGACGTTTTTCGCGTGACAGCCTGAAACGTATTTTTCATTATTTATGAATCGATTTGAATGAATTTTGGAGGGCCCAGAATAGGTAATAAATGCCATTATTTGCACCAATTAGATAATTTTTATCACTTCCGGTGTCACCGGAACTGCAATGGTTAAAAATTTTAAATGGGGCGCCCTGTTACAATGTACTGCGACTTCATTTTTCGATATTTTGCTTCGCGATAAAGATACCGAAAAAAGTTATTCAGAATCTAATTTTGACTCCCTATGACAAGTTCTTTTAAGCTTGATTTTGTCCGTTGTGCTGAAGGTACCGAAAAAAATTACTAAGGAAAAGTTGTTCAAAAGTCACTTTTGTCCTCAAATTTATCGCGATTTTTCTAAAATTTAAAATCGGAATTTTAAATTGAAACTTGGCATGTATGGTCAAAGCAAGATTCCGAACCAGTAACTCTCATGAATTTTTTCGATTTTTTAATCGCGAAGCAAATATTGAAAAATTCGAATTGACTACCTCAAAAGATGCGCCTTACGAAGTTCTATGAGTGTGCAAAAACCCAAGTCTCCACCTACAAAAATAAGGAAAATATTTGTGTCTTCGTCTTCACTGTATAATTATATTTTTGGAATCTAAAAAACATTAATGATACCACATTGTCATGATGTTGATCACTTTGTCCTGCGACCCCCCCAAAATCATTTCATTGATATCAGGGAATTTTATAAAAATAAGATTTACAATAATTGGAGACGTTTAACAACGAACCTAACAAAACTTAAAATTAATTCTTATGGTTTTGGGGCATTAACTCATTATTTTCAAATACAACCATAGTGGCGTACTGGTCAGAATAAATTGAAAGTTTTCTTGTGGTTGCATTGATATGATCAGATTTAGGGTTTTAGTTCGAAATTAACATGATAATGGGCAAAGAGGATACAAAAATTAAAACAAAACAAAAATTCATAACAATGGTCAAAATATGGTAACTAAAAGCTAAAAACGTCCATTATTGGAAAGGCCCATTCTTAAGCCTGCCTGGGGTGCGAGACGTACGCGTAGACTGCGGAAATTGTACAGGGTTGGGCAAAAACATGGAATAATGCCCACAAATCGTAAACTTTTAACCTCCCCACTCCACTTCACCACTTAAAAAAAAGGAGCTTACTGCAAACACTAAATTTTTCGAATTTGAGATAACACCAGATCTTCACGTTTTGAGGTCTCAGGAACCCAAAAAAGTAGTTTTAAAAATGTGTCTGCTTGTATGTACGTACATACGTACATTCGTTTGTAAACACGCCACAGCCAAAACTGCTAGACCGATTTGGCTAAAATTTGGTACGTAAGCATCTCATAACTCAACTTAGATCTGAAAAGCATTTGGGGCCAATCGTGCAACCAGAAATGTCATGTTGACACATCAACTTTTAAATTTTAAATACAAACCCCCATTTTTCACGTCACCATAAGAAAGGCCTTCTAATTCTGCTTCCAAAGATGTATTCACTCTCAGTGTCCTTTTGACCAAAAACTAAAAAAATCGAAATTTTTATCGGACTTTAAATTTGCGGTACAGCCCAAGCCCCTGAACCGATTTGGCTGAAATTTTGCACATGAGGATTGTATTACACGTCGAAGTGCTGAAAAAGTTTTGGATTCAATCGACCCACGGAAAGTGCCGTTTTCAGATTTATTGTCACCACCATGGTTTTAAATAAGATAAAATTCATTCGCATTTAGCACTCTTTTGGGTAGAAAAATCGAAATTTTGTAATAACACTAAAACCACGTTATAGCCCAAATTGCTAGATCGACCCCCCATTTTTCACGTCACCATAAGAAAGGCCTTCAAATTCTGCTTCCAAAGATGTATTCACTCTCAGTGTCCTTTTGACCAAAAACTAAAAAAATCGAAATTTTTATCGGACTTTAAATTTGCGGTACAGCCCAAGCCCCTGAACCGATTTGGCTGAAATTTTGCACATGAAGATTGTATTACACGTCGAAGTGCTGAAAAAGTTTTGGATTCAATCGACCCACGGAAAGTGCCGTTTTCAGATTTATTGTCACCACCATGGTTTTATAAATAAGACAAAATTCATTCGCATTTAGCAGTCTTTTGGGTAGAAAAATCGAAATTTTGTAATAACACTAAAACCACGTTATAGCCCAAATCGCTAGATAGACTTGGCTGAAATTTGGTACATGGAGATTAGGTGACCCGTTGAAGAGTTGAAAGGTTTTTGGGAGCAATTGGTCCAAGGGAAGTGCCATTTAGGCATATAAAATTTTAAACACAAGACACGGAAATCAAAGACCTACGCGATGGAGAGGTTCCAGCCGCTTCTTTGCGATCTATTTAAAAAAAAAAAGCTGAAGTGTCCTTTCGTTTTTTTGAATAATTTCTTCGATGTTTTTGAAAATCTAAGGTGACCGCCACTGCACTTCCGGTGGAGCATAAAAAACTTGTAATTCCGAATTAGTTTTAAAAAAGTGGTTTCCATTTATGATGACGTCACTATGTTAAAACGCACAATCTAAAAAATTGGCAATCAAATGTAGAATGCAAAAAACTCTGTACCCCTTAAATTAGAGGATTTTTGCAGATTCGACAATTATTGTGGGCATTATTCTATACTTTTGTCCCACCCTGTATAAGAACGTATCTGTCAGATTTCAGCAGCCTACGCCTTACGTCTCGCACGGCAAGAGGTACTACATAGATAGAGAAGAGTTTTTGATCGTTACGATATACAGGGTGCCTTAAAATGCTCGCAACATCTTTTAATGGAGAATTCAGCATTAAATTCTGAGTCGATTCTTGTTTTTGAAAATTTGGGTCCAATAGTTCTTGAGTCATAGGAGATTTAAGAGGACCAATCAGATTTCAGCTCTGAATTGCTTCATAAGGTAATTTAATAATAGGTTCAATATTTCCTAGGTAAACAAGATAACTATCAATGATTATTTTATTCATTAAGTATTGAACCAATCCAAAGCAGCATTTAGTATACCAGTAACCAATCAAATCCTGATTACAGTGATAATACTACAACGCCAACTTGACACTACTTACTCAATACTTTAATTTATAAAATAATCTGCAAAATACGATTCGTAGTCTCTTGGTTGCCTTGTTGAGTCCTCATGGATGCACTGCTTGTCAAATGGTAGATTTTTTTCGGCCAAAGAGGACTCGAGCAAGCTCTCGTCCTCTTTTTAGGCTAAAAAAATCTACCATTTTGACTCGTAGTTGACAACCATTTGGACGTCAAAACCTGCGGCAATCAAGAGACTACTCGTCGTATTACTATTGATTATTTATATTGTATCTTGTTACCTAGGAAATAGTATCACATGACATGACTAGTTTTTTTAAGGTACGCACGGTATACCCTACAACTCTAAATCGCTTACCAACAATGATTGGTTCAGATGTTATGTCATTTGGTGTTGTTGTTTCTGATGTTTTAGGAAGTGGCTTCTTTTTCTTTTTGTTGCGTTTTTGTGGCCGAATCATGGCCGATGGTTTAACCTTTTTTCTCAGTTTCTTTGGTTTGGCTTCTTGGTATAATTTGTAGTTATCCTAAAGAAGCAAATACGTTAATGATAATAACGAGAAAAACGACGAAAACATACCCGCTTTCTAGCATGTTCTGGACACAATGGTAATTCATGAGTTATGTCAAAAACAGGCACAGAACATTGTGTATTGTCAGCAAACTTTGCCGTACAATAACCATACAAAATTTGTTCTGCGTTCAACATAATGTGTAGCGTACAGTGTTTTGTACAGGGTAATGCTTGTTGTGAACATTCCTCTACTTCGCACAATCTTGGTATAACTAGTCGGTCGTAACCCACTTGGTGTTGATTTTTTGCAAACGACTTCACCAGCTCTGACCGTTTTATGCACACTTCTGGAAGCTTGTGTGATTTTCCAACGTTGCTTCTCATAATTTGTTGTAAATGTCTTAGGAATTCATGACGTGTGATCTCGATTCTTTCTTCCCTCGATCGATCTTCTACTTTGAATTTCTGAAAAAAAAAAAAAAACGATGTTTTGAATTCGAAGATTTCGTATCCATTGCGCGACATTATAATACCGTGTTTGTAGAAGAGCATTTCGTTTGTGTTTCGGCTGCTTGTTATTGCAGTAAATGCAGTAAGTATGTAAGTCTGCAAAAACAATACAACATGCATCAGAAACACAACAACTTAGGTGTGATCGCACCTTTGGGCTTTTATAACGTGATTATTAAAACCAATACCATCGAAGATTCAACCTCGGATTCAACATTTTGCAACTTTTGATAACCAATAAACAATAATACCTATTATTGCGCGTAAATCTTAATTAGACAGGTACTCAATACATTTAATAGAAATAGTAAAAGTTTGGACTTGCCTAATAGGCAAGCCATAATATGGCTCGATATTGAAATTTGATGAACTTAAACGAAGAAAGAAATTTAAAGTCTCTATATACAGGGCTGTCCCAATTGTCTGCATTCGGTCGATAACTCTATTGCTGTTAGAGATAGCGAAAAATTGTTAAATACAAAGTTGCAGAAGGTCAAACAAGGCACATTTTAAAAATACAATCCTGTATACAGGCTGTCCCACTAAGGAGTAAGAACACAAACATAGGTTTTTTTAAATGGAACATCCTGTATTTTAATTTTTTATTGGATTTCATCTGAAGCGAATGGTTTAGAAGATATTGGCAATTTTGCGGGAAAAATTACTTTTGCAGTACTTATTTTGAAAAATCACCCCACAACCAATTTTCAACCTTTGGTTTTGAAAATTTAGCATGCTATTAAGGAAGGTTTGGGCTATGTTTAAAGCTCTTGAAAACGGTCTTAGCTTCTTAAGTTCGTCCCCAGTAACATTATGAACCTTCAAAAATGTAGAGGTTAATATTTCGAAATTTTTAAATGGCACCACCATGAAATGTTATAGCCGTAGGTTGTAAAATTAAATTTGCTTTCGTTTAATATAAAATGTTCCTATATCCAAGTTTAGTATTTTTCGATTTATTCAGTAAAACACAATTTTCATCTTTTTCTTCCTGATGTCTTTAGACGGTTGGCTCTGACTACATTTCATTGTAGGTGCCAAATGTGTTATCAGTCGAATTACAATTTCTATAGATTTAATATTTAAGGCTTCATTCCACAATTTGCCCAATTGTCTTTGGGCTACAAACAGGACCTGCAATAAATTCTGTGTCTGTAAAAACAAAGCGTAATTATTATAATTATCACCAAAAACGCCCGCTATACCGAAAAGGTTTATTTCAGCAGCTAACATGTTTCGAACACAAACTGCTCATCATCAAAGCCAAATCATTGGGATTAAAATCACTTTATTTTAACAGAGTACCTACCTGCTGTTTTTTAAATAACAGAAAATTAAAAAAAATTAGAGTCGATAAATAAGGGCCGATTTCATAATAAAAGTTAAAGGTCCTTTAAATTTAAAGTCGACTTTAACTGGGATTTTGACCAATCAGGAGCAACCTTTCTGGAATGTTGCTAAGCAAATATTTAAAGGACACTTTAATTTTGATTATGAAATTAGGCCTAAGTATGTAATTAAAAAAGTACCTACCCATTCTAAAAGTGCAGTTGTTATCTATTTATTTCATTTTGGTAAGCACCTAAGTGCTGAAAATGTTTTAACTTTTTTGAGTAGGTACATTCTTGTGTTCCATAAATGAACATTAAAAAAAAACATTTGATCACAATTTCTGGTTAATTAACGCAGGATTCCGGCTGACAGAATTTGTGACACGTATTGTGACATGTGTCCGAGCAGCCTTTTAAAAACATTATTGTAAGCCAAAAATGGAAATTCCTAAAAATCATATTTTACTGAATAAAACGAAAAATTCGAGACTTGGATATAGGAACATTTTATATCAAACGAAAGCAAATTTAATGTTACAGCGTATGGCTATAACATTTGATAGTGGTGCTATTTAGAAATTTCGAAATTTAAACCTCTACATTTTTGAAGGTTCATAATGTTACTGGAGACGAACTTAAGAAGCTAAGATCGTTTTCAAGTGCTTGAAAGATAGCCCAAAGCTACCTTAATGACGTGCTAAATTTACAAAACCAAAGGTTGAAAATTGGTTGTGGGGTGATTTTTCAAATCAAGTACTGCAAAAGTAATTTTTCCCACAAAATTACCAATATCTTCTAAACCATTCGCTTCGGATGAAAACATGCTTAATGAATGTTGCTTGGAATTCATCATAGAATCCAATAAAAAATTAAAATACAGGGTGTTCCATTTAAAAAAACCTATGTTTGTATTCTTATTCCTTAGTGGGACAGCCTGTATACACAATTGTATTTTTAAATGTGCCTTGTTTGACCCTCTGCAACTTTGTATTTAACAATTTTTCGCTATCTCTAACAGCAATGGAGTTATCGACCGAATACAGACAATTGGGACACCCTGTATGCAGTGTTGTTAAGTAACTAGATACAAGTATCTAGATACAGTATCTAGATACATTTGATGTATCTAGATACATTTATCGTAACAGTATCTTATCTGTATCTAGATACATTTTTTATAGTATCTTGTATCTAAGACATTTCATAGATACTTAGATACACAATACCCTAACTCGCATTTTAATAATAGAGAATTATACTGAGACAAAACATACATTATTCAATGAATATTTGTCGTTAAAGTTGCAAAAATCGTAGGTTGTGCGAAAACAGATCGGCCCCTACATCATGCTTACGTCAACTCTCAAACTCAACCGATTGGATGTCATCATGGCAACGCCATCAATTTAAACGCAATACCTACAATGCTGCAATTTCATTGGTTTTGCCCGAGTTGATAGGTGACGTAAACTGTTAGGGAAGGGAGGTGCAAATTCTAGAGCTTTTTGAACGGTTTTCATTTGTTTATCGTTTTTCATGCTTTCTGCAACAAAACAAAAAAATACGACCAAATTTTCTAAATTCAAATTGTTGATTGGGAAGATTTCATATGTTGAGTATCCATACTCTATTGACAACTACCTCGAGACAACGACAACTTTAAAATGTGAGATGTTTCTTTTCTCGTTTATAAGCCTCAAAAATGCAGATGTTTGGTTTCTTCCCCGGTTTCTTCTACCTCGCAAATAATCAATATCTTTGTGTTAAGAAGTCCTTTCCGGCGGCATCCTAAACAGGTATAGAAACACAAAGGGATACTCTATTCGAAGAAGCTGGGTTTTCCCCAAAATACCGAACCAATGTGTTTGTAATTGCACCTAGATTCATTTGCTTTACTCTTTCTTGATACCCGTATCGTGCCCGAGCGTTAGCAGACCCCCTATTACAATTTTTTAAATAATGTGATTTTGTTTCCAAAAACCTTCGCGTTGTTTGCGTCATTCTGTTTTTTTTGATGGGTATGAAATGGTCAGGCGGATTAGCGTTTCTCTAGTACTAGTAATTGCCTGCATTCTGCATCCTAATACCAAACAAGTATTCATACTTGACTTGCCCTAAATGATTTTTTTTGTTTATTAATAATTCAGCTATATAGGATAGGTGCATAACTGTAAAATATAGAAAACCGGAACCGGTAGGTAATAGATATAATATCAAATATTTCAGACTATTATTTCTACAAAAAAAAACAACATAAAGGTTGTTCATTTTTAATTTTTTTAGTTCAGATGTATCTGAAATGTATCTATATGTATCTAGATACTTATTGCAAGTATCTGTATCTGTATCTAGATACTGATGAAAAAAATGTATCTACCTAGTATCTAGATACTCCGTCCGAAAAGTATCTGTATCTGTATCTAGATTCTTCAAAAAATGTATCTTTAACAACACTGCCTGTATGTCGAAAAATAAGTCCTAAGGGAACGGCCACTTCGAAAGTGTTTTTTTGTAAATATTTTCAAAACGGTTAAATATAGCAACGTGAAGTTTGGTATATTTACTAGGTCTTTGATGCTGAATTTACTACTGCGGAGAAAATTTTAAAATTTTGATCATAAGCGTCTCGTACAGGAGGGGCTTAGGACTAAATTTACTCAAACATATTTGCAAGTAGTTCTTTCTCAAATTTGATTCCAGAATCTGAAAAGTTGAGGCTTTTTAAGTAAAAATGGTACTCTTGTTTGACATCGATAGAATTCTGGAATCAAATTTGAGAAAAAATTATTTACAAAAATGTTTAGAGTAAATTTCGTCCTAAGCCCCTCTTGTACGAGACGTTAGACAGTAGTAAATTCAGCATCAAAGACTTAGTAAAGATATCAAATTTCACGTTGCTGTCTTTAACCGTTTTGAAGATATTTAGAAAAAAAACACTTTCAAAGTGGCCCCTTTAAGGGGCCTTAGCTCCCTTACAACTTATTTTTCGGCATATGTTCATAGGGAGTTTTTTTCATATTTTTCATAGAAGAATGTACTGGTAAAGTTTTGACCACTAATTTCGGGCCACCCTGTATATAAATGCTATCGTATCTCCAATTGAAAGTCATCAAGTTGACGTTTATTATTATGAATCATATGCGACTTGATGACTAATTCAACTGAACACTCCAAAGGGCAGTTCAACCTATAGAAATTAAATGGAGTCTAGCTATTTCAAATCTCGCCGACCGACAACATAATTAAGCCTTTTCTTTTTGCACAATTTGTTTGAGGAGCCTCATTGATATCAGAAGAGTTTTTGTGAAAATAGTTATACACAATGGATTTTAGGGTAGGTAAATAGGGAGTGGCAGGACTAACTGCTCAACGTGGTTTATAAATCTCTCCACTGTGATCTGGCTTGAGCACCACTTACACTTTAAGAAAGTAAATTAAAAAAATCATTTTTACTCATTTTGAGTAGGTACTCAATGGGTGGTGTGAATAATGTTACCAGAAGTTTGACCTAGAATTAGTAAAGGATAAAAATACACCATTTTATTGCAGAAGAAAAAGATAGTACGTAAAGCTCGTGCCATTTGCAATACATTGGGGGTACAGAAAGGGATGCCGCAGGGCTCAGTTATGGGCCCCACCTTGTTTAATACCTATCTGCCATCAATTTTTGATTACTGTGCGGCTTACATCTTTGCTGATGACGTACAGATTTGGTTGTCCTTTTCCCCGGAAAACATTGACACTGCGTTAAAAAACATTAACCATGATTTGGAAAAGATCTACAACTGGACTGCTAGCCCTTTCAGTACTACCCATTGAAACTAAGGACATTCCCCACAGCCTACGCTTTTTTGCATGCCAGTGGGCCTACTGGCGCAATAACTCGTCATGAAATTTTCGTTTTTGTCAGGAAATATTCGTTTTTAACAGGACCATATAAAATTAAACTACTTTCTGTTTTATTAATTGCGATTTCAGCTCGATTTGCTGCACATAAGGAAGGAGCACGTGCTCAAAGTGATAAACTAGCTGACTTCTGCACACGTGGCTACTTATGCGCATGTGCGGTTCGACGCTTTAACGCTTCTGGTGGACTACTGCCGTACGCTTGCGGCTTAATAATGTCGCATCCGTACGACAGTAGGCCACCAGAAGTGTTAAAGCGTCGAACCGCACATGCGCATAAGTAGCCACGTGTGCAGAAGTCAGCTAGTTTATCACTTTGAGCACGCGCTCCTTCCTTATGTGCAGCAAATCGAGCTGAAATTTATGCCGCATATGAAAGGCAATAGCCAAAATAGGAGGTTAGACATTTCACGTATATATGCGTCAGTAGGCTGGGGAGCAATTTTTCAACTGTCGCATATATACGGCAGTAGGGATGAAAGGGATTCTGCTCATGACAGATCACTCAGGTTCAGGAAATGCCGGGTGAGCATTCCGGTACACATTTTGAGCTTTTTCTTTCTTCCTTTTCATATCTGGCGGCGTATGTATGGAATGTGGTCCGTCAGGGAATGGATGTGGGTGAGAATTCATTATTGACTTTTAGGAATAAGCTTTAAGATCGTATACTCGCAGAGGGATTGACTAATATTAATTACTTGGTCCCTGTTCTAGTATTTTCTCAGTGGATAGTAGATATCGGGGCCATTCTGTAACTCGTGAGCAAGTTGCTGACGCTAGCTATATGTCGTTGTTGCCAGGCTGGGACCAATCAGGATAATTCCACCATAACAACAAAATATTGCTAGCGTCAGCAATTTGCTCACGAGTTACAGAATAGCACCGAATACTACTCGAATAATTTAAGATTTACGTACAGTATATTAACCTCCCCAACCCCATCACAATTTTAAAAAAATGGGAGGTTACTGCAATCACTAAAATTTTCGAATTTGAGATAGCACCAGATCTCCACGTTTTGAGGTCTCAGGAACCCAGAAAAGTGGTTTATAAAATGTGTCTGTGTGTATGTTCGTACGTACGTACGTTCGTACGTACGTTTGTAAACACGCCACAGCCAAAACTACTGGGCCGATTTGGCTGCAATTTGGTACGTAGGCATCTCATAACCCAACTTAGATCTGAAAAGCTTTTGGAGCCAATCGTGCAACCGGAAATGCCATTTTGGCACATCAACTTTTAAATTTTAAATGCAAACCCCCATTTTTCACGTCACCATAAGAAAGACCTTCAAATTCTGCTTCTAAAAATGTATTCATTCTTAGTGCCCTTTTGACCAAAAATTTAAAAAAAAATTGATTTTTATCAAACTTTAAAATCGCGGTACAGCCCAAGCCCCTGAATCGATTTGGCTGAAATTTTGCACATAGGGATTGTATTACACCTCGAAAAGCTGAACAAATTTTGAATTCCATCGACTCACGGAAAGTGTCCTTTTGGCACACCAATTTCCAAATTTAAAATTATTCAATCATTAAACCATTAAAAACAAGTTTTTGAAAGATTTATTGTCACCATCAGAAGGGTCTTCAAATCTTGGTTTTAAATAGGACAAAATTAATTCGCATTTAGCGCTGTTTGGTTCAAAAAATCGAAATTTTATAATAACAGTAAAAACACATTATAGCCCAAATTACTGAATCGATTTGGCTGAAATTTGGTACATGGAGATTAGGTGACCCGTTGAAGACCTGAAAGGCTTTTGGGAGCAGTTGGCCCACGCGAACTGCCATTTAAGCATATCAACTTAAAATTTTAAATACAAGGCCTCTTTTTTATGTCGCCATTAGAAAGACGATCAAATTCTGGTTCTAAAAATGTATTCACAGTTTCTGCCATTTCAGTGGAAAATATTGAAAAAATTGTTTCTCATTAAAAGGGAGCAGGATGACATAAAGTGGCAGTTATTGTCAAAAAGTTGGCAAAAGATTAACCTTAAAAGGAACATATTGTCAAATGTGATGGGTGATGATGTACGAGGTGATGTCGGTATTTGTCAGAAAATTGCGAAATTAGTCACAGACGTCAGACGATAAGGATAAAAAAAAATCTGTTGAATTGACTACTATCTACACAGAATACAAAGATCCACGCGATGGGGAGGTTCCAGCCGCTTCTTTGCTGCATTTTTTTCTTCAGGTGTTTCTTTAAAAGGATGGCATGTTTTTATTCAATAGAATCGATGTCGCTAAGCCATGCCATGTCAATATTCGTACCAAAAAATGACTGACTGCTCTTAGTTTTAGATTTAACGCTTTTTTTAAACCAGCGGAGTCAGATAAAACACGGAAAATACGTCATCTGTACCAAAAGTTTTATCGTAGAAGCAGAATTTTGTGGCTGTTTGCACCACGGATTTTCAGGGTTCCTCAAACATTTTTGTTTTCTTTCGTTTCAACGACATTTAAACGTCTGTCAATTCTTCGCAGCTTTTCAGCTCCTAATCCGTAGACATTTTACAAGAAAATCTCAATTTCGTTCCATTTATGTCTGATTTCCTGCTGCCTGATTTTCTAAAATTTGTTTTATCGGACTTATGGCTAAAGTACTCTCCATTCATTTTCTATTGAAGCGACAGAACGTCAAAATTTGAGTTTTAGGTTGGTATGAGGAAAATTTGCAAGGAATTTTCCTAACAGGTGAGTTGGTAGAAGCGATTTCAATGCGAGACGTCAGAAAACATGACAAATGTCAAAATTTTGCAATTGCTCTGAATTTGCAGTTTTGAATAAAGTGCAAAGAAAAATATTCACGAAAAAGCCTCAGGTACGTTTATCTGTAACACTGCTGCTAACAATAAAAATAAACTCTAGAAGTTTAATGCAATGATTTGATTTTGACAATGAAAAATTAAAAATTCTTCACTGCCAAAATCAAAACGAAAGCGGCTGGTTTGAGCTCAGGAGTAGTGTCGAAGCCCGGGGCGGAGCTGACTTTGTCAGCCGCTAGTTTTCTTTAGATGTCTTTGACATCATGGAAGCTAGTAGTCCCCACCTCTCACAGAGGTCGCGGTTGTCGACACAACACTCTTAGTTCTAGAAGATTAAGGTTATGTAATGTTTTTGCTTTCCCGCTAAATTTCGATCAAATTGTCAAAAGTACAGGCTCTTAAAAATTAGGATTGTACAGTTCCAGAAAAATTTTAGTTCTGCAATAGAAAATGAACGGTAGTGTTGTAAAAATTTCATGAAACTTATTTTTTTGAAATATTTCATTAAATATGAAAGATATTCTAAGTTTGGTCCAGTTTAAAAATTTATAAGAATTAATATTATTTAGTTACAAAAAGTAGGTACAACCCACAGTTTCAACACTACTTTTTAATTATATAAGAAATTCGTCAAAATTTAGAACCATGTTAGGCATTTTAACAAAAGAAATTTTAAACAACTTTGCAGATCTCCAAATCCTTAAGTATGTGTTCATCTGCGAAGCACTATCATTGAATTTTCTGGAAAATTTCCCCATTTTTGAAGTTATACGAACCTCGGTGGTGGGTGGAATGTCATTCACATGTCATGTCGACTCATTTTGCGCGCGTTTTTTAAAATAAGTTTCATAAAATATTTCAAGGGGTGTGAAATATTTCACTGAAATGAAATTTATTTGAAATATTTCAGCTTTACAACACTAATGAACGGACTTTAGTCGCTAGTTCATGGGGCTATGTTTCGCGAATAAATTAATTTTTACAGTACGAGTGAGAAACCAGTACAGTCGCGGACATGGAATTTCGTACGACGCTGACATTGTCAAAAGCTGTAAAACGGACCTTAACTGGCAACAATTTCATAAGGCGCTTTCCATTTACACATTTATTTATATCTGTGGAGCTTCAGTCAATCTCGGCAATTTCATTGGTTCTTTTGAATATTGACCAATCAAATTGCTGAGATTAACTGAGGCTCGTCAGATAATGTGAAAATTGAAGATTAAAAAATGCAATAAAAAACGTCTTGAGTCATGACAATAAAGAGCATCATTTGCATGGAATGAGAAAAATGAAGTACGAAATTCCATGACCGCAACTGTACCAATAAAAGTTTGACTTTTTTGGCGATTACAAAAGAAGCAAAAATTCGAATTTTTTTCTTTTTTTTAAATTCCTCTTGTGTATAGGTATTTCAGTTTCTCGTGATCCACGAAATTACGCAAACGCGAGGCCAGTCCATAGCTCACGAGAAATTGAAATGCCTCTAACAAAGTATTCACTATCACTTCACCCAATGGCTGGTGTGACATAAGCAGCATATAAAGTCCGTTCATTTTCTATAGCAGAACTAAAATTTTTCTGGAACTGTACAACCCTAATTTGTAAGGACCTGTATTTTTGACAATTTGATCGAGATTTGGCGGGAAAGCAAAAACATCGCATAACCAAATCTTCAGGGTTTATTTTTATTGATAGCAGCACTGTCACAGATAAACGTACCTGAGGCTTTTTCGTGAATATTTTTCTTTGCACTTTACTCAAAACTGCTCACACACAAAAGCCATTTTGGGCCAATTCAGAGCAATTGCAAAATTTTGACATTTGTCATGTTTTCTGACGTATCGCATTGAAATCGCTTTCAACATCTTTCGCCAACAAACCTGTGAGTAAAATTCCTTGCAAAATTTCCTCATACCAACTTTAAATTAAAATTTTGACGTTCTGTTACTTCAATAGAAAATGAATGGAGTATAATCCTTTGCTACCTACTATCCTTTGCTTTAGCAAGAAAAATCGTTTTCTTCTGTGAAGATTAGTTATGAAAATGAAAGTTATCTATCCTTTTATTACTTCCAGATTAACCGTCTTGTAACACTTTTCGTTCAGATCCCTTATTGATATTACCTGTCAAAATGGAGTAAGCCAGTTCATGTAAACCTCTATTGTTTAATTTAGGAGACAGATTTTGGCAAACTTAGTTAAATTTTTTCTCCTAGTAGCCTTTGAAATTTTAAACCAAGCTGAAGAAGGCAAGATAATGCTCTCGCCATTGAAGCAACTGAAGAAAAATATTCATTGCATACCTCAAGACTTGCACTAAACCAATGTCGTTGATAATGATTGTAGAAATCCGTTATGTCATCTATCCGTTGAAGGGTTTCATGGTGTGTTCCTCGATTACTTCCCGATTTTAAACGAGGTTTTACTACAGAGGGAGCTTTGTGCGAATTTACACTTTCTTCACTTAAACCTACGAAAAATATCAGCTGTACTTTAATATAGGATACAAAAACTCATCAGTCACCTATAATACTGTGGGCAGTAATTTGAGTTTCAAAATCATCGTGATCCTGTTTAATCTTCACCTTTGTATCTGTATCGTGATTCGTAAACAGACTGGGGTAGCCCATCGAATTATTAATAAATGTTGGTTCCAAGTGCTTCTCAACATTATTAAATGTGTTCTTCACTACTAGGGTTTTAATTAATGTTGTGTAATTGGGTTGTCCTACACTTTTAGGTTTAACGATTCGGTCTATAGAAGAAACAAATCCGTTGCACCTAGAGGATAAATATTACATAGTTATTGTGAGTATATTGGCAAGAAACATAAAGTTAACGCGCATAAGTACATAACTTCTAAAACAACCACTATAAAGGATTAAAAATACCTGCATTATGATAAAGACCATACCTTTGATTTCCTTTTATCCCTGAATTGAACATCTTACGGTTCTCGTGTGTAGTAACAAACATTTATATACATTTTATTATCATTGTTGGTTACATTAATGTTTTCTAATAAAACTTTCTATAACATCCATTATAAAATTCCCAATCGGTTTAGATCTAAAAAATGATAATTTGAGGACATTACAGACATAGGATATCAAGTGTTAATTCAATTTACCACAAGATAATCAGCTTATAATAACAGTTTGCTTGACAGGTCATATAAGGTTATGCCTCCAAAACCATTCCAAATAAATGAATCAAAAACTACATAATAAATTAGTAGGTTTTAAATAACGTAATACCATGAAGTCTGTTTATAAAATAAAAAAATAACTAATGAAGATTCTTCCAAAAATGTTAGGGGTTTAGTATGTTTTGTTTGACAAATGACAAAACTGACAAGCAGTTGCACCAACATACGATAAGACGGGACGCCTAACGTTTGTAATACCCTAGATCACCCTAGACGATAATAAATTTTGGAATAAAAGGGCTTAAAACTTAAACCATGCTTAAAATAAAATGAGGCATAAGCAGGCATTAGCCATTTCTATATTAATCAGTTAGGGTTGTCGCAATTATGGTCATTTTACAAGAAAATATTTTGGCGGGCATGAAATGTCAGAAGGGTAGGTAAAGTAGGTAACTTTAAAAAGGTTGAAGACTGGCGGGACATCTATTGGCATTACATGAAAGTTTCAGGTTTCCGCTAACGCCCCGCCAAAATCAAATAATAGTTGTGAAGTTTATCTTTTTTGTGGGGTGTTTCATGTGATACCTAGCGCATTTCTCCTCCGAGTACCTAATATTTACAACTTAAATAGACTATACTCCTCATAATGTAATATGTCCCTATGAAATTAATCGATTAATAAGTGCCATGATAAGCAAGAATAACATACATTTGATTAATTAATTAAGTGGAAATCAAAGTTGATTCCATCATAATGTAGGTACTGATTTGGACCAATAAGAAGCCGTTGTGCTAAGTGAACAATTATTATAGAAAGCAGGGCCTTGTTAGTTTGTATTTTAAAATGTCAATTTGACATTCCTTTATTGTTACTATAATATTTGTTCAATTCGTGGTATAATCTAAAGAATACGACTCGTGGAATCACGATTAATGAAAATCACACACTCAACATGTTGCCAAATAATTCCACTCTTCCTTCGGAGTCGTGCAATTAATGTTTGGCAACATGTTTCGTGTGGTCTGACTATCAGTAATCACGATTTCACTCGTTACTGTCGTTACATATACAAATTTTTGCGTTCAATAATAGTCTCCTGCGATAATGAGGGGTCCAGTCCAATGGTTAAATTCCGTCCAAGTCATTTTTTTGTGTTTCGGGGTTGAAGGGGGTAAGTTGGCGAGCAGTTTCTTTTTATTCGGTTGTAGGCGATGCAAGGGCTAAATTTCTTGCAAGTCAAGTTTTTGTGGTTGGGAGTTGAAGGGGGCGAGTTTCAGGGATGAAATTCTTTGTGTTCATCAATTAGTATCCTTCGGTGGTTGAATTTTCTCCATGTCAACCAAAACGTTTAGAAAATATAGGTTGGCTGAGACCGGCGGCGAAATGGTCTACGGCGAAATGGTCCACGGCGAAATGGTGACGGCGAAATGGTCCAAGGCGAAATGGCGACGGCGAAACGGCGACGGCGAAATGTCCTAGACCGGTCGTAGTCTAAAATGGGCTACACTTGGGATGAGATGTCTCTTTGGGATGGCTTGTTGGTCTGAAATGAATTGTCGCTATGGATCAGTGTCCTTTTGGGAGGATTTGGTATAGGATGAGTTATCTGTTGCTGTTGGGAAGAATTGTCTGTTGGGATGAGTTGTTTTTTCGGATATGAGTTGTCTGCTGTTGACCTGGGATGATTTGTCTGTATTGGGATGATTTGACCTGGGAAAAGTTTGCGTTCTGGGATGACTTGTGTTTTGGTATGATTTGGTCTAGAGTTGCGCTCTGAGATGAGTTGTCTTTTGCGATGGTTGCTGTCTGAGATGAACTCATCTCTATTGGGATAACTTGGTTTGGGATGATAGCTGTCTTTTGGGATGAATTGAGACTTATGGGATATTAAAGTGTCACTTTTGGGATGAGTTGGTTGTTGGGATGAGATGATACTAACCCCCCAAAAAGGTGCTTTTGTTGCATGTTGCTGGGGCACCCCGTTTTCGAATAGAGTGATTTTGAATGGTTTAGAGCGTGAAAATTTGTGACGGAAAATGCTATTTTATCTACATAACCTCAGATAAACAAATGTCGCTTATTAAGATTGATTTGTTTTGAATTTTACGATACACTTGCCAGTCACATTTTTCTGGTGTCGTATCATCTCATCTTAATGACCAACTCACCGCACACACAATTTTATCCCAAAAGACAACTCAGCCCAAACTAAGTCATCCCAATAGGCAATTTATCTCAACAGACAACTCCCAATCCCTCGTCAGAATTCTCGATATTGGAAACTAGGCAATTCTGTCATAATCTGACAGCGGATTTGTATTGTTTGCAATGGGTGTTGCCTTTAGGCTACCGGCTTCTCCAAGTGTAATACTGTATTACCCAGCAAACACAGAAGGTCTGGCCGTGTTATGGCAACTGTCCGGCAAGTCCGGCACTGGCAATAGAATTACGGCCGTGTACTGGCCAGACGAGAATCGGCCATACGAAAGCAGCCACAAACGTGGCCGTACTATGGGCATACGAACAACGGCCAGACAAAGACAGCTATGGCACGGCCGGCCTCTGGCAGCCCTAACCCGGCCGACTCCTGACAGCCTTAGCCCGGCCGGCCTCTGGCTGCCTCATTCTGGCCGTATTGAAAATGTTTCTGTAGTTAAATAATATGATGATAGTGATTAATTTGATAATGTAACCCTTACTATCATACAATTCGCAAAATTAAAGAGTATTACATTACATATTTTTTAAATAATTGCCAGTTAGTTTATGTACAAGATACGAACAAAGTAAAGTATGAAGTGAAGCGGCCTAGTAGCAAGAAACTCGACTATCGTCCAAAGAATCCGGGTTCGGTTCCCGGTGGTGAAGCGTTTTATCACGTTTTTTTTCGTCCCGAGGTAGTTCCGGCCTGAACGTGGCCATAAGAACGCCGTAATGTGGGCTCAAACAGAACCAGACCCGGCCCGTGCCTGGGCAACGTAGATCGGCCGTAACAAAACCAGAGGCACACATGCGGACGGCGCCAGATCTGGCACTCGCTTCTGGGCCGGTTCCGGCTTGTCCGGGCAGCCTCATTCAGGCCGGCAACCGGCCATAAGATTGAGGTTTGCTGGGTAGTTTATTTTATTTTATTGAATATCGTTTATTCCGTTTAATAAAAATATATGCGTTACCCTTAGGCTTTAGAAGCATCGAAATTCGAAACCATTTAATTTCCTAATTACATAAAAAAATATGACTCATAACCCCCCGGGGGGGGGACAAAAAAATTTCGCGCAAGACGAAATCCTGGGACCGCTACTGCAACGGACTACTCATCCGAACTGACCGTTGTCGGCTGGGATGAGTTGACCACTCATCCCAGCCGACAACGCATCCCAACGGACAACTCATCCCAACGGAAAACTCATCCCAACGGACAACTCATAACAGGCATACCGTCGCAGACCAAATCATCGCAAAAGACAGGTGATCCTTGACCTTTAGCCAAAACCAATTTATCATTGTCAAGTCGGTAATTTCTCAGGTCCTTTATTTTCAACTTCCATTCAGGTCTGTAAGGTAAATTTTTTATTTTTAATGAAACTATTCTGTCCGCTCATCCGAACACCTAAATAAATTTATATAACATGTACGACTAGTCACTATTATTCGCTAGTAAAAGTAGTGTTAAGGGGGTATGTAATACTGCAAATTCGTTGTAGTCATAAATTATAATTTTCCCTTATACTCCTTTCCTCGCTCTGATAACTGTCTTAACGCTGCGTTGCAGGCTTTAGTAGATAAGATAAGTAGATAAGTTCTTTTTACAGATTATTGATCACCGTAATGTCTTAATTTAAGTTAGTTATATTCTACTACTACTACTTGATCTGGGATGAGTTGTCGCCTGAGATAAGCTGTTCGTTGGCATGAGTTCTCAGTTGGAAAGAGTTGTTCGTTGGGATGAGTTGTCCGTTGGGATGAGTTCCCCAATGAGATGAGCTGTCCGTTGAATGAGTTGTCCGTTGGGATGAGGTGGCCTGGGATGAGTTTTGGCGTTCTGGGATGAGTTGTCTTTTGGGATGACTATGGGTTTGGAGCGGCTTCTCTGCTGCCAATAATTATTTGATAGAGCATTAAATTCAGTCGTTTGGTCACTACGACCTATTAAAGTTTGGCATCAGAATATGAAAACGTAAAATTTGGCAGATTTTACAATGCTAAGTATTTGTAGTAAACTAAAAATTTGAAAAATCTGACACTATAAGGGCCTCGAGGAACAGTTTTCATGGTTCAATAAATTAATATTTCGCCTTTTTGACATGACACATCCTGTGCGTCTGCGGAGGCACAACTAGTTGCAGATTGATAAAATCTTCAATATGAAAAACGTCTATAGAGATAGACATCGCTTTGATAATAAGTCTTCCGTTAGCTTTTGGTCCATGCAATTATGCAATGCAGCAATGCACCAACACAATCAAGACTTGAAACTTTGAAATCGTTTCTTAGGTTTCTGAGTTCCCACGTAGAAGAGAACGTAAATATTTAACGACTTTGAGAAGCAGAGATGATGAGCGTCTTTGTAAATATTGAGGTCGTAAATACGCGTGCATAATAATCCGAAAAACTTTTATTTTGTTTGTTCAGTCAGCCATAAAATTTTTTAATAATATACCATCTTATTCGTTGTGGGTGCTTAACTTGTTTAACTAATCGCACGTAGTAAAATTTATCAATAATCAGGTAAATAAACTCAACGCAAAAATTTAATAAACTGTGATTAAGTGGGAAATAAAATATCACAGCAAGAGTAAATATTGATTAGGTATGCTATACTTATACCGGGTGACGCGTTCAAGACGATCCATTAATAACTTTTTTTCACTACTAGTATTAAAACGTACCATTATTGACTTATCTTTGAACTGAGAATTCGTTTTTTTTTGCTAATAAGTGAAAAAAGTACTATATTCACCACGCTAGAGAAGACTATTTTAGCCCTCACGTCTTGTAATCTTGCCGCTTGGGCTAAAATAGTTCTTATCTTTACCTTAGTCAATAATATACTATTTTCTACTTCGGTTTAGGTACTAACACAGGTACTAATGAACACTTTATAGCAATGCGTTCTGTTCTTTTAGCGTACCGCTTTTGTTTACATCGTATCATCGTAACCTAGGCAACGTGTCACCAACAATTTTATTAACTGTCAAGCGGACATTGACCTGCCTTTGAAAATGGCAATCCAAATTTTTTCTGCGAAGTTGACCTTCTGAAATAGAAAAATTATTATAAATGAATTTTGAAAGTTATCGCGTTCAAAAGAGAAAAGGGGCGGTAGTTTGCGCCGCCCTCTCCCCCGCGCTGTACAGCCACCTGAGCGTTAATTTCACAGACCTTTCAAATTTTTGTGTTTTTTCAGTTCATTTTCTACTTTTTAATTCTGTAACAACAATATTTAACATTTCGCCTTTCTGACACATCTGTGCGTCTGCGGAGGCACTACTGCTAGGTGCAGATTGATAAAATCTGCACCCGATTCCACCAGTAAGACCAGCCGCCCTGCATACACATTGACGTGATAAACATCTACAGGGATACACATTGCATTGATGTACATCTTCCGGTGGCTTTTTTAGTGCCGAAGAATATGCACAGGCACCGTAGTGTTAGTGCCGTCCGTCTACTCTGTCCGTCGCATAACTTGAGAACGATACCAGATGTCGAGCTGATATTTTGTGCACGTGTGTATACCTACCCCCCCGAATATTTCGACGGGTACTGTTTTTGGGCCATATCGGACCGTAGAAGTCGGAATTACTGGTGAAAAACTGAAAAAAAGCGCAATTTTCGACGTTTGATCGCGAACGCTGCCTCAACGCTTGAAGATAGCTCAAAAGTTTGAGTGGAGGACTTGTCGGCAATGAAAAGATCTTCAAAAAGTCCGCGACGGCATATAGCTATCTACGATGGGTAGCCCACCGTGAACGTTTTTGTGTTTTAATTTTTGACGAAAATCGCTTCGGTGGCTTATTGTCGGCTATCCGTAACATACATTTATATGCTGTCGATCAGTAGAAGTGCAAGAATGCCCGGTTTTTCCCGTGACCAAAAAACTATTAATTGCATGTAATAACTCGAGAATCAGTGGAGATATCTCACAGAAACTTGGTATGCGCTTATGGCGTACAAATCTGTTAAAGGTGAGGCGGTGTCAACTTTGGGGGATGAAATTTAGAGTTTGAAAATCACAAAAATACGAAAACTTCACAAATATTTTACACGTGGAGGTCTGAAACCCCACATTTACACATATTGCGATAATATCTGATAAGGGATGGTGCGTACACACACAGAGACACTTTTTTAAAACCACTTTTTTGGGTTCCCGCTCGGGTTCCTGAGACTTCAAAACGTGAAGATCTGGTGTTATCTCAAATTCGAAAATTTTAGTGATTGCAGTACATAACCTTCGTTTTTCTTAAGTGGTGAAGTGAAGTGAGGAGGTTAAAATGATCTATTCACTTCTGGCCTATTTTTGGTTCGTCTGGCAACGACCTATTATTGGTTTCCTTTATTAAAAAAGTTAAAGAATACGACCTTCCCCAGTTTAAAAGTAGTATCTATTCCAATGTTTTAATTTTTGAGCTGCAATCCTGCAATACTCTATTAAGAATAATTTTTAGTAATTGTCTGCAGGTAACGGATTCTTGAATTTTCACAATATTGTACAGGTCCATTATACTTCCTTAATAAAGTAAATGGAACAATCGATGTAGACATTAACTGTGAAAGGCTATTAAGTAAGGAAATTGACGCTGTTAAGAAAAAGGCACTTTACCTTGCAGATTACTTCTATGAGTCATGAGACACAAAGCGTCTTAATGTCATCAATAAGATCAATATTGTGTGAGCAATCACCCTTCTTGCTTTCGCTTTCACCTTCATTGCTTGTTTGTGCAGATATACGAATATACAGGACTTCCCATACCTTGAATATCTTTGAAGGCAAAAAAGACATTGAATTGAAATAAATCCTGGTCGTCCCAGCACGGACAGGGGCACTTGCACGTATATTGAGGGAATTTTTTCCACTTCCGGTTTAATCGGGTTAGATTTCCTCTAAGTCAAGTTTTTGTGGTTGGGTGCTAAAGGGGGCTAGTTTTAGAGATGCAATTTTTTGTATTCAATTAGTATCCTACGGTGGTCCAATGGTCAAATTTTGTGGCTTTCAGGGGTGCAATTTTTTGCCTTCAACAGACATTGTACGTCATAATAAGTGCATACCAAGTTTCAGTAAGATACCTCCACTGGTTCTCGAGTTATCACAATTAATAATTTTTCGGTCCTGGTAACAACCGCTCATTCTCGCGCTTCTGCTGCGAACGCAGCTTAAGGTTCAAGTATACAGTAGAAAAAAAAAATTCTGAATTCAAACTTCATAAAAAAAATACCAGGCGTTCGTTTCAGTATCAAATTCATTGTGTCGAAATATGAAACAATTCTGGTATACAGTTTTTGAAAAAAAAAATTAAAAGTTGAAAAAAGGGTGCATTTAACGGGATTTATTTTTTTTTCTCGAAAACTATATACCAGATTTCGTTAAAAATTTTTTCTGAAATTGCTGGAACTGCGAGGCTATCTCCACATTTTTTTAAATTTATTTGAATTTCCAGTTTTTTTAATAAAAAATAATGAAAAATGAAAATGCCAAATTATGTACGATAAATTTATAAAATAGTTAGATCTAACTATTATAATTATTCTAATAGGGCCTGTGTTGCTTTCTGTGAAGAAAAACCGGCGTTTGCTTATAATGTCGCTGAAATATTAACAATTTACCGAACTAGAATTTCAATTTCAATGCGTGCAATTCATTGTCTGCACAGTGCTGCTTCTGCCTACTTTTAGCGAACTAGGGATGCACCGAGGGATGCACTCTCTATCGCCCAATAGCTAAAATTTGGCCACCTCAGGCTCACTACACTACACTGGAAGAAGCCGGTTGCAGCGTTGCCATGTTTGCTTGTCAACGATCAAGTGCACATTCCATTATAATAATAATAATAATAAAGTTGGAATTATTGTTTTACGCGTAATTTTACCGTGATTTCAATGCTCAGTTTTTTGTTGATCAGCTCCTCTTAGGTACTTACCTAACAAATATTCTTGGAAAATTGATTTTTAAATGGAGACTGGAGATTTTTCGGGTACAATCTACACGAGTACTAAACTCAAATTAATTAAAACATTAATATACCCACATATAGAGTACTGCTGTACTGTTTATTACAATTTTCTCTCTCATGACGCGCTCTAAAATTTATTCAATAATATCAAAAGATATTCGTGGCAGTTGTAACTACATATAGAAATTGCAAAATAAACAAAATACAACAAAAGGTACAGGCTTGTCCATATTACCCTCCACACTCCCTAAAAGTTTTGAAGTAAATAAATTCTCAGGAACAGGAAAAAAAATTAAATCTTCTATGTTAGTTGCCTGTGGTGATGGTCCGATGAAACAACTGGTATAATTTGTCAAAGACGCAAAAATAAGTACCTAAATAAAGAGGTTAAAAAAAGTGATGTAGGTCTTTATTGTTTTTTTGCGTTTTTCGAAAGCCGCCGAAAGGGCATAAAATTTAAGACAACTTTGTGAGACAATTACAGTGCTGTAGTCCGGCGTATCCGCGGGTACACGCCGTAGGTATGCACAAGGGAATAAAAATCGATATTCATGCCAACATTTTTAGAAAACTTTAAAGATACCTATTTCCTGGTTAACAGACGGTTGGAAAAACCCCAGCTAATGACCTCGACTCAGGTAAATGGCTAAGTTACCTGCCCTATAAACCCACCCTTCGCTACCTGTTACATGCCTGATGGACCGCTAAAGCGGTCCGAGGATTTTAGCAGCAAATGACCCAAGAATTTTTTATTTGGAATAATCCACAGCCAAAGTTAGCACTTTTACGATTAAACCTTCGGTTATAAAACGGAATAAATCTGATGACAATGGCAGAGTATAACTTTATTTAACCAAGGTCGGGCGTGCGGAGCGGTTGGATGGCTGATGCACATTTACTAAAATCTAAAATACAAATGTTTTTCACTCCTAAAATGGACATTTTTCGAAAAAATGGCACTGCAACAGCTTTCGAATTCGATAATGATAGTATTCCCTTTTGCTAAGAAAAACTCAAAAAGGGGCTTTTTTGTCCCTAAAATGGAAATTTTCTAAAAAATTGCATCAATGTTTTTGATCCGGTAATATAACAGAGCTGTCGAATCCGATAGTAACAATTTTTTTTTTTGTAAAATAAATTGAAACAAGGGCCCATTTGCCACTAAAATGACATTTTTCTAAAAAATGGCACTAAGGTTTTTGGCTTAAAAAAAAATCAGCTATCAAATCCGGTCATAAAAATATACAGTTATGCATAGGTTTTTTTCACGGCACCATTTCTTGGTCAAAAGGGCACAAGTGTGAATACATTTTTATAAGCACAATTCGAAGGGCATTCATATGGTAACGCGAAAAATGGGGGTTTGCATTTAAATTTTTAAAGTTGATGTGCCAATAAGGCACTTTCCGTGGACCGATGTGGCCCAAATTCTAATCAGCACCTACAAATCTCCCACTGAATATGTATGCCAAATTTCATCTCGATACGTTTAATAGTTTGAGCTGTAGCGTGATCACAGACACACAGACAGACACACAGACATTTTTTCAAAAACCGCTTTTTTGGGTCCCCATGACCCTAAAACGTGAATATTTCATATTTTTGGAAATTCGATTTTTCCGTTCGATTCCAGTAACTGCTTCGCGAAGCGTAGAAGTTAATAACTGTGAAAAACGTCTGTGTGTCTGTCTGTGATCACGTGCAATTTTTTAGAAAATTTCCGGTTAGGGACAAAAACACCCCTTTTTGAATTTTTCTTAGCAAAAGGGCATAATATCTTTATCGAATTCGATAGCTGTTGCATTGTCGGATCGAAAACCTTAGGGCCATTTTTTCGAAGAATGTCATTTTAGGGGTGAAAAACATTTGTATTTTAGATTTTAATAAATGAGCGCCGGGCGCAACAGCCACCGACAACCGCCCGCACGCGGACCTTGGTTAAATGCTTCATTTACAAATTCTGTGAAAAAGTAGAAGTTTCTACCGTCTTCGAGACTGCCACTTTTTTATTATAATTTATAGTGTGAACGTATCCCAATTTTTTTGGCGCAGATGTATACATGATCGGTAGGCAAAAATATAATTAATTTGTTATTTACGCAAATATTCGGTAACTATTTTTACAATAAAATAATATAATGTAAAACAAAAAACTAACTTCTGCATAAATACACTACAGCATAAAATTACAAATCTTAATTTGCAATTTTTAATTAAAGAGAATCTTAATTATTTTGGTGGAGTCTCAAAAATAGCCTTGTCTAATTGTCTATTATAGATTAATTCCTGACTGGTTATGTAAAATCTTTACCAAACTCCTATCAGTTATCAGTCATATCACAGTCTTAAATGTAATGCAGTAAATACTATTAACGTCATGGATACACAAATCTGATTCCATGGTCTGATTCTTGAATGTATGTACCTATGTTGCATATTGTCAAAGTAACATAGTGGCAACAGGGCAAGTTCAACCTTACGCAGGTGCTCTGCCGGTAACCTTACCCTGCGCAAAGCACCTAGCGGCGAATAGCGACACTTCGGGGATTTGGTATCCTCGACACGTAGGACGGGTTTTTAATGCAACTACGCAATCGGCCCCGCAACCCACAATACAACTAATTCTGTGAGTGTGGAGCCATCTCCTGAGTCAGAATCACATTAAATATGCTCTATACTTAAACCTTAAACGCTTGAAGATGGATTAAAATCGTATTAGGAAGAAATGTCGGCAACTAATATACGTACAAAAAAGTCCACGATTAGCATATAAATAGCTGTTACGGATAGCGGACAATAAGCCACAGAAGCGATTTTCGTCAAAAATTAAAACACAAAAATAATCACGGTGGGCTATCCATGGTAGCTATATGCCGCCGCGGACTTTTTTGTAGATCTCTTCATTGCCTACAATTCCTCCTTACAAACTTTCGCTCTAGCTTCAAGCGTTGAGGCAGCGTTCGCGATCAAACGTTGAAAATTGCAAATTTTTTTAGTTTTTCACCCGTAACTCCGACTTCTATTAGAAATCAGGCCCTAGTCAGTTTGTATTTTAAAATGTCAAGTTACATTGTTGGTTGCTATAATTTTTGTTCAATTCGTGGTATAATATCTAACGAACATTAATTCTACGGCTCCGGAGGAGGAGTGGAATCATTTGGCATGTTTCGTGTGGTTGATTATCAATAATCACGATTCCACTCGTTGTATTATATATGATAATCAGTAATAATCACACGAAAATCAAAGATCCCCGTGGAGACGTTGCAGCCGCTTCTTTTGCATTTAAAGTCTGTCGGCTTCATTAGGTAAGTAAGTATTTCTGCAATTCGGAGCATCTGCAAATCAGCTACAAAGAGGAAGCTGAAACGAATTTTTAAATTTTTTCTCCTGCTTTAAAATAATAATCACCATTCTTTGAAGAAACTTTAATAAATCGCGGTAAATTGCATAGCAGTCAAACTTTCTTGAAATTATGTCGATTAGATTTGTTTGTTTCTGCAAGTATTTCATCTGTTTTCGTCAAAATGCGGCATACGCCGTAATTTGTTAAGCCGATCATAGTAGGTAGGTACTTACCTAAAACCCAAGCTAAAACCTATGTAATATGTTAAGTAAACAATAAGTTTTCATTACTTCGCCAATCATCTAAATTTTGAACAATATAAAGTAACTGCTTACTATTTAAACTGACTTATGTATAAAATTTTTAGGTAGGTATGTAGTTAAGTACCTAGTTATACCTATGATGTATTTATTAAATGGAAACGAAGTGGAAAGTAGAAGCATTTTTATATTCGCGTTGGCACTTTTCCAGATTAATGATTTGGAAAAGTCACCAGAAAAAGTTCGTGTAATATATCTTGCACAGTGTGTTCTAAAGTGCGATAATGGGGTGATTTTTTTGTTTAACTAAATGTAGGGGATGGGAATTATTATTGAGAGGAAATTTCAAATCATTATTTAGATACACTAGGGGGAGGGTACACACAGACAAAAAAATTGGCAGTCTTGGAGACGGTAGAAACTTCACAAAACTTTCACGGAATTTGTAAATTGTTGTTGAACGTGTCGAAGAATCATCATGAGTAGAGACCGGATAGTTAGGTAAATACCTGGTGCCTGCCTATTTTGCCTAAAATGCTGTTTTTTGTCTTATTTTGCCTAAAATCATATATTCTGCTTATCATGCCTAATTTGACAATAATTTCCTTGAATTTGCCTAAAAGCTCATTAGTCTCATTACCAACATAAATTTTCTTCTCAGAAATGCAAATCCGGGATAATGATTTCTTGATAATGGCCCATTAGGTATCAGCAAATCATTATTTCCCATTATTATTGGGACTTTCAGCAAAACACATTATCCTAATTATGCAATTAGAGTAGGGTTGCTTTTAAATAAAAATTTTCAATTCTAAATTCGAGAAGTTGGAAACCAGAGGATTGACCTTCTTGGAGAATTTACGAATTCTTGGGCAAGTAAAAAAGTGTGTTTCTGACGCACCTGGGCAAGTCGGTGCAAACCAAGTTTAAGTAGATTTTAACGAGGGGTTGACAACTTTTTGGTGTACAAGCATGAGAAATTTGTACAATTTTTTTCAGGAATTTTGGAAATTTTTACATGATTTTGGACATTTCCTGGAAATTTTTGTGAAATTATGGAAGTTTTGGTGTACCTACAGATTTTTATCCAGTTGTCAACCCCTCGGATTTTGAGCAACAACTATCCTGCCTTGAAAAATTGCAAATGGTGGCTGAAATTCATGAAGGCCGTGCAGGCGTCGATTCAAATTTTGGGCCCCTTATAGTGAAATCATTGAAATATGCACCTGTGACGTCAGTGGATGTACAGCGATCTTTTTCTCGGTACAAGGACGTCTTGACCGAAAGAAGAAACAACCTCAAAAACGAAAACATAGAGAGACTGCTTGTATGCAGCTGAAATTGTAAATAAATCGTAATTTTTGCTTTTGTTTTTGCCTAAATTGGCAGTTTTATAATGCCTAAAATAGGGTTTTATTTTGCCTATTTTGCAGTTTTATTTTGCCTAAGTATCCGGTCTCTAATCATGAGAATAATGATAAATACTTGTACTGCGTAAAACATACCCAGTCGGAGAGAGATGCGCATCGCTGCCCGAACCAAGCGGACGAGGATGGAATGCGGCAAATGCAAAATGAAATTAAAATCAAAATAAAAACGTTTTTCACACCTAAATGATATTTTTCGAAAAAAGTGGCACTAAGGTTTTCGATCCGGCAATACAACAGCTATCGAGAGCGGTACAAACAAGGGCCCTCTTGCCATTAAAATGCAATTTTTCGAAAAACTGGCACTTTGATTTTCGACTTGAAAAAAAATCAGCTATCAAATCCGTTAATAAAAATATACAGTTATGCGAAGTGCAATGATTTGATTTTGACAATGAAAAATTAAAATTCTTCACTGCCAAAATCAAAACGAAAGCGGCTGGTTTGAGCTCATGGTCTCAAACAGGGGACGACAGACAGCTGTTTCGATCTCTTGGATCTCATCAGTGTCGTGCACCCTGAATGAAACCACAAACTCAAACCAGCCAACCTTTAAACAGAAAATGCGACGAACTAAGAGTGTTGTGTCGACAACCGCGACCTCTTTGACATCATGGAAGCTAGTAGTCCCCACCTCTCACAGAGGTCGCGGTTGTCGACACAACACTCTTAGTTCGTCGCATTTTCTGTTTAAAGGTTGGCTGGTTTGAGTTTGTGGTTTCATTCAGGGTGCACGACACTGATGAGATCCAAGAGATCGAAACAGCTGTCTGTCGTTCCCTGTTTGAGACCATGAGCTCAAACCAGCCGCTTTCGTTTTGATTTTGGCAGTGAAGAATTTTTAATTTTTCATTGTCAAAATCAAATCATTGCATTCACGCCACCTGTTGCTAAAAACAGGAGTAGTGTAGTGTCGAAGCCCCCGGGGCGGAGCTGACTTTGTCAGCCGCTAGTTTTCTTTAGATGTCTTTGACATCATGGAAGCTAGTAGTCCCCACCTCTCACAGAGGTCGCGGTTGTCGACACAACACTCTTAGTTATGCGAAGGTTTTTTTTTCACGGCACCATTTTTTGGCCAAAACGGCACAAGTGTGAATACATTTTCAGAAGCAGAATTCGAGGAGCATTCATATGGTAATGCGAGATATGGGGGTTTGTATTTAAATTTTTAAAGTTGATGTGCCAAGAAAGCACTTTCCGTGAACCGATGTGACCCAAATTTTAAACAGCACTTACAAATCTCCCACTGAATATGTATGCCAAATTTAATCTCGATACGTTCACTAATTTGAGCTGCAGCGTGCTTACAGACAGACAAACAGACAGATAGACATAACAAACATTTTTCAAAAACCACTTTTTCGGATTCCCAGGGCCCTAAAACGTAAAGATTTGATGCTTTTGGCGATTCGATTTTTCGTTCGATTTATTAACTTGCCTGCGAAGCGTAGACGTGAAAAATTGTCAGTCTCGGAGAGTCGGAGACGGTGGAAACTTCTACTTTTTCACATTTAACTTTAATCAAGTCAATTCGATAATAATAAATGCTCTTTTGCCAAGAAGAACTTTTGCCTCTAAAATGGAAATTTTAGAAAACATGCATGGCACTAAAGTTTTTGATCCGGCAATGCAACAGATATCGAATCCGATAGAAAGAATATGCTTTTTTGCGAAATAAATTCAAAAAAGGGCCCTTTTGAAACTAAAATGGCATTTTTCGAAAAAATGGCACTAAAATTCTCGGCTTGAATAAAAAACAGCTATCACATCCGGTAATAAAAACATACATGTTATACAAAGGGCACCATGTGTGAATACATGCCATAAAGGCACTTTCTGTGAACCGATGCGGCCCAGAATCTTTAGGACTCTGTGGATTCATTAAAAAAAATTGTCCGTATCTACCAATTATCCGGATTCACTTTGTGATTCGGATTCGAGATCTAGTTTTGATTCAATCTGCTATCTGACTGGAAATTCTAATCTAAAGTCGACCAGTCAGTTTATAAATCTACCTAGAAATGCTAGGTATAATAAAATTTAAAACCTAGACCTAAATATATCGCTAACGCCTTTTAATGTGCCTATATTGAGTAGGCTTTTAATTTGGCGTTTTTACTTATAAAATAGGCCCAACAAAGACATTGAGCCTAATGAATAAAGTGTTACAAAATGCTTAATCTTGCATTAATAAACGACAGAAATACAAGTTCCTCTTGCGTAAGATAAGGATAGAACTGTAAGCAAAAGCTCAGTTACCGTTTATTCAATAGGCCCATTATCATCAGATTAGTTCGCATTCCATTATCATCCCATTATATGCTGTCCTGTTAATTTCTCCAGATTCATTTTTTTGGTTTATTTTCAAGAAGCGATGGCCTTAACCCGACTTAAAAATTCGTGCTTAGTAGCTAGATGCGTGTCGAAATCTCTATATTTAGTTCCGGTTCTAGAGTTGGATCTAGATCCGTATCTGGATCCGTATTAGATCTGGATTTGGATGCGAGTCTGGATCCTGATTTAGTTTTAGATCTGTATCCGGATATTTTTTAAGATCCGGATACCAGATTTTGGATCCGGATCTGGAAAAAATTTGGATGGATCCGTACAGCCCTACCAAAATCTAATCAGCACCTACAAATTACCCACTAGTTTGAGCTGCAGTGTGCTTACAGACAGACAGACACAGACATTTTTCAAAAATCACTTTTTCGGATTCCCAGGCCCCCAGCAGGACCCTAAAACGTAAAGATTTGATGTTTTTGGCGAACCGATTTGTCGATGGATTTTATTAACTTGCTATGCGCTAAAGCCTAGAAGTTAAAATGTCATACGTCGTTCTCGTCTCTTTATGTAGTGATGGGAATGCTCCAGCTGAGTAAATTTCTACATTATATTTTGTTACCACCCCAATCTTCGGCTACTCATCCGCTGACAATTCCGTGGTTTCTCCATGTTTGTTCGAAGGAATGAGAGGATTAGTTGTTAGGTCTGATAGTACTTAACCGTCTTGATTGACTCCTTCCATTCAATGCAATTAAACTAATGCAAACGGTTCAAATGTTATTGATTCACAGTAAGATAGTTTGAAGTATATGTCTTAGCATTCTTATTGCATTGTCCGTTTCGGTTGCAAGGCCTTAAAACCGGGAATCTTATCCGCAGGCGGGAAGGGATGTTGCCGTTGCGGAAACTGTGGGTGTCTCATCCTGCTGAAGCTGGCACGCAGGATTAACCAACGGATTAACTGAAATTGTCTTGGAAGGATGAGCTCTATCTAAATGTATTCCCAACTTTATTCATGACTCCGCCAGTTATCTACTTTATCAGAAGGAATCGAATGCAAATTGTAGGTACACATACTTACCATCCCATCAGTTTATATTTCTCGTGCAGAATAATTGATTTCCTGCGGTTTAGTTACTGCAGAGCGCAGACTAAATTTCATGGTGAGTGATACGATGAAATCATAACTTTCTCGAATCATAGGTACTTTTCCATTAAACCGTTTCCCATTAAATAGGTTATTTGCAAAAATAAACTAGGTCAAACAATCTTCACATTAGCAACTCCAACTAGCGACCATTAAGAACAATGGAGCCCAAACTTTACATGATGAATTCAACGAGTGCCCACCCTTGTTATCTTGAAATCGGTCAAGGGTCAGGATGTTTTCTCTTCCAGAGTTCCATACCACATTTCTATAGCACCAGACTACTCCGCTTGATTTAATTCGCCGCCAATCGCTGAAATGCAAATATTTACCTAAACCTAATCACTAAAGTAAAAACGTAAAGTGCGGATTCTTTTTTAATTCCATTTTATTTTATTCAATAGAGTGGAGAGATTCCAGCCGCATCTTCGTAAAGGGTCATTTTTAACTTCTAGGTAAGTAGGTACTATAAAATAGACCAGAAAACCGGATTGCTACCAAAAGCCTGAAGGACCATTTGAACCCTAACTTTGAGGAGGCATACATTTGACCCTAGAAGAAAAAATTAATTATGTGAATTATTAAAGGATTAGGAAGGATTTGTGACGCTATACAGAGTGATTCAAATGGGAGAGGCCACCCTCCATAATTTTGTTCGGCACCATTTTTGGTAACGTGATATGATCCCAAAATGTTTCTATTTCATTGGATAAGGACATGTCACTTTTATTTTAAATGGCACCATGTATATTTCTTTTCGCCCAATTGTGTGTAATAACTCTCTTACCGGTGCAGTTAAAATAAAGTGTAAGTTCGACTTACCAAGCGCGGTTTGGTTTCCAAGGCAACGAAAAATAACAGTGTTGTTATGAACATAACAGCATGCATTTAGCCAGACCATGGACGGTAAGTTAAACAATTGAACTGGCCAAGCTGTCGAGACGCAACTGGAAAATTCGCCGATCTGTCAAACAGGATTTGTTTAATGGCTTACGAAAAATGTTTAATCATTCAATTTCAATTGTGCGAAAAATCATAATATACAATACACGGGTTGTTAAGTACATCTAACAGAATCTCGTCTTCGTCTTCGACTCGTTTTTGCAAACCTTTCCTCGATTCTGTTATACTGTACTTACCAACCTAATGTCGTAAATTATTGTATCAAGTAGCATTTTTGATTCTCTTTACAACGGTGTAATAAAATCATACTTTTACATAGTGTAAATTTAGAGAAAATGTCAATTGAACGTGTTCCTAAAAGTATGGATCTGGGCCTAAATTCTTGACTCTTCGCAAATTAGCGAACACTCGCAATTGCTAAGGTACGAGTACTGTGATTAGATATATCCTAACAACTGCGAACGTTCGCTAGCAAGCGAAGGGTCAAGAATTCGCTCCCTGGCCCTTTATTCTACAAACTATTCACTTTATCAAAAAATTGTTCCAGTAAAAGTTGAAAGGTAAATTTAGGTGCATCTTTTGATGCGATTCATTGTATCTTGATATCTTCTTCTCCGAGTCTCACTGAGTAATTACGTCATACACATTTTTTTCATTACAAGATTATGTCGAGTTAATCACATCAACAGGTGCGTCTAAATTTACCTTTCGATTTTTATTGGAACCATTTTTTTTAAAGTGACTACTTTGTAAAATAAAGGGCCTGATACATACTTTAAGGAACACGTTCAATTGACATTTTCTCTAAATTTACATTATGTAAGAGTACGATTTTATTACACCGATGTAAAGAGAATCACAAATAATACTTGATACAATAAGAAAATATACAGGGTGCCATTTAAAGTAACAAAGTGACATGTCGTTAGCCAATGAAATAAAAACATTTTGGGACCACTGACGCTGTCAAAATGTAGTTCAGAGGCAGTCATATCACGTTACCAAAAATGGTTCAGATCGATCGAAAACGAACGGAGTTATGGAGGGTGGCCCGTCCCGTTTGACTCACCCTGTATATTTGAAGCATTAGGCAGACAGTAGGTATGTATGTAAGTACTGGTTGTATTGAATTATACAGAGTGTCCTGAAATTAGACTGCAATATTTTACCAGTGTCTTCTACGATTAAAAATAAGGCTAAAAGTTTCAGTAAACATTTTACCAAAAATGCCTCCTAAGGGCATTACAGCCCTTCAAAGGGGCACTCATGAAGTTGGTTTTCTTAAAATTACTCGAATATTGTAAGTAGCAGAATTTTGAAATTTGGAGCAAGGGCTTTCTTTTTTGAATTTCTCTGAGAAAAATTGTTTTTTCTTACTACAGGATTTGATGGCTATTGCATTGACAGATCAAAAACCTTAGTACTATTTTTTTGAAAATTTACATTTTATTTTGAATTTTTCTAGCAAAAGGGCATATTATTGTTATTGAGTTCGATAGCTGTTGCATTGCTGGATCAAAAACCTTCATGCCATTTTTTCAAAAAATGTAATTTTAGGGGTGAAAAATATCGACACAAGTTAATTTATTCCTACTGCTACATTTTCAAATTCTGTGAAAAAGTAGAAGTTTCTACCATCTCCGAGACTGCCAATTTTTTCTTTAATCACTATTCTGATCGTGCAAAAAATTTAGGTAATGAGCACCACGGGTGGTAGGTGCCACCGGTTTTCGGGTAATATTGGAGACCTCGGGCTAAAAAAGCCCTCGATGTCCAAACTTATTAGTTACTACCCTCAACCGGTAAAATGCACCTACCGCAATTGATGCTTAAATAACTATAGTCATCACTCATATCAACAAAACTTCCGTTGCACGTCATCAATAAACGTCTACGATTTTCACATTTATCTGAGGAGCCTCGGAGAAGCCTCACTTATTCTCAGCAACTTGATGCCTAAAAATTTAAATGAATCAATAGAACTGCTGAGATTATAAAATGTGCAAATCGAAAATTCTATTGATGGCGTGCAACAGAAGTTTTGTTGAAAATACTATATTTCAACGATTCTCTGAAAGACCTTTAAGCAGTGACGGAGAATCGATAATAATTTATATTGAAGTTAAAGCTGTTAGTATATTTCGCAGACAAAGAAATAACAACTTTTAAGGGTTTCATTTGGGACAATAGCTCGTCAATACTGATGGTGTCCCTAATACCCATTTGATTGAGATTAAACTTGTAATAATAGCCTGTATTGAGCAAGATATTCTCTGTAATAAATTATTGTTTGTTTGAAGAATCCGGAATTCATAATATTATGTATTAATAAAAATCTCCATATTTATTGAAAAGAACATTTCAGCATTCATCGAAGAAATTACCTAACTTTTTTTATTCTAATATAGGGGAAAATAAAGATCTTTTCAATCAACTTCCAAAGCATTCTCGTTCTAAAGTACGCCTGTGACTACATCTCACGAACAATAATTTACGCCGCCTAGTTTATGTTCTAGGGGAGAGACGGGTAAGATGATGAAGAGGGTAAGATAACGAATTAACATTATGTGATCATATACTTATACGTAGTACCTACTCAAATTTCAAACATGTGTGGCATCTAGGTATGTTTCAAAGATATAAGGTTCAACATGTGGAGTAGAAATCTGCGAGACGCAATTAAAATAAAAGCCCTTTTATCGGTTCCTATAATGGCCTTATAAAATTCGCACGGCAGAAATAAGGCTTTTCAAGAAAAATACAGTAAACCATGGGCCAAATAATGATAGCACTGAATTGGGTTGTATTTTATTATTCTGTTTGAGTTTTTCAACATACATTTTCTAAACTAAAAAGGGCAAGATGACGCGGGGAAGTTGACGAATGTGTAGGTATATCAGAACTGATTGAGGCAGAACGAACGGTGTAAAAACACGTCGGGGATTTGGTGCAGCTTAAACAATAAGGTATTACGTTCCTCCTATTTTATTTTTGACGCTATCGCATGAGAGATAAATTGCTAACACTATTATATTCTATGTAAGGAATTTTTAACGAAGAAAACCGTCATATTCGCCACAAGAAAATTGGACTCAATATGTCATGTATGTTTATTTTGTGGCAGCATGGAGGCCTATACATCAATAATTATGATTGCCGTCAAATGTTCAATTGCGATTTGTGTTAAAAACATTATATTCGTCATAATGACCCATATATCTATGTTCGCCATCTTACATGGCATCGCGGGTAGGACGACGAACGTTGACATAATTAATTTTTCGAGCTTTTCTTAAATAATACAAACTTTTTCGGAAAATAAATATTTTATTATAAGTATAACTTAACATAAGTGTAATATATGCTTGCAATCTCAAATTTGTAGTGCAGCTCTTACATTCTCAAAAAAATATATTTTGCTTACCTTCGTCGACTTACCCGACTTTCCCCTACGTCGCTTAAACTATTATTAGTGAGATGCAATTCTGTGATATCAATATTAATTAATAGATCACGACTAAACTTTCACGCGGCCTACTTGATCTCAAATTTTGTTTAACAATCGTATATGACTGTATAACCTTGCGTTGTTATTATACAGGGTGTCCCAGAACGCTCGCACCACCATTTTATGGAGCATTCAGCATTAAATTCTGAATCAATCCGTGATTTTGAAAATTTCTAGGGTCCAATTATAGGATAAGTGTCCAGTTATAAGATATTTAAGAGGACCAATCGGAATTCAGCTCTGAAATGCTTCACAAGGTAATTTAATCTTAGATGTAGTATTTCCTAGGAAACAAGATGCTATCAACTAAAATTTATATTTTATCTTGTTACCTATAGGAAATATTGCATTAAATTACTTCATGAAGCAATTCAGAGCTGAAATTTGATTGCTCCTCTTAAATCTCTTATAACTGGAGAATTATTGGACCGTGGAAATTTTCAAAAACACAGATCGACCCAGAATTTAATGCTGAATGTTCCATTAAACGGTGGGGCGACCGTTCGGGAACACCCTGCATCCGTATAAGTGTATAAGTTAGAGAAAAAATGCGCAATTTCTTGGTGATTTAATATGAAGAGAATTCGCCGATACTTTAATTCTTTCCAGAGTTATATCCAGAAAAATCAGAAAATTGTTGTTCCAATATTTTTAACAATTATTTATCTTCCCAATTGTTCCATACATGATACCTACCTACATGATGTCTATACTGAGACGGATCAGACCATATACACCAACATTTTTAAAAATTTAATTTACAAGGAATTCCACGACCATACCGGATATATTTCAACCACCGTTGTTACATGTCATCCCGAGAACTAAAAAAAGGGTCCGTTGTACGAAACCGTCACCGAAGTTGACGTATTTCAAGGATAGAGCCCCGTTCTCACCATTGTGAGCATTAATAATTCCTAAGCCATATGTGTCGACAAAAGGTCCAGAAGAGAAATCGCGGATTTCCAGCAGGACAACAGCCGTCCTAACAGACCATGGAATATGACGTTCCAGGAAAAGTCGGAGACAGCCATGAGGTCTGACGTCACATGTTCTTATTATTATTATTCTACTCCCTACATATGGAACGCATCCCTATTAAGATCACTGGATTTCTTTCTTTGGAGAGGTACGGCAAACGGTAATGGAGATATAAAGGGAAACATATACAGCCACCATTAGTCACCTAGAAGCTGAAGGACTAAATTTCAGTGGCGGCGTGTGTCGGTAAGACATCTCAGATATTCATCAACTGATGATTTTATTTTAATAAAAGAAGGACATCTATGATTACTTACTCGAATCAACGTGATTGAACGAAAATAACGGTCGTCAGTCTAAGGGTTGCCAATTTTGGTGATTAATGCACTGCATCTGATGCTCGATCTGGTGCTTTCATCTCACGACATTTTGTGATAAATTATTTATTTGTTAGTCAATATTTGTCATTCTTGTGTCATAGCAATCTTAAAACTAGTACTACTGGCAGAGCCGATAATACAGCCGGACTGTTTTACCTACTGCGTAGACTGATTCCTTTCATGCACTGGAATTATTAAAATCATCAATACAATAGACCTATGCAGTTTGTGCGACAAGGATATACTTATGCCGATTGCTTTTAGTTAACAAGAACACTACACTTCTGGTTCTGTCATTTTTAAAATTCGCGATTTGTTAATTGTGTTTTGGCATTTATTTGTGTCTTGTCGTTCACGTCAGCAGAAAGCGCATACAATAGGTCAATTTGTTTTGTTTTGTACAGCACGCCACTGGCGCTGTCATAATCTAGGGAAAACAACAAAATACCTGCACTTTAGTCAATCAAGACTTTAGTGCTTCCGCTTAGAGCGGACGGGCTGTATCTCTTTCTCTTTTACGTTTGTACGACAATCGCCCTCAATTTGGTTGCTTACTTAGTTCATGGTCGTCTCTAGTTCCAGGCCCTGTCCTTAACCATTTGGCAACGCTGCCGGAGGAGATTTAGCGTCAGTTTGACAAATTGTCATTGAAGTGAAACATTGCAAAAATTAATAAAAAATATTGTATTTTTACCAATTTCAAATGATTAACGAATTAAAATTCAATACTTTAAGAAAGCCTGTAAGATGTGCCCTATTAAGTAAGTTTTAAGTAACAAATTGTGCTTCTAGAGCCAGAAAAAAAGAATTTTTACAAATCCTTTTCAAATTCAATCGAGATTACATCAGTTTGCATGATTTCTAAGCATCTGGGCTTCAAACAACTCCCTTCGAAGCCACTGCGAGTCCTCCACGTTTTATAATTTCGAGATCATTACTGAAACTTGACACTTTTACACAATTAATTGTTTATTGCGAGCATGTAGTTTGTGTAGAAATAAACACATGGCTGCGAAGCAATAGGTAATAAATTGTCGGTCTGAAGATGGCATAAATTTGTCGAAACTAGTCACCCCATATCAATATACAATTTTTTAAGAAGGAGTGGATTTAATATATTCCCAACCGTTAGTCATTATGGACCTTCTTTACACTTTTTCCACCATTACAATTAACAAATATAATGTTAAATGTTAATTTTTGGGCGCTTGGGCACCTATAATTAGGGTGTAGCAATGTGTAACGGTTCTAATAATGAGTAGGTAACAGGTTGGACTGAGAAATAAATTTTTTAACTAGATACACAAAATAGCGATGACTAGGTATCAATTTCAATTGATCTTCGTTTAGCAGGGTACCTACGTCATTATGTCGACTTTACACAAAATTCTACCGATGAGAATGGTCTAATTCCTGCCTTTTACCATCGCTGCAACGATGAAACAAATCTTGTCTTGAAATGTGATTTATCCATAAAGTCCAAATGGTTTTCTGCTATTTATTTAAACTTCCTAATGATAAAAGCTCAATTCCAGTGAATGTTTAATTAAAACACGGTGAAATCAATTTTACAAAACCCTCTTGTCCACAGTATTTAAAATGGGTCTGTAATCAAAATTTATCACTATAAATTTACTAAAAACCACATATCTTACATACTTTCTTCAAAATATTCATTTTCAGTACGTTAATCATTCGAAAATGATAAAGATTCCAATATTTTTGGTATTTTTTCGCAAAAGTTTCACTTTAATGACAATCAGAGACAATTTGTCAAATTGACGGTAAATCTCCTCTCGCCACGTTGCCAAATGGTTAGAGCCTGGCCTGGAGCTAGAGGCGGCCATGCTTAGCTACGGGAGATTTTCAAAGGGCAATTTTCGGATAATTGCCCGAAACCAATAGCAACGCCATGACATTCAAAAATGACTTGTGACTTTTAATTTTATTTCAGGCGATTTTCTAGCTGAATCTCCCTCTTGCTAGCTTTATTTTCTGGAAATAAAGTTAGCACTCAGGAGATTATACGAAAATCACATTAGATGTCTGACAAATTACCTACCTAAAGTTGACAGTTGTTTTTAAAATAGCTTAGAAACTCTATTTTTGCTTATTTTGCAATATATTTCCTATACTGTTATGGTTGTATAGTGGATCCCTTTATTAACCGTTTCGTGTTCATTTTGAGTGAATTTTGAATTTGCGTTCCCTTGCAATAATTGGTTTCACAGAGACTAAATCAAGTCAATTTCATTTTATTGTTTAAATACAGCAGCAGTGCAGCAACAACAATATGCTTGAATTTAGCCCCATCTAACTATAAACACTCAATTCACTCATCACTGTTTATAATTAAAAATTTCGAAATTAATGCACTTTTTTTGCGGTAAAAATGAGTAAGACAAAGTCACCATCGAATTGAACTTCATTTCTACTTGCAGGACCACGAAGACCACTGAGTACTGAGTTTTAAGGGCTGCAAACTGCACGTTTTCCTTCGTCAAAGACACAGGCAATCAGGTGTACAGCCGTCCTTAATTTCTCTATAAACACCACAAAACACGTACTTATGACAACCATGTCACCCATCCATCAGGTACCTACCTTCTCGTGATAACAATGGAAGCGAGTTTTGGCGCCAAAAAGTGTACTACTTTGTGGTTTCAAAACCGATCTTTATGATTGTTATTATACAGTCTGACGCTCTTTATGAGAACAGGCTTGGTACTTCACTCATACCAAACCTCGAATCCAGCTAAGTCCATCAGTTGTTCCAGCGCTGGTTCAGGCACATCTGCTCTGCAGGACTAGGTTGGGGAAGATTGGATTATTTGGTGTAGGTATTTTGTCTTACCTTCGGGTAATTTACTATTAATCGACCAGCACTGCCCACCGCCTCGCGTTATCACATAATCCTTTTCTTTGATAGCTAGGGGTGAGCGAATTTTATCTGATATGTTTTGTCCTATCTTCGGATAATCGGCGATCAATTGCCAGGCTCTACAGTCACACGTACGCCACCTATCACCAGGCAAAATTACCGAATCCATCCTCAACGCCGCGCGCCGCCCGGCACCAGGTCCCGCAGGGCCGCCGCCTTGGAGTCCGACCATAACCGTGATGTGATGTCACAGAGGCAACCGCAGCCCTTGGCCACATCCCCCTGGGTCCAGGAGGTTCCACTCGAGCAAATAACTAACCGTCATCTGACAGCATTATTTCCAAATTGTATTTATCAATTTTACAGTTCACTGCTGCCGCAGGTACCGGATGGTGACCGGTCACAGAGAGGGTTGTTGAATTTAATTCACATTCACGTAAATCACCGCTACGCTACGCATGCCTTGGCCCATATTTTAGTTCGCTGGAAGCTCCCTAATGTACACATTTGCAGGCATGAAATCCAGTTAAACACACGTTTTCAAATAATAATAAACACGCCACAGCCAAAACTACTAGACCGATTTGGCTGAAATTTGGTACGAGGGCTTTACGAGTCAATCGTGCAACCAGAAATACAATTTTGGCACATCAACTTTTAAATTTTAAACGCAAACCCCCATTTCTCACGTCACCATAAGAAAGGCCTTCAAATTCTGCTTCCAAAGATGTATTCACTCTCAGTGCCCTTTTGACCAAAAACTAAGAAATTCGAGATTTTAATCGGACTTAAAAATTGCGGTACAGCCCAAGCCCGTGACCCGATTTGGTTGAAATTTTACACATGTGAATTTTATTACATATAAGTGATGTTGTATTTGGCCCCTGCCTTTCATCCGTGGATAAGTATAGACTTCAGAAAATTCAAAACCACTGCATCCTATTATTTTTGATATGCCTTGATTGCATGCATCACGTTACGCCGTTTATTGGAGAAATTAATTGGTTAAAAATCACGGAGCGACGTTTTTTTCATTTTCTTTCGTTCACTCTTAAGCTTCGTAATGCGAATTTACCTTCACCTTCCTTTTTGACAGGCAAAATTATTGTCCCTCGACCCTCGTTCTTCTCTTCATACTCGTACGTTACGTCACGCTGGTGTAGCGGTTGATATACCTATTCGTGTTCTTTCACAATTCAAGTCTAGCTTTTCTTACCTTGCTGCCTACGTTATTAACAATGCAATAAATCAATTTCCTCACTTGTCCAATTTTCAGCTGCTGCAGCCTCTTTGATCGTCGGTGATTGAAGAACGTCAACGGAACGTGGATCTTGATTTGTTATAACTTTTGTCATGCACCTTCTGTTTGCTTAATTTGTTGTATTCTCACTTTTTCTGTTCTATGTTTTTCTTTCTAGGGTGAATTTTATCAGCTATGCTGTCTCCATCCCTTTGAGTTGCGGGAATTTCATTGGAGTGTTTAATAATTTGTTAAAATTTATAACTTGTACCTTCCGTAGCTGAATAAACTTTATTATTATTATTATTATTATAAAAGTTGGGTGTTAACTACTCGCCTAATTGGTCTCCCTCTGCTGCTATATGATACTTAGGTACTAAATACATAAAATCTATGTATATTGGAAATAGCCTGTACCCACCTTCCGGCATCCTCATTGGATGTTAATAAATATGTATATTTTTACATAAGTTATTGTTGCATGTGTTTTTGGGACCAATCAAAAACTAACGTGGGTTCTACCTAGAAAAAACGAGCACGCCTTTTTATCACCCGCCATTTTTAACATGGCACCAGACAATACGTCACAATACCTATCATTCATAACAATTCTTCATTATAATAACGATTGAAAAATAGTTGTTTACGTACCTAATTAGTTATGAAAAGTCCTAAATTGTTGGGCGAGCCGTAATATTTGCCAAAACGAGCGATAACGAGTTTTGCGAAGTTATGGGAGTCAAACAATTTTGGCTTTTCATAACGTATTCCGTATAACATTTTACCTAATTGTGTAAAATCCAACTTTTCAAAACGCAATTATGGATAAAAAATAGTTAATAGCTACCTCACGTTTCAAGTTTTATTTATTAATGTTTACTTATTATGTTTACTGATCAACTTCAAGAATTATTTTACAGGAATTGCAGACATTCAAACCGAGGAAATCAAGGATTTTCCAGTTTGCGTATGATAATAATTTGAAGTTCGTGAATTTAAGGAAATCTTTTGACAAACTTCCATTCTAAATTAATCACGTAACATCATTTGTGAGTCTAAAATCGAGCAACTTGCAAATTGCAATGACGAGATGTGAATCGCAAGTAATTTGACGCACCAAAGATGGATAGCGGCCTTTAATCAAGTAAATGATGCCTATACGACGAAAATTTAGAAATACGCCGGCATATAAAAAAAACCTGCAAAATCATATTTTATTTGTGGGCTACTAAAGTATGTTACGCAGCTGTTAAAACACCACGTTTGCGCTGGGGCGAAATCCATTAGCTACGATGTGACCACGATAACCCGTTTAAAATTCCTGACATCTCCGACAGGCAGGAAATTGCGAAATAAAAATTGTCAGATTCACCCTCCTTTTTAAGAGCTTAAGAGATTTTTACTTAATTCGGTAAATTAAAGAGAGGAATAAGACACACCGGCGGTTTCATCAGGCCACGGAAACGGTTTTATCCTCTAAGCTCTTTCCCTTTTAAGACATATCTTACTTCCATTCCAACAAATTTAAGGGAAAATTGTTCATTTATACCAGTTCTTGGAAGTAAACGCTTCAAAGCTGCAGCGCCAGCGCCAGCGCAAAAGATTGCCATCCTTTTTAACATTACGCGCGTAAACCGGAGAAGCGAAGCACTTCAATCAGTAGCACGTTCGGCGTGTTCGTGAAATCGTGAAAATAAGCGAAAGACCGCAGCCAGCGCAAGCTAAAAGGCAGGATAAGGACTCTATAATGAACACGTTGATTTAGTGGATTTTTTTAAGTGGAGGTGGTGTTATTTGAAACTGGAACTGGAACAGATTTATGGGTAGGTGTTAAGTGTGCGTTAATTGAATGTTTTTGAGCACACCGACTAAGTACATACATACCTCGAGGCACAATTATTTGCAATGCAATAATGATGGTTCTTGAATTACACCTTACACCTACTCTACTTCAGTTTTCCGGATTTAAAAGCTCAAGTAATTTTTTTAGTTACCGAACAATAACAAATTTTTTTAATTATTTTATTTTTAATAACGAAGTCAGGGAAGATTCTTTGTTAATGTTAAATAGGTACTTATTATGATTATTTTCTTTTTCTTTGGGTTATGTCAATAACTTGGTAAAACAACAATAATAATAATAATACCCTTAATCGACTGAACATATTAAGTTTCTCTAATCCAACGGGTCAGAAACAGAGCACATGCTGATTTAATTGTACCCTTAATTAACCGAAATAATTTTCATCACGTACAACATTTTAAGTGTATACGAAATATAAAGACAAAAACGAAAAGTTACAAGACATAATGTGAAATAGAAACCATTATGACAAGTTCATATAAGCGCACACCAAGTAGGTACAAAAAGTAGGTAGGTCTCAGAACAGTTAGAAAAGATAAATACCTAAGTATCGACGTTGGATAATAATTGAAGGGTCCATATTACATAGTTTCTCAGGAGGGCAATGTATAGGAATTTTGAAATTTACATACGCTTTCTTTGCCTCTATTTTCACATATTTATGCAAATTATTTTACAGGACGATGCAGAGACATTTATTAGACGTATCTGCAGGAATACCTCATTTTCGCAAAAAAATGGACATAGCCAGTTTTAGCATTGGAGCCTCGAATTGCTCGTCTACTATAGTAGTAATGTTTTTAAATTATTTAATATCAAAACGAGGGGGATCAGTGATCAGTGGAACCCATATTTCTCAAGTTATAATTGCTTTATTCTGAGTAAACTGCTCAGCAAACGAAGTGGAACACCTGAAAATTTTTTCATTTTTCAAATTGTTGTAACTCTTGAACGAATTGTTTGATTTTGATGCGGTTTTCGACGTTCGATAGATTGTTTTGTTGGCTATAGGGTAGGCGGTGTATCAAACAGCGAGGGCGCGTGGTCCTCGTGGCCTGCAGAAAAAAAACCATGAGCCTCCTGCAGAAATGGTTAAAACTTAGTCCGCCCCCAAACCCCGAAACAATTTTTTTAGAATTTTTTTATCATGGAAACCATGCCGGGGCCCTATTGATAAAAAGTGGGGCCATTCCTCTTCTGCATCCAGTTTGGTGAAGTTTTTAAAGTCGAAGAAATACGATTTTTGCTTGTCTCGACAAAATCTGATTTTCTTTACGTATGTCTGGGTATAAAAGTTTCGACATGAAACCTTATGATTAATGCAGCAGTTTGCAATTTTGTAGGAACCGTAACAAGAACAATTTTTTGATGCACAAAGTTCAGCCCCCTCGACGATCCCGCCATTTTGTGATGGCGTCGATTATTTTAATGTCGTTGTTTAACTCCATCCTTTAGGAGTTTAAGAAACCTCACTGGATTAAATTCGAGCTGAAAGCAAAACCCCCCTCATCAAGCAAAGAGAAAAACTGCTTTTCGGCGACCACGGGACGAAGAAGTGTTGTTGGCAAAAAATGGCAAAAACGTCTCGAGATGGTGACTTCGTCCATCTGTGCCATGGGATAAAAAAATTCTAAAAAAATTGTCTTGGGTTTGGGGGCGGACTAAGTTTTAACCATTTCTGCAGGAGGCTCAAGGTTTTTTTTCTGCAGGCCCGAGGACTACGCGCCCTCGCTGTTTGATAAACCGCCTATAGCCAACGAAACAATCTATCGAACGTCGAAAACCGGATCAAAATCAAACAATTAGTTCAAGAGTTACAACAATTTGAAAAATGAAAAAATTTCCAGGTGTTCCACTTCGTTTGCTGAGCAGTTTAGTTTCGGAAAATTCAAATTTCCATCTTCAGAGGAAGATACAACGAGAAAGACCTTTAATTTGCAGTATTACAATTATTACTGATCCCCCTCATTTTAATACAGGACTTCTCTCCACATTCCACTTCCTCGATAGTATTTAATATCAGCCTGTCAGACACATTCATACCGTATGGTCGAACCACACGTTCAATATGTCATGCCAGATAAGAAAAAGAAGCCTTGAAACAAGAATTATTATATTCTGGTACCTATACTTACAGTGAGTTCACCAAAACGCAGAGTACGATAGTCTTTGCTTGATCTTTTGACACAAGTATATGGAGGACTACCAGCTCGATTATCAGTGAGATTCACTAGTCTTAAGCTAATCTAAATCTCTAATAAAAGGTCATCCCAAAATCTAAAACCCCAAAACCAACTTATCATAAATTATTTTATTTTCAAACGTCATTTAACAATTACTTAAATAAAATTTTAAACATGCTTGAATTTGCCAATTAAGTACCTATGTACTTAAATATCTGTGTTGACAATAAGGTATAACAGTCATTTTTAATTTTTTTCAGAACCCCTGTAAATCGATTTTCGTCTACACTTTTTGACATAAGTAAAAAAATATGACAGCTTGACATAACCTAGGTCGAACGAACTCACAATTGACCATATGAAAAACTGCACGGAATTATGGGAGGTTAATCTTTTACAGGTTCCTTCTTTTATGACAGATCACATGACATTTGAAAATATTTCAGTGTAACAATACACGTCTTCAGTTTGTAAGATAAAGAGGATGGTATAACACAGCGTCTCGTGTGTCAACATGAATAAGAATATAATGCACGCGTAGGTTGGTTTCCAAGTTTCCATCGAAACACACAGGTAAAAAAAATCTCATTGGGTAAAAATCAGCTGTGACAGACCTCCAGCCAATGAGTGAGCTCGCAAGGGAACCAACATGCGCGCGCCGCTCAGGTAAAACTGAAAACGTTTATAGAAATAAATGTTGTACATACCCTATTCTATAATACGCTATTCCATAGCGATGAGATGATAATATTTGTGAGAACAATTTACGTTTGCCATGAGTGGCTCTACACTAAACACACCTAAATAAAATCGTGTTACAGTTGCATAAGTGATACCCGGGGATGCCAATTTGAATAAATAACAAAAACTCAAACCAGCAGCCAGTTAAAAAAAGTAAACTAATAACAAAGCTAACTTGCTTCGCGAAGGGTAGAAGTTAAAAATTACAAAGAAGCGCACCGTATATGAAAACAATATTAGGTAAGTTAAGACCATTCTGATTTGTTGTAAAAAGAAATAATATACAAGAAAAACGAATCAATGAAATCCATTGTTGCGAGGCTTTAATGGGATAATATTATGGTTGATTGTTTTAATTCTGTGCCTCAAATCGCTCAAATAAATCTACATTTGCTAATTTTATGATCTCTCATTTGTAAAGAGTACCTACCTAATAAATAAAATTAAAAAGGTAGGAGGTTACGTCAGCGCGGGTGTCTCCGGCAGGTAATAGACATGAATAAGATAAGTCAAATGGTTTTATTACAGCTAGATAGCTGTCGATCACGTTTGATGATGCCTCAAACAATTCTAAGTCGACTTTCTAACCAAATCCAAAGCTTGCAGATCCACTAAGAGCACCGCCCCTGAGAGAAGTGGATGTGTATCAAATAAGAACTGAAGTCCTTCAAGATACTCACAGTTGGATGTGTATGTGTATCAAATAAGTTCTAGGGCGACGTAATACCATCGAACACTAACTGCACTTTAAAAATTAAACATTAACAGCGAAGTTTCAAAATAAAAATCCGCCATCTCCCGTAAGAATAACATGTAAACACTCATTCACGCCAAAATAAACGCTACTTTCAAGATGGCTCTCCTTACTGCGGAATGCCCACTAGAGGCCGCCTCTGTTTTTGATCTTGTCAATTCAATGGGGGTTCCAACCGTAAAAGAAAAAAAATATTTCCATTTAAAATAATGAAAATGGCTTCCACTTCCGGTATAACAGGAAGTGATAGCTGGAAGAAAACATTTTCTCCTCACTCTAAGGTGGTCGATTTAAGGCAAAAAACCACAACGTTGTCGTAAAACTAGATCAGCAGTTATGGATCGATTACAGTATAACCTTTTTTAAAGTTTTGAAATTCGATCATCCCATTTCTCTTCGGAGTAAATGAGCTCCCAAGAGTCTGAATTTATTGAACTAGGTATATGGAAATATGGAATGATGCCGTACGTCGTACGTATCATCGTATCGTATTTATAGTCCCCCCTAAGTTATTTTAGCCACCATAAAACCTCGCCAGGAGCTACCTGTAATAAAACCATTTGACTTACCTACTCCCAATCATGTTGATTAACCTGGACAAGACCGCTTGGGTTGAGGTGCGGCACATCCGTGAAAAAGAAAAAAGGCGAGTGTCTTTGGTCATCAGCACATCAATATAAATAGGATTAAGACAAACGGGTAGATGCCGGCGAGGGTTTATGGTGGCTAAAATAATTATGACATCTTCAGGGCTGAAATGGCGCCATTCGAGCCCTGATGAAGATGTCGTCTGCAACGATGAACGAAACGTCGGTAAAAATAAACCATTTGACACGGGATCCATCCGGATTCCAAAATCTAACAATCAGCTTAACCCGTCAAAGCCTCCATTCAAATCTATTCATGGTTTTATTCAAATGATTATCTTCCTCGACTACTGTCTTATTCAGAAACACATGTACCAGGAAGCCACTTAAAGTCAGCAATAAAACTTCAGAAATTTATTGATACGCTACCTGTTTCGGCTTATGAGACCATCCTACAGCAGCTGACGAAGAGTAAGGGTAGGTAAAGGGAAATGTGACCTTATCGAAAATGAAGGAATGGATCTTCCAGATTACGAAAAATATTTTTTCAGCAAAGGAGAAAAATGGCCACCGGTAGCGCATCAATGAACTCAGTTTTTATTACTGGCTTTAAGTAACTTACTATTCATGTGTTTTATTCAAAGTTCAAAGTGAACGGACGAGAGAGATGACGGCAACCGAATGAGCCAATGATCTTGGGAATACAGAGCAATAGTCCTGAGACTAAAGTTCGGGCCTCAGACACCTTATTAACAGAAACTGTCCATGCAGAAGCAACAGTCAGGCCGGTTATAACAAACCCGAAATTTGGTTTTGCAAATCTCGAAGCTTCGAGAATAAAGGCGAAACTTCGACTTTTAAAATCTCGAAGCTTGGAGAATAAAGTCTAAGCTTCGAGATTTTTGGGAGCAAAAGGCTATCGTGTTCGAAAAACGAGCTTGGAGATACAGAGCAATAGTTCCTAAACGTCGGCCCCAAAATACCTTATTAACAGGAATACTGTCCATCCACTTTTTCAATCAAATTTCTAACTTGTAAGACAATGGAGATATTCCAATTTAAAAGTGGGACAAAATGGTTGGATCACCCTGTACAGATTCGAGGTTTCAATTTCACCAGTGCAAATTTTTTGCTTTTGGAGGGTTCCAAGACTTCCAGGGAGTGGGGGTTGAATTTTTAGGGGTAGAAATTTAGACATTCATTGAAATGTTTGGTGTTCGAATTCAAATTATACAGAAAATGTAGATTGGTTGTTTTAGGGGTTTTAAGGGTGAATTTAGCCCCTTCATGTAAATATAAAAAGTTTTTTCAATAATCAAGGGTGGTCATGGTGGCATTGGTCCATATTTTCTGAAATTTTTTGAGTTTCAACTTTCAACCTCTAATTTCAACCCCCTTGTCTCAAGGCGGAGAAGTAATTCAAGTATGTATCTGTACACTTGATTTTTAAGCGTCTATACCTGATGATTGCACACTCGTTCTGTAAAAAGAAAACTCTTTTCCTTCAATAATCAATATCATCCCTTATCTTTCAACCCTCTGGTGCAATTTTCTTGAAAGTCCGTTCAGACACAATGGGGCTGTAATTACACACCAAGTTACAGCCTCATATCTTGAAGCATAGGCAAGTTATTGAATAATCTTTAATTTTCGTCATTCATCCCTAACTTTCACCCCCATGGTCGGATGGACGCGAAGGCGTGTACCAAATTTCGCCTTGATATATCCTATTCCTTCTATCAAGTTATCGTCTGGACAGAATGGACGAGCGAGCCAACGAGCGAGGCACAAATTAAAGACAACAGTCTACTTTATTGGTTTGTTTCTTTTAAAAAGCCACTATGCGCTGTGGTAATGTAAGAAATACGCCACCTTTAACCGGGCCTTGGCCTTATTACCGCCGGACCACCGCCGGACACCTTAGAGACAATGATAAAAGTTGTCCATTACACGTTCGGTTTCGCCTCCCAAGGGAACTTCACGCGCGTACGGGAAAAGCCACAGATAAAAGCTTTGATGATTATGTCGAATGTCACAATCGTAGAATATATCTCTTGTCTTGTTTAATCTAGATAAGTCAGCAAATGAGGTTCAGTAAATATGTCCGTAAATATGCAGCATTGCAGCGGTTGTTCTACAAAGTTGTGATTATGCAAATTAAGCAGCCTGGCTAATCTGTTGATGTACGGACAGGCAGCTGCAAAGTAAGGCCAAAAACTTTCTTAATAAGTTTCCGGCATAGTGTCACGTTACTAACACGACTTTTTGGTTTTGTCACGTTACTAGCACGACTTTTTGGTTTTGCCGCGTTATTAATAACCCTTTCGCTCATACGGTGTTCAAGTGAATAATCGCATTTACAATTTTTTTGCGGCAACATACAGCGATCTTTACCCGTTTGCTCAGGTTATATCGACTTGTAGATCTCTTTAGAATCAAAATGGTGCAAGTGCAATAAATAAATTCTAAAGTTGACGAAAATTTCAATAGCAACCTGCCTTATCCACTTGACAGAGTGTTAGTCAGCTGATTTAGTTTTTTTTTTCAAATCAGGCCTTGGCGTTTTGTGAACTATAAAAATTGTCTTGTGTAGAGAAGACCTGGAATTCACAAAGACATCAAGTGCGATTTTCGTTCCTTTGGCCACTTTTTGTGAAGAAAGCCCGAAAAGTTATGTATCTAACTGAATACAATGTGAGCAAACGGCACAAACAGTGAGGCCCAATTTTAATGTTATTCTTCACAATATCCATTTTTTGCAACTCAGGCATCAAAACTCAGGAAGAGAAAGTCATTAAAGGATATAGAGCTGCTTGAACTGATGAAATCAGGGCTTTCAGACCTTGAGATTTGAGCCGATGGAAATTCTGACCTCGAAGTTGGGGGTGGCGACCTAGGGAGGATAGTGACGATGAAAACGAGGATTTACTGTAAGGGGAAGGCTTTGACCCTCAGGAAGAGCTGGAAGCGGAAATCAACGACGGTGTAAAAGTATATGTGGAAATATGGACCGATCTGGAGGTAGGTGTACCTCTCGAAAAGATGGACTCGATGGAGGCTACAAGTGACTAGTGTGTGAATAAATCAGTCCCAACAGCACGTCGCAATGTGCCCTTATGCTTAAGTAAAAACAAAAATAGTTTCCTGGATTACTATGTAATATAAAATAAAATTAACAAAAAAGCCTGGCCATCTATTTTTTCTTTCATTCACAATGTATTCATGTGAATACAAGCCATAACTCAAAATTGGGGCATTACAAAAAATTTTGGACACTGTCAAAAAATCACTAAAAAATCATACTTTTATGCTGCCAAATTTCAGAATTTTCGGCCGAACTAAAAAAAGTCGTGAGCGAAAGGGTTTTAACACGACATTTTCGTTTTGCCGCGTTACTACGATTTTCGCTTTACTGCGTTATTATTTTGCCACGTTATTAACACGGCATTTTCGTTTTGCCGCCTTTATTAACACGACATTGACATTTTGCCGCGTTATTAACACGGCATTTTCATTTCATTAACACGACATTTCAAACGAAAATGCCGTGTTAGAACGCGGCAAAATGAAAATGTCGTGTTAATAACGCGGCAAAACAGAGATGTCGTATTAGTAACACGGCAAAAAGAAAACGTCGTGTTGGTAACATGACATTAACCTGAAAATTTAACACGAAAATTTTTGATCCTTCTAAGAGCTTCGTAAGACATCAGTAGATAGGAGGGGAATAACTTTGGTTTTAGAACTGAACATCAAAAAAATTGGTATTCACCAATACTGGAACTGATTTTTCTTTTTTTCTAGATTTCAACGAGAGGAAAAGAAGAGTAAGAGACTAGGTCGCTGCTAGAGAGGATGAATAACTCCACTCTACACATTGACAGTGACTTAATATGGAACAGATTTCTGATAGAAGACTTTCTGGTTATTGGGTTGTACGCTGTGATTTTCCTAGTGGCGTTGATCGCCAATGTCTTCGTGATATGGGTAGTCATCAAAGATCACTATATGCGAAAGTAAGTGTTTCTACCTATTTTCCTGTTACATTAGGTAAGTATTTGTCGTAAAAAATAAACAGTGATCAAAAGCTTTCCAATCTAAAGGGTATCCCATAAAAAACCGGACAGTTTTCTTTTTTGTATATCTTAGTTAGGTTTTGTGCAAGGTTTTTTAGTTTTATACTCGACGTAGCTGAAGGCTGAGGTCGTCGATACCACTCATTGGATATGAATTCGCACCATCAGTGTCCTTCCTAAGGACTTTAATTTAACAGCATTATTTAGTCCAATGGGGTTTCGTTACCCATTGTCATATGACAGTGGCGTTTAGACAGGATTGAATGTCGTTCTTTCGTCTTTCCAAAATGTCCTTCAAAATGAAAATTAATCCATCCCTAAATTTTTTGTGAATTTTCTTCCAAGGCTCTAAATCGCATAACTTGCAACAAAAAGTACAGAGACGATGAAAACTCGCTATCCATTTTTGTTTAACTTGTAAATTATGCAGACTATTAGCTTAATTTACAACTTAAATTAAAAATGCAATTAATCTGCTCAATTTACAACTTAAATCAAAAATGATTACAGAGTTTTCATCGTCTCCGTACTTTTTCTTGCAAATTATGCGATTTAGAGCTTTGGAAGAAAATTCACAAAAAATTTAGGAATGGATTAATTTTCATTTTGGAAAGAGGAAAGAACGACTTTCAATCCTGTCCAAACGCCACTGTCATGTGTCAAAGGGTAACGAAACCATTCATTGGCCTAAATAATGATGTTAAATGAAAGTCCTTAGGAACGACATATATTGCACAAAAACTAACGAAGGTATGTAAAAAAGAAAACTGTCCTATTTTTTATGGGCCACCCTTTAGTAGCCCTCTTGCCTTGCCGTGACGGAAATTGTATGAGAAACGTTACTGTCAGATTTCGTTTTCAATGATAATTTGAGCTGCCTACGCCCTACGTCCCGCAGGGCAGGGGCTACTAGATCGGAAAAGTTTTTGACCACAAGTAAGTTTACATCCATCACATGAATATTCTTCATAATCTAATTGTGGATGTGGATTTTTAACAACCGGATAAAATTGGCCTTTTAACAAATCGTGTTGCTGTTGTATCCGTTAATAAGTCTATTTATTTACTTAAAAATAAGAGTTCCTGTATACTCTTATAACACATACATAGATGTTTCTTGTGTTAGACTGGTATTCGCAAAATATTTCATTTATATATAGGTCTGTTTACAACGGTTGGCCATATTTTTTCCAAGAATTACAGAGGAGGTAGATACCTACACACATCTAATTTTTTTCACGTAAATGATAATAATTCATTTTATAAGATTACTGAGGATGAATACCAGTATACCCGCGTGCCGCACATACATACAATGTAAACATTTAAAGTGAATGGGTTGTGTTAATCATATGATAAACAATGTTGGTAGGTATGAAAATACATTGTCTAAATTCCTTCGCGGCATCCCCCCCCCCCTTAGAACAGCATTGAAGGTACCTACTGTATGAAATGAGATTTCGTCGGACACGTCTAAAAATAAGAAATTTATTATGTGGGAATCGTTAAATTGATTATTCTCTCTGATACTTCTCGGAAACAGGATAAACAGTGTCAGTAACAACAAAGTCAAGAGTTTACAGGGTCTCGAAACTTTGTTGAGTGAAGTATATGTTAAAACAGGTACGCATGCATTATGCAAAATCTCGCTTAGCATCAAGAAGTAAAGTTTAATTCTCTGTAGGTAGAATAGGGATTTGAAAAGGTCTTAACCGCCAGTTAACTAGCCTTCAAACTTTAAATCTATTCTAGACAAGTTCTCCCGTTTTAGCGTCTTTAGCTCGGTCTTGAGATTCCTTTAAATCTTACTAACGGTAACGGGTGATTGTACAGTTTAACCCAAGCAAGCACTTTTAAATTTTCTAAATAGAGATGCTCAATCAACGCTGGAAAAGCTTATAATCTGCTCCCAAGTATCGCCGATATCCAATATAGTCCGGAAAATGTTTCATTTTCGTCGATCGTACTGGAAAACGTCACATTCTTGACATGCAATTATCATCCGAAAGCTTACGTTTCCAAGACTGCGTCATTTGCTAGGCAACACGCACTAGCTGTACAGGAATAACGCTTTTTCCGGTCTAGTCCGGAAAAATATTCCTGTACTCTTAAAAAATAGTTCCAAATTTCATTATTTCTGTCTAGTTGCGCGACCGACGAAAAAATAGTATGTGCAACACGAAGGAAAATATATATTCCGGAATATAATATTTTTCCTACTACTAGTTACACAATATACTATTGATCACAGTCAATCAGTGGTGTAACTTCAAATTTTCGTTCCTAGGGCAAGCGTTGGATTATGAGCTACCCTCTCAGACCCTCCGCCACCCCAATCCCCAATAATAGGTACAGTTCAGTCATATTTTAAAATAATATGGTATTTAGATTTTGGAATATCTTCCTAGATATACAAGCATTAATCTCTCATAATTTCAAATATCAGGGCACGCCAGGTTTGCCATATGTACTTATTCCTCGTGCCTCCTATCGATTATTGATTAATTATTGATCGGTTTTAGGTATGAATATCTAAAGTTCCGGTCAATAATAATTAATCATTAGGGTTACATCAATAGGAATCACCAGGGATATTATTGTCACATACAGGATGTTCCTAAATTCATAGTCCTAACTCCGGGAAATTATTCCTTACATCATTCTAGGAAGAAACGTTCCTATGGACATATGTCCGGAAACGCTTTATAGAGGAGTTACGCCCCTTCAATGGGATATAGGTACTCAAAAAGTCAATTTTTTTTAAATTTCTCGAAACATTAAGAATAGAATTTTGAAATTTGGAACAATCGTTAGTAAAGAAGTTTACCGGTTTCAGACGATTAAGAGCTTATTCACAACCACTTTACGTACGTAACGTAACAAACTTTAACAATGGTCAACAATTGTTCATGACAGTTTCTGACTTTTCTAGTAATTGTTGACGATTGTTAAACTTTGTTATGTCACGTACGTAAAGTGGTTGTGAATGAGGTTTAAAGCGTTCTTAACATGCATAAAAATAGGCTGGTAAGCAGATCATAACGTTATCTAATGGTTTCTAGACAACAAGCCCATTAACCATTCATGACAACAATGACCCCATTCAAATGCTGTCATCTCGATTGTCAAAATGACGCGAATTCACGCAACATTTTTTTAATTTTGGCTTTAATCGCTTTAAACCGATAAACTATTGAACAAACCTCGGATGTTATGAATCATAACAGACTTAGATGTCTTAAAATCCTCGCTCTCCGAGCTCGGATTTCAATTGACATCTGCGTCTGTTATGATAGTCCTAACATTCCTAGGTATGTTAATAGCTATTCTCCTCACTTTTTTTCAGATTTTTAATAACGTCACAGGCGGGCGTTCTTGAAGGGCCTTACACATTTTTTTGCATTTTCTTTTGTTGTAGTTCTTTTTTCTCACCAAATAATAAAATCTTAATCGGTGGTCGATTCTACCCAGACAAGAGGCTCTTGTTGAATGTCGCTAAAACGCACCCTTTTCGATTACAGTGACTTTGATTGGTTTAGAGCGCGAAAATTTCTGTTAAAGATTTACTTTATCTACCTAATTAGTGAAAATAAACTCAGAATATGATTTCTTACATCATTTTAGAAAGAAAAGTTCATATGGACCTGTGGCGGTAAATCATTCCTAAGGGGGCGCTATGGTCCTTCGAATAATATGTTTTTTAAAATGAACTTTTCTTCCTAAAATCATGTAAGGAATAATTCTCCATCTTAATTTTCACTAATTAGGTAGATAAAGCAAAGTGCTGGTCACAAATTTTCACCCCCTAAACCAACTGGAATAATTTTATTCGAAAATGGTGCGCCCTAGCTACATTCAACAAGAGCACCTTTTTTATGTGGAACAGACCAGAGAATACGATTTTATTACTATTTGGCAAAAAAGACCCACAACAGAGGAAAATGTAAAAAATGTGTAAGGCCCCCTCAAGAACGCACACCTCTGATGTTATTAAAAATCTGAAAAAAATTGAAGAAAAAGCTCTTTATAGCACCAGCCATTTCTCTGAATTTCAAAATCTTATTCTTCATATTTTTCGAGAAATTTTCAGGAAACTGATTTTTTAAAGGGGCGCAGTTCCCGGACATATGTCCATAGGATCTTTCTTTCCTAGAATGATGTAAGGAATATTGTACCGGAATTGGGACTATGAATTTAGGAACACCCTGTATGCCAACAATTCGGGTTCGAGAAGACGGCCCCAGGCATAGGCGCCGGAACTTGGAAATTGCGAGGGGGGCACGGCCCGAAAGCGGATAATAATAATAATCTTGCCGATTTCTGGGTGAGCTATTTGTGGCGAATTCAACCTAGAAAAGCAAAATATTATTCTAGACATGGTTTATAACAAAAATAATTACTTAAACAAAGAAAGTGTAATAAACAAAGCAGACACGAGACATAAATGTGAAAGGAACAAATTAAAGGGAAAGTGTATTTTTTCCTCGATTTTTTCTTTGAGTCGTTCTGAAAATATTCATCTACGTTCAGTTTTTGTGGTTTAAAGAATAACTGAAATGTTAATCGGAGTAGAAAATGTCCCCGGGTGAGGTATGTTTAAAAAATATATACAGTGTGTCTCATTTTAACTGGAACCACACAAATATTTCGGTTAATTTTAACCGAATCAATGCGTTCTTTTTCTCTGCATGTAGAGCTCCAAAATCTGCACCTGTGTAATACTCAATTTTTTTATAAACCGAAACCCCAGCCTACAGTGATTTAATAAAGAAGCCAAAAATGACGAAATCGTATTAGGCATTTCTTTATCGAAAAATTTTATAAAGAACAGTTGCTCAGAATCGCTCCAAATGGCTAAATCCGAAGTTTCAGGAAAAAATAAAAACGTTGAATTTCTTGAGGAAGAATCATAAAATAACGAAAACGTCAATATTTTTGCAACATAACGGGTGATGTCAAATAAAAAAACAATGGAAGCGCATATGTTTGCTGTTTGTGGCACATTGCAACAGATTAGTTGGGGTGTCCCTTGAAATTGTTAAGAAAAACGAAAATCTTACACTATCTTAATAATTTCAACTTTTTCTGCGATTGTTAAGTTTTAACCATCCATAGCCGATAGCAAATGGCAAATCAATTAATTTCAATTGTTTTTTATTTCACAGCACCCATTATGTTGCAAAAATATTGACGTTTTCGTTATTTTGTGATTCTTCCTCAAGAAATTCAACATTTTTATCTTTTCCTGAAATTTCGGATTTAGCCATTTGGAGCCATCCTGAGCAACTTTTCCTCATAAAATGTTTCGATAAAAAAATGCCTAATACGATTTCGTCATTTTTGGCCTCTTTATTAAATAGCAGTAGGCTGGGATTTCGGTCTATAAAAAAAGTGAAGTATCACGCAGGTGCAGATTTTGGAGCTCTACATGCAGAAAAAAAGAACGCATTGATTCGGTTAAATTTAACCGAAATATTTGGGTGGTTCCAGTTAAAATGAGACACACTGTAGGTAGGTACACGCTATTCATTTAAATTTTTTGGCTGATGATTAAAAGAATTTTGCAAGAGATTGTACTGCATGTGAGCCGGAGAAAGGGATTGTGGAGAAGTTGGGTGTTGGTCAGAAAAAAACGGCAGATTCAACCCCTTTACAGTCTAAGAAAAATTACAGTTCAGTTAATAGAAAATGTACAGCATTTATATAGAAATCCGTTAAATTTTCAATTCGTAGCTAGTGCCCCCCCTCACCCCCTGCTTTTGGCGCTTATGGCTCCAGGTCCCAAGTGGAGTTTTAGAAAAAGGTGGAACTTAGGGACGAACTGCAACTGGATCCGCTGCATATTTTGCCTCGACCTCCCCTACTTGAAACACGCAGACGGAAACAAAAGGGAGGTGTCAAGACGCATTTCCACTTGTATCTTGTATCCAAGGGTGCTAAAAAGGGGGTGACTGGGCTGACCTACAAATTAGTCGCACTCTTAACAGGCCGCAACAACGTCGGGATGGGTCACAATGGTCACAATTTATTGTCTGATATTATTTTTCGAATGTGTAAACAGTAAACATCTAAAGCATTATTGGCGCAGTATTAAAAATTCGATTGTCGGCGTTATAAAGTTGGAAATTCTTTTTACGGATGATGCACAAGAATGGTGAGCTCAGCCAAAATGTAAATATTTATTAAAAGATAAGAATTTCAATTCCAAAACCCACTGAGGATGAGTTTTTGTGAATCACTTGATAATTACTTAGGTAAATGTAAATATCTTCGAGGGTAAATACTGTAGTTAAATGTTAAAGCTTTGGGACATACAATACACCATAATATGATGGGTTGATCTTTGAATTTTGTTCTATAATAATTGCCACATTTGGAAAAATTAGGAAGGAAAGATTCGTCGCATAAAGCAGTGGTTAAAACTTTATCAGTAGATTATTCTATGAAAAATATGAAAAAAAGTTCCTATGAACATGTGTCGAAAAATAAGTCTTAAGGGAGCTGAGGCCTTAGACTTTGAAAGTGTTTTTTTCTAAATATCTTCAAAACGGTTAAAGATAGCAATGTGAAATTTGGTATCTTTACTAAGTTTTTGATGGTGAATTTACTACTCTGGAGAAAATCATAAAATTTTGATCATAAGCGTCTCGTACAGGAGGAGCTTAGGACTAAATTTACTCAAACATTTTTGTAAGAATTTTTTTCTCAAATTTCATTCCGGAATCTGAAAATTTGAGGTTTTTTAAGTAAAAATGGTACTCTTGTTTGACATCGATAGAATGCGCCCTTTTCGAAAAAAATTGCTTTTTATTTGCTCAGGGCTCCAAAATTTGTGACAGAGAAGACATCAAAATATCGTAAACAAGTTCATGTGACGGTTCCTTACTTTATTCTAGAAAGAAAAGTTCTTATGGGTATGGGTCGAAAAATGCTTCCTAAGCCATGAACCAACGAAAAGCCATTTCTTTCAAAAAGGGCGCATTCTATCGATGTCAAACAAGAGTACCATTTTTACTTAAAGAATCTCAAATTTTCAGATTCTGGAATCAAATTTGAGAAAAAACTACTTACAAAAATGTTTGAGTAAATGTAGTACTAAGTCCCTCCTGTACAGACGCTTATGAACAAAATTAAAAAAAAAAATCCGCAGTAGTAAATGCAGCATTAAAGACAGTAAAGATACCAAATTTCACGTTGCTATCTTTAACCGTTTTGAAGACATTTAGAAAAAAACACTTTCAAAGTGGCCCCTTTAAGGGGCCTTAGCTCCCTTAGGACTTATTTTTCGATATATGTTCATAGGGACTTTTTTTCATATTTTTCATAGAATAAAATCTACTGGTAAAGTCTTGACCACTAATTTCAGCACACCCTGTATAATGGAAACAGATACAAATAGCTATAGTTTTTAGAAGTTACCTACTTCAGTTTTCAGTCGTTAAAATTGTTTTAGTTTTCGGGTTTGTAAACTGTGACACTTACGGATATACCTAAAATCTATGACATTAATTACGGAGCATATACCATAACGAGTACGATAATTAATTAATCAAACAAAACATGCAAGCTCTTAATTTTTCTTTCTGGTGGGTTCATGCTTTAGCGATATTCTTTGCTCCAGGAGCTTTCTACTTACTTACAACCTATTTAAGTTTCAAGCTGTCACTTTACGCGATAATATAGGAGCGTGAATGGTGGAGGCGCTTCACTAATTTATTATTATTAAAGGGCCTGCTACTCGAGCAGATAATTTATTGGTTGACTTTGTGGATGTTGAAAGCTCACGAAAGTCTTTATGACACTACACATTCCTAAAGAGGTCATGAATTTTTAACGTAATAATTCTGATGAGAGTTTTAAAACATGAAATGGGTAATTTAAGAACGTTTTCGCAATTTGTTTAATTAAGGGTCTCTTCCGAAAGAAATTTGACCTTTTCGAGGACTAGTGAATAATGATATAGTTGACAACCCGTAGATAATGAACTTTACAGGTATGGTACCTATTGCCCTGCTTTAAACCCCCCCAACCCCAAATTTAAAAAAATTGAAGGTTTTTGCAATCACTAAAATTTTCGAATTCGAGATAGCACCAGATCTATGTTTTGAGATCTCAGGAACCCAAAAAATTGGATTTTAAAATGTGTCTGTCTGTGTGTATGTGCGTACCTACGTAAGCACGTATTCAATTCTTTTCTGCTTCCCTATAAAAAGGTACCTATCCCTATCAATCAAAAACCAGAGCCAATTTAGCAAATCTGAAGGCTTAATTAAGCCTTGTTCACATTCACATAACATGCATAACATAGATATCAAACTTTAACAATCGTCAACAATTCTTTGACAGCTTCTTACTCGAGTTCTGACTTTTCTAATGGCAATGAAATGAAATTAATGCTTGGCGCTTAAAAATGTGAAGGGAATTCCCCCGATATTTTGATTCGTTCCTGAGTTATCACAAAAAATCTCAAAATTGCCAGTCTAAAGAAAAATTAATATCTTCCTAACGATTGATGTTAATTAAATGAAACTTGGAACTTTTATATTTTTGACAGCTGTCAATTGAATGGCATTGATAGAAATTTTCTAGGCCTTCTAGATTTTGAATAAAGACAAGCAACTTTTCTTTTTCTTATGGGCGCCGCACTGAATTTTCACGCCGCTGAATACACAGAAGAATTAGCTTCTAAAAATGTAATCAACTTAATCAAGCTGATTTTGCAAATTATTCATCGATTTTCAAATTATGACATCGGTCAAAAAAGTTGATATTGACTACATAGCGTCAAAATTCAAAATGGCGGCCATAAAAGCATCGAAAGTTAACTGTCGTTATCTAAAATCTAGAAGGCCTTGAAAATTTCTGCAATACCATTCAATTGACAGCTGTCAAAAATATAAAGGTTCCAAGTTTCATTTAAATAACATCAATCGCTTGGAAGATATTAATTTTTCTTTAACTCAGGAACGAATCAGAATATCGTAGAATTCTCTTCAGATTCTTAATCACCAACAAACAGCGCAACTTTTCTCCAATTTAAACTACAAACTAGGTACTCTCCATTTATTATGGTTTCCGAGATATTAATGGCGAGCATCGAAAAATGAATCACCCTGTGTGAACAAATATCATAACTTGATTATTAAGGCTGTTCCGAAATAACAATGAAATAAAAACCGAATTTTAGGCGTCATCTTCAGAAGGCCACTTAGGCCCTTAGGAGCGATTTCCGGACACATGTTTATAGAAACTTTTTTTCATATTTTGAGCTGCAGAATCACAACCCGAAATATTTCATCGTTCTTTCCGGACACCCTGTATGTAGTTAAAACACTGAAACACTAATGGCCGTTAAGGGTCGCTTAAAGTTCATCAACTGTAATGCAAACTGCCATTAATGTGGTAGGTAGCTAGTGATTTTTAGTTTTCGAATTGAGATTGACAATTACTCGTTAATAGTTGCTTATGTTATGAGATAAGTGTTAAAAGTGATATTTTAGTCGTGTCGCATCTCTTCGAACAAAATAAAACCACTTTGAACACACATACCTATCATACACCATTTTATCTGTAATAGCTATTAACATAGGTACCTACCAATGTTATGACTGTTATGACTGAGTGCGAAGAGCGGGGATTTTAAGACATCTAAGTCTGTTTCTAAATCTGTTATGATTCACATCCCTGGTTTTTAATAGTTTATAAATTTAACACTCCCAAAACGCTCTTCTATAATGTAGGTGCCATATTGCTTTCCGTTTATGAATGTGTGGGTTTCTTCTGCAATAAATTGATACCTCTTACAATTTACCTTGTCCGGAAGAAGCACTAAAGGCCGGTTTTACAATCGAGGTTTAACTTAGGTGCAATCGATGATGGTTAGTCAACAACGCACGGTTATGTTAACGTTCAAGAAAAACATTTAAAAACTTTCGGATGATTTTGATTTAATATCTAAAGGCCGGTTGGTTGTAAAGTGCGAGGTTAACTTTAAACCTGATGGTTAAACGCCAGAGTCAAGTAAATAATAAATTATTGAAAATCACATGACCATAGTATACGAAGGGGTATTTGTTATAAGGAAAAGTTAATTGTTTGGGTTAGGTATCGTAACCTTAATAGTAAATAATAATAAATAAATAAATAATAAATAATAATAATAATAACCATTTTCAAGGGGAATCTCAGGTTAAAATAGTGCCAAGCATTTTCGGGACGCCTGTATGAACTTATACCTACGTCCTTCCGTCGCCGTCATTCCGGACTGCAAGTATGTATGTACCAATTTTGATCCTTAGGTACCTTATTTTTGTGTAGGTTTGGGTTATTTTTTGATTAAAATTCTTGGGTTACACTCATCATGACGATTCCACCTTATCTATGATATTCTGGTGTTAGGAATGTTAGAATCAGTTCTCGATTTCATTAGACCCAGTTTGCATGATTGATCAAAAGCAGCTTTCGAGGGGATTGGAATAAATGGACATTGTCTAAATATTTTATTTCGCGGCCGGTTAAAAATATTAGAATGTGTGAGAATTTTTAAACGTGAAAATATTTATCTTAGAGTGTGTATATTTAGGAGTTCAGATTGTGTGGCTGTAAACTTAACCCAAAATATGTACTAATTACGAAAAAATAATTCTCTGTTTTGTTTCTTATATTTAAGGAGGTATATTGACGCTGGAAAATTGTGAACTTGCGCTGTCCACTTTTTAGAACAAAGCCATTTTTGGTTGGTTGTAATAGAATTTTACTTGCAATTAGCCAAAATTTTTTTGAAAAGTTATTCGATAATTGCCGTGAATACATAAAACTTGCTTTATATAAATGAGGTATAATATTACAATTTATGACTATCAATACCTATCAAGAGAGATGGAAAAAATGTAATCCACAGTGGAATTTGAAATGCGAATCGCCAAAAACATAAAATCTTTACTTTTACTTACTTTCTGAAAAATGTCTGTCTGTGTCTGTCTGTCTGTGATGACGCTGCAGCTCAAACTATTGAACGTATCAAAATGAAATTTGCCACTCATATTCAGTGAGCAATTTGTAAGTGCTGGTTAGATTTTGGGCCACATCGGTTCACGGAAAGTTCCTTTTTGGCAAACCCCAATTTTTAGCGCCACCGTATGAAAGCTCTTCGAATTCTGCTTCTGAAAATGTATTCACACATGATGGCGCCCTTTTGGCCAAACAACGATGCCGGGACAAAAACTTATGTACCAACTGTGTATCTTAATTACCGGATGTGATAACTGATTTTTTTTAAGTCAAAAGCGTTAGTGCCATTGTTTCGAAAAATGTTATTTTAGTGGCAAAAGGTCCCTTTCTTGAATTTATTTTACAAAAAAGCATATTCTTACTATCGGATTCGATAGCCGTTGCATCACTGGATCAAAAACCTTAGTGCCATTTTTTCGAAAATTGCCATTTTAGAGGCAAAAAGGCTCCTTTTGAGTTTTTCTTAGCAAAATAGCAATTATTATTATCGAGTTCGACAACTGTTGCATTACCGGATCGAAAACCTTAGTGCCACTTTTTCAAAAAATTTTAGGGGTGAAAAACATTTGTATTTTAGTAAATGAGCGCCGGGGCAATGCGCACGACAGCATCAGCGATCGGCCACCGCCCGCATCTACATTTACAAATTCTATGAAACATGAAATCTTTACGTTTTAAGATCCTGGGAACCCAAAATTTTAATAAAAGAGCGAACTATTATCGGATTGGATTGCTATTGCATTATTACCGGATCGAAAACAGTGCAATTTCTTCGAAACGTCATTTTAGGGACGAAAAGTCCCTTTTCCTATTTATTTTAAGGTGCGTCGAACGCCACCCCAGGACAAATGAATACCACGCCACGGCAATAATGCAATAAATGCCATCAGAGCCGGCGCGGTGCGGCGGTCGACTTTGTTTTGATCATCAGCTTTTAACTTCTAGGTACGCTCTTTGATATTACTTCATTTACACCGTATTAAATTTATTTGGTAGGGGAGGGTGTTATTAATGTCATTTGCTACATTTATTTAAAAATTCTGTGAAAAAGTAGAAGTCTCTAATTTCTAATTATTAAAAAATTTTACCTGTAGTACCTATTTTTTCTAAAGCATAAACGTAGTACAATTCGGAGGAGTCGAGTAGCGCCCCAAGATTTTAGGTACCTGATAAAGATGGTCGAGTAGCGCCCGGCTACCTGTGTATTTACCTACCCTACCAATTTTATTCTAATATTCTTATCATACAAAAAGGATGTAGGTAGGTATATTTATTATAAACGTATAGAATAGAAACGGTATTTTTTATTTACATACATATATTAAATTACTCACAAATACTTAGGTACATACTTAAATTTTAAATCGATTTCCTACTGACTTAACAAAATTGATTGTACTTAAATTTCCATTTTTTTATTCAGATATTTTGTTATCTAAAAACTTCTGATTCTCAAGTGTTTGTGAACTATAGACCTTTCTTACATTTTGTTGTACACTCCTAGTTTTATGTTGTTAACTGGATCATTAACTAGTAGAAAGTCTTCGCCACGATTTGTTACCAAAGGATATACACTGAAACTGTGATGCACTTCTGTCAAATTAGTAGGAAGTTTCGGCAACAAACTTCTGCGTGCCTTGTATATATTTTTTCTAACACACAGTACATCCTTAACGTTTAAAGTGTCGAAGTCACCTTTTCTTAGTTCCTTATGCAGTATTCATCGGTTTCTCATTGAGGTCTTCCATCGCTTTTAAATTTTAATGAACTCATTGCAGCACCAAACTTCAAGAACAAATAAAATATCAAACAATATTTTGCTCTCAATTTCAGTGGTGGGGGGCAATAAACTGGACGCTACCGGCATATGCCCGTACAATTACTTAATACCTTTCACTCACTCGCGTAGGTATAAAAAATCGCTTTATCATCTTGTGTGAAAAAAATACCTATACATCCTTTTATTCTGTTTCAGTGTCACGAACTATTTTTTGGTCAATTTATCAGTGGCTGATCTCTTAGTGACCCTAGTGTGTATGCCGAAAGCAGCGTACGCAGCCTACACGGGCATTTTCAACTTTGGTAGATACTTCTGCAAACTGGTGGCATATATAGAATGTAAGTATCCAAGTACATTTACATATAATACCAACATAATTCAGCTTGTTTTTTCGTAACCGATGTGACAGATATTCCGAAGTACTTCAAGTGTAACAGACTGGTTAATTAGGTTAATCGTTTCATATTCCGTGTCCGTGTAAGGAAAATCCTCGGAAAAAACTATAGATAAAGTTACTTAGCTAGCTTATACATATTTCCTTAGATTTATTTTATACATTAAGTATTGAACCAATCCAAAGCAGCATTTAGTATACCAGTAAGTAACCAATCAAATCCTGATTACAGTGATAATACTACAACGTCAACTTGACACTACTTACTCTATATTTTAATTTATAAAATAATCTGCAAAATACGATTCGTAAGTCTCTTGGTTGCCTTTTTGAGCCCTCATGGATGCACTACTTGTCAAATGGTCGATTTTTTTCGGCCAAAGAGGACTCGAGCAAACTCTCGTCCTCTTTTTAGCTTAAAAAAAGCTATCATTTTGACTCGTAGTTGACAACCATTCGGATGTCAAAACCCGCGGCAATCAAGAGACTATTCGTCGTATTACTATTGAATAATGTATTGTAAACTGACAATATTCTAATTCGTAACATGTCCCACCAATCATCAACCAGCAGATGTCAATGCATGGAATAATGTATTATCTACAATATGTTGCAAGGTAAAATAATTTCACTGTATGTACCTAGATTCTAGATATACATTATTAAATGTACCTATTTCATGAAAATTCACCAAAAGTATGATTGTTAGTAGGTATTTACCTAAAGGCGTACTTTTCGCCCCTGATGGCAATAGAATTTTTGATCATATTTTATAGAAAGGCTGCAGTGTTTTTTGCTTTTTAACCTCCCCACCCCACTTCACCATTTAAAAAAAGAGAAGTTACTGCAACCACTAAAATTTTCGAATTTGAGATAACACCAGTTCTTCACGTTTTCAGGTCTTAGGAACCCAAAAAAGTGGTTTTAAAAATGTATCTGTACATTTGTAAACACGCCACAGCCAAAACTACTAGACCGATTTAGCTGAAATTTGGTATGTAGGCATCTCATAACCCAACTTAGAGCCAATAACCAATCGTACGACCAGAAATGCCATTTTGGCACATCAAATTTTAAATTTTAAATGCAAACCCCCATTTTTCACGACACCGTAAGGGAGGCCTTCAAATTCTGCTTCCAAAGATGTATTCACTCAGTGCCCTTTTGACCAAAAATTCGAGATTTTTATCGGACTTTAAAATCGCGGTATAGCCCAAGCTCCTGAACCGATTTGTGCTCAATTTTGCACACGTCGAAGAGCTGAAATTTTTTTGGATTTAATCGACCCACGGAAAGTGCCGTTTTGGTACACCAATTTTCAAATTTAAAATTATTCTCTTATTTAACCATCCAAAACAAGTTTTTGAAAGCTTTATTGTCTTCAAATTCTGGTTTTAAATAAGACAAAATTCATTCGCATTTAGTATCCTTTGGGTAGAAAAATTGAAATTTCGTATTAACACGTACTAAATTCACGTTATAGCCCAAACTACTGGATCGATGTGCGAAATTCGATACATGGAGGTTGGGCGACCCGTTGAAGAGCTGAAAGGCTTTTGGGAGCAATTGGTCCACGGGAAGTGAAATTTAGGCATATCAACTTAAAATTTTTAAACACAAGACGCGGAAATCGAAGACCTACGCATAATGGGGAGGGGGAGGTTTCCAGCCGCTTCTCTGCTGTCAATTTTTTACTATTCTATTTTAATTTTTACAGAATCTGGGGGCCGGCCAAGTTCAATATTCTTAATTAGTACTGATTTAATAATTGTCAATGATTATTATAGATTAATCTGTCAAGCAAACCAATAGAATCCTCAGCATAATTATGCATGGTGACAAAATCAATCCTGTCTACCTTATCAAAAAGGCAATCATAATAAATTACACACGCAATTCCGGACGCGAAGTCAGATTTAGCGGCCGTTGCTATAGAAGTATCGGCCACGAAATAACTTTTTTAGGCGCTCGACCGGAAAGTTAACCTTTCCGGTCAATTTTAGGACCGGAAAGTGGCTTTTCCCGGACTAGTCCGGGAAAGTGAAAAATTAATTTTCCCGGTCAATTTTGGGACCGGAAAATCAACTTTCCCGGACTAGTCCGGGAAAGTCGAAGTCCGGGAAAGTGAAATTTCACCGAAATATTCTAGAAAGTGAAATTTCACCGGAATATTATGGATTTTGTTATCGTGTTAATTTTTACTAGGCTCCTCACATTTTTCAGTGTAGATAATTTGAATTAAAATATTTAATTTCACACAGAAAATATGTTGCGAGCACCTAAAAAATTTAATACGTATAGTTGAGAAATTTTGCTAAGAGAAAATCCTCTAAATTGTTATTACTACTGTAATTTACTTTAACAATGCAGGGTGTTTGAAGTACGATTTATGGCAGGACCTGCGGATGCCGCCCGTCACATCTGGGAATATTTTATACCTGCCGGGCCTCGGGTCTTGCGATTGAACTGTTTCCACACCATAAAAATAAATTGCTTTTTTTAGAAATAATTAACGGTAGACAATATTTGCCAAAGTCTAGGGGATGGGGGATGGGTTTCATATCCACAAAATCATTTGTTTTCTAACAGTGACAAGTAGCACATTGAGCGTAACGTTAAATACAATTTTATTTTTCCAAATTCACATCCTCACCCCTCTTCTTGCCTTCTTGGCCAAAAATTTTGAAATAACGTTTTCTAAACTTATCTCGTCGAGTGTGTCTCGCTCAATTGTTAAAAGAGCTAAGTCGGACGTCCTTCTTTGTCCCATAGTACTTCTCGAATACGTTTTCATTCTTCTTAGAACACTAAATGCTCGTTCTGGGCTGCATGACCCTATGGGGAGTGTTAAGAGAAGATGTGTGCATTATGGGATATTTACTTTGAAAATGCGCCATACGTCTCGACCTTATTGTTAATTCCTGAAACCTGAAGGGTCTTTTCATCGGTCTACTCTTTAGATTTCTGTGCCTGGAACTCAAAATGCCAAGCCAAATAAGGCCCCCAACCCCAGCCCTCAACGCTAGAAAATGAAGATTTTTGGAGGGACACTGACTGAATTTTAAGTTTTGTTCGTAATAAAATATTGTTATCGAAATCAGCTTAGGGGCCCAAGTGATCAGAATCTGCTTGGGGGCCCGGTGCGATGCACCGATCCAACCTACGTTAAACACGCCCCTGGTTCTGGAGTCGATTTTGCTGCCGATGGCAACGATAAGAGGACTTGGAAAATCGTCAGCCTCTAGGTGAAATTTTCAACAACGTTGTCGACATAGTCAATGAGGAAAATGACGGTAGGTTGCAGTTCTATATATCATCAATATCAATGATGACAGTAGTGATGAGGAAGACGAGGATTTGGACGATGCATAATAAATTAAGCTCTTCATTATTATTATTCAATATTCACATTGAATATTTTTTATTTAGGTAATAAAAGATAGTAAATGCATGGAACTTAATGATAAAATTGTTTTATTCCACCTTGATGTTTTAAAAAGACGCTAGGATTCTAGGAAAAAGTTCAGTCGCAAGTCACGGTCTTTGTCGACACCCCACTACCCCGGCAGGTATAAAATATTCCCAGATGTGACGGGCGGCATCCGCATCAGGTCCTGCCATAAATCGTACTTCAAACACCCTGCATTGTTAAAGTAAATTACAGTAGTAATAACAATTTAGAGGATTTTCTCTTAGCAGAATTTCTCAACTATAACTCACATGTAAAGTGTCTTTCCTGGACTCGCAGGCTTTCAGGCTTCCGCCTACGGCGTCAGCCTGAAATCTGCCTATTCGTCCAGGAAAGATCACTTTCCATACTCTTTACGTAAATAACTATTATGGCCGTTACTATTAATGTCGGCTTCCAAATGAAATAATTAATTGCCGAGTTAATGGGCCTAATGAATAAAATTTTAGCAAAAGCTTTTGCTTGCATTAGTAAGAGACGCAAGTACAAATTTCTCTGGCAATATCGGAGACGGTAGAAACTTTTTCACAGAACTAATGATATAATTAGGTTATGGCTAAAGGTACGTATAGGTACTAGATTCAAGACGTGAAGTTTAAATTGAAATTGACAACTCGCATCGCAAGAGAACGTACAAGGTCAAGGAGGCTTTTCGCCATTAAAATGACATTTTTCGAAAAAATTTTACTTTGCATTTGCAGAGTGATTTTTTCCCTTTAAACTGAGAGTGGTTATCGTTTTAAAAAAAGATGCAAATTGCACCTTATGTTTTTTCTCATTGTGGCCCACCCTCCCCTACCTGGGCCTTATTACCTATAGCATATGTATTGATATTTACTTGTAATAGATAAGTATATTTTTAAAAAATGAATGAGTTATTTTTAAAACATTTGCTTTGTACATATTATAAAAAAATTTCTTTGCCTACTTCATCTTGAAAACATTTGCGAACAAGTTCATATTATATAAACAGGAAATAAAAATAACTTATGAATGTTTATTTACATCTTATAATTTATAGAGAATTAAATATCAAGATGAATCATTGACATTGTAGATTTTATTTTATTACGAGCCGTCAGTTTGTAACATAAACTTTCTTTTGGGCTTTTTTTAAAATTATTCGGTATAACGTGTGAACAAAAACTTTTCCGATCTAGTAGCCCTTGCCTTGAGAGAAGTAGGGCGTAGATTGCTTAAACTATCATTCAAAGCGAAATCTGGCAGTGACGTTATCATATAATTTCCGCAGTCTACGCCCTACGTCTCTCACGTCAAGGAACAATTTTAGTGCAGTAGCAGTATGCGAGGCTCTCTTGTTTTAGCTTATTCGCTCGCTCGCTCGTCGTATCGATCGCTCCTCAGTCTGTCCGTCGCATAACTTGAGAACGGATGGAGATATCGGGCTGAAACTTGGTATAGGGCTTTGTCTACCGAAAATTAAGGCCATATCGGACCAAGGGGTTGGAAGCTAGCTAGGGGTGAAAAACCGAAAAACTATTAATTGCAATTACTCGAGATTCGAGAACTACTGGAGGTATCTTCCTGAAACTTGGTATGCACGTTCGACCTTCAAGTCTGTTGAACGTGAGGCGGTGCCAATTTCGGGGGATGACATTTAGGGGACGTAAACCACAAAAAATATAACTCCGCAAGGGATGCACGCAGCTATTTGAAACTCAACACACACATATTTCGATGAAATCTTAATGGGGATGCATTTTCAATAAAATCGGACAGATGGAGTGGAAATTAGGGGTAGTAACCTAAAATTCCTCTTAATAAGTATTGCTCGAAAATGGCGTCATCTGATAGCTTTCCGTTAATGATTCAAATATGTTCATATAATATGTGCTCATATTGTATATTTTTGCTAAAAACGACCCTTAAAGGCGCTACAACCCCTAACATGCAGAATCACAAAAATACGAGAACTCAAAAACTACTCAGTGTATCAAGGCAGAATTTGGTAGGGTAACTTCCAGTGACACTGTTAGGTGGATGAACAAATTTTCACTAAGATCTAACAGGGGTGATGAAATTTAAGGGTTGAAACTGGGAAATTTTTCAGGTAAATGGTGGAATAAAATTATGGGGTTTCATAGATTTAGGTCAACCATTGAAGAAAGTCTTAACCCCTAGGCTGCTAACAACCCCTAACCCTTAGCAAGCTGAGTAAATATATTTTTTATTTATTTTTTCGAGGGTTTTTGGGATTCTTCTGTAATTCAAATTCTTTGAGTAGGTACTTTCTGCCAAAATTAAGTAAACCGTACAATTTTATACGTTGTTCGTGGCGCTCTATTTTGTGCTTGATAAAGTTCTATGTTCCAGAATGTCTATTCCCTTTTATTTTTCTTTATTAAAAAGTTGACAGGGACACTGTTAACACACATTAGTTCTTCTGTGTTCCTCACCCCCCTTACGTTTCACTTCCGTACAGTGGCGTACCGAACCTCTAGGGGCGGGGGGGGCTCAATATTTTTAAGGGCGCTCGGAATCTTTTTTTTGTAAACCAGAAAATATAACTTAATGATAAAATAATATAGAATCGTCTAACAATAAACAAAAAATAAAGAAAGTTCTTGATAAAGTTGAAAAAAAATAAAACTATACTCTGTCCGGGATCCACGTAACCCTAATTCCATGACGAAACATTGTTGTCAACAATGTTTCGCCATGGAAATAGGGTTATAGGGTTACGTGAATCGGACTGTGTATAGAAATAACAAATAAGTCAATAATGTTGAATGCAAAAAATCATTGCCATCACAGTTCACAAAAATTTGCTGTTGCACTTAACCTTTTTTATACAAGCTGCACCAAATTTCTTTTTACGAATTGGGTCCATGGTCGATATCTATATATCCATATATTCATACACGATTTTTCGTAACATCTTCACAGTGAGGTATGTTTGAGCTTGGTTGCCTACAATTTCTATGGAATAATTCCCATACTTTCATGAATAACCGCCCCGAGGAATATTGAAAAAGTGGTTTGGGACGTTGGTTGGGGCGGCACTGCTTGAAGGGCGGCCCATAGCTCCCCCCTGGGGAGGCCACTGCTCCGGTATACGTAAAAAAGAACAAAGACAGCGACATCCGTGGTACCTACTTGTCTTGCTGCAGCACTCGAGATTAGCCGATTCCATCCGATCTTAAATTGACGTCACTACTTGCGGAGTCTATTAATTATTATGAAACTAGAAAATTCGATGATGAATTTCTTAATTTGGGAAATAAAAATGTGGCTGATTAAAAATCTTGTGAGTTTTATTGCTTATAGTAGGTAACTTTTTTAGAACATGCGTGATTTTAGAAACTTCTTACCTTGCTTCTTACACTAAGGTGTAGAACTGATAAAGGTAAATTGTTCGACAAAATTCGAGAATCAATTTCCCATTATATCTCTGTTTGTCATTCATTGTTCAGTCTCCCAGTGTTGATCATCAAAAAATACTCCACCTTCGCAACGGAAATCGTTCACAAATCCGCAAGGATTGCTTCCCCTGCTTTCAAAAGGAGGTTTTACAATGTTCAATCCCTAGGCGACCTGACTTGGTAAACAAAAATAAAATATTTTAATAAAGAAAATCAGTCGAGATAACATGATGACGATGACGATTCAAAAGTAATTATGGGACATCTCTCTACAGTATATAACGACAGTTTCGCCGACCATTAATTTTAGTTAAAAGAAGATTGAATGGACTCAAAATGTCATTTCGTTTAACGGGTTATTTCTATCTAGATTCTGCCATCGATACGAGACTTTTCGCCTGGAATCCGCACATATCAAGTATAAAACATAAAATTGTCTCGTTTCATCTGTACCTACGTCATAAAATTTTATTGCACCGATCATGCGATTGTCTAAATATTACCCGCCCATGAACACTCATATGGGGGCGTTAGGAACGGCCTTCAGTTTTACCTAAGAAAGTGCGAAAAATTGCTGAGAATCATTCAATTCAAAAGATATTAATTCATCCGATAATAGCTGTTCACATCGAGATTTTAGTGCCGTAGCAGAATGCGGAGGTACTCTTGTCTTTGATTACAGCTTGCTCGCTCGTCTAGTCTGTCCGTCGGATAACTTGAGAACGGATTGAGATAATGAGCTGAAACGTGGTGTGCAGTTGTGTGTCTCTAAATACTCGGCGGGGAAAGTCAATGCAACTGAAGGAGTTATGTAACACCGGAAAAATAAACTTATCTATGTAAATCATAAAGGAGTGAAATCATGAGGGGTTGAAAACTTGAATCTATAAATCACCGCAATTTTTCAACGAATTGGATTAGGGTGGTGAAATTGAAAACACAATTTTCTTTAGAGCATGTGGGGGTGGTGAAATAGGAGGTTGGAGTTTAGAGGTAGAAACGTCCATAAAGCCCTGTAATTTGACACAGAGAAGTAATATCTTCCGCAAAACTATGGGATCTTACACACTGCATCTTCGAGAAAGGAAGAGTGAATTTTAAGAGAAATTTATCGATTTGCTTTCTGACTTTTCCCTGTCCCTTTATTTTCCTTATTTTTTATTAAAAACCAGGGTTTAAAACGCATGTCGAATGGCGTACATGCAACATGCAACCAAACACACTAACTTATTTGTAGTGTCTAGTGTCAGAACAGTGGTGCGAGTGGTGCTTTACAAAACGTCAGGTCCATTCTGTCAATCATCTTCCATCTTCGTTGCAAGCGTTAAAATCGCAAGGCAATAATTGATTGTGATTTGAATTTGGACTGAAAACAGGTGAGAAGCGGGGGGGGGGGTGCAAAAAATTTTCGCGCCACCCATTTACGCTTCGCGCGCAAACACGCAAATTACGTATCAGGGCTGCATTTGGTGTGGTAATTTACAGCGACACTGTAGGCGGATGGGCAAATTTTCATTATGATCTAACAAGGGGGATGAAATTTAAGGGTTGAAACTGAAAATTTTTTCATGTAAGAACACGAAAATAAGCCAATTATGCAAATTTGGCTTACTTTTGTGTGCTAATTTGGCAAAATTCGCGTAATTTCGTTTCTCTTCGGTAATAAATTCAACTCATTTGGGTGGGATTCAGTTTACCTTTTACAATTTTCCAGTTTCCTTCGCAATAGGTAGGTAAATAAGTATTTCAGGCCCCACAAAACTTTTAATTGCATATTGTATAATTTGGTTATTTTCGTGTTATGATATGTCGTAATTCTACTTAATCACACTTAATTTTCATTCCTCTTGATTTTTCATCCACTTTCGTATTTTTTCAGCCCCAAGTGTTAATTTTTCAAAATTCGCCAAATTTAATTTTCATTCCTACAATTCTTTTCATTTACTCATCTGGTTTACATTGTCATTCTTTTAACATTTCAACCCTCAAAATTTTTGTGTTTTTTCTGTTCGTTTTCTACTTTTTAATTCTGTAACAACAATTTTTTAACATTTCGCCTTTTTGAAACATTGTGCGTCTGCGGAGGCACTACTACTAGGTGCAGATTAATAAAATCTGCACCCGATTCCACCAGCAAGACCAGCCGCCCCTACAATCAGATTAACGTGATAAGCATCTACAGGGATACATACACATCGTATTGATGTACATCTGTCGGGAGCTTTTACAATCGATGGTTAACCAGCGGTTATGTCAGGTGTCCTTCCATTTTAAAAATTCGGATTACTTGATTGGATAATAAACGAAACCGCCGGTTAACCATCGATTTTATCCATTTTATGATTATTAAAAAGAAACCAAATAGTATATTAAAAAACTGGATTTATAAGGCCAATATTATTATCACACGAGGATGTTTGGACAATGAGGGCGAAAAGCCAGAATTTTACAAAATCCGAGTGCGAGAAAAGCCTTATGAAACACGTTTTTATACAATTTTTTCAATTTCGTATACCCAACTTGTTAATATTTTTAGAAAAAAATTGGTTTTCCATTTTCAAAAGACAGTTGGCGATTGTCGGACACAGTCGTTACGATGCAAACAAAAGCCGTGCGTTAAAACAGCACATTCGAGAACGCATTTAGGTGCTATGAAGTGTTCATTAGGAAACCGAAATAGAAAAATAATTCAAAATATTGATGTTTGAAAATATCGATGTTTTTTTTACGATATTTTCCCAACATCGATATTTCATCATATCAATACATCGTTTGGATGTTTTAAAATTTGTGCGCATCCCTATATGGCCTGCATCAGGAATAGGTATAAAGGTATAGGACCTCCAAAACATGATGAACTGAATGTTATTTAGTTAGTAATAAAAAAACCAATAAAAGCAAGTACCTATTCCCCCGAATTTAATGCTCAACCGCATTATCTTGCACCGTTAAACGAACGGTTTGCTATTAATTTATGCTTCCAACTCCTGACTTAATCATTTTATCATTCCCCCAAAAAATGAGCCTTATACATACAACATACAATTATTATAGGATAGATGTACCTGCCTAATAAAAATTAATCAACAGTAGGTTTATATGTTTAATAATAAAGGTATCGGTATTTTATTAACAGATAACTGGGTATGACTGGAAACAATATTTGGGAGACCCTAAAAGCCGCCTCATTACTAGAGTTGTAATTGTGACAATGACGCCCCGCTTGTATGGACAAACCCAGACGTTTGGCTTACCTGAGGCTCGTGGATATTTTAAAATTCCCAAGGTGGGCCGGATTTGCGAATTTTCATTATCTAACAAGCACAAATCGATTGATTATAGATAATGAAATACAACTAAACTCATACAAGAGTTCTTGCTATTTCGTTTTTTACAAATCAACTCGCCTTAATCCCAATATTTGAAAATACAACTCCACTGGGTGGTTATATTTTCGCCGTTGGGATTAAAATTCCTTTTTATAAAACATTATCGATAAGAAGCACACCACCTTGTTATATTACTTATGAAAATACGACGATCGATTTTACATGCGGAGGTAAAACCTCCCATTAATAATTGAAAGAAGCAATAATAATGACACTCGTCGACTTGTCACATAAATTATTAAGATGAAGGGGGCCTTGCTAAAAACAGTGGAGAGGGATGAGCGGTATGGCATGTATCAAAGCTCCGCCGTTCCGCGCTCCGCGCCCCACAGGGTACATTTAAAGCATAACGCAGACAAAAAATACATTATTCAAAAACTATAGAATCTAGGGCACCAATTCTTTTTTTAAAAACTTCTTTGAAGTATGCCCTTTATCTGATACACCGGCATATTTGAATTTGATTACCTGAAAAATAAAAAATATCCTCGATTCGCGAAGCATAAAAGTTCCGGTTTAGGCTCGTCTAATAGGTAAAGCCCCCTGAAAGTTCTTGTCGGCAACTGCGGTGGTATAAGAATCGCTGATGAATCTCCTCTCGACGAAAAATTGTAACGATATCTCAAACAGTTTTTATGTTGCGCGGTTGTAAACGATAAAAACACATTTTTCTTTGCAAATAGAAAAAAAATGTTTTTTGCAAATAACTTTTCTCTCGAACAATGGAGAATGTCGTAACTTTTCGAGTTTCGATTCGTATAGAGCCCGTCAAGACGCGCCTTTTGATGTATCACACATTTGGTTATACTTTTATATTGGGTTACTCTAAAACTAAGCGAGTTTTTGGAGCTCCTTTCGCGCTCCACTATATCTCAGGATCGGCAGGATTCACATTTTCTTAGATGTGCACCCACTGATGCTCAAAAAAGCGATCGCCCCATCTCGATTGGTTTAGCTCTCTGTTCGGCTCTTTGCCAAATTTTCTATTAAAAATTTTTGTTTCTAAAAACATCAACCTGCAAAAATCGTTTTGAAAGCGAATCGAAAACAATCAATTAACTTCTGTACTTACATTAGCGAATCTAAATTTGCGTTTAAAGACTCCGCAAGTCCTGACGTCGATTTGAGACCGCGCGGATGGAATCGGAGGATCTCGCGTGTTCCAGAAAATAGTCCCGGTTTTGGGTCTGTGTTATAGCTATTCTATTAACATACCTAGGAATGTTATAACTAAAGAGAGGATTTATATGCGAAACTCTTCCGCCAAATAGGGGCATATGCGATAAAAAATAGCGAAATACGCACTAAATAAGCACGTAAAATTGTAAATAAGCACGCGAGTGCTTATAAGTGTTTATAAGTTTGAGCATTTTAACCTCCCCAACCCCATCAAAATTTAAAAAAATGGGAGGTTACTGCAATCACTAAAATTTTCAAAATCGAGATAAGACCGAATCTATACGTTTTGAGGTCTCAGGAACCCAGAAAAGTAGTTTTTAAAATCTGTCTGTATGTATGTACGTACGTACGTACGTTCGTACGTACGTTTGTAATCACGCCACAGCCAAAACTACTAGACCGATTTGGCTGAAATTTGGAACATAGGCATCTCGTAACCTAACTTAGATCTGAAAAGCTTTTGGAGTTAATCGTGCAACCGGAAATGCCATTTTGGCACATCAACTTTTAAATTTTAAATGCAGACCCCCTTTTTTCACGTCACCATAAGAAAGACCTTCAAATTCTGCGTCTAAAAATGTATTCATTCTTAGTGCCCTTTTGACCAAAAATTAAAAAAAAATTGATTTTTATCGGACAGCGGTATACAGCCCAAGCCCCTCAACCGATTTGTCTGAAATTTTGCACATGGGGATTGTATTACACGTCGAAGAGTTGAACAAATTTTGGATTCAATCGGCCCACGGAAAGTGCCGTTTTGGCACACCAATTTCCAAATTTAAAATTGTTCTCTCATTTAACCATTAAAAACAAGTTTTTGAAAGATTTACTGTCACCATCAGAAAGGTCTTCAAATTCTGGTTTTAAATAAGACAAAATTAATTCGCATTTAGTGCTGTTTGGTTCAAGAAATCGAAATTTTATAATAACATTAAAAATACATTATAGCCCAAATTACTGAATTGATTTGGCTGAAATTTGGTACATAAAGATTGGGTGACCCGTTGTAGACCTGAAGGGCTTTTGGAAGCAATTCGTCCAAAGGAAGAGTCATTTAAGCATATCAACTTAAAATTTTAAATACAAGGCTTCCTTTTTTATGTCGCCATTAGAAAGACGATCATATTCTGGTTCTAAAAATCTATTCACAGTTTCTGCCATTTCAGTGGAAAATAGAGAAAAAAATCTTTCTCATTAAAAGGGAGCGGGCTGACAGTGGATGACATAAAGTGGCAGTTATTGTCAAAAAGGTGGCAAAAGATTAACCTTAAAAGGAACATATTGTCAAATGTGATGGATGATGTCCGAGGTGATGTTGGTATTTGTCAGAAAATTGCGAAATTAGTCACAGACGATAAGGATAAAAAAAATTCTGTTGAATTGACTACTATCTACACAGAATACAAAGATCCACGCGATGGGGAGGTTCCAGCCGCTTCTCTGCTGCATTTTTATGTATACAAAACTAGATGTAACTTTTATTATAATTTACAATCATATAGTTTTCTAGGTTATTTGTGAAGATCTGTTACGAGATGCTGGGTCACAGACAATTTCCGATGGGCTAGAATCTGAAAAAAAATCACGTTGTTTATACCTATACCTACAATTATTTCCAGTTTAAATTATCCAATATATAAATAAAAATAGTAAATGATTGATTATCTATAAAATTATGGCTAATTTAGAACTAAATAAATTGTGACTTACCGTTTTACTGATGCAGGCTTCGCAGAAAATTTTTCCATCTGCAAAAATTAGTTCAGAATGGCTTTTGATCCATGTGGAAATGGGGGCACTCTTGTCCTTGGCTGATAAGAACTGCAACTTAGAATAACTGTAAAAATCAACCCCCACTAAACACCTTCCCCCTTTTCATGTAAGTACCTGCAAATAGGGAAAAACCTGTCATTCATTAGCAATGAATTGAGCGTCTACCTGACCCGAGTAGTTGTCTTAAGCAGGAAAGGGATGCAGGTAAAAAATGGGTAGGCAGTCCATGAAATCAATTTTTCCAAGAACCGCCGCAATTTTAAAGGTGGTTTTGACAGAAATGTTGCCAAATAAGCATAACTATGCGATTTTTCTCCAAATAAGCGAAAATGACAAAAAATTACCAAATATGTAAAATATGCATGTGATATGCATTTAGCATAAAATCCGTCCTCTAGTTATGAGTATCATAAACAGATGCAGATGTCAATTGAAATCTGAGCTCGGAGAGCGAGTACAGAGACGATGAAAACTCGGTAGCCATTTTTATTTAAGTTGTAAATTATGCAGATTATTAGCTTAATTACAACTTAAATCAAAAATGCCTATGTACTTTTTTTTGCAAATTATGCGATTTAGAGCTTTGGAAGAAAATTTACAAAAAATTTAGGAACGGATTAATTTTCATTCTGAAGGACATTTTGGAAAGAGGAAAGAACGACTTTCAATTCTGTCTAAACGCCACTGTCTTGTGTCAAAGGGTAACGAAACCCTATTGGCCTAAATAATGGTGTTAAATGAAAGTATTAGGAACGACACTGACGGTGCGAATTCAAATCATATGATTGGGATTGACGACCTCAACCTTCAGCTACGTCGAGTATAAAACTAAAAAATATCGCACAAAAACTAACCAAGATATACAAAAAAGAAAACTGGCCGGTTTCTTCATGGGCCACCCTTTAAATGCGACGGACAGAATAGACGGCCGAGCGTGCGATTTCACTAAAACTATAGTGCTTTCACATATGCTTCGGCATTAAAATGATGCAAATCGGCGTAAAAGTTTTGGCCGAGGTTTTGCCACTCAAGACGAATAAAAACTAATACACCGTCCTTTTATATTTTTCAGGCATATCGGTTGCGTCGAGCATTTTTACGATTACTGCCATGGCCTTTGACCGCTATTTAGCCATTACCAGACCGTTTGGTTTTTTTTATCGCTGCTTCAGCAAAAAAACGACAATTATTGTAATCCTGGTTTTGTGGAAGCTGTCACTGCTACTCTTCTCACCTATCCTGTCCATTGTTGACACGAGGGAAGTTTTGAAAGAACTGCCAGCAGTTAATTATTGCACCTGCCAGGAAACTTGGGATAACTTTTCAATCGACATGCGAAAAGCTTTGGGGATTATTTGGTTCATCTTTATGTTCGTTGTGCCAGGTAATTAATTCTCTTCGTGCCATCCAATTGTTTACAAATTTCGTTTTCTCTAAGCCCGTTGGAAAGTGAAAACAACAGTTACTTGCTTAAGTGTGCTGCAAATTCAGTTATAGCATGTTCCATGTACTCTCCCCATATAATCGCCCCTTCACAAAAGACAATGTATGTTTCAGGTTTAATTATGCTTTATGCGTACACAATGATGAGTCGCACATTATGCTCTGTGGCACCGCCATTTGACAGCAATGAAGGCATGCAACAGGTGAGTACTAAAGGTTTAAATATTTACACAATAATGTTCGTGGAGGTATTTTATCTGCGGGTTGTTGAGAAATCCTTGATTCAATTTCTTATGCGTTATAAAAGTTTAATAAAACATCATTGTTTTATAGCTTATACCTAATGCAGATCACATCGAGCGATTTGTCAGATGGTATAACTGCCGCAATATACTTTTATATACCTACATAGATTTAGCGTTAGGTTACCATCAAATTCAAATTTTCTGCCCTTTTACTTTAAAAGGAGCGTTTCATTTAGGCATAATAATAAATAATAAAAACGTTAAATGTCCGCTTCCAAATATCAATGTATGTGTATTTGAGTGGCATTTAAAGATTCCTAACAGAAAATCAGACGAATATTTGGTTTGGTTATTAGATTATCGCCATATCAGCTAAATTCAATGAAATTAATTGCAGTAAATAAAGTTTACTAGTATAGGTACTTAGTAGAGATGACAACGAACCATTTCTGACTCCTAACAAGGACTATTACCTAATGATACAAAGGTAGTTTCACAGTCTCGTTCCACAAGATTTACTTACTGTTTAGGACGCGGAGTGTTACTCCATCTTCAGCTATAAAAGAAATTAACACAAAATTACAAAACATTGATCGAAAGACGCTCAAACATTTGAATGTGACCCAAAAGCTGTTATTTTTCTTTAACCCAAACGTTTTTTCATTTTCCAGGCAACTGTTTTGTATTTTGTGTTAATTTCTTTTATAGCTGAAGATGGAGTAACACTCCGAAACGCGTCCTAAACAGTAAGTAAATTTTGTGGAACGAGACTGTGAAACTACCTTCTGTAATCAAATATCAGTTCCTCTTTGAAAAATGGACCAAGCTTTCAACCGACTATTACCTAGATTAAGAGTTGTCACGCTAACAAAATTAGCTAAGAGAAATCTAGTCATGTCGTCTGGTCTCCATATCCGCAAGAAATCTATCTAATAGCCTTGGTTAGAGACAGCGGAAGAGATTGCGCGTTGTCAATCTAATACCATCTATCGTTTACATTTCCGGTAAACCGGATTTATTATGATGGTCGATCATGGAATTCCTGGCTATGATGTAGGGATAAGAGCTAACAATCCGCAGCTAAAGCGATACTCCTTTTCTCTTGCACATTTTCTTGTTTTCTTAAAGTCCTAGCTGAATTCAACAATTCTAGCTCAATTCGTTACTTCCGTATCCCCACTCCAAAGAGAACTGTCACATTTGACATTTGCTCGTAGGACAACCATCTCATTCATTTTACTGGGGCTAATGTGGTTTTAAATAAAATTCTAATTATTTAAGTGATAAATCGCCCTATTCCAATTCATTTCGAGGTGCCAAGTTGTTTCTGGAAGATTTGCGACAGCGTTTGACTGCCAGAAAGTTTTAAAATTTAAATTTTATTGGGTTATGGCTTATGGCATAATTGAGGTTATGACAAAAACAAGTAATTTATTGATAATATTGCATAACATCTAACATAAATTGATTGATAGTGCCCTCATTTTGTGCAGTGGTAGGCTGCTCCCATAGCGGCATGCGAAATCTAGATAAAAGTTTCTTTAATTTGCCATATGAAATAGCGGAGTAAGTAGCATATATGCCTGTTATAATCCATCTTAAGGTCAGTTAGATTAAGGAACACTGTGTTCAACCCATAACATCTGTAGAAATAGTTATTGTCACTAACTGCACACTGTGTGATGTAGTTGCTCTATCTATATCTGTATAATATAACAGCACCAAAACATTCTTTTTCGATGGCAAACTAAACAAACTTTTGTCTACATTTCGCATGCCCCTTGGCATGCTGGGTACCACTACACAAAAGGAGGGCACTATCGTTCAATTTATGTTAGATATTATGCAGTATTATCAATAATTACTCACTTTCGTCATAACCTCAAATATGTCATAACCCAATCAAATTTAAATTTTAAAACTTTCTGGCAGTCAAACGCTGTTGCAAATCTCCCAGGAACAACTTTGGCACGTAAAATGTATCGGAATATGGCGATTTATCAATTAAATTATTAGAATTTTATTAAAAACCACCTTACCCCCGCGTAAAATGAATGGAATGGTTGTCCTAAGAGCAAATGTCAAATATGACAGTTCTCATTGGAGTGGGGATATGGAAATAAGGAATAGCGCCCTAGAATGCTGAGTAATATGTTGTGTACAGTATTCTTTTTTTGAATACATCCATATTTGAAGTCAGAATTTCTATTGAGCTAAAATTTTCGCTCAAAATGCGCTCAATAGAAATCTTGGCATCAAACATGATTCTATTCTAAAAAAGTAAATTGTACACGACGTATTTCATTATATTCTAGGGTGCTGTTGAGCTAGAATTGTAAAGTTCCGCCAGCACTTTAAGAAAATAAATAATTTGTTAAAAATATGTGAGGGAGAAAGAATTTAGCCTTAGTTTTCTTGAACTTTAATTATGTACCCACACATTTTATGGACACTACTAAACTCATGTTCAAAAAGGGATATCGCCCAAAAATCACAATTTGCATCGGTAAAATTAATCTTCACATTTTTTGCCTTTCACCCTCCTATGAGAAATTTTGAATATTTTTCATAGTGTTATAATTCTATCACTTTCCAAAATTTCTGATATATTTAGTAAAAATCCACATCCAAATTGTTTTATTGCTTTCAGACAAACCGGCTGATCAAAAGTCGAAAACGTGTGGCGTGGATTCTTCTCCTCTTAGCCTTCACGTTTGTTATCTGTTGGCTCCCATACCACGTTGTGAACCTCCTAGAAGATCTTACAGACGAGCAGCATGCGGACATACATGTCAAGATACATTTGTTGTTGCTGGGTCATTTGAATTCCGCTCTCAACCCCATTATTTATTGCGCGCTGTCGCGAAAATTTCGGCGCTCCATCAAGGATCTACTTTGTGTTAAAATACAATTCACGAGGAGACGACACAATATGCAGGTTCGTGAAATTCTATTTTAAAATGTTGTGGGAGGCGAATTGACGCTGCGCGTCGTGTCCCAAACTTCTCTTCTCACAAAATAAAATACCACTTTTAACACTTATATCATAATTAACTATTTTACATTTTTAAATTGACATTTAATCAATATGAGGGGGGCCCTTGGTTGTGGGCTAGCTATGATGTGGTGCTTATTTCGTACTGTCAGGAAACGTTAAAAAGACTAACTGCCATTAATTTTTCACGTGAAAAACCGAAAATGCCAATTTCAGCAAGAGGTATACACTGGAAGGTGATTTTTTTTAAACCGTTAGCGACCTAAATTGTGATCCATCTTACTTCCTCAAATTTGAGGAAGAATCAATTGGCGTAAACTTCTAAGTTCTAAGAGTCACCGACTTCGAGAAAAGTAGATTTTCATTGATTTAAAATTTCAAAATTCAATAAAATCAATAAATCATAGCAAGTTTTAATTAAAACCGGATTTTGTATTATAATAAGAGATGCTAGTAAAACTATTACCACCAGTTTTTCTGAGAAAAAACCTTAAAATACCGAAATTCAGCAGAAACTACACATTTTTACATTTTCTAAAAGTTTTTTGCGACCACAAGTATGACCCATCTTATTTCCTCAAAGAGGGAGAATCGATTGGTGCAAATTTCAAACTTCTAGGACTCACACACTTCGAGAAAAGTAGGTTTTCTTTCATTTAAAATTCCAAAATAGAATAAAACTAATAAAAATTGCATTTTGTATTATCAAAGACTCTAGTGAAACCAATTTCCAGCAATTTTCCTGATAAAAACTTTAAAACGCGAAATTCACTAGAAAGCATAATTTTGTAAAAAAAATTTGCGACCGCAAGTATGACCCTCAAAATTGAAGGGGAATCAATTGGTGCAAATTTAAAATTTCTAGGGTTCACACACGTCGCGAAAAGTAACTTTTCTTTAATTTAAAATTCCAAAATGTAATAAAACTAATAAATATTGGCAAGTTTTAATCAAAATTACATTTTGTGTCATCAAAGACTCTAGCAAAACCAATTGCCAGTAATTTTCCCGATAGAACTTTAAAACGCGAAACTCCCAAGAAAGCGTATACATTTTGTAAAAGTTTTTTGCGACCACAAGTGTGACTTATCTTATTTCCTCAAATTTGAAGGAGAATCGATCGGTGCAAATTTGAAACTCTCATACACTTCGAGAAAAGCAGCTTTTCTTTAATTTAAAGTTCCAAAATAGAACAAAACTAATAAAGATTGGCAATCAAGTTTCAATCAAAATTGCATTTTGTATTATCAAAGGGTCAAGTGAAACCAATTGCCAGCAATTTTCCTGATAAAAACTTTAAAACTTAAAAAAAAAATTTGTAAAAGTTTTTTGCGGCCTCAAGTGTGACCTATCTTATTTACTCAAATTTGAAGCAGAATCTTTAGGACTCGAAACACTTTGAGGAAAGGCGGTAGCGTCGTAGCGGTAGTTAAATATGTGATATTGCCAATCGTGTGTATAGTTTAATATTACATATAATGCATCATAATACACAACAGTAAGTACTTAGTTGGTTTGTTGTTAAGAATATTTTTTGCAATAATTACTGAATTACAAAATTGCGGGGCTCCTACTAGTCGGGGCCGCCTACAAGTTGGGGGACCGGAGGCTGCAGGCCCCCTAGCCCCCTCTTAATCCGGACCTGCTGTTATGTGTAGGATCTATGCAAAAAAAAGAGTTTATTGTTACAAAAAGAAACAACAAAACTACCTAAGTTTGATGCTATAATAATATAATAATACCTACTGTTGGTTGATGGTTCTCAATCAAACGAAAGTTTTCTTTAAAACTGAGGGTTTCGATTCTGAGTTTTGCTTAATTATTATCACTGGCCTTCTGATCCCAGGTATAGGTACATACCTACGACATATATTGATCGGAAAAAGGTCATGGAAGAAGATATCGTTGCCCAATTTCTCTCTTTAGCTTTATATTGAATTCAATTCAGGTCATACTTATTGATATTATTGCTGTTTAATTAATAGGTATTGATCAGAAAAGAAAAAGGAAAATTATTTAGCTCCTACTTTTCAGACTTCAGATGAGATATACGATGTACCTATCTAATGAATGAAGTACCATTGGTCAGGTTTGGGGACGCTATCGCATGCAATCGTTTTATCGTCGTAACACAACTACATCACGCAAACGTCTCATGAATATTCCTCCATGATGAAAGAAATTAAATCCCACAGATACGCATTTCCAGTTCGACTTTTCGGATGACATTATTTGTTTAATTTTATTTATATCTTTAGGCGGGGACTAATTTGCAATAGAATCCCATAATGTAGGTAGTGTAGGTGCGTGTAACTGATCGTAGGTAGATACAGACAATAATCGCATTGGCTACCCAACGCCCTTCTCCAGGTTGACGTTTTTTGTGCAACTTAAAGGGAGTCACTGAATTTAACATATTAAACTATATTAGGTATAAGTATTCAAATTTAAGGCATTTAAGGGTGGAGGGCGGATTCCAAAATCATTTAATCCTGGATTACAAATACAGGGTAGGTCAACAAGGCGACGGCGGTCCATAACTTCTGCACCTTTCCTTCCAGATAGGTAATTAATTCGAAAGCGATTAGTCGATTACATGTATACAGTACATATCTCCCCGTGTACAACCTAAAAATACTGTCAATTATACAGGGTGTCCCAAAACGCTTCCAACGCAATGGAACCTTATTTGTGAAATGGGACACCACCTTTTTGATGCCATATTCTGCATCAACTCCAATATAGCTTCATATCGACATAAGATATTCGACGTTTTAAAGCGCTGCTCTAAAGTAATTAATCTTTTTTGGAAAATTTCGATCGTTGCGGTTGCTTCATGAACGCAATTTTGTGTCTAGAGAGCTGACATTCGGTACTAATGTAAAGGAAGGACTATTCTATCTACCTAACATGATAACTATTATTATCACTGTACCTATAGGGTGTTCAAAATTCTGTTTCAAGTTTGGAAATGTAAAGATATGGAGTAGGTGACGCAGAATATGGCATCAAAAAGGTGGTGTCCCATTTTAAAACATCAAGTTGCATTGCGTTGCAAGCATTCTCTATAGTTCAAAGTATTTTTAGGTTGTACAAGGGGCGCTACTGTATGCAACGGCGTTTGAATTAATTTTCTATCTGGAAGGGTTCAGAATATATGAACCGCTGGCGCCTTGTTGACTCACCCTGTGTACTTAATTATAACAATATTTAGGTAATCCAGGATAAAATGTCAGGCAGCTGGGAATCACATGGGTCACTACAACATTGCATTGCAATTTGCAATAGAATAGCCCAGTGAAACTTTAGAATTATTATTACCATACTAATGTGCCACTAATTGTTTGCTTTTTTTCAAATATTCCTTGCTCTTCTTGGCTTTTGCCCTCCCCTGGCTTTCGGGCTTTTCCTTTCTATGTTGAATTGGTTGCAATGTACCTACGATTTAAGTAATGCTCCACAATCGCAACTTTAGGACTGACGTTTCAGTTAGAAATCAGAAATCAGATATGAGCATTGTCGAGCGAATTGGACCAAGCTTTCAAAGTGACAAAGTGACGAGCGTTTAGGTCATCAGATGTTCGATGTGCCCCTCTTGCTCTGTAAAGTTGGTCGGCCAATTTTTGTTACCTACAATCTACAAGAATACCTATTATATATTAATTTTGTGCAGTTGTCTAAAAATAACAATTTTCCCAGAAAGCACCTATTTGTCCTGGGAAAAAGCTTCTCGGAGAATGAATTTTGTATAGAGAATTATACGTATACCTATTATGGAACTCCACCAACCCGTTCACCTGGATAATTTACTTTACTTTACATAGAGAATTATATTCTGAATAATTTAGATAATAATTATTTTTTACTGCAAGATTAAAACGGTTAACGGCGAGTTATTCATTGCCGCAGCGGAAGGCCTGGTTTGAAGTAAACAGATTGAACTATGTACACTCGAACTATAGTTTTGACAATAATTGCTAACATTCACCTAAGGCGTTTTTTCTGCTTTATGTATTGAAATAGAAACTTGCATTTGAAAGCATAGGAAAGAATCTTGTTATGGATTGAAATACTTTCAACTCGACTTTCAAAATAATGTCAGATTTTAATCGTTCTTCCGAGAAAAAATTGAAACTGACGGCATAAGTGACAATATTTCAATACAAATTTTCAAAATAGTAAGCTGGCCAATCATGAATAGAAAGCCCGTTTGTATTAATTTGTATTGAAAAACATTAAATCGAGAAAAAAACGCATCTAATTATTGTATTTTATTAAAACAAAAATCTTTTGAAAAAATGGGTAGCTACGAAAGCGGCTTGAACTTCCCCACTTGGTGAATGATCCAATCCTATCGCCTATTTTCGAACTGTTTCCGGAGTTATCCAAAATTTTTATTTTTTATTGGGCACTAAATTTGATTGCATTTTTGGAAGCAAAATTTGAAGACCTTTCATGTGCTGATAAAAACAAATGGGGGTCATCTTTCAAATTTCATAGATGACATGCCAAAAAGGCACTTATAATTGGCCGGTGGCCATGAAAATTAAGTAAATTTTCCTACTTACTATATCTAAATTTTACTCATCAACCTTAAAGCGTTTCCTGGGATTTTTCAAATTTTTACGATTTTTTGGCAAAAGGGCACTAAGTTTGAATACATTTTTTGAAATGACATTTGAAGGCATTTCATGTGCTGATAAAGAAAGTTTTAGTTTAATATTCAAATTTCAAAGTTGATATGCCAAAATGCCACTTATACCGTTGGTCGATTGCTACCAAAATTTAATCAGCTTTTAGGCGGGTATTGCTATCTCCACCCACCGAATTTCAGCCAAATTGATCCAGTAGTTTGAGCTGTAACGTGTTATTTAATGATGCTTTGAAATTTCGATTTTTTTTGATTCTATGCCAAAAAGGCGCTATATAAGTGTAAATACATTTTTGAACACGTAATCTGAAGACCGTTCATATGCTGATAAGAAAAATTGGTGTTCATCAGTCAAATTTCATAGTTGACTCACCAAAAAGGCACTTGGCGTACATACAGTGAGGTTCAAAAGTTGTTTCCCCCCTTTCGAACTCTATAGTGGAGGGGCACCTCGGAAAAACTCTGGGGCACATAAGCTTTATTAAGTTCATGTAGTCTAAGGGTGCTGTCAAATACTTTTTTTCACTTCCGGTTTAGCCGGAAATGACCCTGAAATTGGTTTTTTAAATTGAAACCCACATTTTTTTCAACTAATTCGGAATCTACGAATTTTTGTAAGTCGAAAACACGTGTCGCACTTGACCGGTAATCAAGCCACGACCACCCCAGATTTTCAAAAACATCGAAGAAATCGGTGAAAAACGAAGATTTTTGAAAATTGCAAAAACACGTCAACCTTATTTTTTTGATACAAATTCAACTCGGCAGTTAAATTTCTTCTTTACTTCGTTTTGAATTTTTCAAATTCTCTGATTTTTTACGATTGGTGCTTTTTACAAAAAGAAAATAGAAAAATGTAATGGGGCAATCGAATTCGCATCAAAAAAATAAGGTTTACGTGTTTTTGCAATTTTCAAAAATGTTCGTATTTCACCGATTTGTTCGATGTTTTTGAAAATCTAGGGTGGCCGTGACTTAATCTCCGGTCAAGTGTGGTACGTGTTTTTAACCTAGAAAAATTAGTAGATTCCGAATTAGTTGAGAAAAATGTGGGTTTCAATTTAAAAAAACAATTTTAGGGTTATTTCCGGCTAAACCGGAAGTGAAAGAAAATATTTGACAGCACCCTCAGACTGCACTAAATAAATAAATGTTATGTGCCCCAGAGCTTTTTCCGAAGTGCTCCTCCAGGATAGAGTTCGAAAGGGGGGAAACAAGTTTTGAACCTCACTGTATACAATACACACAGACATTTTTTAAAAAACACTTTTTCGTGATCCTGGGACCTCGAAACGTAAAGATCTGGTGTTATCTCAATTTCGAATTGAGAATTTGAAGGCCTTTCGTACGGAAATGTGAAAATAGGGGTTTATAATTAAAATTTCGAACTTGATGTGCCAAAAGGCAGTAAATATTTTCCTTCACCAAAAGCTTTTCAGCTCATCAGGAGCCGCCACTGATGCCTTCTGTCCAAATTTAGGCAAATCGGTTCGGTAGTTTCGACGGAATCGTGTTTACATACGTTACGATGACAATGACAACACACGGACATTTTTTAAAATCTATTTTTTCGCGTTCTTCATGTCCGAAAACGTAAAAACCTGCCTTTATCTCGATTTTCAATTTTGGACCGATTGCAATAACCTCCCTTTTTTAGTTTGGAAGGGGGAGGTTAAAAGGTCTCGATCCCTAAATGGGAAAAATCCCGTGAGTAAAGAGCAATTTTCCCCATTTATATTTTCCGGAGAATTACAATGAAATAATAACCCATCACTATCCCTACGGCTGACAACTCTTTTATTTCCCAAAGGATCTCCAAAAGCAAAGGGTTGTTTATAGCTACCCTGTTTTTAATGTAAAACAAAGCAAATACATCGCTAATGATGATTGATATTACGACGAGTGAGGGAGAGAGCGAATTGTCTAAAACTGCATTGCTGTGTATACAGTATACATAATGCTTCGGCACTAAAACAGTATAAGTACGTATTACCTTTAACTACTTTATTCCATATGTGAAATGTTGAAATTGAGAATTGCAATCGATTTCAGGACTAGTTTCTGTTGTGCAAAACAGAAAAGAACTTTGAAACGTCAAGAACGAAACGAAACGACGGATGTAATTTGTAAACCTGAGCACAAAATCGCTCGTGAATTGAACTACATTTAGGGAACCATTTGTTGTTGAACGAAAACACACACGTAAACGTAAACATCCTTCATGTAGAAACATTCATTTGCATTACAAGATGACTGCGATGTGGGAATTAACATTAATTCATGGGTTTATACCTCGGTTTATATCTACTTCCTCGCCTGCTTCATTAATTTATCGCTGATGTATGACACACGTAGGTTTACGTACGTGCATCACTAAAAAAAGGGGGCAGCCTAATAATAATATATTAATAATATACAATATTACTGCTTGGAAACAACAGTCAATCAGTCAATCAGTATTTCAAAGGAGACAACAAATAGGTGATATGTCGATCTTATAAAAATTAAATAAAATAACATGGACAATAGCAAAAATACACGAATACATTAGAAAAAACACGATTTACAATGTTCAACCCCACATCATTTAAATACTCCTCAAAGGAATAAAAAGCCTGATGCAATAAGTATTGTTTAAAGTTTATTTTAAAGTTTTTATCAGGTAAAGATTTAGTCATTTGGGATGGGATAGTTTGTTGTAAAATTTAATTCCAAAATAACTTATAGAATCCTGCGATAACTTCAGGCGCATGTTGCCTTTGATTATTCGCTCGCTCGCTCGTCTAGTCTGTCGGATAACTTGATAACAAATCGAGCTAAAATTTTGTACACAGATGTATACCCTGAAAATATCGGCAGGGGTTTCTTTTGGGCCAAATCGGACCACGGGGGTAGGAGTTAGGGCTGAAAAACCGAAAAATTATTAATTGCAATAACTCGAGAACTAGTGGAGGTATCCTTCATATCCTTGATATTTCGGGGGATGAAATTTAAATGATGAAAATCACAAAAGTATGATAACTCCTCAAGGGTTGCTCACAGCTATTTGAAACTCAAACTGCACACATATTTCGATGAAATCTTACGGGGGATACTTTTTCCACAAAATCGGGCACATGGGGTGGAAATTAGAGGCTGAAACTCGAAATTTCGCCTAATAAGCATTGGTCGAAATTGACATTTAATAGATTTCCATTAATGATTCAAAAAAGGCGTCATACTTATTTTGCGAAAAACCACCCTTAAAGGCGCTACAACCCCTAACATGCAGAAACACAAAAATACGAGAACTCAAAAACTTCTCAGAGTATCAAAGCAGAATTTGGTGTGGCAATTTCCAGTGACACTGTAGACGGATGGACAGATTTTCATTAAGATCTAAAAAAGGGGATGAAATTTAAGGGTTAAAACTGAAAATTTCTTCAAATAAATGGTGGTATAAAAATTGGGGAGTTCGACAGTTGTCGGTCAACCATTGAAAAAAGTCTTATGCATTTTCAATATGCAAGCGGATAAATACGTTTTCTTTATTTTTTCTGAAATCCTATTGATTTATCTATGAACACCTGAAGTAAGAAGTTAATGTAGGTAACACAGAAAAGATGAATTTTTGAATTGCCGCAATTTCACAATGAATTGGATTAGGGTGGTAAAATTTAAAAAACGGCTTTCTTTGGAGCATTTGTACGGGTTGGAGTTTAGGGGTTCAAACGTTCATGAAGCTTTATAACTTTACACAGAGAAACAATATCTGCTGTGAAACTGTGACGTCTTACACATTGTCTTCTAGAGAAAGTAGGCGTGTATTTTAGGACAGATTTATCGAAGGAGATGAAAGTTAGGGGTGGAAACTCGAATTTTGAAATTAATACCATTCGATAGATTTCAGTTAATGGTACAAAAAAGGTCTTAACCATCATTCGCGAAAAAACGCCCTTTAAGGCGTTACAACCCCTAACATGTAGAAATACATAAATACAAGAAATCAAAAACTGCTCAACGTATCAAGGCTGAATTTGGTGCTTCAATTTACAGTGGCACTGTAGGCGGATGGGCAAATTTTCATTATGATATAACAAGGCAGATGAAATTTAAGGTTTGAAACTGGGAAATTTTTCAGGTAAATGGTGGAATAAAATTATGGGGTTCGATACGCTTAGGTCAACCATTGAAAAAAGTCTTATGAGTTTTCAACCTAATACCAACCCCTAGGCTGCTAACAACCCCTAACCCTTAGCAAGCTGAGTAAATTTATTTTTTATTTATTTTTTCGGGCTTTTTTCTGCTTCTTCTGTAATTCAAATTCATTTTGATTAACTTTTAACCTATCCACAATTTTCAACCCCTCTCACGAGTCTCACACTCAAAACCCTTAAAAAATTAAATTTACGCAGACCGCTTCTTTTTCGTGTAATTTTCGCTAGTTCTACTTAACTACGGTTAATCTTCACCCCCCTTATAATTTTTTTTTTCTTCTGCGGTAATAATTTTTTTTCTATTAGACTATGTCTTGATTTTTTCACTTTTTGGACCCCCTTCACAATATGACTTTTCATCCACCTTTACGATTTTTCAACCCTCTAAGTGTTAATTTTGCAAAACTCGCGTAATTTCGTTTTTCTTCGGTAATAAATTGAACTCAACCCCTTTCGCAATAAACTCTCCAAGCGCAAAATTTGGGTTATTTTGGTGTTATTTTCTGTCATGTTATTTAACAGCTATTAATTCTCATACCCTTTAACTTTTCATCCCGATTTTTCAACCCCCTAAGTGCTAATTTTGCAGGAGGAAGGACGAAATCCTTCCTGAAAGATATTTCGCCCTTCCTGGCTTCCACGCACACAATTGTATAGGTACTATTATAACCTTCACGTTTCATAAATAAGGGATAGACTTAATTTGCTTTCATCATTGTACAGATAAGGAAAACAATTCAATCTCAATTCTCTTCTCACTTCTCAGTGGTTTAAAATGGACATCAGGAATTTTTTTACCAAAAAACCTCGGTGTGACGGTGTGAAATAGTTGTGGACGAATTTGATTTAAAGAAATTAGCAATGCACTTTTCGTCGGAGAACCTGTGCTGCCTGGTGTGTTTGCAGCAACGGGGAGGGGGAGACCCGGTATATTGATGATTTTAATAAAAGAAGACATCTATGAATACTTACTCGAATCAACGGTCGACAGTCTAAGGGTTGCCAATTTTGGTGATTAATGCACAACATCTGGTGCTTTTGGGCGCTTTCATCTCATGACATTTTGTGACAAATTATTCTTGTTAGTCGTTATTTGTCATTCTTGTGTCACAGCAATCTCAAAACCACTCAAAACTGGCAGAGCCGATAATGCAGCCGGACTGTTTTACCTACTGCGTAGACTGAATCCCTTCATGCATTGGAATTATTGAAATCGTGAATAAACCGCCCTTTTATGGTTAACAGCGAAACCGTTTACAGGAGGTGGGGGTCAACAATTTTAAAATAACAGTTTTTTTCCTAGCCAGCGATATAAAGAAGTAAGCACTTTCCTTGATAAATCCTGGAAAGAATACCTACCTACCTATTGAAAATCAAAACGAACACTCAACGGAAAAGGACCATATTTCATGTTTTAGGCTACTCGATTTTTCTGAGAAATTGCGATTTTACAAACTTCTTGCTTGAAAGCTAAAAACGGAAAAAACATTGGAAAAATATCTGCACATCTTCTAGAAGCTTAATTTATCCTACATTTTTAAACAACGGAGGAGGTACCAACTGTAGGTAATCAAATAACAATCCAGTGAATAACTTTGATAAAAATAGACTGGAACTCGACATAGACGTGCTGACCTCTAATTGAAAACAAATAGAAGTATTTTTAGCGTCGTAATAGCACAATTATTGTCATTGTCAATTCGCTTGATCGGCTATACAGGGTTAGTAGAAAGTCCCGGGACGGTCAGTTATCTCCGTTATTCCTTAAGATTTCACTTTGAAACCTGGTACCCAGGCACAATTAAATACAGGGAATTCAAAACTGTTTTTAAAAATTTTCTTGGACTTCCGGTTAAACCGGAAGTGACCCTAAAAATTGTTTTTTTTAAATAGAATCGTATTTTTTCCTCAACGGATTCGAAATTACGAATTTTTTAAAGTAAAAAACATGTATCATACTTGACCAGAAGTCAAGTCGCGGCCACCCTTGATTTTCAAAAACATCGAAGAAATCGGTCAAAAAGCAAGATTTTTCAAAACCGCAAGTACATACCTATGTCAACCTTCTTTTTTAAAGCAAATTCAACCGGCCAATTACATTTTTTTAAATTCTTTGTCCTATTTTGGCTGATTGTGAATATTTACTAAATTTCAAAAAAGCAAAAACAAATAAAAGGAAATGTAATTGCGCAACTTAATCTGTATTAAAAAAATAAGGTTGACGTGAACTTGCGGTTTTGAAAAATCTTGCGCTTTGACCGATTTCTTCGATGTTTTTGAAAATCCAGAGTGGCGGCGACTTGACTTCTGGTCAAGTATAATACATGTTTTTACCTTCAAAAAATTCGTAGATTCCGAATCCATTAAGAAAAAAGTATGATTCCATTTAATAAACGATTTTTAGGTTCACTTCCGGTTTAACCGGTAGTCCAAGAAAATTTTTAAAAACAGTTTTTAATTCCCTGTATTTAATTGTGCCTGGGTACCAAGTTTTGAGGTAACATCTTAAGAAATAACGGAGATAACTGACCGTCCCGGGACTTTGTACTAACCCTGTATAACTTGAGAATTGATTCAGATATCAAGCTGAAACTGGTATTATACCTGGCTGAGCCGACGGCCGGCGATTGCTTTTGGACGATATCTATATCGGGCCAAAGAGGGGATGAAAGTATGGAGTAAAAAAACTAAGGGGCGGTTGTTCAGTCCGAGGTTATATCTAAACCTGGTTTAACTGCGAAAGTTAAGCGTTCTGATTGGCTGTTGCCTATAACCAATAAGGTTATGCTAAACTGAGGATAACCAGAGACAGACTGAACAAGCCAGAATAAATAAATTGTCGACAATAATTAGGTGTTTTCCTTTTGCACAATTATCTGAGTGACTCACTATATCTCATCAATTTTCTTCATGAATTGAATTTTGACCAATCAAATTGCTGAGATTAATTGAATAACTGAAATAATTGTGCAAAAAGAATATTATAAATATGTGTGAATGTCTGAAGCAGCAATTTCGGTGCAGCTGCGTTTCATAATATGTACCTAAGTTGTGGATGTGGATGTGACTCAATAATATTCCCCGAAGGGGTTGAAATAGATCAATGGGTTGAAAGTTAAGGGTTGATAATTGAAAACAAAACGATTTTTTTTAAGCTCACCAACCCCACAATTTCAGAAAAATGGGATATTACTGCAATCACTAAAATTTTCTAATTCGAGATAAGACCGAAAAGAAAACGATTTTTTTTAAGTTCACCAATTGTGTATAATTTAGAGATGTAGGGACGGCAGGGCCCATTATCAAAATCATGTAACCGGAAGTGCCAATTTGGCACATCAACTTTTAAATTTTAAATGCAAACCCCTATTTTTAACGTCACCATAAGAAAGATCTTCAAATTCTGCTTCTAAGGATGTATTAACTCTTGGTGCCTTTTTGACAAAAACTCAAATATTCGAGACACGATACAGCTCAAACCTTTGGACTAATTTGGCTGAAATTTTGCGCATCGGCAAATTGTATCGTATCACAGATCGAAGAATTGAAAAATTTTTGGAAGCGATCGACCCGCGGCAAGTGCCAAATTTAAAATTATGCTCATTTAATCATCCAAAACAAAACAAGTTTTTGAAAGATTTTTATTGTCACCATCAGAAAGGTTTTCAAATTTTGGCTTTAAATAAGACAAAATTCATTCATTCTCAGTGGGTAAAAAACTGGAAATTTTGTTATAATGCTAAAAAAAAATATAGCACAGACTATACTGGATTGATTTGGCCGAAATTTGGTACCTGCATGAGGATTGGATGTGGAAGTGTCATTTAGCATTTAGGCATATCAACGTTTTAAATTTTAAATACAAGACACGGAAATCAACGACCCACGCAATGGGGAGGTTCCAGCCGCTTCTCTGCTGCCCATTTTTGTATAAAAATAGTTCGAATTGTAAAACAATGTTATTCTCCTACAATTCCAAAGCCCACTGATGAGTTTATTTTAGATCGCTTGATACCAGGTGTATCACCGGACGGCGACCATAGGCCAATAGCATGGAAAAAATAATTATATTTTTTTCCTGCTCCCGAGAATTTACTGCAAAAGTTTTTGCGGATTGAGGGTAGAAGGTAGTATGGACTGGCTTGTATCTATCGAGATTTTTTTGTTCATCAGCTCCTCTTAGGTACTTAACAATGATTTTTTGAAAATAAAATTTTAAACAGGCTGGAAATTTTTTGGGTACAATCGACACGCTTCGGCAGTTTTCGACTCCGGGACCAAACCAATTTTGTTTCGTGTTGACATCATTTGTTCGATAACTATTCTTAAAATTCGAAATGATTTCTTCGGTAGGAAATTAGGAATCGTCACATACAGCATCAATTAATCAGTTTTCAAAAAATCATTGTTAAGTACCTACCTAAGAGGAGTTGATGAACAAAAAAAATTGACAGTCTCGGAGATGGTAGAAACTTCTACTTTTTTACAGAATTTGTAAATGTAGCAGTAGCAATAAATTAACTTTAACCAAGTCAGAATCTGTGCCCCAAAAATATCAATTTTCGAAACAATGGCACTAAGGTTTTTGATCCGTCAATGCAATAGCTGGCAAATCCGATAGTAAGAAAATACAATTTTGCTAAGAAACATTCCAAAAAGAGCCTTTTTGCCACTAAAATGACTTTTTTCGAAAAAATGGCACAAGGTTTATAAATTTAAAAAATTCAGATATCAAATCCGGTAATAAAAATATACAGATATACCTACAGAGATTTTTTCACGGCATCGTTTTTTGGCCCAAAGGGCACCATGTGTGAATACATTTTCAGAAGCAAAATTCGAAGAGACGCGAAAAATGGGGTTTGTATTTAATTTTTTAAAGTTAATGTGCCAAAAAGGCGGTTTCCTAACACCGATGTGGCCCTACATCTAATCACCACCTGCAAATTGGCCACTGAATCTGTGCGCCAAATTTCATCTCGTACGTCCAGTAGTTTGAGCTGCAGCGTGATTAGGTACAGACAGACAGACCTTTTTCAAAAACCACTTTTTCAGATTACCCTAAAACGTAAAGATTTGATGTTTTTGGCGATTCGATTTTTTGATGGATTTTATTAACTAGCTGCGCTGAAGCGTAGAAGTTAAAAATCACTCGCTAAAACTTTTGGGGTAAATTCTCGGGAGCAGGGAAAAAAATTTTAATTAAATATTTCATGTTATTTGCCTATGGTCATTTCATTTCATTCAACAGACCGTTTCTGATGACTTAGAAAACTTATTACTATATACCACAACTCCATATCATAAAATAGAGCTCAACAAAATGTTTCATGTAAATTCTGCAAAAAGTGGGAAATATTATTTAAACAAGTATTTCAAAAATGAGAGAAGGGTTTCCGGAGATCTGGGCAACCAACACTTATTGTTTATTAGGGATAAGTACCTACTTCGGAAAGAAGAGATTAATTTAATGTGCAATTTAGTAAATGACGCATACAACGACAACCCAAGCCCTTTACAATTAATTAAATTAGAGTGTGACAGTGACGGATTTGCGAAATGCTGTTTTTCGCATCCAATTTTCCAGTGGGGCTGTTTCCACAATACCAAATTCGATATTGCGTTTCATTAATTACGAAGAAGGATACTAATGGAAAAGAAGCCACATGCATTTCAGGTGTTTTCTATTTTACGAGAAATTAATTCACTGTAGTTAACAACGTCGACATGTTGTAATATTAATGATTGGTTTGCCTATGTTATGTTATAACTTATAACCGTTATACCTAAATCATTAATATTTTAGCACTTCTTACACATTGTGATGTATGGGAATACGTTGGCATTGCCTACTACTTAATTTTGACAAATCGTCAACATTCACTTGCACTCGAGTGTACACAACGAAAACATATTTTTTCTACGACCACTATTAAAAATACTTGTTTTAACGTTTGTTGACAATTGTTAAAAATGACATTTTATAATACCAGTATTAAAAGTCATTTACTTTTAACATTTATGTTAAAAGTGATTTACTTTTAACACTCAGTGTTAAAAGTGACAATGCAACAACAATTAAACAAGCCCCGACAACAAATTGTCACTATACCTTAGTTACAGCGAATTTCATGCACGTTTTCAACTAATAATAAGAAAATTTTTGCTTTTAGTCGTGTTTGTAGAAAAAATTGTGTATGATATGCGTGCTAAAAGTGATTTTATTTTGTTCGAAGGGATGGGCCACTCCGCTGCGCGTCGTGTCCCAAACTTCCCTTCTCACAAAATAAAATACCACTTTTAACACATATCATAAATAACTATTAGTCAGTCTGTATCAAAATTTTTTAATCTCTGGGTTTTTAATGATAACTTCACATCTTGTTTTTGTTCGATGAAAGTAACATACCTAATTATTTTTCGTCCCTCTCCTCAGTGCTCGACCTTTCATTTCTTTTAACGAAGAATACTTTTTTGGAAGTCATACACCTATGATGGGTGATGATGATGGCACATCAACTTTAAAAATTTAAATGCAAACCCCTATCTTATTTTTTTGCCACTATATGAAAGCTCTTCGAATTCTGCTTCTAAAAATATATTCAGGCTTGGTGCCGTTTTGGCAAAAAATCGATACCGTGAGGGAAACTGTTCATCTAAAACTTCACCCGTTCACCCGTTTTATACATTTTAACTTCTATATTTTAAATTTGTTTCTGTGTAATTGTTCTGTGAAAAAATAGAAGTTTTTACCGCCTCCGAGACTGCCAATTTTTTTTATAGGAAATGTGATATTTGAATAACTGTTTACTCCCCCCTTCATTATCCTAAACAGTCCAGTAGTGTTAGAAATTTTTTTAGGCGAATGTGGAAATAATTAGGGATCAATGGTTCTTTGCGTTGAGATGTTGTACTACAACATACTAAAAGTCCTCTCATTTTGTTGCAAATTGTATGCTCTTTCAATTCAGTTATGTGAAAATTTTCCGTAGGATCAACGGTTTTCAAGATAAAAGCGAAAAACATCAAAGAGACCTTCGATATCCACCATTTTTTCAAGATAGCGGCTAACGCACACGCCGGATTTATCAGGACTTTTAGTATGTTGTATAGTATAACATCTCAACTTAAAAAAAAATTGGTCCCTAATTATTTCCACATTTTTTCCTAATACCTACTACTGGACCTTGGTTTAGTATAGACATGGTTAGACATTCCCAGGGACCAACCCTGAGCAAAAACATTTTGAAGTTGAAAGTTGACTGTCGTTTCTCAAAATCTGGAACGAATAAAGGTATCGGAGAATTCTTTATCGATTTTTAATTACCTTAAAAAAGCGCAACTTTTCTCTAATTTAACCTACTCTCTAATGGTGGGCAACGAAAAATTCACCACCCTGTATACTTATAACGAGGTTACAGTTTCAGTATTTTTGACCATTGAAATTTTCAAAGTATTTAAGCAAATATTTATTAAAGGGAAGTTTAATTTTGTTTGATTTTAAAGAGTGATCAAAAACTTTTCCGATCTAGTAGCCCTTGACGTGAGAGACGTAGGGCGTAAATTGCAGAAATTAAATTATGATAACGTCTGTCAGATTTCGCTTTTGAAGGATAATTTCAGCAGTCGACGTCTACGCCCTACGTCTTTCACGACAGGGGCTACTAGATCGGAAAAGTTTTTATTCACTCGTTACAATTCGGGGTTAGTAACTGAATAATGCTGTCATTAAAAAATGAAAACATTCTTGCACCCTCTCTCGAATTTCTATTTATCTTGAATTGAAAGCTGATGAAAATAATACGACATTCTGTTCCAAAAGAATGTCAATAGATTGTATCCAGGATTATAGCCTCGATTATACAGGGTGTTATTTTTAAAACTTCCCACCTTGAATATCTTTGGATGTAATAAAGATATCGAATTGAACTAAACGCTGATCAATCCCGCACGGAGGGGGACACTTGTGCGTATATAGAGGGAATTTTTTCCACTTCCGGTTTAACCGGAAATGACCTTAACTTTGTTTTTTCAAATGGAATGACACCTTTTTCTCAACGGATTCGGAATCTACGATTTTTTCTGAGTAAGAAGCATGTATCATACTTGACCGGAAGTGCATTCACGGCCACCCTAGATTTTCAAAAACATCGAAGAAATCGGTGAAAAATTGAGATTTTCGAAAAACGCAAAAACACGTCTACTTTAATTATTTGAGGCAAATTCATCTGCCCATTGACATTTTCTTTTTATTTACTTTTTAGTTTTTGACAGATTGTGAGGTAAGAGAAAATTTGATAGAAATAAGAGAAATCAAAAAATGAAATTGCTCAGGTAAATTTGCATCAAAAAAACGTTTTTCGAAAATCTCAACATTTCACCGATTTCTTCGATGTTTTGAAAATCTATGGTGGCCGTGACTGCACTTCCGGTCAAGTGTGATATATGTTTCTAACTCAGAAAAAATCGTAGATTTCGAATCCGTTGAGAAAAAGGTGTCATTCCATTTGAAAAAACAAAGTAAAGGTCATTTCCGGTTAAACCGGAAGTGAAAAAAATTCACTCAACATACGCGCAAGTGTCCCCCTCCGTGTGGGACTGGCCAGCTTTTATTTCAGTTCAATATCTTTATTACAGCCAAAGATATTCAAGGTGGGAAGTTTTAAAAATAACACCTTGTATATTAAAAAAATATTGTATAGATAAGCGGAAGTAGGGCAAAAATCCTTTGTAATCCACAAAATGAATTGGGTACCAACATACGGAAGAAATTTTATAAATTATGTTACGGGAAAATTTCAACTTTCAACTTTTACTGGAATCTTTCTTTACTTGCCGGATGAAGTGCAGATCAAGAGAATTTCGACGTAGGTATTTTATTGGCATTAATAAATCTTTATCTATCTAAATAAATAAGCTCGACAAGGATTGATTCTGAGTTATCGGCGAAAAACGAAAAATGAATAATTGCATAACTCGGAAATCGGTAGTGGTATCGGACTTATTTACCTATGTACCTATATTGTTTCAAATAAAAAAAGGCAGCAGAGAAGCGGCTGGAACCTCCCCACCGCGCGCATCTTTAATTTTTCCTGAATTTTTGTGATTTTTGCAAAATGGGCACTAAAAGTTTTGTTGTATTATGGATGTAAAGAAGGTCCATTATCAATGAAACCGGAAATAAAATCCCTCTTAAAATCAGATGTATTTCATTCAATACGTTAGTACAGGGAAGGGAACGTACAGGGTAACTAGTTTCGGCAACATTACTGCCATCATCAGACTAAACTAAAAACTAAATACATCTTTGGAGGCAGAATTTCAACACCTCCCTAATGATGATGTCAAAAATGGGGGTTAGTATTTAAAATTTCAAAATTGATGTGCCAAAATGGCACTTCCGGTTGCACGAATTGCACCAAAAGCTTTTCAGCACTATTCCGGGGTCACGAAATACAATTTCAGTCAAATCGGTCTAGTAGTTTAGGCTGTGGCATGTTTACAAACGTATACGTACCATAGTAATCAGAAAAAACGACTACAGAGACGTGACTTTAGACACACGTTTTTCCATCTAAAATGTTAGAAAATGCTCGTGTCTAAAGTTATTCGCTGTACTCGTTTCTTCTGATCACGGTGGTACATACATACAGGCAGATTTTAGAAACCCCCTTGTTGGGTTCTTGGGTAGATTTGCTGTTATCTCAAACTCGAATATTTTAGTGATTGCAGTAACCTTTCATTTTTTTAAAGTGTGGTTTGAGGTTAAAAAATTTGCGGACAAGGAAGCGGCTCGAACCTCCCCACCGCGTGGATCTTTAACTTGAAAGTGGTTGTCGATTGCATTAACATGAAAATTTGCAATTATCACTAATTTGATCCCGACCATCATGAAGCAGACTATCGGTATCTAAAATCTGATACCCTAAACCCATTAAATTAATATTAGGGAAACAAGAAAAAATAAAATGGTATTCCTTGGAGAGGCATACCGTATAATATTGTTACGTCTGATTTTTTCCGCCAAAATTTGCGAAACATAAATGGTACATTCCACGTGAACTCGGCCACCTTTTGCAGCCAATTTTATTTTCTATCCGATTGTGATCAGCATGACATATATGCGTTTTGGAATGACCAAATGATATATTTTCACTATTCATGACTTAATTGATGGTTACGAAAAAAATGTTTTTCAATATTTTTCAAAATAAAGGAAAGATCTTTTAAGTGATTCTTATAAAAGAATAGATGCTCTTTTCGACTTACTTGAAGATGTTGTTTTTTTCAATTATTACGATTTTTCATACTCGTTTTTTATTCGATTTAAAAATTACCTACTCAAAATGAAGTTTATTAACCTCCCCAACCCCATCAAAATTTTAAAAAAATGGGAGGTTACTGCAATCACTAAAATTTTCGAATTCGAGATAAGACCGGATCTATGCGTTTTGAGGTCTCAGGAACCCAAAAAAGTGGTTTTTAAAATGTGTCTGTGTGTATGTACGTACGTACGTTCGTTCGTACGTTCGTACGTTTGTAAGCACGCCACAGCCCAAACTACTACACCGATTTGGCTGAGACTTGGAACCAAGGCATCTCGTAACCCAACTTAGATCTGAAAAGCTTTTGAAGCCAATCGTGCAACCGGAAATGCCATTTTGGCACATCAACTTTTAAATTTTAAATGCAAACCCCCATTTTTCACGTCACCATAAGAAAGATCTTCAAATTCTACTTCCAAAAATGTATTAATTCTTAGTGCCCTTTCGACCAAAAATTAAAAAAAAATTGATTTTTATCGGACTTTAAAATCGCGGTAGAGCCCAAGCCCCTGTCATCATCAGAAAGGTCTTCAAATTCTGGTTTTAAATAAGACAAAATTAATTCGCATTTAGTGCTGTTTGGTTCAAAAAATCGAAATATAGTAACACTAAAAATACATTATAGCCCAAATTACTGAATCGATTTGACTGAAATTTGGTACATGGAGATTGGGTGATCCTTTGAAGACCTGAAAGGCTTTTGGAAGCAATTGGTCCACGGGAAGTGCCATTTAAGCATATCAACTTAAAATTTTAAATACAAGGCCTCCTTTTTTATGTAGCCATTAACAAGACGATCCAATTCTGGTTATAAAAATGTATTCACAGTTTCTGCCATTTCAGTGAAGAAAAATTGGCAGCTACGGAAGCGGCTGGAACCTCCCCACTTGGTGAATGATCCAATCCTATCACTAATATCACGTAAATTTTACTATTTACTATGCCTAAGTTTTACTCTACCAAACCAAATGTGTTTTCTGTGATTTTTCTAAATTTTACGATCTTTTGCCAAAAGGGCATTAAGGTTGAGTACAATTTTGAAAATAAAAATTTGAAGAATTTTCATGTGCTGATAGAGAAAATAGGAGTTCATTATTCAAATTTCAAATGGCACTTGCCGCCCTCGGATTGCCACCAGAATTAAATCAGCTCTTCGGCGGGTGACGGTATCTCTACCTACCAGATTTCAGCCTAATAGATCCAGCAGTTTGGGCTGTAGCGTGTTATTTAATGTTTCCTCGAAACTTCGAATTTTTCGATTTTATGCCAAAAAGGCGCTAAGTGTGAGTACACTTTCAGATACAGAATTTCAAGACCTTTCATGCGCTGTTAAGAAAAATTAGTGTTCATCAGTCAAATTTCACAGTTTACATGCCTAAAAGGCACTTGGCAACTTCAGATTCGCAACAAAATTAACTGGGCTCACCAGAGGACCAACACTAACCTGCGTACCAAATTTCACTAAAATCCGTTCGGAAGTTTCCGAGAAATCGTGCTCACATACGTACATACATACGTACATACATACGTACATACACACAGACATTTTTTAAAAACCACTTTTACGTGATCCTGAGACCTTGAAACGTAAAGATCTGGTGTTATCTCAATTTCGAATTTTGGACTGATTGCAGTAACCTCCCATTTTTATATTGGTTGTGGGGAGGTTAATAGAGAAAAAATTCTTCCCATTAAAAGGGATCGGACTGACAGTGGATGACATAAAGTGGCAGTTATTGTCAAAAAGGTGGCAAAAGATTAACCTTAAAATGAACATATTGTCAAATGTGATGGGCGATGTCCGAGGTGATGTCGGTATTTGTCAGAAAATTGCGAAATTAGTCACAGACAATAAGGATAAAAAAAATTCTGTTGAATTGACTACTATCTACACAGATTGCAGATTTTTTTATCTAAATTTAACTCCCTATTGCTTTACGTTGGGAGAACATTTCATAAGAGAGCTGCTTTTTTTTCTATTGTCATGTTATACTGATTTTTAAAAAGATCGAGAAATAACAACAATGTAGTTGTAGTTGTAATTTTTCATAATCTGAAGTAAAATTTTATTCAAACTATTGTTTTCCTTGGATTACTTTTGAAAATTGTTGTTATTTCTCGATCTTCTTAAAAATCAGTAGGTATAACATGACAATAGAAAAAAAATTGCATCTCTTTTATGAAATGTTTGCCCAACGTAAAGCAATAGGGCGTTAAATTTAGATAAAATAAGCTTCATTTTGAGTAATTTTTAAATCGAATAAAAAACGACGTACTTTGTGAAAAATCGCAATAATTTAAAAAAACAACATTTTCAAGTATTATTCAAACAGTTACCAAAAAATGCTTACACTAGTCGAAAAGAGCTTCTATTCTTTTATAAGAATCACTTTTAAGTGATATCTTTCAAGATATTTCCTTTACTTAGAAAATTTTTGAAAACTAATTTTTTTCGTAACCAGTGTTTCAAAAAAATCCACCCTGTATATTACGTTAAGTTCCAAAGCCGCTTGCTCTGTCGATGGTCTCTGGATCAAATAAGTACTATAAGCCGACGTTATGTACTGATTAGATCCCGAGAGATTTAGCTAAAGGGCTTTAATCTTTTGAACATAAGTCGACAAATTGCTTCAATAAACTTTAGGTAAAAAATGAGAAATTTTATAGATAAGAATTTAAGGTCGCGTTACATTTTTGTTAAGATTATTTCCGGAACCATCATCATAACGTGCCATTTTCATTTCACATACCTACTGAAATTTATTTAAATTTTATATTATTAAATTTATTGTTTAAATTATTTAAATAATAGTAAATGTCAGCTTTGTTTTTGCTAGTCTCTTAGCTTGGGTACCTACTGTATCTAATATTTTTGCTCTATACAAAACATTCATTAAGAAAAACTATTTTTTCAGGTGTTTCGTTACTGTAGTGGAGGTAAGTTTTTTGCACTTTGTTATTATTCTATTTCGACAATTAAAATATTCATAAACCTAAATATGCCCATCTAAAATTAACTACACACTTCTTGTAATCTCCAAAAAACTCTTTAAATTATCTGACCGCATGCTTTCTTATTTCGCCGTATCATGTTCTTGACAATTCTTAAACACTTCAGCTCTTCAGCATTGAACATTACCTTTACCTATACCTATTTCACATTACTCCATAACATTTTCTGAATACCTACTTTTCCAAGTCCATTATCATCATGTGCCAAAACTGAAGGGGCACCAGTAAGGTTGCCACCTGTTCAAGTTTGACTCGAACAGTTCGAGAAGAATGTTTAGCCCACGAGCCCGTAGGGTAAGTGGGCTAAATCTTCCAGTGAAAAAACCATGCTTAACCCACGTGGTTTATACAAATTTTTATTTCATTTCGCCAAAATAAGGTTTTCTCTAAAACATTAGATTTTTACGAATCAACAAAAAATTTCCTTCTCACAAAATAAAATACCACTTTTAACACTTTATCATAAATTATTATTATTTGTTGAAAGCTTGGTCCATTTTCAAAGAGGAACTCATGTTTGATTACACAGGGTAGGTATTTGTTAAAAAAGTGAATTAAAGTGCTGACAGTTGAATTCACTAGTGAATAAAGCACTGCTTATGGCTGTTCTTTTGGAGTGAATAATGACGGTTTAAAACGTCAAAATTGAATAAATAACTAGGGGGCTGATCACTCAAAAAAATTGTGTATGTACAATTAATTCCAGTAATTCCACTAATTCCAATTTAGTTCCATTAATTCCGTCAATTCCAGATTAATTGCATCAATTCCAGATTAATTCCATCAATTGCCGATTAATTCCATCAATTCCAGATTAATTCCATCAATTCCATGCTAATTTCATTACTAATTCCATTAGGGTGGTTCTTTTTTCACTGCTCACCATTGGCATCTCCTAAACGTAAGAGGTCGGTTAAATTAGAAAAAATTTGCACCATTTCTTGTCGATCAAGAATCTGAGGAGAATTTCCCGATATCTTGATTCGTTCTTAAGTTATCCCGAAAAAACTGGGGAAAAACTGAAAAATGCGACTTTCTACATAGAAAAGTTCATATCTTTTTTACGATTGATGTTATTTAATTGAAAATCGCACTATACTAAGCATTAGCCAATAGAACAATTGATTTCTGTGTGTTTACTATGGCAACTCGAGGATTTCCTGGAAATTTTTGATACCTACCTAAACCAACCTAAACGAAATTAATAAGTGGAAATTTTTATGTCAAATTAAATGTCAAATCATTTCTATTCAGCTTCTGCGGCTGTATCGTTGCTATTTTCTTACCGAATCTGCATTCGAGCATTAATTCATTTCCTGGAAATTTTAGTCGTGCATCCCAACAACGTAATCGAGCCCTCGTGTTCCACTCGGGCCGATTAATACTTTGTTGGGATGCACTCCAAAAATTTCCGGAAAGAATTAATGCTCTTATGAGATTATAAGTGAAACTTTGAACTTTTATATTTTTAACAGATTTTTCAGGATAATTCAGGAACTAATCAAGATACCGGAGAATTTTTTTCAGATTCTTAATCACCAAGAAATAGTGCAACTTTTCTCTAATTTAACCGACTCCGTATCTTTTACCGTTTAGGAGATCCCAATGGCGAGCAGTGAAAAAAAGAACCACCCTGTATACTTCCATTAATTTAGTGTCAAATTAATTCTTCACCCTGTATACTTCCATTATTTAGTGCAAAATTAATTCTTTCTTGTAATACTAGACATAGAAATACCTAAGTCTTCAATTTTCAGGCATGGAGGTACTGTCAGGGGTCATTAGGTGCTTTATACAAAACTTTCAAAACGGAAACATTTTAATTATTATTAAGTTAAGAACAATTAATTAATGTACCGCCGAAGTCGATCTGTAGATGGTCTTCCTGTTTTTTTCGTAAGAGCGAAACACTAAGGCACTTTTCTTAATTTTCACGACTTGGTGTCTTCAGAAGGCTTGACCTGGCGCGCAACAGACGTTAGTAGAAATTTTTGTCTTATTTCGTTTGAAAATAAAATATCGTATTTTATTCCGAGTTTAAGCGACATTATTTGACTCGTATGGATTTAATTCGCCTCGCTCCGCTTGGCGTCTAAACTTCCATACTCCGTCACATATTGTCGTTACTTAAACTCCTAATAAAATAAATATCTATTATTTTCAAACGAAAAAAGACAAAATTTTCCAAACTTTTCGTGTTAACCAGTTGTGCCATGTACTTCACGTATATATTTGGGCGCATATTCAATAACTTATATTGGGTATAACGTTGTACTTAAAATAAATTCCAATCAATTCCTCGTCAATTCCATTTTAATTCGAAATAATTCCAACTAATTCCAGTTAATTCCAACTATCCCTTCATTCCATTTAAATGATGTACTTATCAATTCCAAATAATTCTTTATTAATTCCATATCAATTCCAAATAATTCCATAATAATTCCAGTTAATTTCTATCTCTTTATGAACAACCCAAATGAGTAAATAGGTCGAGTTATGTAACACTGGAGAAATAAACTCACCCTTCATAAAGGGGTGAAATCATGAGGGGTTGAAAACATGAATCTATAAATCGCCGCAATTATTCAATGAATTGGATTAGGGTGGTGAAATTGAAAATGTAACCTTCTTTGGAGCATGTGTGGGTAGTGAAATAGGGGGTTGGAGTTTAGGGGTTGAAACGCTCAAATAATGTTTCATGGTATTGATGATATTCTTTCTTTTGGCCCTGTAATTTGACACAGAAAAGCAACACCTGCTGTGAAACTATGAGATCTTGGATATTGTATCCTCGAGAAAGGAGGAGTGAATTTTAGGAGAAATTTATCGAAGGGGACGAAATTTAGGGGTGGAAACTCGAATTTTCAGTGAATAATGTAGGGTTCAAATGAATACCATTCTATAGCTTTCTATTGATGATTCGCGAAAAGCGACCCCTAAAGGCGGTACAATCCCTAACATGCCCAAACACAAAAATGCGAAAACTCAAAAACTGCTCAACGTATCAAGGCTGGATTTGGAATGTTAATTTACAGCCACACTCTAGGCGGATGGGCAAATTTTCATTATGATCTGAGAAGGTTGATGAAATTTAAGGGTTGAAACTGAAAATTTCTTGTAAGTGGTGCATGGAATAAAATTATGAGGTTCGATAGATTTCTGTCAACCATTGAAAAAAAGTTTTATGAGTCTTCGACCTAAAACCAACTCCTAGGCTATACTAACAACCCTTAAGCCCTAGCAAGCGCAGTAAATACATTTTATTCAATTTACATTTTACAATTTTTCAGCCCCCTTCGCAATAGATACTCACATAATATACTCACCCAACACACACATATTTCTAGGCGATCAAAAACATTGATTACATTAGACAATAATTATTATTATTAAGCAACTCGATATCTCCACCCGTTTTCAAGTTATTGCCAATTTTGCTCAAAATCTAATAAGCACGTACCTATGTGGGGTCATTCAAGATTGTGGACTATATTTGATTTTGCGAGTGTAGTGTGCCTAAGCGTTGTATACATAAAATGCGATCGAAAACTCTTACAATCCCGTGCCGTGCAAGACTACGGAAATTATATATTAAGGCGATGATATGTACAGCCGAAGTAATTGAAAATGAACAGGGGCTGAGATCCGATCCCTGCACGGTAACATTCTAAGATACCGGATTTCTTTGAGGCCAAGTGTTCGGCAGCGATTTGAGTGGAGTTTTCTATCTGAATTGAAATGAATGTTACCGTGCAAGGATCTAGGCTCAGCCCCTGTTCATTTTCAATTACTTCGGCTGTACTTGCCTTGACAAATTTTCATCGGCAAAGTGAGAAGCTAACGGAGGGAGAGAGAATTATAGAAGCTAGTCATGACGGAATTCTAATGTCGTACAGGTGCAAATTTTTCAGAAAACGCCAATTACATTCTCCAGGAAGAAGTAAACTTCACGGCATTTTGCAACATTTTTTTTTCTACACTTTGTCGACGAAAATAGGCAAAATGAGCTAATTTGCCAAGGAAACTATTGTCTATGCCCCACGGTTGATCGGACGAGTTTTTGATCACACGTTATTTATTCCATTTCCAATTTCAAGCGACAACTTGATTTAGAAAAAATATTAATGAGATGCAAAAACCAATTATCTGAAAAAAGTTTGACATTATGAGAAACAAATTATTGTACCTAATGCATAAATTACCCCAGGGAGAGCTGACATTGTTAAATTGGTTATTCCACAAATATCGATTTCAAATTTTTGTTGAAGCATTTGGTACAAGAGGGTCTTCTTCTGAAAAAAAAATTGAATTTCAGTTAAAAAACAGTAAAATTGTAAGACTATCCATTTTTTCCCTAGAAATCACGAATGAGGAACTAGTAAACAGTCGCACACCCCTGAACCCATTCTAAGACAGATTTTCTTGGACAAGAACATCATTTTAATCTTTTTGGTGGACCGCAATACATAATTGTACCCCGTTTAAAAACTGTTCAACCCTCTTGATTTTCAAGAATAAACAATTCTCTTGGATTGGGTCCAGGAGTCTGGCTCCTCTGAGTTCTGGGACACCTTGTATTTTACACCCGGTTTCTGAAACTATAGTTAGTTATAGGGCTTATATGATTTAGACTTTGAATATGTCAATTGTTATTGCCTACAAAAATAACAGAAGCGCAAACACCGACACTCCTTTAATTTAAAGTCCAAAAAAAAATGTTGAGGACTTTAAAAAGGCAGTGGGGCTGCTTGCACGAAGGATATTTTTCCAAGCAACATTTTTAAAGGGGTTAAAGGGGTTCATCATGCAAATTTAATAGATTTAATGCATAAAACCAATCGTCTTGGATGTACATTGTCAAACTAATGCATTGATGTAAAACATTACTATTAAAGAAAGTATATTTAATTTATTGATTTCTGGTTCTATACATTAATAATCTATTATATCTTTCTACTAGCTACATTACGCTTACATGCTGGTGCAATTGTGGATCATCGCATTTGATTAAGGCTGTAGCCAAAGGCTTCGACTAAAAAGTAAATTTAATCCCACGAAAATCTAAATATTTGTTTTCAACCTACCCTTCTCGTTAAAATCATAGGAGGAGCTAGCAAAGTAATCGTTTGCAGAAAGTAAATGCCGCCATTTGTGAAGTCCAAAATGTTATACATTTTTTCATAAATCAACCCCAGTATGATCATTGTATTTAAAATATTACTTATAATTATGAGTAAGCATGGAACTGGGACCAAGTAGTTGATGTTCTTGATTACATGAAACAAGTCTTCATATCTTTTTCCAACTATATTTAAAGCTTCGGCATTCTCTGTCCCAATATTTTTACATTTATTATTTCTTATAAATCGTAAGAAACACAGGAGTACGGAAAACCGTAACGATACTAGCACGGTACCATATAAAACATAATAGTTTACCCATCCTGCAACTAGCACTTCCATGACTTCTGATAGAGAAATATAAACCACAAATAAAATATTTCTTCGCAGTAAAAACGAGCTTATCATTTTTGTCAACACTTCGAAAGTAACCAAAATTAACCATCCAATTGTTATCCATCTGTTGTATCTAGAATACGAGGCTCTTCTAATTAGAAGCGTTGCCTCATCAAATTTCTGTATTCGTGCAGTTACGTCTTTAAAGCTCTTTCGCCTTGTGCATAAAAGAAAAATTATTAAAGATGTCCCCACTGCAGTAATTATTCGTAATGTACTTTGAAGTCTTCGAACTTTTGTCGGTTGAATTTCGCCATTATCATACAAAATTAGTATATTGGCTGTCACCATTATGATGAATATGACTGAAAAGAATAGGTAACCAATATCAGTAATATGATGAACTATTATAGAATGAAATTCTAGAATCTAAACCATCTTGTTTAGAATGTGGAACCTACCCACTTACTACCTACACTTAATAATGAATATAGCATCTAGAATAAAAAAAATATACCTATATTTTACTCTAGCGAATTAATTTGAATGAAGTGCGATCTTCCAATCGCGTAGCCCTGGATTATCTTGGTTTTCTGATTAAGTGATTGAATAGGGTAGGTACAACTTAGAAACATGAAAATGCCCACCCATAGCTGAATATTTGCCTGGACCAGGCGATAACAGAGACTGTGCAGAAGTTTTATCCTTGCTTACTGGTGTTCGAACGCTAGACGGCCAGTAAAATATTCAGCTCTAAGCTGTACCTACATGTCACGCAGAAAACACCCCAAACCGTAACTTTTTTATTTATTGTCCAATTTGAATCAATTAAAACCAGATGAAACTGTTAAAAGAATAGGTACTACGAAATGACTTTGGTCTCGATTTTTTTTAGCATCGACTTTATCGTCAAATCATAGTGTACTTTTTTATTTCAAACGGCAACCTACAGGGTGAGTTTGAAAGACTCCACATCCTTTATACCACAGAATCTACTGTACAAATGATGAAGCTTGGTGCAAGAATTATTGGTCAATTGTGATTCCTCTTGATGTTATAAGCCGCCAAAGATTTTCATTTTTAAACGTTCTTTTTAAATATCTTTCGAAGGGTGTATTGTAGGATTTTGAATTTTTGCACAGCATTGTTACAGACCAAGATGCAACTACTGATGGTACTTAAGACATTATCCAAAAAGCGGATCCCTGTTATACAGGGTGGCCCCGATGTTACTTGCCCTTGAACTTTTTTATGTTTCAAAATATTGCTAATTTGCCTATGCCGCCGTATTCCCCGTTCAATTCTAAAACTTTTTTGGCTCTTAAAATTTTTCGAAAAAACTAACCACTCACGAGAAAAATTGAAGAAACCGAAAACATGATGCAGGTAATCACCTTAAAACCAATGATGAGTCCACCTCATAAAAAAGTTAAATTACCGTCAATGTTTTTTCTTCAGTTGTGAGCAATGGTTCTGGGCACAGATGTAGGATAACACCTTCAATGCAAAAAAACAGTTGAAATGTGATGCGTGTCAACGTACACTTTGATTTTTATTGAAATTGTAGGTTTATCACGATGATCATGTTTTCGGTTTTTTCAAATTTCCTCGTGAGTGGTTAGTTTTTTCGAAAAATTTTAAGAGCCAAAAAACTTTTAGAATTGAACGGGGAATACCGCCGCGAAGGCAAATTAGCAATATTTTCAAACGGGGCCACCCTGTATAACACAAATCCGCTTTTTGGATAACGTCTTAAGTACCATCAGCAATTGCTTCTTGGTCTATAACAATGCTGTGCAAAAATTCAAAATCCTACGATACACATTTCAAAAGATATTTAAAAATAACGTTTAAAAATGAAGATTTTTGGTGGCTTATAACATCAAGAGGAATCACAATTGACCAATAATTTTTGTACCAAGCTTCATCATTTGAACAGTAGATTCTGTGGTATAAAGGATGTGGAGTCTTTCAGACTCACCCTGTGTATGGTCGTTTTATCTTGAGACTGGCAAATATCTCGGAAAGGAAGCATTTTAGGAAAAAATAAAAGTTTTATGACTTCGACGGGGAAATAGATGGCATCACCGTCATTTTGATTCAAGCTCATTTTCAAGGTCAAATGAAGGTCAACTTCATCTTTTTTAAGGAAACCTATATTTTATTATATTATTACAGATTCTTATCCGTAAAAGAACAAATAACTCTCATCTAAACTATTTTTGGATCCGATGAAAATGACCTTCAATCAAAATGGCGATGATGCCATTTATTTTCCCCCTCGAAGTCATAAAACTTTTATACAAAAAAAAACAAAAGTCTCAAGATATAAAACGACTACCCAGTATACATATACCTACCTTTCGCGTGAGCAATCCCTCTGATTAAAAATGCCATTTATCTAAACATTGTTCGCAAAATTCTGTTTATTGTGCGATTTACTTTCATTTTGGAAGTAATAATATCTAATCTTTCATAACATTAATCCATTATTCGCTCTAAAAAGACGCTGTGAAATTTTGTCCTTCCACAATGACCATTATTGACTCTAAAGTTGAATCAAACAAACTTCAATTAAAAAAGTTAAAACCGAACATACGGTTAAGCACCCGGTTTTCAAAAAGTGAAAATGGCAATGTATACAGGGTGTCCCGTCTCAAAGTGCAATAACTTCAGCCACAGATACCTGGCATGAAAATAAAAGACCCGTATTTTCCACAAGACCATTACGAACAATGAGGATTTCAATAATGTAGCTGATGATTTCGTGGTGCCCACCACAGGCGCCCCCTGAGCCGCCCTCGATATTTTCGGCCCAATATCTTTGTTAACGTAAATTTCTGATTAATTTACACACCATCCGATGGTTGATTCAATTTAGAAACTACGCTATCTCTTGCACTTTTTCTGTAAAATGCATCATTTCCGACTAAAATTAAGAAATGTGGACCCATACACCATAAATTAAATACATATCTGCATACTCCGAATTTGCAAAATTGGCTACCATTATAATATTTACAAAAAAAAAACAAACACAGTGCCAGTGGTGCAAAACTGACAATAATTTAAAACTTTAACAAAGCCCTGACATTAATCGCGCTATAGCTATGTTGATAAGTCTGTCAGTCAGTACGCACGTGTATGGCTCCACATTCCTTAATTTTACTCGGAAATGGTGCATTTTACAGAAAAAGTGCAAGAGGTAGCGTAGTTTCTAAATTCAATCGACCATCGGATGGTGTGTAATTAATTACGAAATTTAATTACGTTAACAAAGATATTGGGCCGAAAATGTCGTCGGCGGCCCAGGGGGCGCCTGTGGTGGACACCACGAAATCAGCAGCTACATTATTGAAATCTTCATCGTTCGTAATGGTCTTGTGGAAAATTTCAGCAAAATCGGTTGAATGGTTAATTATATTAATAATTATAATAATTAATTTCCGATTTTTGGGGCTCACTTTTGAAGAGCCCTAGTCACGAAATGGGAAGCCCATCTAGCGAAACAAAAAAATACTGTTCTTCTATTTTCATGCAAGGAATCTGTGGCTGAAATTATTGCACTCTGAGACGGGACAGCCTGTATTTCATGTTGTGATAATGATGGTTCCGGAAATAATCTTGCCAAATACAACGCTTACATAACGCGACCCTGAATTCGTATCGATAAAATTTCTCATTTTTTACCACAAGTTTCTAAATAAAAAAAAAAGTTGTCTCATTTTTTACCTCAAGTTTCTAAATGATACAAAAATTTGTCGACTTATGTTTAAAAGATTAAAGCCATCGAGCTAAAGCTCTCGAGTTCTTTCTAATCAGAACATATAGTCGGGGAGACAGCGACAGAAATATTCGGCCGATTTCATTAACATTCTTTTCCACCTTATTCGTTAATTTACGTGTCATAAATACAGAAATTGGCGGTCTGCCAGGGTACCTGCGGGGCAGGGCCCCGCTTCAAGTATGGTAAAAAAGAGTGAAATCATTAACGCTGAAATCCTTTATATGAATTACAGACACACCGAAGTGTCCAAAAAAACCGGTCTGCTACTTCGCCTGCGGGACAAAATTAATGTGTCTGACAGCCACATTTCCTAGATATTTGATTAATAAAATTGTCAAGCTACTTCCAGCTTCAAATTATCTACTGTAGGAGGTGTAGAATAGACAGATTGTTGCCTAACGACACTATTATGGCACCTGTTTTAGACCTGCTATGGGTAGCATAAAATTGTAAGATCACAGTATATTTTCGTAAAAATTTTGAAATTTTTTTAACGGCAAAACCAACTTGTTAAATATTGTTGAATTCAAAAAAAAATCTTCTACCAGGGGCTCATTTCACAAAAATTACAAGCTTGTTGAGAAATTTTGAGAAAATCCTTTTAAGGGTTATTTCTGCTGGAATTTACTTTAACAAAGCAGTAGGGTGCTTGAAGTATGATTTATGGCAGGAAGTGTGAGTGTCGTCCGGCCATCTGCGAATATTTTATATCCCCTGTTCCTCGGGCCTCGGCAGAAACCGTGATTTGGGATTGAACTTGAACTGTTTTATCATACGATCGGTAGACAATATTGCCAAACCCTAGGGCATGGGGGTTGAGTTTCACATCCACAAAGTCAGTCTTTTATTTCATCTTGTTATTTAAAATATATTGTTTGTTACTTGGCAACACTCGTGAGCTTGTAAGCTTGTAACTTGTGGAATGCGCTCTGTGACTAAAAAAAATTGGCAGTCTCGGAAACGGTAGAAACTTCTACTTTTTCACAGAATTTGTAAATGTAGCATTTAACTTTATTTAACCAAAGTCCCCGGGCGTGCGGGCGGTTGTCGATGGCTGATGTGCCCGGCGCTCATTTACTAAAATCTAAAATACAAGTTTTTCACCCCTAAAATGACATTTTTGGAAAAAATGGCACTAAGGTTTTCGACCCGGCAATGCAACAGCTATCGAATTCGATAATGATAATGTGTCCTTTTGTTAAGAAAAATTCAAAAAGGGGCCTTTTTGTCCTTAAAATGGAAATTTTCTAAAAAATTGCTCAAAGGTTTTTGATCCAGCAATACAACAGCTGTCAAATCCGATAGTAAGAATATGCTTTTTTGTAAAATAAATTGAAACACGGGCCCTTTTGCCACTAAAATGACATTTTTCGAAAAAATGGCACTAAGGTTTTCAGCTTGAAAAAAAATCAGTTATCAAATCCGATAATAAAAATATACAGTTATACATAGGTTTCTTTTCACGACACCATTTTTTGGTCAAGAGGGCCCAAGTGTGAATACATTTTTAGAAGCAGAATTTGAAGAGCATTCATATGGTAACGCGAAAAATGGTGGTTTGCATTAAAATTTTTAAAGTTGATGTGCCAAAAAGGCACTTTCCGTGAACCGATGTGGCCCAGATTCTAATCAGCACCTACAAATCCCCCACTGAATATGTGTGCCAAATTTCATCTCGATACGTTAACTAGTTTGAGCTGCAGCGTGATCACAGACAGACAGACCAGGCCAAAAAATGGTGCAGTGAAAAAAAACCTATGCATAACTGGATATTTTTATTAGCGGATTTGATAGCTGATTTTTTTTCAAGCCGAAAACCTTAGTGCCATTTTTTCGAAAAATGTCCATTTTAGGAGTGAAAAACATTTGTATTTTAGATTTTAGTATAAATGAGCGCCAGGTGCATCAGCCATCCAACCGCTCCGCACGCCCGACCTTGGTTAAATAAAGTTAAATGCTACATTTACAAATTCTGTGAGAAAGTAGAAGTTTCTACCGTCTCCGAGACTACCAATTTTTTTCACGGCACCGATTTTTTACCTAAAGAGCACCAAGTGTGAATACATTTTTAGAAGTAGAATTTGAAGAGCTCTCCTATTGTGATACGAAAAACAGGGGTTTGCATTTAAAACTTTAAAGTTAATGTGCCAAAGAAGCACTTTGCGTGGACCAATTTGGTCCAACATCCAATTATCCAATCATTAAATCATATAATGTGCACATGTCAAATTTTAGCCAAATCGGTGCAGTAGTTTGGGCTCTAGCGTGTCAACAGACAAAGACAGACAGACATTTTTGTGTTTCAGAAATTTTTGACAAAGGAAACACTGGCAGGCCTCCCACACCTCCTAAAATTCCTAAAATTCCTAAAATGCTTTGATTCTCCTAAAATTCTCCTAAAAATGACAACGAAATCCTAAATTTCCTAAAATAAGTAAGTCTGAAGAATTTTATGTTAAAGGGGCGGAAATTTATCCCACAACACCCGCGTTAAAGTGTATCAGAACTTTATTTTTTAAAAACCTCGTAAAAAAAAGATGTTTTTTTTATTGTCAAAACGCTAACTATACCGGATGATTCAGTTTGGTATTCGCCCAGCCCCCTGTAACTTTTTTATTTCAGCAGAAAAATACGTATTTTAGGGTGTTCTTCCAAAAAATTAATTTAAATTACAAAAATTTTATAATATAAGTACATCAACTTATTCTGTATTATGTAAAAGCGTCCAAAGTTTTCTATCTTCCGCCGTATTCTTTGCTGGAAAAATTGGTATAAAACCATATTTGTAAATTGTATGACAAAACTCTATTAAATGACGGCATTAAAATAAATCGTCTTTTTAATGACTTCAAAATTTCGATACTCAACTTTTTTGTTTTTTGTAGACATATTTTTTCTACGTTCAAGTATGTAAAGAAAGTTTATACCTGATAGATTATAAAAATTCCGAAAAAAAATTTTGATAAAACAACTTGACAGTTTTGTTGTTAGCAAACGAAATTAGCACTGGAAAAACTTGAATAATTTTCGGTTGTATAATGTGAAATTTATTTTCTCCAAATTTTTCTAATGAAAGTGTAAGCTTTCTTTACATATTTGAATGTAAAAAAAAATGCCTACAAGAACCCGCTAAGAAATGTACAGCGTGTCATCAAAAGTTACAGGGGGAGAATACCAAACTGAATCATCCGGTAAAAACTCCTAAAATTCTCCTAAAATTTTGCTTTAAATCCTCCTAAATTCCTAAAAAAAAGTGCAAAAATTGACGTGGGAGGCCTGCACTGGGAAAACGCAGTGTCACTAGAAACACCTCACTACACCGAAACAGTTTTTGTAGTCCGGGGGTTAAAGCAATAAATTGAGGTGAACCTTGCATTTTATTGTAGAGTTTTGCCACTTGGCACATATACTCCCCAGACGTGTAGAAGTAGATTTAGAAGCGGAGCCCAACTAAATTTCCGTGCTAGGGGGTGAAGCCACCCCTCAGAAGTTACCACTTGTAAAAATTCAGTTTTCTTACAATATTTTTGGTATTTTGGCCGCGACTGCGCTACAAATGAGCTTTTGTTGTGTCTCGGTATAGGTACAAGTATTAGGGAAGAGGCTGCAGGCCTCACATTCCTTTTATACCAGAGGGTTAAGGCAAAAATGATATTACCTAACATTTTATTTTAGAAATTCGCCACTTGGCACAAACACTGACCAGAGGTGTACAAATGAATTTAGGAGGACAAACCATCCCTATTTGCCTCACACGGAGTGTTAAGCCATCCCGAGAGGGTTAACTTCTCTTAAAATGCCATCATTTGGTGATATATTTCGGGCATTTTGTTTTGATTGTGCCTGGGGTGTCAATAAAATTTATTGCGACTGCTAGGCACAGCTACAGGAGTTAAGGGAGTTGCAACCCCCACTCCCCTCAGCCAAGCTCTTCAGTAACTCTCTTCAGTACTACAATGAAATTCACGCCCCCCCCCCCCCATGATTTTCTCTTACAGACCCTAGATGAACTATTCAACTTTCAAGTACATTAAGCATATTTTGTTTTAAGTTGACTCAAAAATCAAAATATGGGACTTTAAAATTAACGAAAGCTTATGGTTCACTCGTGCTCATTGCAAGAGCCGTCACATAAGCAACGCGCTGTACAGGGCAAACCAAATTTCTTACATTTACAGCATTTATTGCTTCTAGAAATTCTTTCTGATGATGATAATTATCAAACGCGCAATGTAGACAGCATTTCCTACTACTATGCCCCAAAATTGTACAACCCTCTTTCTCCTGGGGTGCGATCTCTTCAAATAAACCAATTTAAAGTCTAGGTAAAAAAATGTTAATGGATACTACTCCATAGAAGAATTCCTGACCAGACAGTGTACATTATGTGGATAACAATTATTGTCATTTTATTTTGTATGTTTGTGCTTTTACACTGTACGTTTTTCTTTTTGACCGAGTTAAGATTATATTCAATCATGCTGACAAATATATCTATCTATATCTATCTTTCCATATTTCGAAAGCAGTCCTCTTTCCTTTTCCATACTACGTCACATCCAGTGAAGGCGTACCAAAATGGAAGATATTCCTCCAACTGAAGATGCACTGACGTTACATGCTCATCGAGCTTCTTACCAAGGTGGATTAATATGGAGTATGTATTTACACACAAATAGGGGTTTGTCTTCTTGAATAGTTAATGCAAAATATATTACAGATTCAGAAAGCCTACTACGGGAGGAAAGTGTAAGAGTCTGTAAGAGAAAATCTTGGGTGGGGGGGGCGTGAATTCCATTGTAGTACTGAAGAGGGTGATTGACTGAAGGGGGTGTGGGTTGCAACTCCCTCAACTCCCGTAGCTGCGCCTAGCAGTCGCAATAAAATTTATTGACACACCAGGCACAATCAAGACAAAATGCCCGAAATATATCACAAAATAATGGCATTTTAATTGAAGTTAACACTCTCGGGACGGCTTAACACTCCATGTGAGGCAAATATAGATGGTTTGTCCTCCTGAATTCATTTGTATACCTCTGGACAGTGTTTGTGCCAAATGTATAAAAAGAATGTGAGGCCTGCAGCCTCTTCCCTAACGCCTGTACCTATGCCGAGGCACAACAAAAGCTCATTTGTAGCGCAGTCGCCGCCAAAATACCAAGAATATTGTAAGAAAACTGAATTTTTAAAAGTGGTAACTTCTGAGGGGTGGCTTCACCCCCTAGCACGGAAATTTTGTTGGGCTCCGCTTCTAAATCTACTTCTACACGTCTGGGGAGTATTATGTGCCAAGTGGCAAAACTCTACAATAAAATGCAAGGTCCATCGGCTTAACCCCCGGACTATTAGTGACAGACATTTTTTTGGTTCCCAGGACCCTAAAACGTAAAGTTTTGATGTTTTTGGCGATTCGGTTTTTCGATCGCTTTTAGTAAGCGTGGAAGTCAAGAATCGGCAAATTGATGTCACCATACGTTTCAATGCATTTGACCCGGGTAAATGAAGTCATCAGCCATTTCTATTAATTATTTTTTTGAAAACAGTGAAGAAAAAATGCAGCAGAGAAGCGGCTGGAACCTCCCCATCGCGTGGATCTTTGTATTCTGTGTAGATAGTAGTCAATTCAACAGATTTTTTTTTATCCTTATCGTCTGACGTCAGTGACTAATTTCGCAATTTTCTGACAAATACCGACATCACCTCGTACATCACCCATCACATTTGACAATATGTTCCTTTTAAGGTTAATCTTTTGCCACCTTTTTGACAATAACTGCCACTTTATGTCATCCACTGTTAGCCTGCTCCCTTTTAATGAGAAAGAATTTTTTCTCTATTTTCCACTGAAATGGCAGAAACTGTGAGTACATTTTTAGAACCAGAATTTGATCGTCTTTCTAATGGCGACATAAAAAAGAGGTCTTTGTATTTAAAATTTTAAGTTGATATGCTTAAATGGCAGTTCGCGTGGGCCAATTGCTCCCAAAAGCCTTTCAGGTCTTCAACGGGTCACCTAATCTCCATGTACCAAATTTCAGCCAAATCGATTCAGTAATTTGGGCTATAATGTATTTTTACTGTTATTATAAAATTTCGATTTTTTGAACCAAACAGCGCTAAATGCGAATTAATTTTGTCCTATTTAAAACCAGAATTTGAAGACCTTTCTGATGGTGACAATAAATCTTTCAAAAACCTGTTTTTAATGGTCAAATGAGAGAATAATTTTAAATTTGGAAATTGGTATGCCAAAACAGCACTTTCCGTGAGTCGATTGAATTCAAAATTTGTTCAGCTCTTCGACGTGTAATACAATCTCCATATGCAAAATTTCGGCCAAATCGGTTCAGGGGCTTGGGCTGTACCGCGATTTTAAAGTCCGATAAAAATCAATTTTTTTTTAATTTTTGGTCAAAAGGGCACTAAGAATGAATACATTTTTAGAAGCAGAATTTGAAGGTCTTTCTTATGGTGACGTGAAAAATGGGGGTTTGCATTTAAAATTTAAAAGTTGATGTGCCAAAATGGCATTTCCGGTTGCACGATTGGCTCCAAAAGCTTTTCAGATCTAAGTTGGGTTATGAGATGCCTACGTACCAAATTACAGCCAAATCGGCCCAGTAGTTTTGGCTGTGGCGTGTTTACAAACGTACGTACGTACGTACGAACGTACGTACGAACGTACGTACGAACATACACACAGACACATTTTAAAAACCACTTTTCTGGGTTCCTGAGACCTCAAAACGTGGAGATCTGGTGCTATCTCAAATTCGAAAATTTTAGTGATTGCAGTAACCTCCCATTTTTTTAAAATTGTGATGGGGTTGGGGAGGTTAAAATGGCAAAGTAGGTATTTTAGTCGAATTTCGTAAATTTTGGGTTGCAAACTAATAGGTAGGTAATGTTATGTACGTAGGTACCTAAATTTAAAAAAAGTTAACTGCAGGTGGTGCATGAGTGATACACTATGTCAATTACTTACTTAAAGAAATAATTGCGCTCTTCAAGAATCTTTGTTTTTTTAAGTGTGGTTTAGATTCAGAAATAACCATAACCTGCATTGCTTCTACTTTCTACTAATATGACAATTTCCTGTATGTAATCTAATTTCACTGTTCCTTCATTACATTATCGAATAAGCCACTAGTGATTGCGATGGAATAGAAGGATACCTACATAATTACCAAAGATATGGGTTGGAGAAATTGAATTAAAAATAAATAATTCGTTTATGGCCTTATTTTCAATTCTGTCTGGAGTGCTAAAGCTAAATTATGCAGTGACTCTAGTAGGTATAGGTGTACAGGGTGGGTAATTTTTCGATGCTCACCATTAGTATCTCGAAAACCATAATAGATACAGAGTATTTTAAATTGGAGAAAAATTGCGCTATTTCTTAGTGATTAAGATTCTGAAGAGAGTTTCCAGATATTTTGATTCGTTCCTGAGTTATCACAAAAAATCTGAAAATTGCCAATTTAAAGAAAAATTAATATCTTTCTAACGTTTGATGTTATTTAAATGAAACTTGCAACTTTTATATTTTTGACAGCTGTCAATTGAATGGCACCAACAGAAATTTTCTAGGCCTTCTAGATTTTGAATAACAACAGTCAACTTTTGATTCTTTTATGGCCGCCATATTGAATTTTGACACCGTCAAATACACAAAAAAATTAGCTTTTATAAAATGTAGTCAACATGAACTTTTTTGACTGATGTCAGAATTTGAAAATTGGTATGAATAATTTGTAAAATACTTCTTCAATCTCTTATAAGATGTGAAAACAATTGAATTCAATAGTAAATTACGTCTTGTGGTAGTGTGACTCAGGCTTTCAAATATTTTTTCAAAAACGTCAATGTTTGTTACATTTTCGAGAAGCTAATTTTTCTGTGTGTCCGGCGGTGCTAAAATTCAATATGGCGCCGATATGAAAAAAAAAAGTTGACTGACGTTATTCAAAATCTAGAAGGCCTAGAAAATTTCTGTCAATGATATTCAATTGACAGCTGTCAAAAATATAAAAGTTCCAAGTTTCATTTAAATAACATCAATCGTTGTTAGGAAGATATTAATTTTTCTTTAAATTATCAATTTTCATATTTTTTGTGATAACTCAGGAACGAATCAAAATATCGGGAAATTCTCTTCAGATTCTTAATCGTCAAGAAATACCGCAACTTTTCTCTAATTTAACCGAACCCGTATCTTTTACCGTTTAGGAGATCCCAATGGTGAGCATCGAAAAATTACCCACCCTGTATATAGGTATATCAAGAAACCGTGACGCAATAATGCTGAAATATTAAGTATAAATAACGCGATGGAAGTAGGTATGGATTTTAAGGGTAAAGAAGTTTTTGATTAATTAACCAGATGACGTACTATTGTAGTTAAAGTTTTTTTGCAAGGAAAATATTATAAACTAATGTCCTCTGTTGTAAAGCGTTGCAGATTTTTTTTAAATCTATCTACTCCTTAAAAGTTATAGTAAAAACAATGTTTATTTCTAAGCCCAAAACCAATTCATGTTCTTATAGGGGAAACTTTTGAATGAGTGGATGGATTTCAAAATTCTTTAAATATGTTGATCTATAACAACGAGCTTAACTTTAAAAACGATGTAAATAAATCACAACTGGGGAGTTACGGCTTGAAATTTTGAAGTGGTGATTAGGGGGTGAGTTAATAAATTTCATCAAGCACGGATTTAACGTGTCCCCCCCCCTCAACATGACAATCGACCTGTTTCGGCTTTCTGCCTTTGTTGCAACAATTATATCCATAGCAATTTGTCAAGGATTAGAAATTTTCCAATCACAGAATAGGTACGTTCCAATAATTGAGTTTCACCGTAATAAACCAGCTTGTTATAGTTAGGTATGTCATTGGCAAATAAAAAGAGGTAATCAAAGGCATCGCTTTCAATTGCAAAGCCCACAGAAGATAAGTTTTTATTGGATCGCTTGATGTGCTATTATGTTGCTATCTAATGTGTATTTTGTGCAGTGGGCCGACAGTTCAGGATCAGGAACACAGCTCCATTACTTACACAAGCTTAGGACAGTCCCGACAGTCCACAACCAGTTCCATTTCAGCCTCAATCATCTCCAATCTAGTCAGAAAACAACAAAGACTTGCACAGTTTGAGAAGCATCAACAGGAATTTTCGTAAACATCTGTTTCTCCGAATACGTGAAGACTGAAAACTAAATGTAACGAATAAAATAAGAGCGATATTTTCTGTGCCCGAGTTTGAAACCTGAAACGGGCAATTTGTCAACCTAAAAAACTGATAGGTAGGTAGGTACCTAATGTGTTTGGATTCTCATCTAAGCTTAAAATCGGAGACATGCAGTCCTTCCAATTCCAAATTGTAAACCGACTTTGTGTTGGGTTGTTGTAGTATTATAACTAGGGGAAAGTGGGTAAAGTGGACCAATACCCCCAAGATCCTAGAATTATTTATGTTAAAAGTTTGAGATTTTTACGAGGATGTAATAATATAAGTACAAATTTATGGAATCAGTGCAAAACACATATGACATTTTTTCCTTTTCTTTTATCCCTTATACCCGGCAAACCGCAATTACGAAAAAAAATACATAGGTAATGCGAAAAGACTTAAGAAACCAAACCTAAAAGAGCATGTCATCGAATCGACAAGAAAAATCATTAGATGACGCACACACCACCAAGAAAAACAAAACGTAGAATTAAATAAAAACCTATTACGGGTCGTATCCTACAACTACAACTTTACCAAAAAGGGGTAGGTACCTACCCAGATGGCGCCCGTTTTGATACATAGGGCAAGGTGGGGTAAGTGTACATTGGGGTAAATGTATACAAGTCTAGTAACTTTTATCCGGTTGGCAGCAGTGCGATCCTCTATACACCACGATTTGGTGTACCCTCGCACACAAAAATTCCGCTGAAAAGCATTTACAGAAAAATTTCTGCTGCGATCAATGTAAGTCAAATTTAGCACTCGTTTATTTATCTCACACCCTCTAGCACTAAATTAATATTATTGTTGAATGGATCGATGCAAGTGCAATATTTTCTTCTCATAATATAGAGTTTTTAATATCCTTTTAAGGTTAAGTTAAAGCAAAACCGCTGACAGTTATTTTCAAGTCTACCCCATTCGATAAAACTGCTGTGGTTAATATAGACAAGAATTTGGGGAAAGTGTAGACATGGAAATATTGTAATACGTATGCCTATCCAGTTGTTTTAGAATACGTTTTCTGTTCCTGTTTGTTAAACGTGTGTTTTTCAAAGGGGTGTATTTCAGTAACTGTTTGACTTACGGAAATGAATCCTGCAGCAATTTAAAGCTTACATTTCGGTGTTCGTCTACTTTTACGCGAAATATGTTAATATGCAAGTGCGTGCGATTTAAGAGGGGTCTCTACATTTCCCCCAACTGTTGGTCGAAGTGTAGACATCGGCAGAGTTTTAAAAAAATAATTGCCAGAAATTTGTCAAAAATAACTTCGTTATTTTGACTTCAAAAGGTGCTTCCTTACTGTATACCAATTTGCGGTAACCGGAAAAAAAGCCCCCGGAAAAAAAGTCCCGGTAAAAAAGCCCCCGGAAAAAAAGTCCCCAGGAAAAAAAGCCCTCTAGTGCTCCGTTAGGCACCAAAAGATTGAGATTTCTGGATTTGTCCATAACTATATTTAATAACTATATTTAAAAATCGAACTTCTATCATTCATTACATGCAGTAAAGTCCCGTCGCATATTAACGAAAGCGGGGGTTGTGTGTCTCAAGCTTTTTTTCTGTTGGTTTGTAAACGGGATTTCAGTTCTGTCAAAATTCCTGTCATAGACAGTAATTAACAACAAAGGCCCCTTTCAATCTCCATTGTTACTGTTTATTGACACTGACAGTGAGTGACGAGAGTTTTGACGGATGTGAAATCCCGTTTACAAACCAACAGAAAAGAAGCCTGAGACACACAACCCCCGCTTTCGTTAACATGCGACGGGACTTTACCTACCTTTATCAAGCCAACATGTAGGTATAATTATGTTTACTTGTACCTGGAGCTAATCCTTCATTCTGGGAATCATTCCTATTTAGTAACTATTAGATTATAAGATGTTTTATTTCTATACATAGCATATTATAATCGTTGAAAATTAAAGTAGGTACAATAAAATGAAATGCTGGCTTAATTAATTGCATTTTAATTTTAAATCTACTCGTGAAAACAGACTTGATTAAGACACAAAATTTCAATCTTCTGATGCATCACATTATGGGGCTTTCTTTCGGGGGCTTTTTTTCCTGGGGGCTTTTTTTCCTATGGGCTCTTTTTCCGGGGGCTTTTTTTCCTGGGTCAGCCGATTTGCAGGTTTGTAACACTTTTGATTCTCTAGAAAACAAGCACTGAATTATGAAACGCCGTATCCCGTCTACACTTACCCCACCTTACCCTATTATTCGTTTTGTTTGAACAAACTGATTATCAATGTTAACGCCATTGTGTTTTAAATAAGTAGTTACAAAGCGGGTCATAAAATGCATATCTGGTGCCTACAGGATTCACTTTCCCCTACTTTTAAAGTCACATTATACTATACTATAATATGAGATTCACCTACCTAAGTTTTGTACTGAAAAATAAAACATACCTATGTCTTGTGTTGTATAACTGGAAGAACCCTTTTATTCTCAACTGATATGTAGCTACCAGTACACGCCACGCAGGCTGGGACACCGTAAGCCTAACTAACCCGCAGGCAGTAGGTAAGTCGTAAGTGGTAAAGAAATCGTCCCTTGGGACGGCATGCTATAAAACCTTTGCATAATAATAGGCGCTTTGCTTTTACATATTTATCTGAGGAGCCTCAATTAATCTCAGCAATTTGATTGGTTCATTTGAATATTGACCAATCATACTGCTGAGTTTAACTGAGGCCGCTCAGTTAAATGTGTAAAAGGAAAGCGCCTAAATATTCCCAATAGCCTCTCGAAAACACTGAAGCCGCACTGTAGAAGCATTCGTTCTAACAGTAGACAGTAGGTAGATACACTGACCCGCAAAAGTTTTAACCGGGCAGGAAGGTAAATGTTTCCGCGCGCCCACCTCTAAATTTATCGATTGGTTGCCCTTTCACTGCATGCTATGGCTTCATGCCGTGCTTTGCGAACAACAGGAAGTTTATATTAGGGGGTGCATTTTTGTTATTCCCATCAGGTCTCCTAGTTATGTCAGATTATAATAAACATTTATTGTAATTAATTAATCAAAATTGAATGTTTAACACCACTGAAACGCTTTACGAAAATGTTCAATGGAATGTTTTCAGTGTAATCGTGTCTTTGATTGTTTATTAGGTATCTAATCATTTTCGGTTACATGGTCGTAAATGAATAAAGTCCCGGAAGAGAACAAAAATGAGAACGTGGTCATTTTATAATTACTAAAAATTTAGAAAACACCAAATATTAAAACCAATCGTTTGTTCCTAACTCCCAATCCGGACTGGCAAAAATCAAACATCAGGTTTAAAAATTCTCCAGTAGAATTCAACCAATTGGCCAAATGGACCAGTTCGGGAGCAGAGAGTGTTGGGCTAAACACAAAAAAAAGGAAAATAACAAATCATTCAAATCGATCTTCCGCGCGCTGTAAGTAATTTAACACAATCTAGAGCAAACCTGCGAGAAATTATTCAGATCACCGGCGATTCTTCTACCGAGTCTCTCAAGCCTTACTAAAAGCTCAACGAACAACATCATTATAGTCCAGGGGCTCATAACAGAATTTTCGGGTATCATAGTATTCTGCTGGAGACCCCTATTACTTTACATTTCCAGTCTTGGAGATAGCATAGGACCAATTGGCATGCATGTACAGTGGATGTACTTGTTAGGAGGAATTTTTAAAATCATCATTTTTTACAAGAAAAGAATATTACAGTATTCTGTCTGAAAGTTGTACCGATCTTTGAATAAGAAGAAATCATCCGACAGATTTAATTGGCATTAACTTCGAGTGGATGGAAGGGGTCGGCAGCGTGGGGTGAAATGAGCTCATTTAAAGCATAGTGGGGTATCACAGTATTCCTGCTGCCATTTGGCAAACAACCTTATTTTAGCCTACATTAATAGAATATAATATTGGCATTCACCTAGGGTGGATGAAAAGCTCGCTAACTTGATTTAAAGATAGGCGTCACCACGATGACTTGGGTATAATAGTATTTCGCATGCCCTTTGATTTTTAGGTTATATAGTCTGTGTACAACACAAAAATATAATTGGCATGCAAATTCATAGGATGCATACGCTGGCAAGCTCGAAAAAAATTCTTTTTATTGAAGTAAGTTTTAAGGCGGATTGTATAAAAAATTGACAATCTGTATGTCGAATCCAAGCATCAAATCACTTCGCTACGGTTTTGTGCCGTTTGTACACCGTCCATACGGTACACGGTACACGAGGCGCCGTCATTATTTAACTTAAAAAATGTTTTTCATCCCTAAAATGACATTTTTTGAAAAAATGCACTATAGTTTTCGATCCGGCAATGCAACACCTATCAAATTCGATAATAATAATAATAAGTATGCTAATAAAAATTCAAAAAGTGAAACGTAAACCAAGAAATGGCATTTAGGTTTTTGATCCGTCAAAGCAACAGCTATAGAATCCAGTAGTAAGAAAATGCTCTCTTGCTAAGAAAAATTAAAAAACCGGGGCCTTTTGCCACTAAAAGACATTTTTCGAAAAAAATGGCAAAGGTTTTCCACCCGATAAATTATCAGCTATCAAATTCAATATTAAAAAAATGGCAGCAGAGAAGCTTCTAGAACCTCCCCAACGCGTGGGTCTGATTTCCGTGACTTGTGCTTAAGATTTTAAAGTTGATATGCCCAAATGGCACTTCCCATGGACCAATTGCTCCCAAAAGCCTTTCAGCTCTTCAACGGGTTACCTAACCTCCATCATGTACCAAATTTCGGGCAAATCGATCCAGTAGTTTGGTCTATAACGTGGTTTCAGTGTTATTACAAAATTTCGATTTTTCTACCCAAAGGGTTCTAATTGCTAATAAATTTTGTCTTATTTAAAACCAGAATTTAAAGACCTTTCTGATGATGGTGACAATAAATGTTTCAAAATCTTGTTTTAGGTGGTTAAATGAGAGAATAATTTTAAATTTGGAAATTGGTGTGCCAAAACGGCACTTTCCGTGGGCCGATTGAATCCAAAATTTGTTCAGCTCTTCGACGTGTAACACAATCCTAATGTGCAAAATTTCAGCCAAATCGGTTCAGGGGCTTGGGCTGTACCGCGATTGTAAAGGTCGATAAGAATTTCGATATTTCAGATGTGATAAAAATGCATAAAAGGTACAGTAGCTCGGCGGCGTACCCCAAGGGGAGGGGGGTCCGGCCCCCCAAACCTCCTTCGTATTCCAGATATTTTTATTTGCGCGCCTTAATGCACGCGATGCAAGAGTGTGTTGCCCGTGATTACTTACTTTAATTTATATTACGCAAAAAAGCGTAAAACGGCAAGTTCCTTTTAAAATCAATTTCCAGCAAGAAAAAAATTATTTTAACTTAGACTTTTTTAGAATCAATTTTTTTCAAACTTTCACATCGTATGCAGATTAAATTACCTTTCTAATGAGCGGTCACATGACCTCTCATGCCATATGCATTTTTGACCTTTGTCATAACTTCGAAATTTCAAGGTCACAGCGCATTATGTCAACGGAAATCGGTTTAGTTTCTCGACTAATGCTCCCGTTTCAAATTTGAAAGCTCTAACTTAAGTGGTTCCAGAGATGCAGGGTGTTGGGGGCGGACTTTTGGTCCTCACTGTATATCGGGTTACATCCACTCCATTTGAATGCCAATGTCATAATCACTTCTAATGCCACCATATCTACTTATTCTCAAAACCTGAGCTGGAATACTATTATACCCAAGTCATCGTGGTGACGCCTATCTTTAAATCAAGTTAGCGAGCTTTTCATCCACCCTAGGTGAATGCCAATATTATATTCTATTAATGTAGGCTAAAATAAGGTTGTTTGCCAAATGGCAGCAGGAATACTGTGATACCCCACTATGCTTTAAATGAGCTCATTTCACCCCACGCTGCCGACCCCTTCCATCCACTCGAAGTTAATGCCAATTAAATCTGTCGGATGATTTCTTCTTATTCAAAGATCGGTACAACTTTCAGACAGAATACTGTAATATTTTTTTCTTGTAAAAAATGATGATTTTAAAAATTCCTCCTAACAAGTACATCCACTGTACATGCATGCCAATTGGTCCTATGCTATCTCCAAGACTGGAAATGTAAAGTAATAGGGGTCTGCAGCAGAATACTATGATACCCGAAAATTCTGTTATGAGCCCCTGGACTATTATCATTTAAGCATCATTGAAAAAATGAGGGGTGAAAAACAGCCTTCCACATCTACCAGCACGGCGGCAACTTCAAATTCTTCAAAAGATAACAGATAACAGATTTTGTTTATAATTTATTCATTATACCGGGTGTCTCAGAACTCCCGTATAAGCCAGTAATGCTACATTTCTGGACTCAATCTAAGACTAATTTCCCTTTGGAAAAATTGCCAGGGTCCAATATAGTTTTCAAATGGCAAGCAATTGCGTAGTCCGCTAATCAGAATGCGCCCTTTTAATTCAAGAGTAAGGTAAAGTAAAAGGATGTGAGATGTTGCTGGGATACACCAAAAATAAGAAAGTGCAAGAAATAAGGGATCACAACAATTTTTTTTTCTTTCCCCAGCAACAGCTTTCACATCCTTACTGTACATACCTTAGAGCTTATTCACAACCACTTTACGTACGTAACGTAACAAACTTTAACAATGGTCAACAATTATTCATGAGGGTTGTGAATGAAGTTTTACTCTTTAATGGACGTTTTCAGTTTTACCTGAGCGGCTTGCGCATGTTGGTTCTCTAGCGTGCTCACTCATTGACTGGATGTCTGTCACATCTGATTTTTACCCAATGAGATCTTTTTTACCTGTGCGTTTCGTTGGAAACTCGGAAACCAACCTCTGCGCGTGCTTCATGTTAACACATTAGACGCTGTATTGCCACTCTCTTTATTCGACAAACTGAAGACATGAATTAAGGGACGCATTCTGATTGGAGGACTTTGCATTGATTCCTATTTGAAAACTATTGGACCCTCGCAATTTTTGTAAAGGAAAATTCGTGTTAGATTGAGTCTAGGAATCTACCATTGCTGGCTTATACGGGAGTTCTGAGACACCTTGTATAATCGTAACGAATACCACTCTTGTATTCATTAATATCAGAATATATATACAGGGTGGTCGTTTTATCTTGAGACTGGCAAATATCTCGAAAAGGAAGCATTTTAGAAAAAAATGTTTTGTATAAAAGATTTATGATTTCGAGGGAGAATATAGATGGCATCATCGCCATTTTGATTCAAAGTCATTATCAATGTCAAATGAAGGTGAACTTAATTTTTTTTAATGGAAACCTATATTTTTTATTACAGATTCTTATTCCCCATAAAAGAACAAACAACTCTCATCTAAACTATTTTTGGATCCGATGGATGTAAATTTTAACCTTTTTCGAAATCCCTAGACATTCCCTAGTAACAGCGGCAATACATAACAAATGAACAACCGTTGTAACTTAGCAACGATGAATTCTAGATAAATACACTACAAAAATTATTGTAGATTTTGTTTTTGCCATGCCGCTGTTGCTACGGAAGGCACTGGATTTCGAAGATTAAAATTTTTATTTAAATACCTACCTGACAAACTATCCATCTGATCCAAAAATAGTTTAGATGAGAGTTGTTTGTTCTTTTACGGTCAATAAGAATCTGTAATAAAAAATGCAGGTTTCCATTTAAAAAAATAAAGTTGACCTTCATTTGACCTTGCAAATGACCCTGAATCAAAATGGCGTCGATGCCATCTATTTTCCCCCTCGAAGGCATAAAACTTTTATACAAAACATTTTTTTCTAAAATGCTTCCTTTCCGAGATATTTGCCAGTCTCAAGATAAAACGACCACCCTGTATACCTACCTGTGCATACACTCAACATATTATTTCAGAAATAATAACGTTTCATGTCCAATACAGTATAATCTATAATAATGAACACACTCGATTATACCACTCATAATATAATATAAGTCCCTATGAAAATGGTCGATTCATACAATAAGTGACAAAAAACAAAATTAGGGTCATTTCCTGTTAAACCGGAAGTGAAAACAAATAATTGACTACACCATCAGGTATTTGGTATCTCTGGACTTAGCGAGGTACAGTTATAAGATTTTGGCTCTTACAGAAATTGACGCATCCGGAATCTATTAAAATTATAGATATTGACGACTATGGGGTACTTCCGGTTATACCGGAAGTAGGGTCCAACTTTGAAATTTGTAAATAGCAACCCCCATTTTTCATTGCAGATTCGGATAGAGGAAGACATGTAACTCGCTTACACCAGCCGCCTGGGTTTTATATTAACATTTTTAGGGCCGATTTTTCAATCGGGAGATTTGTTAGTGTTATCCAATGAAATAAATGCATTTCAAAACCTTCTGATGATCTGATTGGATAACCAACAGATCTGTGGGTTAACTTTCAATTAAAAAAAAACCGGCCCTTAAAAATAAAATGCACAACAAGCAGTGCTGCGGAAAAATGGCTATAACTTTTAAACCACAGGTAGGTAATAAAAAGAAGAGTAATGACAAACCGTTGTAAAGTAGACAGACTGTTCTCCGTTATGCATGAAAAAAGTGATAAGAAAGTTGATTTGCAGAAGTTAATACCTAATGGAAAGAAATTTGAATAACATTTTTTTCTTAAAAGGCACCCTACATCCTCTTTTGAACGGTACCCATAAAGTGTCAAGAAAAGAAACGATTAAGTTTGTTGAAAGCTTATTGGTCCATTTTCAAAGAGGAACTGAAGCTTGATTACACAAGGTATAGTTTCAAAGTCTTGTTCCGCAAAATTTACTTATTGTTTAGGACGCGTTTCATACGAAACAGTTGCCTGGAAAACGAAAAAATGTTTGGGTCAAAGAAAAATAACAGCTTTTGAGTCACTGTAAATTCATTGAAAGGCGCTCAAACCTCAAACAAACTATACCTAATGACTGGGCTATTGAGCGCTTTTGGCAAAAACCTAATCATTTCAAGATAGAGCCGATTTCATAATAAAACTTTAATTTTGATTATGAAATCGGCCCTTAATAGCATAACAGAAGGTGACAAATGATCTCTGGCGTTGTTAACCAGAGACAATTGTTAACTCTGTTGTTAACCTTAAAAAGGAGAACGTGAAACAAAGGTGTCAAAATGTGATAGGTATGTCATAAAATGCTTAATTCGAGGTGGTAGAACTATTTGTCAAGGATTCACTGTTGGGGAGGTTGCTGTCGCCTCACTGGCTGTCCCTTTTTTTTAAATGTTAATAAAACCGAAGCAGCTGGTGTAAGCGAGTTACATATCAGGTGTTTTGGACGTAATTTTTCTTCCCCTATCCAAATCTGCAATGAAAAATAGGGGTTGCTATTTAAAATTTCAAAGTTGGACTCAACCGGAAGTGCCCCATAGTCGCCAATAATTTAAATAGATTCTGGATGTGTCAGTTCCTGTAACTGCCAAATCTTATAACTAACTGTACTTATTTCTTAAGTCCAGAGACATCAATACTGTTCCATATTCATAAAACACCCTGTATAGGCACACCACCACACCCCTGGATATCTTCTTTTGAGCCAGAAAACATTTACTTTCCCACTTTTTAAACACATGCCCACATGCAAACTACTACATATTAACTTTGATTCTTTATTTACAAGTACGTCTATTAGTAGGTAGTTACCTACCTATACAAAATATGAAATAGAACATTCAAGTTTTAAATTAAAGTGGTTTCTAATTTCAAGTTCAGAAGTTCTTACAATTCAAATTAGGTGAAGCCTGATGTTCAGACATTTTTCTCTTTACTTTTATTTATAACTTTTCGCCCTAGCATGTCATGATTAATGTTGGTGGCCTCTGCTTCAGACTCTGAGCTATCTTCGTCTGATGTCGATTCAGTGTAACATCCTAAACCTGGCAAGATCCCAATACATTTTAAACCTGAACTAGGTACCTCTATGTGAACTTCCTCCTTAGCAGATTCAGTCAGTTCACTATTAGCAACAGTTTCCTTTTTATCTTCACCATTGTCACTGCTTGTCGTATTCACAATTGCGTCTGTCTTCTGCTGCTTGCTCTTTTTGTCACTTTCAGCATTACCAGATTTTCGTTTTTGACTGTCGTTCTTTTTTACTACAATCCCTTTGAGTAACTTTTGTTGACTACTGACCTTAGTAATTTTTGGTTTATTGACAGCAACTTCGGCAAGTAATCTTTCTTCCAGTGTTTTTTCTTGCAAAGTCGCAACTCTATTCCTATAATCATTGAGTTCCATCTCCTCCTCAATTTCTTTCTTGCGATCAGCTGCCAACTTGGTTCTATCAACAAGGTCAAGGAACTCGATCTCATCATCATCTAAACCTTTGATCATATTCTCTGCAACAGAAATTGAATCTTAACACATTCACACATGTACTACTGGTCATATTTACCCTCAGTTTGGTCAAAATACTGATTTTGGGACAGCATTTTGAAGAATTTAAATGACAAACGCGCAGGATGATTAAATAATGACTTTTAACAATACTGATAAAGCTATGGAGACGCGTGTTGATACGCAAGTCGTAAATTATATCACCAACGTTACAACCGAGTTATGCACGTTGCATCCCAACAAAAACAATAAAATCACTCCATCAACTTACTTAATTTGTGGGCTTCTTCATATTCCAAGTCTTTCTTCTGTTTTTGCTCTTGAAGTCTTTCGTATAAACTACGATGATCATAGGGATCTTCTGGACGTTCTAGAAATGTCCAGAAGTAAAATTTTATTACCCACAACTGAACTCAGTACCTATCGGGTCACTTGGTTTTCTCACCCTCTCCCATTCTTCTTGCCGTTTTTGTCTAGCTTCCGCTGCTTCTGCCTCAGTTACAAAACCAGAGCTCATTTTACGTTAAATGCAGCTATTAATTTGTTGATATATTTTCCATTTGACACTTTCCACCTCAACTCAGTGACAGATGACAAATATGACGTTTTGCAGGCTGGTTAATTTGGTCAGCAAACGTCAAGAAAATTTTGCCAAGAAAAATCACTTCCTAATAGGTACCTAGTAGAGAACTTTTTGATAATGTTCAAGCTTAAATTAAACGTTACTAACAATAATTGTTGGTGGTGCTCTCATGGTTTTAAACGGAGATAATTAGAATCTTCAATACTGTGGTCGAAAAGTGAAATTCCCCAGTTTTAAACTGACTTATTGATCAGTGTTCAGCTACGTACAGTCCATCCCAAAATCAACAGAAAACCAGGATTTCAGAACCGTATTCCACAGGAATTTGATCCCGTGATGATGTGATCCATGGACATAGGAGCATTTTTTTTTCGTCCATCGTACTGGAAACGTCACATTTTTTCTTGACATGCAATTATCACCCAAAAGCTTACGTTTCCAGGACTGCGTCATTTGCTAGGCAACACGCACTAGCTGTGTAGGAATAACGTTTTTTCCGGCTTAGGCCCGAAAAATATTCCTGTACTCTTCAAAAATAGTTCCCAATTTCATTATTTCTGTCTAAACTGCTCGGCAAACGAAGCGGAACACCTGAAAATTTTTTCATTTTTCAAATTGTTGTAACTCTTGAACGAATTGTTTGATTTTGATGCGGTTTTCGACGTTCGATAGATTGTTTCGTTGGCTATAGGCGGTGTATCAAACAGCGAGGGCGCGTGGTCCTCGTGGTCTGCAGAAAAAAAACCATGAGCCTCCTGCAGAAATGGTTAAAACTTAGTGCGCCCCCAAACCCGAGACAATTTTTTTAGAATTTTTTTATCCCATGGAACAGATGGACGAAGTCACCATCTCGAGACGTTTTTGCCATTTTTTGCCAACAACACTTCTTCGTCCCGTGGTCGCAGAAAAGCAGTTTTTCTCTTTGCTTGATGAGGGCGGTTTTGCTTTCAGCTCGAATTTAATCCAGTGAGGTTTCTTAAACCCCTAAAGGACGGAGTTAAACAACGACATTAAAATGATCGACCCCATCACAAAATGGCGGGGTCGTCTAGGGGGCTGAACTTTGTGCATTTCTTTTTCATCTTGGAATTTCGCGACTAAAGGCGAGATTTTTAATTGTCGAACAAAATTTCAAAAGCTTGAACTTAACGAACATCTTCCTATGTTTTGTTGGCGAGGAAAAGTTGAAATCAGTCACTTCTTTCAAAAAATTGCGGTTCCTTCAAAATTGCAAACTGCTGCATTAATGATAAGGTTTCATGTCGAAACTTTTATACCCAGACGTACGTAAAGAAAATCAGATTTTGTCGAAACAAGCAAAAATCGTATTTCTTCGACTTTAAAAACTTCGCCAAACTGGATGCAGAAGAGGAATGGCCCCACTTTTTATCAATACGGCCCCCGGCATGGTTTCCATGAAAACGATTTACCCCACACTGACATCTCGATAGTTCAATGTGACAACTGTCAAGTAAACAGTTTTGATAAAAAGTGGGGCCAGGTCCAGGTCTCAGGGAAATTGAAAAGTTTTCTTGACACATCAATAATTTTCAAATGTAAAATTATACTCTGATTATCCCTCTGATTATGATTAATTATTCTACTCTGATTATGTATTGCAGTATTTTATTATTGTCCCACTTTTAAATTGGAATATCTCCTTTATTTCTCGAGATATTCGCCTGAACTTTAAAAACAGGATAGTAGACCGTACTCCCAAGTTTTGTTCTGGACCTTACTGTTAGCGATCACCGTCGGATCTTAAGCGCTGTGGATGCAACTTGCTTTTTTTTTAATGGTACGCCCGGTATATTTCGATAGAGAATTTTTTCTGATTCCATTGATATAGGGCAGTTGATACCTGGGGTTTATAGTTTTCGAGAAAAAAAATCCTAATCTACGAGAAAAATGTTCGAATGTATGCATGTATAAAATTTTAATTTGTAATATTTTAATTTGAATAAATAATTTAAAACTATCAATAGTAACAAAGTAAGTAACTTGTTTATTCACCTTAAAGCATTAGAAATTAAAAATTTCAACCATCATTGCCATTTTCATTCAGATATTTCTCGTAGTGCAGGATTTTTTTTCTCCAAAACTATCAACATCAACCCCACATATCAACTACTCTATATCATAGAAACCAGAACAAAATTTTCTATCGATCCTTGCAAAAATATACCCGGTGTCCCATTTTAAAAAAAGCAAATTGCATCCACACTCCACAGTGCTTAAGATCCGACGGTGATCGCTGAGAGTATTGTTCAGAACGAGATCCAGAGCAAAACTCGGGAGTATGGTCTAACTAGGTTTAGTTCAGGCGAATATCTCAAGTAATAAGAAGATATTCCAATTTAAAAGGGGGACAATAATAAAAAAGCCCCGTACTATCGCGGCCACCGAAAAGTGCACGATTTGGTTTTTCCTTATGTTTTGAAAATCGATAGCACAAAGGGCCTTTGCTGAATGCGATGGTTATTGATGTAATAACTAACTATGAACATTAGCGTTTCGAATGACCCTGGTAGATCACTGAAACAAAGCCGTCTTCATTGTGATAAAAATCTTTAAAAAATGCATTGTAAAGCAATCGTGCACTTTTCGGTGGCCGCGATGGTACCTATACCTTACCATCCAAAACAAGTTTTTGAAAAATGTATTGTCACCATCAGAAAGGTGTTTCAAGTTTTAGATTTTAGATAAGACAAAATTCATTCGCATTAGTTTCCTTTGGATAAAAAAAAATCGAATTTTGTAATAACATTAAAAACACATTATGACCCAAACTACTGGGTCGATTTGGCTAAAATTTGGTATATGGCGATTGGTAGACCCGTTGAAGACCTGAGTGGCTTTGGAAAATAATGAAAATTCTCATACTCATTTAAAACTTGCGTCGCGATGCTCAAGCGCCGGTAGCAGGCACTGTTAATACCACTTCCACAGGGCGTCATCGACGACAGTGACAGTAAAAATGTCAAAAATCCAGAAAAACTTCACTTTGTGGCAGTCCTCGTGTAGGTTTCTTAAATAGATTTGTTGGAGAAGGGTTTTTAGTTGTTCTTGTTCACAAAGCAGGCACTACGAGCTACGAGTCACTACCATCACATTAGGGGAGAGGGAGCACATTCGGACAGTTCATTTACTTTCCCTTCTATTACTGATATTTTGTAGATTTTCTTAATTTTATTTGTAGCAGTACTTAGGCCATTTCAATAGCAATTTATATCAATTTCTAAAGTTTTATACCAGTTTTCGCACCTCAAAAAAAAATTGAACTTCTTCCGAAAGTGCGCCCTTGGCAGGGGTACATTCGGACAGGAAGCGGGGCACAATCGGACAGCATAAAAAACTGATTATATGCAGCAATGAAAATTGCCAATAAATAAAATAAACACGAAACTGTATTTATTGAGACATTAGAAACGTTATAAGCATAAAATAAACTTAAGAATAAAAAAATTGAATAATTCTTCAAGATACAATACAATACAATACACGTTTATTGGGAAAGTAATAAGTCTACATCAATTGAACAAATAAAGTTTTTCTAACCCAAAAGGGCAGAAAGTGCAGATGACTGCACAGCACAAGTTGTAGTTCCAGTTATAAACATTTATTTCAAATTTTATAGCGACTGCTCTTTTGGAAGTTGTGCCACTCGTTGTGCCAATTAAAAAATTGGGAGTTTTGAAAGTTTTCGCAATTAAAAAAAAAAATTTTTTTTAGCATTTAAAAATCCCAGTCCGTAAGTGCCCCTCTTGATTGTCCGAACGTACCCGGGACTGCAATATTGTAAACATATATTTTTTTGATCAATTTTTCACCGATTTCTTCGATGTTTTTGAAAATCTAGGGTGGCCGTGAATGCAGTTCCGGTCAAGTATGATACATGTTTCTAACTCAGAAAAAATCGTAGATTTCGAATCCGTTGAGAAAAAGGTGTCATTCCATTTAAAAAAACAAATTTAAGGTCATTTCCGGTTAAACCGGAAGTGGAAAAAATTCCCTCTATATACGCGCAAGTGTCCCCCTCCGTGCGGGATTGGTCAGCGTTTATTTCAATTCAATATCTTTATTACATCCAAAGATATTCGAGGTGGGAAGTCTTAAAAATAACACCCTGTATATGAAAAGGGATCCGTAGTGCATGCTTGCATTTGCTTTCATTTCTTTCCAAAACGAAGTAGCGTATCGAAAAAATGAAACAGCCAGAAAATTTCGCTTACCTATTAAACAACCCTTATGAATTAATATGAAAGTCGCATCAAGTAACTTTGAAATAATTTAACATTATGGTAGGCAAGAATATGCGGATTCTCCTCGTTCGATTTAGGTAAAGGAGATTCTGTAGTCCAATAAAGCTCCCTCAGGAAGCGGAAATCGAAAAATTCTTATAGACGCTTTTAATTTTATTTTTGACCAAATAATACCTATGCCCATTTTTCGTGGTCGAATTCGAGGAGACCGTAGTTAAGAAATGTGGCCGAAAGACACATTAAGTCGCTCTAGGAGACTGGCAGAGGGGTTTCTTTGGACACTTCAAGGTGTCCTTAATTCACGTGCAAAATTTGACCGTCAATAATTTCGTCAATATGATTACCAGTTTTTTTGACATAGGTAGGGACTTGAAGCCCTTGCTCCACTGGTATTCTGGCAGACTGCCAATTTCTGTACTTATGGCAGAAGATTGATGGGGAAAAGAATATGTTAATGAAATCAGCCGAATATTTCTGTCGCTGCCTCGTCTAATCGGTTGCGACCACGGTCTGCTGCTGCTACCTACAACGGAAATCAAAAACCCACGTGATGCGGAAGTTCCAGCAGCTTTTCTGCTGTCCATTTTTTATGAAAAGTTGCCGCCTCTGCATAAAGCGGTGGTGGCTGAATAAATTAGGTATGGAATTCACCATATCTTTGATCAATACCAATAATAAAACGTTCTTTCGGGTTGACCGTTAAAACCAACTCCTACGTACGTGTATGACCCCTAAAATCGTCTAAAACGAATTGAATCAAATTGGATAATATTTTAATGTTGATTAAATTTTATGAGCACATAAATTGTGCCTACTATTCACGAGAAAACCACTAAGTAGGTAATGTACCTTACCATACACTACTTAGTATAAGTACCGAAATTTGCGAATATGTACTAAAATTTCGAAGCTATAAACTAAACTGCGTTACACGAGACTTTGCAGTGTTAGTGTGGTAGAATTCCTTCTTTAAATGGCCCTTTAGCTCAACTCGACAAATCCATATTCTCCATTCAGGGTCCGTCCGGACCTGTGCGCGCATCCGACTGAATACAGAGACTGTAATGTACCAATTTTCCGGAGGTGTACCGCCGCCAAGATGGAAATCATAAAAGTTTAATTTTTCCGCCGAATTAATTATGGCAAATCCACAATCCTCTTTAATCCTGTCTTAAACTATGAACGCTTAGTGACGGTGTTTGAGTTAGTGATATTGCACGTGCCAGTTAGTAATGTAATAATATCCCATTATTATTGATTTATACAATTTGGCACCCATAGTCTTTTTAAATACTATCCATCTTGGCGGTGACTTTATTTTGTTGCTCCTAAAGTGCTCCCCCAACATGTCTACTAGTGATTTAAAAATATTCTCCATAATTAGTAGTCATTAAAATAAAGTGACTAGTCAGAGTGCCACAAAAATCAACGGTCTTCCAGTAAAATTTTAGCAGAATGCAGCGTTTTGGAAATATTAAGCTACCTCCCATATCAGCTGCCATGAACGTAGCCGGACAAATTCGACGACAAATAATTCCGGATAGATCTGTCAATGTCAGTCATGGAGAAAGAGTCCGTTTTGCTCAAATTAATCAAAATCATACGTCCCATCATGGTGGCACAGATGAACATCATGAGATGAGCAACATGAAAACCACGAACCCGTTTCTAAGTATGCAACAAGACAAAGCTATTGAAGCTGAAGATAATTTTAACGATGAAGGATATCATATTCAGAAGCAGCAGAGCCGCATGTCATCTGTAGACTTTTCAGAAACTTCTGATTTCGTTGAAGGCAGGATGGACGCGAAAATTAACGAATACCAGGCAGCCTGGAATGTTACGAATGCTATCCAGGTAAAAACTTAAATAAGTGTACCTAAGTTTACCATATAGGGTAAGTAAAGTCCCGTTGCATATTAACGAACGCGGGGGTTGTGTGTCTCAGGCTTTTTTTCTGCTGGTTATTCTAAACGGGATCTCAGTTCTGTCTAAATTCCTGTCATGGACAACAAAGATCCCTTTCAAAACCCATTGTTACTGTTTATTGACACTGACAGTGAGTGACGGCAGAGATGACGGGAGTTTTGACGGATGTAAAATCCCGTTTACAAACCAACAGAAAAAAGCTTGAGACACACAACCCCCGTGTTCGTTAATATGCGACGGAACTTTACTAATAGCTATTTGTAGGCATTAAGGTCCTGTCACATATTTATGCAAGTGTCAGGTCATACTGTTTTAGTGTACCTACTTGTTCACAATAGTGTATGTTCACAATTCACAGAAAAAACATGCTCGCATATGGAGGACCTGTGTTGTTTCTATGGAAAAAATATTGCACAGGAACAACATAATGCATCTGCACAAGCTATGTGACAGGACCTTTACTATAGGGAGGAACGTGCATAGTGCATTTTACTCCAGAGTAATATACAGGGTGTCCCAGAGCGCCCGTCCCCCACTTCCTTTTTAGGTAGTAGGTATTCAGCATATAAAATTCTGAGAGGATTCGTGTTTTCGAAATTTTTCAGGGGCCACTCGTAAGATATTTTTAGCAGTAGGGGAGAGTGGTGCAAAATTATCCCCCTAACGGGAGAATCGCTGTAAAACCGAAACAAATGCTTCTTTTAATCCGATTTTTTTATGGAAGAAAGGTGCAACTCTTGATAGAATATACGATTTTTATTTGAATTAAATTTTGATAAATAACATAAGAAAGAAATATGACTGCAGGTGTGTAAAAGGGATAATTTTACCCATGGGGCCGGGGTAAAATGATCCCTGTATTTTAAATCATACACAATGCATTATAAAATTAAAGAACATTTAGGTATTTTTTTTAAACTACGCATTTTCTAATCGTAGAGGCCTTAAAATTATATAATATAATAATAATAATAATAATAATAATAATTTTATTGCGTAGCCAGCAATACAAAACTTAAAAGTATTCATATAAATGCTCAAATTATAATTATAATATAATAATAAATCGCTACTACACAATAGGATAGGAACAGCAAGCTGATATTATCCTACCCTTAATTTCAAAAAGACAACATAACAGTCGAAGTATGAGAAAAAAAAACAAAACTCAAAGACCTAAAAAAGGTCAAAACAGTTGCAAATTAATTGACAATTGCTTTCCTGTAGACATTGAATCCTTCAGAGAACCGATAATTGATTGTATAGATATATTTTCAAAATTTAGAGCAAAGAAGTTGAGTAAATGTGAAGCCAAGTACGAAAAAGAACCACGAAAACTTGAAGAATTAAAACTTGGGACACAAAACATCAATTCACTGAACCTAAGGCAGCGGTCATGCACGGCAGACCGCAACAAGATTTTAGAACTCAAGTATTTGGGAGAATCAAAAATTCTTATCTTTAACACCAAAGAGGCATAGTGAAGCATACGACGTTCATGCAATTTTAGCAATTTTAGCATTTTTAGCATTATATAAAGAGCAAGAAAAATTTACAGCGAGGGTAACATGAACCCAGCCTGCTTACCCACATATTTGGGGATCGTTTTACCCCAAGTGCATACACAACAGACCTACAGCATTACATTGGGAAAAAATGCAAGACTTTTTACTAAATTAGCTAACTGGCACTTTAATATCCGTTGTGATCAGCAATGCAATCGAAATTTGGCTTAGATGTTAAATAAAATATCAACAGCAAGATAAAATAGCGCTTGCCGTAGATCAGACCTTCACAATTTTGAAAAATGATAACGCATCTGTCAAGAACAATTGCGCGCATATTCTGCCATACTTAGTAAGTCACCTTTACTGACGTAGAACTACTCTTGCAACAGTTTTGTGAGATGGCACCACTCATATCTATTTTAAAGGGTGGGATCATTTTAGACCACTTTCCCCTACCTCCATTGTAAGCTCTCCATTAGTGTCAAAATTCACTGACAGTAAGTGGATCTTCCAAAACATTACCAGTTGCTATGTTGTTTCTATGCTTACGTACAGGGTTGTAATATTTACTTTACGGTCCATGGGCTGTAAATGTTACTTACAGTGCAAGGTGTCTGCAGTATTTTTCTCTTCCTGCCTCAGGTATTGCTAAAAATACTATAAGCACCTCGGAATGTAGTTTATTTTTGTGATCTCGAATGCTTAGGAAACCTCGGCCCTATAGGGGTCTCGATTTCCTAAACTGCATTCCTCGACCAGAAAAATTACACTTACATTGCTCTTTACGTAATATACTATAAGAGAATCAATCAGATTTCAGCTCTGAATTGCTTAAGAAGGTAATTTAATGGTTGCATTCAGCCGACGGATCTAAAGCGGTTGTTGTTCCAACCGTTGTAACGCAACAGTTGCGCATTAGCTGGCAGGACTATGTAGGATGTAGCGCACAATTTCAGCCAAATTATGTCAACTGTTGCACAACAGTTGTGTCGGCTGAACACGACCAGTGTTAGAAGCACTATTTCCTAGGTAACAGTTAGTCAAAATCGGTAAATTTCGGGGCAACTGAAATATCGGGTGTCCCAAAAAAAACCGGACAAAATATTTTTAGGAATAAGTTAACCTTTATTTAACCGATTTGGATGAGTGTGATCTTAAATGAAAGCTGAAGAATCACACTTTCGAACCCCGTGCGAAACTACGACAAATGGCGCTGCCATAGTATTTTTATTGACACTTGTTTTTAAGGCTAATTTTAGGTGCGTGGGGATTGGTGAGAAAACGGCCAATTGTTATGAGACATAAATAGCCTTGAAGATCGTTCTTTTGTCTTCAAAAATTTTTTCTCAGAAGATGATTTGGCTCAAGCATTAATTTTCTGTGATTTTTTAATAAAATGTGTTTTCGCGTATTTTCACGTTTTCTTGACCGTGACTAAAGTAAAAGTGATCCACAAACAGTCTAATTTTCAGCAATACCTCTCCAATTTGTTCCTCACTAGCAGCCACCAATGTTTTCATCAAATTCGATAATCTATAACTGAAAATTACGCCGTTTGTACATCACAAACTTTTACTCATACGTCATTAAGGTGTAAAAAGATACATTGTTTTAAAAATCTCAGAAAATTAATGCGAACACCAAATCGACTTCTGAAAAAAGATTTATAGAACAAAAAGAACGATCCTCAAGGCCATTTGAGTTTCATAACCATTGGTTGTTGTTTGACCAATCCTCACGCACCTAAAATAAGCCTTAAAAACAAGCATCTACAGGAATACTACGGTAGAGCCATCTGTCGTAGTTTCTTACACAGCTCGAAGCTTCATTCTTTAGCTTTAATTTAAGACAAGGTTTGTTGAAATCGGTTAAGAAATGGCTGACTTATACCCAAAAATATTTTGTCCGGTTTTTATTGGGACACCCCATATATATGTCTTGAACTTTAGATCACTACATTTAGGCAGGAGTTCATGCAATAAAATCGATTTTTTTCAAAATTTCGAAAAGATAACTGCACACTTTTGCTAACTGCGAAATCGTATCGTCTAGAATCATCCCCATTACAACAGTGACGTAATAACTTTCATTGGGTACGAAGTTAGTTGCGTTTGAAAGTTAAGACTTTGACGACATCTTTTGACAAAAATACTAATTTTTTGGTGAAAACTTTTTTTATATTAACCCATGGCCCACCTCACCTTACGTCAACTCTGAGCTGAAATAATCCGATTGGTCCTCTTAAATCTCTTATAACTGGAAACTAATACTTATTGGGCCCTAGAAATTTTGAAAAACACGAATTTAATGCTGAATAATCACTATGGAAACACTGGACACTGGAAGTGCGAGCGTTCCGGGACAGCCTGTATTGTATAATTTTTTCTACGACGACCCCATCTAAAAGAACAAGGGTTGCTGTGGATAGGCATAGCTACAAAGAAGACATCCCAGGGGCCCATTCCACGAAAATTACAAGCTTACAAGTTCACAAGAGTTGCCAATAGTAACAATCAATAGGATCACATTCACCAATTATCTTATAGGCTATTACCTAGCAACACTTGTGTAAGCTTGTAATTTTTGTGGAATGGGCCCCCGATGAAGCAAACGTAAAATTTGCTACCAGAAAAGACTCCAGGAAGATTCGAAAATTATGACAAAAGTAATTTCTGATTGAAATTTTTGAGTTGGCGAATTTACGTCTCTGGGAGGTAGATTCGACTACTTCCCAGACTATTTCCTTCCCCGAAAAAAGGGGTTTCTTTTCTGATATGGTCGTAGGAAAAGTTCTTTATTGCCTTCAGTTTTTAAATAAATAGAGAAAAATTTCTTCCTACACGAGGTGAAAATGAAAGCTCGCTCTAGGTTGAAAATTGTACTTTTATGGCTAGCCAAGAAAACAAGTAGGCAGTCGTCACAGCAATGCGGTGTAGGAAGAAAAATATTGTATGAAACACGGAGCAAGCGGTTTTTCACGTCTCGAGAAATCTTTTCTTTCGACCCAGAAAATACTCACTTTCTCGTTTAGGTGCATTACAAATGTCTTCTGTAAGTACTTCTTTTTTTGTGTTTCTAGGGCATGTTCATCGTTTCACTACCATTTGCCGTCCTACGCGGAGGCTACTGGGCAATTTTTGCAATGGTAGGAATAGCGTACATCTGCTGTTATACGGGTAAAATCCTCGTTGACTGCCTATACGAGTTCGACGTGCAAACAGGCAAACAAGTTCGAGTACGGGATTCCTACGTTTCAATCGCAAAGGAATGCTTTGGACGAAAATATGGAGCCAAAGTTGTCAACGTAGCCCAAATAATAGAGCTTCTCATGACCTGCATCTTATATGTCGTGGTTTGTGGTGACCTAATGATCGGTACATTTCCGGACGGAGTTATTGATACAAGATCGTGGATGATGCTGATAGGAATTTTCCTTATTCCCTTGGGTACCTACGATCGCACAACACTTTTCAATGTAAACTAATAGTTGGATATTACAGGTTTTCTGAAAACCTTACAAAGTGTAAGCCTGCTGTCGTTTTGGTGCACAATGTCGCATATTTTTATCAACGCAGTTATATTGGGATACTGTCTTCTTTACATTGGAGACTGGGGTTGGAGCAAAGTAAAATGGACCCTGGATATGGAAAATTTCCCCATCAGCTTGGGTGTAATCGTCTTCTCGTATACATCGCAAATTTTCCTTCCTACTTTAGAGGGAAACATGGAAGATCCATCCAAGTTTCAGTGGATGCTCGATTGGTCTCACGTCTGGGCAGCTGTATTCAAAGCCCTTTTTGGATATATCTGTTTCTTGACTTTCCAAAACGATACCCAGCAAGTGATTACCAACAATTTACCATCGGCGGGGTTCAAAGGCCTCGTCAATGTATGTTTGGTAGTTAAAGCCTTACTTAGTTATCCCCTGCCGTATTACGCAGCCTGCGAATTATTAGAACGCGTGTTTTTTAGGGGTAAACCTAAAACTTTGTTCCCTACTATTTGGGCTTTAGACGGCGAGTTGAAAGTTTGGGGTTTAGCGTGGAGAATTGGAGTGGTTGTTTTCACAATCCTAATGGCATGCTTTATACCCCACTTTTCTATCCTGATGGGTTTTATAGGGAGTTTTACGGGAACAATGTTAAGTTTTATTTGGCCTTGCTATTTCCACTTGAAATTAAAAAGAAGCACCATGGAAGCCAGGACAGTTTACTTTGACTATTTCATAATATCCTTAGGATTCCTGTTTTGTATTATCGGAATATATGATTCCGGACATGCCCTGATAAAGGCATTCGCAATCGGTCTTCCATTTTAAACTAAAGATAAGTGTGGACAATAATTCAGTAAATAGGTATGATACAACTGCTAAATCGTCAATTCGCAACGCTTTTAGTGTAGACGTGCTCTGAACAGTTCAATTATATATCAAAAATTATACTTACTGAAGTGTTGTTCAAACTAAAAGTTCTTAACTGTTTGCAAAGAAGTCTTCCATTTTAAGAATTTAATATAATTAGGTGTGATACATTATTATTAGTAGGTATACGTATAGGTACCTACGTACCTTTTTGTCGTCGACCGAAGCAACAGAGCTTCCAAAAGTAAATAAGACTTTAAAATCAAAAATCTCAGTACAATACTTAACCTGTATAAAAATGTATAAACGAGAAATTCACCATTTAATAATGAGAAGTAGCATACCTGAAGATACGCCGAAGCAGATTGAAGTCGTCTCAGGAGATAACGTTTTAACCGGAGACCGCTTACAATACGGGTACCTAGATCTTCACAGGCCTTGTCAAAAAAGTAAAATTAAACTTGTAAAGGTCTTCATTAAAACGACTCGAGTAAGATATAACCCACAAACCTATCTTCAGTGTCTGGTCTAAGAATCGATTCACATTGAGAGCGATCTCCTGTCAAGACTTGATCTCTTGAGTGTACAGGGTGGTGAGGTAGATGGGAAAATGACATGTAAAATCAAACATTATTGATGAAAATATTAGCTATCCTTAATATAATCATTTTTAAAAACAAATCGGTGTAGGCATAACATTAATTTGTTCAGGATTAACTGCTCTATTTCGAAAAATGTATCAATTTATCAAAAACTTACCATTACTTTAGTAGTGTACCTACATGAATGATTTTTTAAGATTTCGCATAAGGAAATAAAGCACTAAAATACCTAGGACTTAATTCATGACTAGGGCGCGGATTTGATGCAAAATGCATATTGGAAACGGACAAACTTTGAAGAGAAATCTTCGAAATGTGCACGAATCTCACTAAAAGGAGCCATTTGACGTAATTTAAAATTTGCATATTTTGTAATCTAGAGCATATTTTAGTACACGGACCAATTTTTTTAAAAATTCCAAATTCTTGCATATTTAGCCAATTTCGAGGTAAATTTTCTAATTTCCAATTTATTTTTTCGAATATTTTGCTTGGATAAATGAAAAGGGTAGATATTCCAAAATCGATACCTGTCAGTGCACAATAGTGTTTCGTATTTATTCGTTAATCCCAATTCCTTGAATTTCAACCCTCATGAGTCGTTGAATTCCCTCATTTATTGGTGATAGATTACGACAATGTTAAATTGAAGGTGTGGATTACACTTTTTTACTTTTTACTTCATTTATATCTGTTTTTTCATATACGTTCTAGTATGGATCACATCTTCAGTTTTTCCTTTCTGTGCAGTAGGTATTGGGTATTGAATATTTCTTATACAATATACATATATTTACATTTTGTTTATATTTCTTATTTTCTTTAACGAAAGTCTGAACATATTCTAATTCTGCAAGTCACATTTTGTGAAAAAATGTAAAAACTTATATGTAGACAGTTTAAAAATCGAGGTCAGTTTATATTATTATTTGAGTGACGTAAGAGCGAAAATATACCTGATACCTAGGCCGAGATTTTTCAACTAATATCTGTCCGGGATCCACACGACCGAGATTCACCCGATTTCCATGGCGATTTATTGTTGACAACAATGATTCACCATGGAAATAGGGTGAATCCCGGTCGTGTGGATCCCGGACAGACTATATATGATTTTTTCTAGTACATTTTTTTTTATTTTCTTGTCAATTCACATGATTTTATTACCCTTAAAACACATCGTGATGGGCGACGTGCTTTCATAGAATGGCGTGTTTTATAGCAAACATAAGAAGCTAATTCGAAAGCACTATAGAAACAGTATAAGATTAGAAAATGTGAATTGCAGTTCTTAAATTTTATTGAAACTTTTTCAATTTACTACAAAAAAATTGGATTTAAATTTTTGGCACATTTCATATCTTGTGCATTTTTAGTCATAAATGTGCATATATTTTGCCTATTTTGTTTATTTTTGATGCATATATTTAGCAAATATGCAAATATTTTGTCAGTTTTCTGTGCATACGAGTCCGCGCCCTATTCATGATCAAAGGCAAAAAACCACAATAAGTGGTTAATTATTATCATTTCCTACCAATTACTAAAATGAATAGGGTAGACGAAGAGGGAACCAACGTGTAGATGTTTGATTTTACGTGTTCAAAAAATTAAGAGCATTATACCTTGAACCTATCCTATCCATGTGCTGTTCACTTTTATTCTAAGCATCAGCAGGCCACGAAGCTTTGATTCTGCTGTAGTATAATACCGGGTGTACCTTAAAAAACTAGTTATGGCAGGCTGTGGAACTCCAAAACAGGACCCCCACGTCCCATGCCCTCACAGCTTTTCACTTTCGAAAATGTTGCATGTTGCCATTTCTCAATGACGGTGGTCAAAAAAACGAAAAATCTGCAGTCAGTTGTGGTAGATTAATGGTTATTCTGTTAATTTTGTGCCGATTATGTATAAATGTCGCTTTTCCCTTTTTAACAGAAAAAAATCTACCGGTGCTGGCAGTTAGAATAAAAGTGAATTAATTATAAGTCTATACAAGGTATCCCTCGACGAGCGTCAGTTAGCCGTTCTGGAGAACTGTTTCTAGCATCGTCATGCAAATTTGCACACAGGGGTTCCAATTAATTTTGAATCGACGTAAAATATTTTTATCAATGGCGCACTTCCGCTTATAACGGAAATAGGTACTAAATTTCTTGTTTTAAATCGAACACCCTGTATATTATGACATTTTTGGATTCTACGTTTAATTCTAGGTGAACTTCTACTAAAAATTGCTATACCAAAAATCAACCGTTTTTGACAAAATCAAGAATTTCGCTTTTTTATTTCAAGTGCAGGCCTAACTTCAAAAAGCTGTAACATCCCTACAGTATGAAATGAGAAAACGATATTAATTTGGCATGAAGTCTAATGTAGGGTGTATCCGCCCCTGGAGTCAAATTGTGTCAAATACATACAGGGTGTTTTCTGCAAATTTTTAAAAATCAACTTCATTGGTCAAAAAGTCTATTTTTTCAAATGGAATGCCCCAACTATATTGTATGGCAAACATGTAGATAAAAATGATAAGACAATTAAATGCTGCATCGATGTGCTATCAAATAGGCATTCCATTTGAAAAAATTGACTTTTTGACCAATGAAGTTGATGTTTAAAAATTTGCAGGAAACACCCTGTATGTATTTGACCCAATTTGAGTCCAGGGGCGGATACACCCTACATTAGACTTCATGCCAAATTAATATCGTTTTCTCATTTCATTCTGTAAGAATGTTACAGCTTTTTGAAGTTAGGCCTGCACTTGAAATAAAAAAGCGAAATTCTTGATTTTCTCAAAAACGGTTGATTTTTGGCATAGCAATTCTTAGTAAAAGTTCACCTAGAATTAAACGTAGAATATAAAAATATCATAATATACAGGGTGTTTCATTTAAAATAAGGAAATTAGTGCCTATTTCCGTATAACCGGAAGTACGACGCCATTAAGGAAAGATTTTACGCCGATTCAAAATTAATTGAAACCCCCGTGTACAAATTTTCATGACGATGCTAGATACGGCTAACTGACGCTCGTCGAGGGACACCCTGTATGTAATGTCTACCTAACTCATACAGAAATCGTATAGGCATACTTACGTACCTAATTTTTTTATGTTCCAAAAACTTATTAAGGCCTCGATAAAAACAAGATGCCATAGATATACCTACACACGAAAATATCGCAGGTTCTTATTTAATATTATCCAGCTATGTCTTTAGACTCATATCTTTCCAAAGTACCTATCTTTCAACTAATTTGGACTTAAAAACAATATTCCCGCAGATAATGATGAGGGAATCGTGACGTCGGTATTAGATATACATTTTTCATATCAATGAATTCAGGTAAGTACAGTTTCAATAAGAAAATGAAAGAAAATGTTATATTACCAATTAGTAGAGGTACACATGATTTCTTCAAGGAAGTTGTGGAGATTCTCGTAACTTTTTTGTTCATGAGGGTATAGTTATAATATACGTAGGTCTAACAGCTTATTATATTTTGAAATTATTTAGGGAAAGATAAGCAATAAAAACGTTAAAGACAATAATGAAAAATAACTCAAAAACAAGAAATATTAATAAGATATTAGATCTAATGGAAATATTTCATACCTAGACTCGACGGTTTGATGTAACAGCGCGATGTAATTATTAAAATGTTAACAATGTCTTCCATTTAGCCTACTAGTTGTTACACTTGAATGTCTTCCAAAATATAATGTAAGTATACATAGGTATAATATTATTGTTTATGACTATTTACTATAATTGTCAATGTATGTAAAAATACGAAGAATTTTGCTATGCTATAACGTATAACTTTATATAATTGTTAGTATCTTGTTACAAATTGTTATCTGAACTTATATGTACTTATATGTCTAGAATAGGATAATTATGTAGGATTGGTGAGTTGGTGTCTTCCCTTGCAATCTCATAGAATGACAAAAATGTAGATATTACCATGAATAACATTTTGGTACGGCTTCTTTGAATTTTATCAGCGATTTTTTACTGAATAGAACATATTATAGCTTATGTTGGTTACTTGAAATTTTATACATATCATGTTAAATGATTTAAATGTAATCGTATGTGACAATATAGAATATTACTGATCAACTACCTGCCTACTTATGTGAACAATAATTTAGCTGTAATTGTAGGTACATACCTACCTACCTAGTTGGCAAATTGTAAAAACGTGTAAAATTATTAATAAACCGAATATAGGGAGTTATAATTATTATTATTTATAAAATCTCCACTCATTTATATATGGTGCCATAGTAATCATGCCATAATGACTGACATTATGAACGCCATTATTCACGTGGTTGAGTTTAGAAGCCGAGCGTAGCGAATAACTGGTGTGACTCAAGTTTTGACATATTTTTTCAAAGAAGTCCATTACATTTTTGAAAAAACAATTTTCTGTGCATCCGGTGGTGTTAAAATCCAATATGGTAGCCACAAGAAAAAGAAAAAAGTCTCGAGTTTTCAACCCCTACATCCTGCCCAGGGGCGTTTATTAATTAATTTCGTTTCTTACCCTTATCCATCTTATCTCAGTGACCGTCATTGTTAGTAGCGCTGATTAGAACTTCCCACATCAGTTGTTTTGTTGTAAAGAAATTCTAGTTGTTTCACTATCCATGATTTCACAATAGAAACACTGGACAACTTCGGTGGAAAAATGCCCTATCACTAGAAACACCCCACTACACCGAAACACTTAATTTTCACTGCTGACGCGTTTCGAACACAATGTGCTCATTATCAAAGCCGAAGCTATACAACCCTACCTTCCCGAAAACTGAAATATTTATAGGCGTAGCTCCACCCCTCGGCTGTGAAAGAATATAACGAGTTCTCCCTCAAGTAGCATAAACAGAGATAAATATGCCATCGTTGTATAGTCGATTGTATAGCTTCGGCTTTGATAATGAGCACATTCTTCGAAACGCGTCAGTAGTGAAAATCAAGTGTTTCGATGTAGTGGGGTGTTTCTAGTAATAGTGTATACCTAAAGGAAACGAAACTTTCGTCTTACGCACAGATGAACAAAGAAAAAATTCCCCCGTTGTCGTATTTTGAATTTTGAGTTCAATGTGAATATCTACAAAAATAGTCTGAAAAATTACCTTTCGGATAGCTCTTACTGGCAACAGCTGGTATTAATTGTATTAGCGGTAGCAATTATTTTAGTTGTGATTGTAGGACGAAAGTTTCATTTCCTTTACATATATCCATGATTTAGATTTCACTGGAATTTTGGATAAATAAAAGACACAGCAGTTTGAACCAAGCAAAGGTTTCGAGAATCAATTTTTTCTCTTGGTAAAGCCGAGGGGTCATCCACCACTGGCATTAGGTGTACATTTTAAAGGCACTATGTGAGCATTATTCTAGCATTACTCATTACAGGTAGTATCCAGCAGTAGCCTCGGCAGAAGTGGCATTAATATGCAGTAACAGGCATTAGTGGCAATATCTAGCAGTAAACAGGCAGTATATGGCAGTATTTCGGGCATTATGAAGCATTAAACCCTATAATGCTCAATAATGATAATGCCAAATCGGCATTTGGTGTACAAATTTGGAGGTGGTAGATGACCCCTCGGGTAAAGCCTAGATTTACAATTAAAATAATAAATTCAGAAAAGAAGCAAACATGGTCTCTAATGGTCTCTCATGTTTGTTTTTTCTCCGAATTTATTATTTTAACTGTAAATCTAGCCTTTACCTAATGGTCTTAACCGTCAGTATCATAATTAAGTAATTGTGAAGTAAAGGTTAGTTTGTAGACGAAGATAAAGAGTAAAAGCTAACGCCCAAGGAATATCGCCTAAAGCATAACTATTGTATGTGTTTATAAAGTAGAATAATTTTTAAATGTAGCCAATGAAATTGCAAAGTTCTTCCTTGGCACGCATGTGCAAATGGTTTACAGATTCTCAGTTGGCAGTTAAAGTGTCATATTTGCTGGTTTTTGTAGGTTATCCACTTAGATAATTTTAATAAAAACTGCTCAAATAAACTATCACTACATTTGAAAGATTAAGAGGCAAGTAAATATTTTATGGACCTTTGTTTTTGTCGTTTCACCACTTGCGCGTGCGCGCGTAAGAATACCGCCTAAAAGTTTAATGTTAAGGTTAGTTTATGGACGAAGATAAAGAGTAAGAGCTAACGCCTAAGGATAGCGCCTAAAGTATAATTATTGTATGTGTTTATAAAGCAGAATAATTTTTAAATGTAGCCAATGAAATTGCAAAGTTCTTTCTTGGCACGCATGTGCAAATGGTTGACAGATTTTCAGTTGTCAGTTAAAAGTGTCATTTTTGCTGGTTTTGTAGGTTCTCTACTTATGTGGTATTCGATTCATTACAAATTTGTACAACGAAACTCAACAGACATGCGCATTAAGGTTTTTTAACTCATAGGTGACATTTGATTGGCGGTAGAAGTGCTGTAGTAGCTAACTAGATAATTTTAATAAAAACTGCTGAAATAAACTATCACTACATTTGAAAGATTAAGATGTAAGTAAATATTTTATGGACCTCTGTTTTTGTCGTTTCACCACTTGCTCGTGCGCGCGTAAGAATAAAAGTTAAATGTTAAGCAACTTTTGTTATCTTAGGCCTTACGCCTTATTTGTTATCCCGTGCATAAACGATTATGCTGAATTTATAAATACGAACTTTTGTCTTAATCGTTATGCCTTAGACTTTATTCTTTATTCTTAATGTAGGTATAAACTAGTCATTACCGTTACCGTCGATAAGGTTTGCTTATACTTATCTCGGCTTATATCATATGTTAACAATAAAACACTACGAAATCTATAACAAATTAACTGTATTTTTTAAGTACAATGTTTCCAATACCCATATCCCTTTATTATGTACATACCAATTAACACTAAGAGCGTTTCCGAAGCGCTCAAATCATTAGCCAATGCTTAAACAACAAATCCTTCATATTTCATCGCGAATAAAATTAAAAATCAAACAAAATCATTCTACAACTCTAGAAATTATGAACTTAATTGGAAATCAATAATATGAAAGGTTTTTTGGTGGGGAAAAGTTAAAGTTTGGATTTGGTGTTGTGGGCACTGGCGGCTAATTGTCATAAGGGATTATCAAGTCTAAAATCATCTTCATATCGGACTATCATTGAGTTGGCATTGCCAGGTTCCAATTTGTACCCAATTGATTTGTAGAAAGGAATCAAATTATCCTTGCAATCTAAAGACATCTTATAACATCCTAATTTTTTTGCTAGGAGAGTTACGGTCAGCACAATTCTAGAATACAATTAATTTATACTTCAACATGTTATGAAATGCCACTTACAGTTTTCCAAGTTGTTTTCCTCTGTAAGTGTTATTCACAACGACATCTTCCAAACGCGCTCTGAGGGCACAATTATGGATAAATTTGTATTCTGTGACCATGGTTGATGCCCCTATGATCCTGTTACTGCGAGTGTCCTCTATCACTGTTATGTAATAGCCTCCAGACTTTCGCATATTCTCATACTGACCTGTTTAAAAGACGTGTTTTTAGGGACATTAGTGCAACAGTTTTTGGTGCGTTTGTATAAATTGTAGGTAGTTAAAAACACTACTTCAACGTAACTATTGGGTGTCTCAAAAAAACCGGAGAAAATAGTCTTTGAAATAAGTCAGCCATTTCTTAACCGATTTGGATAGACTTGGTCTTAAATTAAAGCTGAAGAATCAAGCTTTCGAACTTTTTTAAGAAACGTCGACAGATGGCGCTGCTGTAGTAGCCTTATTGATACCTGTCTTTAAGGCTTATTTTAGGTGCATGGGGATTGGTCGGGCAACAACCAATGGTTATGAGACCCAAATAGCCTTAAAGATCTTTCTCTTTTCTTCAAAAATCTTTTTTCAAAAGCCCATTTGGCGTAAGCATTAATTTTCTATGATTTTTCTAAAAAAAGTGTTTTTACGTATTTTCATGCTTCCATAACCATGACTAAAGTAACATTGATGCACATAGGGCTTAATTTTCGATTATTACTGTTCAGTTGCCCCCCACTGGCATCCGCGCCACTGTTTTCACCATATTCGTTCATTTATAACTGAAAATTAAGATTTATATGCATTACTGTTCTTTGGTCATGGCCATTAATGCGTGAAAATACTCAAAAACACATTTTTAAAAAAAATTACAGAAAATTAATGCTTAAGCCAAATCGACTTCTGAAAAAGGATTTTTGAACAAGAAAGAAAGATCTTCAAGGCTATTCGAGTGTCATACCGATTGGTCGTTGACTGACCAATCCCCATGCAGCTAAAATAAACCTTTAAAGCAAATATCAATAGGACTGCTATTGCAGCGCCATCTGCCGTAGTTTTTCATACAGTCGAAAGCCTGATTCTTTGGCTTTAATTTAAGACCACGCTCATCCAAATCGGTTAAGAAATAGCAGACTTATTCCCAAAAATATTTTGTCCGGTTTTTTTGGGACACCCGATACATCAAGTAATAGATTGACTAGAGGCCGCAAGTGTGACGTCACTCGGGGGTATTTCCATGGCTAGGACTGGGCGATATCGTAAATCCGATAACGAATATCGATATCAGAAAAAATACCGATATACTCGATGTATCGATATATCGATAAATATCGATATGTCGGTAGATATCCATATATCGGTAAATATCGATATATCGATGTATCGATAAGTATCGATAATCGATAAGTATCGATAATCGATATTATCGTATTATCGATTATATCGATATAATACATAAACCGACATAATACATTAGTTAAAAATTGAAAGGAGTAGCAAATGCGATGCAATATGCAATCTATAAGAAAAAGGGCTATACTTTTTTACGTTCCAGTTATGAAAACCCAAGGTAGGTCGTATAACCACTTACGGTGCAGTCGCTAGCGAGACTCGAGAAATAGCGAGTCTAATTGGTTAGAGTAGATAATACCTACTTAATTACATTGTATTACTAGATAATAGAAATAGGTATGGTATTGATATTGACAGTACTGAATACCGATAACCGACAAAATATCCATTATTAATATGAAAAATAATAATATACGCAAACGACAAACGATATTTAGCGATTATCGATATATCGATTACCAATATATCGGTAAATATCGATATATCGATAAATTCACATCTTCATATCGTTAATCGACTTATCGATAATATCGCCTAGTCCAGTCCTAGTCTGGAGTTCATCTCGACATACAGACATACATTTTTCAAGGTCAAGCTTAAAAGATACGAATATGACTTGTGTTTTTAACTTCTACGCTTCGCGAAGCAAGTTAATAAATAAAATCGAATCGCCGTGGTGCCGTGAAAAAAAACCTATACATAACTGTATATTTTTATTACCGGATTTGATAGCTGATTTTTTTTCAGGCCGAAAACCTTAGTGCCATTTTTTCGAAAAATGTCATTTTAGTGGCAAAAGGGCCCTTGTTTCAATTTATTTTATAAAAAAGCATATATTCTTACTATCGGATTCGAGAGCTATTGCATTGCCGGATCAAAAACCTTAGTGCAATTTTTTAGAAAATTTCCATTTTAGGGACCAAAAGGAATTTTTTTGAATCTTTTTTTTAAATAAAGTTAAATGCTACATTTACAAATTCTGTGAAAAAGTAGAAGTTTCTACCGTCTCCGAGACTGCCAATTTTTTTAAATGGAACACCTAGTATATTTTTCTACATTGTCTTAAGAATGGTGAGTGCAATTTTTTCCAATGAAAAGCATCATTTTTGGAATGCAAAAGTTGCAATTTTTAAGTATTCTCAAGTTTAAATAAATTCTTGTTGGGAAGTTATTAGTCTGTAATGCCTAGAGTGTACTATACTAAAAGGAAATGAAACTTTCCTCTTTCCTCACAACTAAAATAATTGCTACTGTCCACACAATTATTATGAATTGCTGCCAGTAAAGGCTCTCCGAGAAGTAATTCTATTTTTGCAGATATTCATATTGAACTCAAAATTCACATTAAAGCAACGTTCGAATTTTTCAATTTATGCGTAAGACGAAAGTTTCGTTTCCCAGTGCTATATATTGTAATAATCAAGAAATTATTTACGATCGATTTGTAGAAAAGTATACTAGGTGTTCCATTTAAAAAAACACAAGTTGTATTCATATTTTTTAAGTTTGAAATTGAAAATTTTATATCTGTACATCGAGGTGAACTCCAGACCATACCCTACAATTCGCTTTTTGGTTCAAGTCTCATCTTAGAAGACCTCGGAGATATTCAAATTTAAAGGGGTTACAAAATTGATGAATCACCCTGTACATACCCATCTAAGATAATGAAATGAAGCTACTCCTTATTTCTAACCACAGCTGTACCTGCTAACCATCACATAAACTTGGTCTTGAATTTTATTGTAAATATAACAATTTTCTGTCTGCATACCTGCACGGCCTTGACAGTCTGCACAAATTCAGCAAACAACCTTGATCATTTTAATGTTAACCACTTGCAAATTAAGACTTACGTTCAAAGGCCAATCTGTTGACATTTCCCACTGTTGTTAACTGAGTTAAAATCTGCAAATACCCCTTATCGTAGTCTTCAAGCTGCAGAGGTCTCACAATCAGCCATGGCTCTCCAGGGCTTTCATTTGTAATAAATGGTGAGAGGTATCCTTTCACTGGCACCCAATCTAGATTTCTCAACAGCTCGGGATCAAAGAGATAGGTCCCATGAGCCTGCAAGACGTAAAAATTTATAATTTACTTAAGAAGAGGTTATATTTATTGGGGTTTTTACCATTGTAACATCCTAGACTATGTTACATTGGACGTCTGCCTTGTTTAGAGATAGATTATTAAGCAATCTATCTTATCAAGAACATAAAAATAAAAATGAAAATTCTTAGAACTTTTTCATAAAAAATTTTGAAACCCCTGCGTTATCAATAAATAAATAAATAATTACATACCTGCCTCATAGCGCCCATATGCTCACTGCAACGTGCGTCGTGCTGTGACAGCGTGGTGACAGCAATCTGTGCTCACGGTGCTCACTGTCACACGCCCACGCAGGCCACGCAGTCAGATTCACGCAGTCACCAACAGCCACCTAACTGACAGAGTGACAGCCCTGACAGCAAAGCGCAGTGCCGTCTCTGAATGAGGTTTTAGGAAAATGAAACGTATTCTAGGTACCACGTCATATGACCTTCGATAGGCTTTGGTTTTGAGAATGCAGATCAGGAAACGCGAAAACAGCTTTCTCTACCTCCAGCAATAATTGATTGTTAATGTTATTTCATGCAGGGTTGGAGCCGTCGCAAAATATACATTTGCTACTTACTCAATTTACGACGGTAGCAAATGTCATTTGGGGAGAAAGGCGCTTTCCTTTTACACATTTATCTGAACAGTCTCAGTTAATCTCAGCAATTTGATTGTTTTTTTTTGAATATTGACCAATCAAATTGCCGAGTTAAGTGAGCCTTCTCAGATAAAGTGTGTAAATGGAAAACAGCTTTTGTATCAACTTTGCTACATTTACTACATAACCTAAAACTTTGAAACACTATGGGCCGGTTGTATAAAAGATAATCCTGGGGATAATCGCGTTTTATACAACGGTTTCTATGTCTGAGCGTGGTTTGAGCCAATCAGAAGACTCGTTGCCTAGCGACTAACCCCGGTATTAAATTTAATACTGGGATTATTTTTTATACAATCGGCCCTAATTAATGTTTGAACGATTAACATCCTTAACAACAACAAACAACTTGTCTTCTTTGCGTTCTATACGAAAACATAACCTTAAATCTTGACAATTATCTAAAACTTGCTACATTTGCGATTGCGACACATTTCAATTGTGACGTAGTAAAATAGTAAATGTCACAAATGTAGTAAATGTCGTAAAATCAAGTATTGCTACATTTGCCCAACCCTGCATGATTATGTTATTGCCACAAAGGGTTGCCACCTGTATTATGCCGGTAGTCATTAAAAATGCATTTTTACTGCCTCTTTAGCTGCAGTAAAATGCGACTTTTACTGCCTAGGCAGTAAAAATACACTTTTTTAATGACAATCGGGGAAAAAATTATGTGTAGGTACTGTAGTGTATTACATCTGCACTGTTGGTAGTGTTATTATGTAAATGAATAAAGGAAAAAGGACTGAATCAGTCGGTAACGCATCGTGGTAGAGAGCGGACGTGATAAGTATAATCATTGTTGACGAATTCGCCGATGCTCCGACCTAGAAAGTAGTGCACTAGAGAATCAGGTGCTACATGTTCAACACGGCAAAAAAAACAGATTTACTACCGTGGCTGAAGTTTCATAGCCGAGGTGATAGCTGATGAATAACTATTATTTATTCATATTATCATATACCGTATATTATACCCGAAAACAACCCGCAACTAGAGATGGACGCGTAAACAATGTAAAGTAAACAATTGAATTGAATAGTTTACGTGTAAACAATTAGAATTGTTTACTCCAAATTTTGCACGTAAACAATGTGAACAATGTTAACAATGTAAACAACTAGAAAATGCAGATAAATTATTATAATTCTGACTTTTGCTACGGTATTAACACAAATTATTGCCTTTTGCCTCGGTTTCTCTGACAATATTATCAGCCTTGCAGACATTTCTGATAAAATAAATATTTGTGGCTAGTTGTTATTCTATAGAAATCTTATAATATAACAAATAGAGTTGCGATGTAAAATTAATTGCAATAGATTAACTTACCGGTGCGATTTTAGCCAAGATTCCGAATTGCTTAACTGTTTATTGCAAACAAGGCACTATTTGCATGATATTGTCACTCTTTCGCAATCAAATTCAACATATACTTTTCGAACATATTGCTAGTAGGTCACCCTACCATTTTACATTCACGACTTTGGTTGCAAAGTCAATATTTTAGGTTAAGTAAATCTAACCTTAAATAATTGTTTACATGTAAACGTAAACAATTATTGTTTACACGTAAACGCACATTTCTGCCCGCAACCTTTTTCAAGAAAAAATGTCTGAAAAACAGCCTGTGGCTTGTTTTCGGACCCTGCGGCTTGTATTCGAGTTCGAGCACTAAGTGAGCCTTCTCAGATAAGTGTGTAAATGGAAAACAGCAAAGCAGTTAAGAATGACAAATAACGACTAACAAATAAATAATTTTGTCACAAAATGTCTTGATGAGAGCGTACGCGATAGTGTTGTAAAGCTGAAATATTTCAATTGAAATAGGTATTTCAAATAAATTTCATTTCATTGAAATATTTCACACCCCTTGAAATATTTCATGAAACTTATTTAAAAAAACGCGAGCAAAATGAGTCAACATGACAACGGAATGACATTCCATCCACCACCGAGGTTCGTATAACTTCAAAAATAGGGAAATTTTCCAAAAAATTTAATAATGATGTGCTTCGCAGATGAGCACATACCTAAAGATTTGGAGATCTGCAAAGTTTTTTTTTATTTTTTTTGTTAAAATGCCTAACATTGTTCTAAATTTTGGCGAATTTCGTATACAGGGTGTCTCAGAACGCTCGCACCACCTTTTAATGGAGTATTCAGAATAAAATTCTGAGTCGATCCGTGTTTTTGAAAATTTCCAGGGTCGAACAGTTCTCCAGTTATAAGAGATTTAATGGGACCAATCAGATTTCAGCTCTCAATTGCTTCATAAGGTAACTTATTGTTAGATGCACTGTTTCCTAGGTAACAAGATACAACAATATTAAATTTTCATTGATAGTATCTTGTTACTTAGGAAATAGTGCATCTAACATTAAATTGCCTATTGTAGCAATTCAGAGCCTAAAGCTGATTGGTCCTCTCAAATCCGTTATAACTCGAGAGCTATTGGACTCTGGAAATTTTCAAAAACACGAATTAACTCAAAATTTAATTGTGAATACTCCATTAAAATATGGTGCGAACGTTCTGAGACACCCTGTATAATTAAAAAGTAGTGTTGAAACTTGTGGGTTGTAGGACTTACTTTTTGTAACTAAAAAATATTAATTCTTATAAATTTTAAACTGGACCAAAGTTAGAATATCTTTCATATTTAATGAAATATTTCGTGAAACATTTCATGAAATATTTCAAAAAAATAAGTTTCATGAAATTTTTACAACACTAGTACGCGATGTTAGCGATGACGCGAAACCGCCATCTTTGTGTATGGTCGCATAGTCACTGAAGCCAAACAAACCGAAATTTCAATGTGCAAATTCAAGGAAATAGCATTTTTCTCCAAATTCTTCATTTACAGTCAGTGTGCTGCGTTTTAAGACATTAATATTGATAATTTGAAGAATTATTGTTATCGATTAAATCGTTACATGATGTCTACAATGGGCTTTGTGCTGAAATAATTGAATCTATATACACAATGAAATTTCTCACTTTGTTTAGCTTCATTGCCATGGTAACAACCTCAACCTAGCCCAACAAAGATGACGGACCTATACCTATACCACAGTATCCTATACGTCACGCTAATAATCCGTATTGGCAACCCTTATAGACTGACGTCCGTTATTTTCGTTTAATCTCGTTGTTTCGAGTAAATATTCATAGATGTCCTCCTTTTATTAAAATTATACGGTAATAAGGGTTTCTAGCGCACTACGACGTAATTGGTGCGCCACCCCTGCAAGCGCACTATGCGCAGAAGCCACGCACACATCTTCCGTCTTTTTATACGTGACTATGTATAAACCCTTACTCATTATTATTATTCTCTTGTGTTCCGGTCTTCGGTTCCGGTGAGAATTATGTTTCAGACTGTTGGCAACACTGCGTGCACGTGGCCTCAGACATATGACAGATAGACCCAGGCTGATTTTGAAGTTTTGAAGTGACAAATGACGTGGAAGCAGAATGTGTTGGAATCTTTTAGAAATGTTTTAACTTTCAAATAAAAAGTAGCTGAAATTTGCTGCAATTATCAGCGATTAGTATAGGATCTTCTGGCAATTATAAAGGTAAATTTAAAGTCGAAGGTAAAAGTAGTTAAGGCATAAATCGAACCCAACATTTAGCTGCTCTTATAACATAAGCCAATTTTTCCAATCTAGATGGCTACATATGAAGAATATATTCAACAAAATGAAGACCGAGATGGTGTTCGTTTTACATGGAATGCGTGGCCATCAAGTCGAATTGAAGCAACCCGTCTGGTAGTCCCGTTGGGGTGCTTGTACCAACCCATTAAAGAACGTGAAGATTTACCCCCTATCCAATATGACCCTGTTCTGTGCACTAAAAATAACTGTCGCGCAATTTTAAATCCCCTTTGCCAGGTCGATTACCGGGCAAAATTGTGGGTTTGCAATTTCTGTTTCCAACGAAATCCTGTAAGTCTACTGCATATTTCAGTTGTCATTGTAATTTTTTACAGTTCCCTCCTCAATATGCATCAATTTCCGAGCAACATCAACCGGCAGAATTGATGCCAATGTTTTCTACTATTGAATATACAATAACTAGAGCTCATAGTTTGCCACCAATTTTTTTGTTGGTAGTTGATACTTGCATGGATGATGAGGAGCTGGGGGCTCTTAAAGACTCATTGCAAATGTCGCTCAGTTTAATTCCTCAGAATGCGTTAATTGGGCTAATCACTTTTGGAAAAATGGTTCAAGTTCATGAGTTAGGCACAGATGGATGTAGCAAGTCTTATGTATTCCGAGGAACCAAAGACCTCACTGCAAAGCAGATTCAGGACATGTTAGGCATCGGCAAAGTGTCAATGATGCCGCAACAACAGCAACAACAACAACAACCAGGCCAACCAATAAGAGGCCCACCACAACCTCAGGCTCCAATGCCTCCAGCAAGTCGTTTTCTTCAGCCCATTTCTAAGTGTGATATGAGTTTAACTGATTTGATTGGTAAGTGGAATTAATTGCAATGAGAGGGTAACTGACCTGAGGCCAATAAGTTTGCTTTGTAACTGTTTAAAAATAGCAGAAAGAGCTCTTGTTTCCCAACCGCAGACACTTCACATTTTGCAAGGATTTGATGACGGCAAGATAACTTCTGTAACACTTTTGGACATGTCCAAAGCCTTTGATAGTTTAAATGTTAACTTGATGTTGGCTAAACTTAAATATTACAGTGTTGTAGGCCCTACTTTTGATTGGTTTTGCAGTTACTTAAAAAACAGGTCTCAGGTCACTAGTTTTGATAATCGTTTATCTAGTGCTCTGTCTGTTTCATCTGGAGTGCCTCAAGGGTCTGTGCTGGGTCCCATACTTTTCTTGTTGTATTCTGCAGATTTGATATCCGTTGTGGAACACTGTTCTCTCTATTTATTCGCTGATGACTTTCAAGTTTGCTTCTCATTCAAGCCACAAAACTTTCAATTGGCAGTGACTAAAATCAATTATGATCTTGATAAAATTTACCGTTGGACCATCGATAATTAATTTCTTCTCAACCCGCTTAAATGTCAAACTATTACATTCGGAACTCCCCAAATATTGGATGTCATTGATACTGATTATAATGTTATAATAAACGACACTCCGGTTGTAAAACGTACAAGCGTGAAAAGTCTTGGCCTTATCTTGGATTCTGGTTTGAAATTTAACGAACAAATCAATGCTCTTTGTAAGAAGGCCTTTTTGAGCTTTAAATCTATTTCTCCCTTTCGGTCCTTTATTGATGAAGGCTCAAAAAGACTACTGATAGAAGTATTAGTGTTGTCTCACTTAAACTATGCTGACATATCTTACGGTCCTTGTCTAACTGCTTTCCAAAAAAATAGGCTTCAAATGATTTAGAATCACTGTGTCAGGTTTGTCCTAAACGTGCCTTTTACTTGCCACAGTACGCCTTATTTAAGAGATTTACATTGGCTAAAAATAACTGAACGTCGCTTTATCCATTTTATATTATTAATTTCAAAAATAAAACTTACTGGTCATCCTGCCTATTTGTGTAAAAAAGTTCAGCCTAGACATGGAGTTCATAGTCGCAATTTGAGACTCACTGATCGCACTGTTATGTGCCGGGGCATTCCCTGTCAAGTTTCAGAAGCTCCTTCTCCTATTTGTCTGCATATGTTTTAAATTTTTTATCCCGTACATATGATGTTAATACTTCTACTCAAACAATCGTTCTTGAATTGAAGACATCATTACTTGCCGAAACGTTACAAAATGTTGATCTTGGTTTATTTTAGTTTTTATTAGGTGCTCAGGTTTCGCTTTAGGATTTATTATAGTTATTGTTATAATTTGTGACTACCGTCACGTATTTGCATTGTATTACTATTTATTTTTATTTTTCCTGAATGGGCAGAATTGGAATCAGCTTAGCTGTTTCTGTCCAATTGAGTAATATAGGTACCACCTACTCTGTTCTGTTTTTTACTTATTGTAGTAATATTGTACGTTGGAGCCTGCTCAATAAATTTATATAATAATAATAATAATAATCATCATCATCTCGCTTGATTATAGGTGAACTGCAACGAGATCCATGGCCTGTGGGGCAGGGCAAACGTTCATTACGTTCTACGGGAGCAGCATTGTCAATAGCAATTGGATTGCTAGAGTGCACATACGCCAACACTGGTGCAAGAGTCATGATGTTTGTTGGGGGACCCTGTTCTCAAGGTCCTGGTCAAGTTCTGAACGACGACCTTAAACAACCCATCAGGTCCCATCATGATATTCAAAAAGATAATGCAAAATATATGAAAAAAGGCATTAAACACTATGATGCTTTGGCGATGAGAGCTGCGACAAATGGTCATTGTGTGGATATTTACTCTTGTGCCCTTGATCAAACTGGACTCATGGAAATGAAGCAATGCTGTAACTCAACTGGGTAAGTATCACTGTTGTTAAAAATACTTTTTTTTCTAGTGTTGGGTCTTTACCGGTTAATTATAAAAAAATATATTTACCGCTTAATTTACCCAACATTGCCACTGGTGATAACTGATAAATTATCGTTTTCATTTTTGGGAGTCGCAACACCATTAATTATATTGATGCCAAATGCGTGCATGTTTGATGACATTTACCTCAAATGAATTAAAATTGGTAATTTTAGTAGTTTTTGAGTAGTTAAAAATTCAAATTTAAATAACCCCAGTGATCCTCCTTCTTGCATATGAACATTCAAGTTTCTTGGGAGTTGATGATATACAGGGTGGCTCCTTTTTCACTGCTCATCATTGGCAGGCCTAAACAGTAAGAGATACGGAGTTGGTTAAATTAAGGAAAATTTGCGCTGTTTCTTTTAGTCCAGTCATTATAGAATTTTACTGCTAAAAAATTATCAGAGGGCTGAATTTTTGTACGCACGTTCCTTTGACAGTCACCAAGAAGTGTTAACAATGCTTTTCAACAAATATCTCCTAAAATATTGGCTTTTGGACAAAAGAGGTGGTATACAAAATTAAAGCCCGTCTCATGTTCTACAAAAAAGTTGATATTCACTTTTTCGTAGAGTCAACGGTGTGGCCGCAACGCGAAGCTTTATAATATTTCATTAATATGCAACTAAAGTACGTGGTCTAGAGTAGGTATTTTAATTTTTTTTACACATTTTCGATTTGCTATTGAAGATTTTTGATTTTACATGGAAATTTTCATCACATTCGCTTACGAAATGCAACCAATTATACATTCTTCTTTCATTATCCTATGTATTTTTTTTTCCTTTCACACAAATATGCCTTACGAAGACAAATTAACTTAATTAAATTAATTAAATTAAATTAATGACTATTCAAAATTTGTTATTTTGTTGAAATAAATTAATTCTTAATTTTTTTCTTTAATTTATTTCAGCAAAATGGCAAATTTGGAATAGTCAATAAACAATGTAAAGACTGCTCTTCCATTTGTTATTTTTTTCCGAAGTTAATTTATCTTCGTAAGGCATAGTTGTGTGAAGTTAAAAGTACATAGGATTAAATGAAAGAAGAATGTATAATTGGTTGCATTTCGTTGTCGACTATTTCGGTAATCTTAGCATTTTTTTAGGAAAACCCCTCGGTTAGCTGAAATTTTGCACACAGTTTCCTCTTATAGTTTTAAATGAGATACTAAAAGTCCTCTAAAATCCCAGTGCCGCTTCCGATGATATGCCACCACGAAAGTGTTAAATACTGCATTTCAACAAATATCTCTTTGAAGCATTCATGTGATATACAATATTAAAACTCACTTCGTTCTCTACAAAAAAAAATCCATTAGTTTTTTTCGTAGTCTCGGGCGCAACACGAGGCACGGTTCCTCTGGGGCTAAGCGAATTATTTTATAAAGAGATATTTATTAATTTTAATGAGGTGTTTGTTTGTTTTTAAAGAACATTAATGCATTAAACATTACTTTTGTAGGTTTAGTCCAGTCATATTAGATCTAAAAAGGGCGAATAGAAGAAATAATTTATATATTGTTGAAAAGTTCCCACCCCTAAAGTGTAAGCTTCATCCCTTGTTTGCCAAAGACCACCCCAAAACGCGACATGGCACTAGTTTCTAGCATTTTTCGGCGAAACTATCAATCTGACAAAAAACACTATTCAAATCGAAAATATTCCCAATCAAATTCTGCGTCAACAAGCCCTTATGATTATTTCGCTTGTTTCTACATAATTCTTACAAACGACGTCCGAAGTTGAGGGTAGTTTTTCGCTCGTGACCGAAAATCAACCTATAGCGCATGGCAACCTGACGCTGCGTGTATGCCAAAAACGGTTCGTGCTACGAGAACAATGCCATAATATGAAATTAAAGAGCAGAATTTTCTACAAAATAAATGCGACTGGACTATTTGTGATTAAGAATCTGAAGATAATTTCCCGATATCTTGATTCTTTCTGAGTTATTCCGAAAAATCTGAAAATTGCCCCCAGTTTAAAATAAAAATTAATATTCCCCTAACGATTGATGCTATTTAAATGAAACTTGGAACTTTGATATTTTTGATAGCTGTCAATCGACAGAATTGTCTAGGCCTTCTAGCTTTAGAGCAATGACAGTCAACTTAATTCTCTTATGGCCGCCATATTGAATCTTGGGATACAGAAAAAAAATAGCTTTTCAAAAATGTAATCGAAATGGACTTTTTCGAAAAATCAAAATTCAAAAATTTGTACGATCAATTTATAAAATCAGTATGACTTTTTGAAATAAAGAAAGTATTAAATAGTACACCAACTTTTTAAATCCCTTTTTGACGTTTAGTACAATTGAATTGAAAATTCAATAAAATAGATTTTGAAGGCGTCCGACTTAAACTTTAACATGTTTTTTCAAGAGTTCTTCCTAGTTCTTTTTTGGAAAGCTAATTTTTTGGTATGTCGGATGGTGTCAAAACTCAACATGGCGGCCATAAGCAAATCAAAAGTTAATCGTCATTAAATTGCAATTTTCAGATTTTCCATAATAAATCGGAACGAATCAAGATATCTAGGAATTCTCTTCAGATTCTTAATCACCAAAAAATAGCGCAACTATTTTCGAATTTAAGCGACTCCGTAACTCTTACCATTTAGGAGATGCTAATGGTGAGCAGTGAAAAAGGAACCAGCCCTGTAACAGGGTGTCCCGAAATTAGTGGTCAAAACTTTACCAGTAGATTCTTCTATGAAAAATATGAAAAAAAGTCTCTATGAACATGTGTCGAAAAATAAGTCCTAAGGGAGCTAAGGCCCCTTAAAAGGGAGTGTTTTTTTTCTAAATATCTTCAAAACGGTTAAAGATAGCAACGTGAAATTTGTTATCTTTACTAAGTCTTTGATGCTGAATTTACTACTGTGGAAAAAATTTTAAAATTTTGATCATAAGCGTCTCGTACACTTTAATTAACATTTTTGTAAGTAGTTTTTTCTCAAATTTGATTCCAGAATCTGAAAATCTGAGGTTTTAGTCCTAAACCCCTCTTGTACAAGATGCTTATGATTAAAATTTTAAAATTTTTTCCACAGTAGTAAATTCAGCATCAAAGACTTAGTAAAGATACATGTATCTTTAACAGTTTTGAAGATATTTAGAAAAAAACACTTTTTAAGGGGCCTTAGCTTAGAAGAATCTACTGGTAAAGTTTTGACTTTTGACCACTAAATTCGGGAGAATTCAAGGAAAACTTTTGCGGTCTATTTCTTCATATCTTCAACCAAATCTTTCCAGGGGCCACATGGTGATGGGTGATTCATTCAATTCGTCCCTTTTCAAGCAGACGTTTCAAAGAGTGTTCTCGAGGGATTCTAAGAGCGAATTGAAAATGGCGTTTAACGCCACACTGGAGGTAAAATGCTCCAGGGAGCTTAAAGGTGACAACACATTTTATCATCGCCAAAGTGGCTGATGGTTTACTATTTTTCTAGTTAACGGAGCCATTGGTTCATGCGTCTCCTTGAACGTGAAAAGTTCTTTAGTGTCCGACACCGAAATAGGGATGGGTAATACTGTTCAATGGAAAATGTGCACTTTGGCCCCAAGCTCGACAATGGCTCTATTCTTTGAGGTTGTCAATCAGCACTCTGCCCCAATTCCGCAGGGTGGTCGAGGCTGTATCCAATTTATCACTCAGTACCAACATTCGAGTGGACAAAGGAGAATCAGAGTCACTACTGTTGCCAGAAATTGGGCTGATGCGACTGCCAATCTGCATCTTATCAGCGCCGGTTTTGATCAAGAAGCCGCAGCAGTCCTTATGGCAAGAATGGCGGTATCCAGGGCTGAGACTGACGAAAGTCCAGATGTACTGCGATGGGTAGACAGAATGCTAATCCGATTGGTAAGCCAACTTTGTAGTCCGAGAGCTGGGGTCAAAATGACTGAATCAGAATTATTCCAAAGGTTTAGTGTTTTTGGTAACTGATAACACTCTGTTAATACCTTGAAAACCGCCGGTCTGCCGGTACAAATCGGCGGCGTTGTAAAGGCTGGCTTTTTTGGCCTCAAATGAACGATGTTATTCCATCACAATTTTTTCTCCATTGATAAAGACTGCTTAGATGATTGTATTATTATCACGAACATTGTGGCAGACTGCAATGTTTTGCAGGCAACTGCCTCAAATATCCGCGAAAAACCTATACCAAAAAATCGCTTTAAAAATCTAGTTTTCAAATATACTATACACATTTAGGCAGACCGCAGCATTTGCAAAGCAGACGCGATTTTCTACATCTGGTTGTCGCACTCCCCTACTCACTCTAGTTCGCATGCGGCGGAGAGAGAAAGACAGTTGTTATTTGTTATTATAGGTACCTTCGGAAACCGCTGTATTAAAATTAATTATTTTCTTTCCTAATTTCTTTTATTTACGTCTATTCTAATTTATTTCCCGGCTGTTTTAAGCGAGGCATATGCACTGGGTGTTTCCAAGAAACTGCTGGTGAAAATAAGTAAGTCAGATGTACTCATTCAATCACGAAAACTACTCCAGATGGCTAATGCGCTTTTATGACAGTTTACTGTACATCGACGAAACGCACCCTGATCTTAAGCAACATTTGATAAATAGAGGTTTATCTATAAAACATGCGTAAGTTCTTTTCGCGCGCACCAATTGATTTAACGTTAGAACAAACCGTAAACGCTGACGCAGCGGACAAAATGAGTGGAATAGTGTCACTAACACTAGGCAACAAATTTATACTTTTTTTTTGTTTATTGTAATTTTTTGTGGTTTTGTGTCAAGTTGCATTAGATAAGTGTACTTACCAAGTTTGGTGTCAGTAGGTATTCGATTTCTCATTTAAGTAAAACCCACTTTTGTCAAAAAATCATTTTTTCAAGTAAGGCAAATTAAACAAAACCTGGAAATCTAAGGTATTCACAGAACAGAGATGGTCTCAGGAAATTGTAGAAAGCAAAATTAGCTAAATTCCATAAAGGATTATAAGGCGCTTTCCATTTACACACTTATAACTAAGGAGCCTCACTTTAGTCTCAGCCATTTGAATTTGATTGGTTCATTTGAATATTGACCAATCAAATTGCTGAGCTTAACTAAGGCTCCTCAAATAAATGTGTAAGCGCCTATAAGATTAAAAAATCAACATTTGATCGATTTTTTGCTTATATATGGAATTTACTTCTCTAACCAAAAATTATCTTATGACGGAAACTTTGAGACATCTTCAAAACAAATGAATGCACGGTAGTTTAAATCATGTCTTTTTAAATCATAATAAACAAAAATTCTACAGGATGTTCCGAAATTAGTGGTCAAAACTTTACCAGTAGATTCTTCTATGAAAAATATGAAGAAAAGTCCCTATGAACATATGTGGAAAAATAAGTCCTAAGTGGCCCCTTAAAAAGTGTTTTTTTTTCTAAATATCTTCAAAACGGAACGTGAAATTTGGTATCTTTACTAAGTCTTTGTTGCTGAATTTACTACTGTGGAGAAAATTTTAAAATTTTGATCATAAGCATCTCGTACAGGAGGCCTAGGACTAAATTTACTCAAACATTTCTGTAAGTAGTTTCTTCTCAAATTTGATTCCAGAAACTAAAAATTTGAGGATTTTTAAATAAAAATGGTACTCTTGCTTGACATCGATAGAATGCGCCCTTTTCCAAAAAAATGGCTTTTCATTGGTTCAGGGCTTCAAAATTTGTGACAGAAGACATCAAAATACGAGTTCATGGAACAGTTTCTTACTTGTATGGGTCGCAAAATGCTTCCTAAGGAAGCTATGGTCTTTCAAATGGGGTCTTGGAAAGAATGTTGTTTAAAGGACCCTAGCTCCCTTAAGGTGCAGTTTTGTTCAGGCGTTTGACGGTCGCGTCTGGCAGCCGCCGTCAGACGCGTCAAAATTTATCATGGTACGCGTCCGAATTTTCAGCAGCTCCTACGAAACCGCACATTACGTTGCCAGGTATAAGCAGTGTCAGGCGTCTGACAGCGGCCGCCAGACGCGACCGTCAAACGCCTGAACGAAACTGCACCTTTAGGAAGCATTTTTCGACCCATACCCATAAGAACTTTTCTTTCTAGAATGAAGTAAGGAACCGCCCCAAGAACGATATTTTGATGTCTTCTGTCAAAAACTTTGGAGCCCTGAACCAATGAAAAGCCATTTTTTTTTCGAAAAGGGCGCATTCTATCGATGTCAAACAAGAGTACTATTTTTACTTAAAAAACCTCAGATTTTCAGATTTCTGGAATTAAATTTGAGAAAAAACTACTTACAAGAATGTTTGAGTAAAGTCCTAAGCTCCTACTGCACGAGCCCAAAATTTTAAAATTTTCTCCACAGTAGTAAATTCCGCATCAAAGATTTAGAAAAGATACCAAATTTCACGTTGTTATCTTTAACCGTTTTGAAGATATTTAGAAAAAAACACTTTCAGGACTTATTTTTCGACATTATGTTCATCGGGAGTTTTTTTCATATTTTTCACAGAAGAATCTACTGGTAAAGTTTTGACCACTAATTTCGGGACACCCTGTATATATACCAGGAAACGCTGGGCTTTAAGCCATTTTTTGAGAATTTCATTTGTTACACATCATGTTGGAAAACTTGAATTTGAATAAGCGGGAGCTAAGGCCACATTTATTAAGGAAAAATGCAAATTGTTTAAGAGAAATGATTGAATAAATTAAAGTAAATTTAAATCCGTTTGATTCTACCATTTCAAAGGAAGGTCTATTTAATAAGCACAGGAAACGCCGATGCAGCGGTTATAAAAAAATTCTTTTGAATGTGGAAAGCGTTGGGAATGAAGCAAAAACAATTTCCTTCTGACTTGTAGTAGAGAAGATGCAGAAAGGTTCCAAAAGCCTATTAAGAGAGTAAATGTCAAAACTTTTACTGCGCAAGCAAAAAGCAAGTCAAAACAAATTGAAATTTTATATAGTATTGTTGCAGACCAGGAGGCAAATCCTGATGGTACTTTAGACATTATCCAAAAATCGGATCCCTGTTATACAGGATGGTCCTAATGTTATTTGTCTTTGTAGTTTTTTATGTTTTTAAATGTTGGTAATTTGTCTATACGGTATTATTCTTCGATCAATTCTAAATCTTTTTTGGCTCTTAATTTTTTTGAAAAAACTCACAATTTACCAGCCAAATTGTAAAAACCGATAACATGCTTCGAGGAATCATCATAAAACCAATGGTAAAATTTCACTTAAAAAAAGTGAAATTACCACCCAAGTCTTTCTTCAGTTATGAACATGAATTCAAGACACCGTTGTCGAAAAACGGCTCCCTTGCATAAAAACAATTGAAATATATGACGCGAATCAACGCATCTTTGATTTTTGTTGCAATTTAAGGCGTTATCGCGATTGTCATTTCTCCGGTTCTTTCAATTTTGCTGGTGAATGGTGAGTTTTTTCAAAGAAAATTAAGAGCCAAAAAAGCTTTAAAATTGATCGAAGAATAACACCGCATAGACAAATTAGCAACATTTAAAAACATAAAAAAGTTCAAGAACAATAAATAACATTAGGATAGGACCGTCCTGTATAACGGGCATCCGATTATTGGATAATGTCTACAGTACCATCAACAGTTGCCTCGTGGTTTGTAGCAATGATGTGCAAAATTTCAGAATCCTGCGATACACCGTTCGGAAGATATTAAATAAAAACGATTAAAAATTAAGAACTTTGGCGACCTATAACAACAAGAGGAATCACAATTAACCTATAAATTTTTGCAGCAAACCTCATTATTTGAACAGTAGGTTATGTGGTATGAAGGATTTGGTGTAGTTTAGACTCACCCTGTATTTGAAAACTAGATTTTTAAAGCGATTTTTTGGTAAAGGTCTGCCGCTGGAATATCGCCATTCAGAACATTCGTTTTTCGGGGATATTTGAGGCAGTTTGCCTGCAAAACGCTGCAGTCTGCCACAATGTTCGTGATAATAATACAACCATCTAAGCAGTCTTTATCAATGGAGAAAAAATTGTGCTGGAATAAGATCGTTCATTTGGGGCCAAAAAAGCCACCCTTTTCAAGTTATTAGCAGTATTGTCAGTTACCAAAAACACTAAACCTTTGGAATATTCTATGAAACACTCCACTAAGGAAGACGCACTCCGTCAAAAAAAATGTACCCACTTTTTGATTTTAATTCGGGTTCCGCAGTTTCCACCAGATGTCGCGGCGTTCGTATGCGATTAAGGAAAAAAAATATAAAATTCCTCATTTCACGAAAAAAAGACTCTTTAATATGAGCGTAAGTCGGAAAGAATTAGATAAAATACGCACCAGATCAATGGATTTGATTACTTTCACATTACTTTTGTCTTTATCTAGAAAATCATCGTACAACATGCCAAAGAAAAATTACAATTTTGTGACAAATTTGCAAAAATACATGGGACAGCTGCTTGCCATAACAATACTCTGCCTCTACGAACTTGATCTCTTCTTGCATCAAGCAATTTTGACTCATAGTGGTAAATAATATCTTCCTCCATAAAATGTAGGTATAGCCCGCTCCACAGACCTCATTATTAGACCATAAGCAGACCTATCTGCTCCTGATTGAGCCAGCGGCCATTTGTTAATTGACCAGGATCTTCCTAATAACAACAGTTACTGTGAATTGGTCGCCTTTTAAGAATATTATTGATTTTTACCTTTGATGCCTTATGGCGTGACATTTCTCACATTTCCGTCACTGAATTTCTTTCCAGAGGCATAGAATATCCTCTGCTTGTCGCTATTCTAAGTTGTCCTTTAATAAACAGTCAAAAAACCCATGAAAGCTAATAAAACTTGCAATAATTCGCTTTTGACCGAACGTTAATGTCAGAATGACAACCTCGCTATCGCCGATTGCGCCACCTGATTATTATTGGAGAACTGCTTAAAAAGAGGGACGAAAATTTCCCAATTTGCGGCATGAGTTCGGCTTCCTTAGTGGAGTGTTTCATAGAATATTCTCATTCAGTCATTTTGACCCGAGGGAGCAACCACTGCGTTAGTCCGCGGTACACTTCTTGGATTTAATCCGCCTTTGGTCCGATTTAGTCCCATTGGTGGTTTCCCCCTCGTTTTGACCCCAGCTCTCATACTATTGGTACAAATTCATTTGTTCAATTTGTACTTATACATTTTATTAACAGTGCCAAAAGTTCGGTGAATACAACAAAGACGATCCAAACAGCTTCAGACTGAGCGAGAATTTCAGTTTGTATCCACAGTTCATGTACCATCTGCGACGTTCCCAATTTTTACAAGTTTTCAACAACTCACCGGACGAAACATCCTTTTATCGTCACATGCTGATGCGGGAGGATCTAACCCAATCACTGATCATGATTCAGCCGATCCTGTACAGCTACAGTTTTAACGGACCACCCGAACCTGTTTTATTGGACACTAGCTCGATCCAACCCGATCGAATTTTGTTGATGGACACCTTTTTCCAAATCTTGATTTTCCACGGAGAGACTATTGCACAGTGGCGCAACCTGAAATACCAGGACATGCCGGAGTATGAAAACTTCAGACAGTTATTGCAGGCACCCGTTGATGATGCGCAAGAAATATTACAAACCAGATTCCCGATGCCGCGGTACATCGACACGGAGCAAGGTGGTTCCCAAGCTCGATTCCTGCTTTCCAAAGTGAACCCAAGTCAAACTCATAACAACATGTATGCTTATGGAGGGGTGAGTATCGCTTGTCTATTAATTTTGTTTAACGTATTGTCGAGTGTCATTTGTGTTAATATTGTCTTTGTTTCATATTTTGTTCCGGATAGGCCATCCCTAGCACCACAGGGGTATAGACTTTATTGTTTTTTTGGGAATAACAATGCTGTCTCTTTCTTTTTGCGATAATTAACTTGGTTATTGGGAATTTTTGCTTTGTGGTATTGGGGCTTTTGGATGGCTCTTTCCTATTTGACAGAAATATGTTATAGTTGAATTATCCTAAGACTTCCTGAGTATTATTGACAGACGTCAAGACACACGTTTCATTTCCGTCGCGCTCTATGCCACAGCCGCCCGACATTGGACATACAGGGTGAGTCTGAAAGACTCCACATCCCTTATACCACAGAATTTACTGTTCAAATGATGAAGCTTGGTGCAATAATTATTGGTCAATTGTGATTCCTCTTGATCAGTGTTGTTAAGTATTTAAATACAAGTATTTAAAAATGTATTTTAAATACTTCAGATGTATTTAAATACGTATTTAAATACTTTTGCCGACATTGTATTTTTAAAGTATTTCAAATACTTTTTTTGTCATGTATTTAAATACGTATTTAAATACATTCTCAACTGCGAGATGGAAATTTTACCGTTGCGGTTAAAATCGATATCCTGGCCTTTTCTAAGAAATTTTGCCTGAGGCTTAAGCCCCGACGACGTAAAAGGCTTATTGAATTCCAGGTAAAAGTACAGCACAGGATGTAGGTAATCATCTGGCAACTGTAAATTAACACGGACTGCAAAATTTATTGCTTTCTCAAAATAAATCACAAGCGGTAACGTGGTGTTTTAATTTAAATCAAATGTATAAAAAAGTCATTGTTTCATTGAAGTGTCTTATTCGCTGCCTTATTCTGTTTATAAGTGTCGAGCGCCATAATTTTTTGAATTAACATTATTATGGATACCTAACTCCAAAAAGCTGCCTTGCTCCCTCCAATACTAAATGGTTCTATTTTTAAAATAATTTCAAGTGACAAGACCTCTAATTTTTAACCTACCTATTCTTAAATAAAAATAAAGGTTTCAAAAATTAAATCCACCGGTCAGTGTCACGAGTCCATTCTCCATAGCTGCTGTTGCCCTCAATAGAAGAATGAAAATGTATAATGATCGCCTATATTAAATTTTTCGCCCTTTTTAGTTCTTACAGACCAACAGACCTACAGACCAAGTTTGATTTTTTTGACTGAGTATTTAAATGTATTTAAATACATTTTAAATGTATTTGTATTTGTATTTAATTACATCTGTAAAAAATGCATTTAAATAGTATTTGAAATACATTTTTAGAATAGTATTTGTATGTGTATTTAAATACTTAGAAAAAAGTATTTTTAACAACACTGCTCTTGATGTTATAAGCCGCCAAAGATCTTCATTTTTTAAATATCTTTCGAAAGGTGTATCGTAGGATTTTGAATTTTTGCACAGCATTGTTACAGACCAAGAAGCAACTGCTGATGGTACTTAAGACATTATCCAAAAGCGGATCTCTGTTATACAGGGTGGCCCGATGTTATTTGACCTTGAACTTTTTTATGTTTGAAAATATTGCTAATTTGCCTATGCGGCCGTATTTCTCGTTCAATTCTAAAACTTTTTTGGCTCTTAAAATTTTTCGAAAAAACTAACCACTCACGAGAAAAATTGAAAAAACTGAAAACATGATGCAGGTAATCACCTTAAAACCAATGATGAGTCTACCTCATAAAAAAGTGAAATTACCATCAATGTTTTTTCTTCAGTTGTGAGCAATGGTTCTGGGCACAGATGTAGGGCAACACCTTCAATGCAAAGAAACAGTTGAAATGTGATGCGTGTCAACGTACACTTTGATTTTTATTGAAATTGGAGGTGTATCACGATGATCATGTTTTCGGTTTTTTCAAGTTTCCTCGTGAGTGGTTAGTTTTTTTCGAAAAATTTTAAGAGCCAAAAAAGTTTTAGAATTGAACGGGGAATACGGCCGCATAGGCAAATTAGCAATATTTTCAAGCATAAAAAAGTTCAAGGGCAAATATCATCGGGGCCACCCTGTATAATAGGGATCCGCTTTTTGGATAATGTCTTAAGTACCATCAATAGTTGCATCTTGGTCTGTAACAATGCTGCGCAAAAATTCAAAATCCTACGATACATACACCTTTCGAAAGATAATTAAAAAGAACGTTTAAAAATGAAGATCTTTGGCGGCTTAGAACATCAAGAGGAATCACAATTGACCAATAATTTTTGCACCAAGCTTCATCATTTGAACAGTATATTCTGTGGTACAAAGGATGTGGAGTCATTCAGACTCACCCTGTATATCAACGTAGCTCGTAGTATTATTCATGTATATCTGCCTTCGTTTAGCCCAATGTATAAGAAAGAAAGCGATAATGGCAGTGGGCGGTACTCTCAAAGGTGCTCTCTAGTAGCGGTAGCCAGCGGATCTCAAACAAAGTTTTCTTTAAAGTTTTGTAGTCTTACAAATAGGTGCCTAAGTATTATTGAGAAAGTTTAATTTTTTTAATTTGTAAATTTGTTAAGAATGACTTTTATGATAAGCAAGAAGAACTGATTATAAAATATCTGAGGACAGTGTCAGTGACTCCTTAGACTTGGATGATTAGAAATAATGTTTCAAGTTTATAAATTCGTAACAAATATGAGTAAATTTATGATCGAACTATCAATTTCCCTCTTGCAATTTAAAAAAAAAGTGTAGGATTATTGGAATTAAAATGAATATACAATAAACCAACAGGTAATAATTCAGGTATGTACCTACCTAACAGCACATGAAAAATGAAACGTATGTCTCGACGTCTGTTAATGAGAGTCTGGAAATCTTAGAATAATTCAACTATACCAGAACTGAAAATGTACAGGGTTGGTTACAAATGATCGCAACATCCAAGGCAAGGTGGCTTGAATGGCCGAGTTTAACATTTAATACAGCAGAATATGCGTTAAACGTCTATTCTTTTGTTTATGAAGCCCCTTCCCCTATGATGTTACTACCATTTACCAGTTAAATCGTCGTTCAGTGGCTGTGACTGACATAAGACTGATTTTCTTGAAAAATCGTTGATAATGGATGCAGGGTTGTTGGTTTTTCGATCAAGCATGATCTCATACCCGTTTCAAAAAATTTTAGTTCAAACTCAAAGGAATTTTAAGACATTTTTATAAGCTTCCAGCGCCAAGTTTGCAAAAATAAATGATAAATATGACTGACTAGCTCCAAAAATATAACCCAAAAAATGACCTGGGTAAATAAGAAAATGACAAGAAATTGAAGAAAACTGATAAAATATTCGAAAGTAACACAAGCTAGCACAATTTTATTGCAAATAAACAATTTCTGTAACTAAAAACAAGAAATTTTTTGTTTCTTGACCAAAAAATTATCAATTAAAGTACTCTTTTTTCATCATATTCCAATTTTTTTCTTATATTAGAACCGGCGAGAAGGCACAGCAATTTGAACACCCCCTAAGTCAAATGCTTGTAATGCTTTTTGACAGGTTTTTTCAGTGGCGTGACGTTCTCATTTATCAAACTTATCATTTGAGGAGACAATTTATTTTGATCCAAAAAAAAATATAACAATAAATGACCTAAATGTGAAAAAAATGACTTTAAGGACTGCTAAAAAAAAATGATTTAAATGACTCCACTGGAAGCCCTATAAGTGTTTCATTTTCCGGTTTACTGCAATTGGATTTGGATAAAAATACCAGTTTATTGTACAGGGTGTTTCATTTTAAATGTCACCCCTTTTATTTTCCTATCTGATGAAGATGCAAATCGATGGCAATTTTTCCGTACATTTTGAATCTGTTAACAAAAAAAATTATTGAACATCAAATTTTCGCGATACACACAAGACTTCACTTTTTTTGAATTGATCTTTCTTCAAGAAATTCATTACATAATACATTTGACATATTTCTCTTTGACAGTTCTTGAGATATTAGTGCAAAAGTGATTTAATGCAGAGAAGATATGAAATTTTACAAATATTATACAGGGTGTTGGCAATATCATTGCCCACTATTGGGATCTCGGAAACAATTAGAGTTAAAAAATCAGTTAAATTAGAGAAAAGTTGCCCTTTTTGAGGGTGTAAGGAATTCTCCGATTCGTTACTGAGTTATCCTTAAAAAATTGAAAATTGCGGTTTTAAAGAAAAATTAATGTCTTCTTAACAGTTGATGTTAAGCAAATGAAACTTGAGACTTTTATATTTTTGACAGCTGCCAATTCAATAGCATTAACAGAAATTTTCTAGGCCTCCTAGTTTTTGAGTAACGACAGTCAACTTTTGTTTTTCTTATGGTCGCCATATTGGATTTTAACACCATTGGATATACAAAAAAAATTGCTTTTCAAAAATGTACTTAACCAAAACTTGGACTTTTTTCACAAATTGTCAAAATTTGAAATTTATTGTGAATAATTTGTATAATTAGTCTAAACTTAGGGAAAAAATAAGTGTAAAAAAGTACACCAACTTTTTCAAATTCTTATGACATGGGAAAGGAATTGAATTCAACGATAATAAAACACGTTTTGTCATCATGTGACCCAAGCTTTGGAATTTTTTTTTCAAAAGTCAAAAGTATCAGCCTACTTACTTTGTTACGGTTTTATTGGCTATACTGTGGAAATACAGACATCGAATTACAATGACATGTGCCGACTTGATCATCACGGCGATAATTTGCAAAATCACAGCACTCTGCATTAAATCGCGTTTGGGCTTATATCTCAAGAACTGCCAAAGAGAAATATGTCAAAGTATATATTAATGAATTCCTTGAAGAAAGATCAATTCAACCATGTTATGGGCGGGTGCGTTGTAAAACTTCACCATGCACGGATTTAGGCGTCCCCCTCGAGATAAAAACCGAGCTGTTCGAGCGATTTTTGATATCTTTTGTAGTTCCAGAGAAAAATCAAATAGCGACTTTTAAAAAAACTCACCCTGTATAACTTCTTTACTTATGGGCAAAAGTGGGGTGGATATAGGCTTTCAAGTGATTGTTGCTATGGTAATATAGAAAAATGTAGTTTGTTACAAAGATACACTTTCTGCATATAAAACAATACATATCATTTCAATACATTCTATCAATTTTCTATCTTAGAATAAGAAAAAGAATTGCTATGAGAAACTGTATTTTCACGTGAGGCACGAAAATCTCATTTTCACTTAGCGCAGGAACAGAAATAAATTGACAAATCGAATTAGTTCAGAAAAATCAATGAAATTGTTTCGATTTTTTAACTTATAGGCTTCGCGAAGCAATTAATAAAATCAATGAAAAATCAAACCGCCAAAAGCATCAAATCTTTACGTTTTTGGGGTCCTGGGAATCCGAAAAAGTGGTTTTTGAAAAATGTATTCCGCAGCTCAAACTAGTGAACGTATCGAGATGAAATTTGGCACATTTATTCAGTGGGCAATTTGTAGGTGCTGATTAGATTTTGGGCCACATCGGTTCATGGAGGTTTTGCAAGCTGTAGCTGTGATCCTTATTTTGTCTTACTAGCTAATTCAGATATTCATTCTGATTGGCAGACTACAATTGCTTCCCATTTGAAAACTATTGGACTCTCGCAATTTTTGCAAAGGAAAATTCGTTTTAGGGTTTTGAGACACCCTGTATATCTGAATGGAAGTTGATAAAAAGAATTTCATTCGTAACCTGAACTGGAGTTTTTGAACTGCAGCCTATTTGAACCCACTAACAAACCCGGTAAAACATTCTAAAATTATTGTTTTGATCCGATTTTTCTAAATAATCTGTTGTGACTTGTCGGACGGCACCGGGATCGTTGCCTTTTAACAGCTCTTAGGCATTTCTGACACTACGTCAATTCCTAAGAAACCTACGTATCTTCAAAACAATTTCAATTCTGCATATTTTCACCAATAGAATCCAAAGATGAATACATTGTACATACGTCATACTATTTTTTTCTTTCAATGCAAAAAATTGGATTCAATTCAAGTCAAATCTACAAATTCTGGCTTTGGCTATTAAAAAAACATTGAAATAAAAAAATTAAGTATGGCTCATCTCTGGTATGGTCTGAATGAAACTCAAGTGTTATATTTTTTCTAGGATGGAGGTGCTCCTGTCTTGACGGATGACGTTTCACTTCAAGTTTTTATGGATCATTTGAAGAAACTAGCAGTTACATATACTTAAATTAAATGCCATGGGAATACACAGAATATTTATTTAAGTATAATAACTATTGTATTATTGATTTATTATAGCAAACTATATTTAAATGTATCTAAGTATATTAACCTCCCCAACCCCATCACAATTTTAAAAAAATGGGAGGTTACTGCAATCACTAAAATTTTCGAATTTGAGATAGCACCAGATCTCCACGTTTTGAGGTCTCAGGAACCCAGAAAAGTGGTTTTTAAAATGTGTCTGTGTGTATGTTCGTACGTGCGTACGTACGTTCGTACGTACGTACGTTTGTAAACACGCCACAGCCAAAACTACTGGGCCGATTTGGCTGTAATTTGGTACGTAGGCATCTCATAACCCAACTTAGATCTGAAAAGCTTTTGGAGCCAATCGTGCAACCGGAAATGCCATTTTGGCACATCAACTTTTAAATTTTAAATGCAAACCCCCATTTTTCACGTCACCATAAGAAAGACTTTCAAATTCTGCTTCTAAAAATGTATTCATTCTTAGTGCCCTTTTGACCAAAAATTAAAAAAAAATTGATTTTTATCGGACTTTAAAATCGCGGTACAAGCCCCTAAACCGATTTGGCCGAAATTTTGCATATGGAGATTGTATTACACGTCGAAGAGCTGAACAAATTTTGAATTCAATCGACTCACGGAAAGTGCCGTTTTGGCATACCAATTTCCAAATTTAAAATTATTCTCTCATTTGACCATTAAAAACAGGTTTTTGAAAGATTTATTGTCACCATCAGAAAGGTCTTCAAATTCTGGTTTTAAATAGGACAAAATTAATTCGCATTTAGCGCTGTTTGGTTCAAAAAATCGAAATTTTATAATAACAGTAAAAATACATTATAGCCCAAATTACTGAATCGATTTGGCTGAAATTTGGTACATGGAGATTAGGTGACCCGTTGAAGACCTGAAAGGCTTTTGGGAGCAATTGGCCCACGCGAACTGCCATTTAAGCATATCAACTTAAAATTTTAAATACAAGGCCTCTTTTTTATGTCGCCATTAGAAAGACGATCAAATTCTGGTTCTAAAAATGTACTCACAGTTTCTGCCATTTCAGTGGAAAATAGAGAAAAAATTCTTTCTCATTAAAAGGGAGCAGGCTGACAGTGGATGACATAAAGTGGCAGTTATTGTCAAAAAGGTGGCAAAAGATTAACCTTAAAAGGAACATATTGTCAAATGTGATGGGTGATGTACGAGGTGATGTCGGTATTTGTCAGAAAATTGCGAAATTAGTCACTGACGTCAGACGATAAGGATAAAAAAAAATCTGTTGAATTGACTACTATCTACACAGAATACAAAGATCCACGCGATGGGGAGGTTCCAGCCGCTTCTCTGCTGCATTTTTTTTAATTTGGTTTCATGCTGCAATAAAATTAACTAGGTACCCATTTTCTGTACACACCAATTATTTTCTAGAATAAAAATAATGTACAATAAAGCAATATTGGTCTAAAATTAACTAAGGAATCTAATGCTCATTTTTTGAGCGACATCAGTTCTCTGCAGAGCTTTGCAAAATTCTTCAAAAGAAATCATTTGGTCTCCATCTTCATCAGCTTCCAAGATTGTCCGTTCTGCGATACTTGTTAACTGTTCTTCACTAATGTTTGCCCCAACCATCATGTGTAAGATCGCAAGTAATTCATCCTTAGATATCATATCATCATTATCAAGGTCATACATCTTGAAAGCAACTGAAGAGATTAGATTAGTGTATGCAAATTTGAGGCACGCTAAAACACAACTTACATTTCAGTTTTTCTTCTCTAGAATTAAGTTTATTTTCTTTATTCTTTTTAATCGGTCTAAAGTGAGCCAGGACTTTCATAAATTGTCTAAAGTTGACTCTATCATTAAGTCCATCTTCTTGAAAAAAGGAATTCACTATTCGTTCACCCAAAGGATTAATGGCTAATTCTGGAATGCGTAAAAAGTCGTCACGGCTCAATGTACCACAGTCACCTCTGTCCAATGCAGTAAATCTTGAGTATAAACGTTCTATCTGATTAGAAGTGACTAAAGAAATAAAATTTGGAGAATGAGAATTACCTCTTTAGACTTACATCCGGACTCTTGCTGAATTTGTGCAATTTCCTCTTCGTGTAAGAGTAAGGAAGACCTATTACCCATTGTGATGGATGCGAATTTACACAAACAGTAAATACTAAATATTGCGTTTTATCAAAAAAAATCAACTTTGGACTCTATTAATCTACTAGGTAAGAAAAGGAAGTAAACAACTGTCACCTCATGTCATGATATCAATAGGTATTTTTTCGCGTTGACCAGAAATTCTGTCACGTTACCGGTTATCTGGTCATAACATCCACATGCGGTAAAACAGCGTTCACGATCAGGGTTGGCAAAAACCCGGGTTGTTGTGTCAGCCCCATGGGTTTTTGTGTTTTTGTGTGTGGGTTTTTGGGTGGGTAAATGGGTTTTTGGGTTTTTGTTCCTATTTTGACACTTTTGACGCTTTTAACAAGCGCACGGCACTACCTACCTAACCTATAATTCGGCTAAAAAAGAAAAAGTAAGTAATAAATGGTGCTATTATAATTCTTGTCATCATTATATTCATTCATTAATGGTGTCTAGTGGAATATCGTAAACAAGCATAGCATTACTATAGGTAATTAAAGAGATTTTTTTTTAAATTATTATAGGTATTTTGCAACAAACATTAAAATACAGCATACCTCTGCTAGTAAAATAATTTGTCTTAGTACTCTTAGTTCCCGCAAGTACGTGTTCATTTAAATTTAGAGGGTCTGATTATGCCTAATTTTGTTTAAAAAAAGTTGGGTTTTTGCCTATGGGTTTTTGTGTGGGTGGGTTTTTGTGTTTTGAGGTTTAAACCCAAGTGGGTTTAAATCTTTGCCAACCCTGGTCTGGTTCACGTTACCCTGGCACCAACAAAATTCGCAAACGCCAAGTTATGTCAAAGGAAGAGGTGCGAGGGGCTGATACAATAGTCGCTTTCCTTTTAGGACAGGGTGCAACTCCGAACTGTTCAAGAATAATTCGCCCCGTGTTCCTTTTACTTGTGCATTTTGCCCCAGAGTTACTCGATCTGCCTTCCCCCTTCCCCTCAAGCACCAACGCTGGAGCTAGAGATGGGCAGATCGACTCTTTTAAGCGAGTCGAGTCAGTCAACTCACTCACAAGTGATTAGTCGACTCAGTGAGTCGACTCATATTTAGCGAAACTACTCTCCTGGTGAAACTGAATAAAGCAAAAGTGTAAACTATACCATATTTTATTTAGTTGACTTGAGGCCGCACCGGCATTTATGAATATTAGTTCGATCGCTGCGTTTGCGGTTGAATTTGAATACTAGATCTGGGTGTCTTGTGCTGACTCGTGCGAAAATTCGACTCATCGATGACTCGACTCTTTTCTTGCGAGTGAGTCGAATCACTCATTGCCGGTGATGAGTGGCTCATTTGAGTCGACTCACCAACTGAGTACCCATCTCTAGCTGGAGCTGGTGCAAGAAGCCCCCGCATGCGCAGTGCGTAGTTTGTCATTGTCGATATGAGCTGAGTAGTTTTCCGTGGTTTTCTCCAACAGTTTACCTGTGCCTTTTGAAAATTTTTGCATCGCCTTCATCTCTACTCCGCCACTATGGCATCAGCTTGCGAAATGGGCGATTATTTTACTATTGACTTCTGATGCGGTTAGGTTATCTGTCAAACAACGCAAGTGTCACTCACGCGGTGAATAATCCCCTGAAATACGTGTTCCTTTTAGGGCAGCTCGGAGTTGCTTCAGTGCTTGTAGCTCTAGAGCAACAAACACCTAAAAGGAAAGCGCTTATTGACCTCATTCGTTGGATGATATGTGACCACTCAGATTGACTATTCCTTTTTGCGAACCAAGGCAAAAAGGTTCTCTGTTGGTTTTGAGTTTTTAGAATTTTATGATAAGATCGCTCTTATAACGAACACACTTTTGAGGAGTAATTATTGTAGGTATTGTATAAAATGCAACTGTGATAATTCAACAATAATATGAACTGCAATATATCGGGTGTCTCAAAAAAAACCGGACAAAATATTTTTGGGAATAAGTCTGCCATTTCTTAACCGATTTGGATGAACGTGGTCTTAAATTGAAGCCAAAGAATCAGGCTTTCGACTGTATGAGAAACTACGGCAGATGGCGCTGCCGTAGTAATCCTATTGATACTTGCTCTAAAAGTTTATTTTAGCTGCATGGGGATTGGTCAGTCTACGACCAATCGGTATGACACTCGGATAGCCTTGAAGATCTTTTTTTCTTGTTCAAAAATCATTTTTCAGAAGTCGATTTGGCTTAAGCATTAATTTTCTGTAATTTTTTGAAAAAATGTGTTTTTGGGTATTTTCACTCATTAATGGCCATGACCAAAGAACAGTAATGCAAATAATTCTTAATTTTCACTCATAAATGAACGAATATGGTGAAAACAGTGGCGCAGATGCCAGTGGGGGGCAACTGAACAGTTGAAAATTAAGCCCTATGCCTATGTGCATCAATGTTACTTTAGTCATGGTTATGGAAGCATGAAAATACACAAAAACACTTTTTTTAGAAAAATCACAGAAAATTAGTGCTTACGCCAAACGGACTTCTGCAAAAAGATTTTTGAAGAAAAAATGCAGCAGAGAAGCGGCTGGAACCTCCCCATCGCGTGGATCTTTGTATTCTGTGTAGATAGTAGGCAATTCAACAAATTTTTTTTTATGCTTATCGTCTGTGACTAATTTTCTGACAAATACCGACATCACCTCGTACATCACCCGTTACATTTGACAATATGTTCCTTTTAAGGTTAACAGTTTGCCACCCCTTTGACAATAACTGGATAGGGGAAGGAGGGTAACAGTGAGACGCTTTTTTTTGAACCCCACTTTTTTTCGTTAGAAAACGCGCTAGACGTTTGAAACTTTGCATGCGCCTTCCTTGAAGACACTATTTAATAATGATTGTACAAAAAAGCAATAATTCAACTGTTAACCTTACTTAAAAAATTAAAACCCGATTGGGGCTCTGTCTCACTGTACCCCAATGCGCTGGGGTAGACTGAGACAGAGTGTCGGGAACAGTGAGACGTGTCGTATAAGCTGTTACAAAATATATTTAAAAATAAGTGATTTTTATTTTGTATTCATTAGAACCTGCAAAATTAACAAATGTTAACATTTGGAATTTAATTCAAACGCGTAGGATGATTTTTGGGGCCTGGTGGTCCCTAACGATTCAAGTGTAAAAAAAAATTTACTAGTACACCAAAAGGCTCAAAATAATTATAAGACAACTTGTTTACTTTATATTGCAAGTTGCTTGCCAGCCACCTAACATATATATCAGAATCTGAGCATGTCTCATTGTTCCCCACATTGTCTCAGTGTTCCCCACACAACTTTGTCTCATTGTTACCCAGGGGTCCATAAAACAAAAAATAAATGATCAAAGTCTATCCTACAAAAATAATACGGAAAACTTCATCACCATATTTATCCATAACCTAGGACTGATCGTTGATGCCAGTGTAATATTTATAAAATGTATCATTAAAGAATAGTGGACTTCAGTTCCAAAGTCTTGAAATTTAGTTTACTTATCGAAAACCAGTTACCATTATCTTGAACAAAGACTTTCACAGGTTTGCCCCCTAAATAACGTCAAGTGCATGGGCTCTAGGTACAGTTTAAAGTGTAGGTTGGTAGCACTCTGTAACTTGTACACAAACCGCGAAATTTGAAAAGTCTCACTGTTCCCCGTGTCTCACTGATACCCTCCTTCCCCTACTTTATGTCATCCACTGTCAGCCCGCTCCCTTTTATTGAAAAAGAATTCTTTCTCTATTTTCCACTGAAATGGCAGAAACTGTGAATACATTTTTAGAACCAGAATTTGATCGTCTTTCTATTGGCGGCATAAAAAAGGAGGCCTTATATTTAAAATTTTAAGTTGATATGCTTGAATGGCACTTGCCGTGGACCAATTGCTTCCAAAAGCCTTTCAGGTCTTCAACGGGTCACCCAATCTCCATGTACCAAATTTTAGCCAAATCGATTCACTAATTTGGGCTACCTATAATGTATTTTTAGCGTTATTACAAAATTTCGATTTTTTGACCCAAAGAGCACTAAATGCGAACGAAGTTTGTCTTATTTAAAACCAGAATTTGAAGACCTTTCTGATGGTGACAATAAATCTATCAAAAATTTGTTTTGGATGGTTAAATGAGTGAGTAATTTTAACTTTGGAAATTGGTGTGCCAAAACGGCACTTTCCGTAGACCGATTGAATCCAAAATTTGTTCAGCTCTTCGACGTGCAATTCAATTCCCATGTGCAAAATTTGAGCCAAATCGGTTCAGGGCTTTGGGCTGTACAGCGATTTTAAAATCCGACAAAAATGTAAAAATTTTGAATTTTTGGCAAAAAAGGCACTGAGAGTGAACACATTTTTAGAAGCAGAATTTGAAGGCCTTTCCTATGGTAACGTGAAAAATGGGGGTTTGCATTTAAAATTTAAAAGTTGATGTGCCAAAATGGCATTTCCGGTTGCACGATTGGCTCCAAAAGCTTTTCAGATCTAAGTTGGTTTATGAGATGCCTACGTACCAAATTTCAGCCAAATCGGTCTAGTAGTTTTAGCTGTGGCGTGTTTACAAACGTACGAACGTACGTACGAACATACACACAGACACATTTTAAAAACCACTTTTTTAGGTTCCTGAGACCTCAAAACGTGAAGATCTGGTGTTGTCTCGAATTCGAAAATTTTAGTGATTGCAGTAACCTCCCTTTTTTTTAAATGGTGAAGTGGAGTGGGGAGGTTAAAAAGAAAGATCTTCAAGGCTATTTGGGCCTCATAACCATTGGTTGTTGTTGTTGCCCGACCAATCCCCACGCACCTAAAATAAGCCTTAAAGACAAGTATCAATAAGACCACTACAGCAGCGCCATCTGTCGACGTTTCTTGCAAAGTTCGAAAGCCTGATTCTCTAGCTTTAATTTAAGACCAAGTCTATCCAAATCGGTTAAGAAATGGCTGACTTATTTCAAAGACCATTTTGTCCGGTTTTTTTTGGGACACCCGATAGGTACAATGTTAGTACAAAGTCCTGGGACGGTCAGTTATCTCCGTTGTTTCTTAAGATTTTAATTTAAAACTTATTGGTACCCAGGTACAACTAAATACCGGGAATTCAAAACTGTTTTAAAAAATTTTTTTGGACTTCCGGTTAAACCGGAAGTGACCCTAAAAATCGGTTTTTTAAATAGAATTATACTTTTTTCTCAACGGATTCGGAATCTACGCATTTTTTAAAGTTAAAAACATGTATCATACTTAACCTGAAGTCAAGTCGCATCCACCCTGCATTTACAAAAATATCGAAGAAATCGGTCAGAAAGCAAGATTTTTGAAAACGGCAAGTACACGTCAACCTTATTTTTTTTAAAGCAAATTGAACTGGCCAATTACATTTTTAAAAATTCTTTTTCCTATTTTGGCTGATCGTAAACATTTAATAAATTTCAAAAACGCAAAAGCAAAGAAAACGAAATGTATTTGCGCAATTGAATTTGTATTAAAAACATAAGGTTGACGTGTAGGTACTTGCGGTTTTGAAAAATCTTGCTTTTTGACCGATTTCTTCGATGTTTTTGAAAATCCAGGGTGGCCGCGACTTGACTTCTGGTCAAGTATGATGAGTATGAGTATGATACTATGTTTTTTGACTTAAAAAAATTCGTAAATGCCGAATCCGTTGAGAAAAATTTATGATTCCAGTTAAAAAAAATGCAGCAGTGAAGCGGCTGGAACCTCCCCATCGCGTGGATCTTTGACTTGTGTTTCTAGCCGAATTAGCACAGAAATTGTATAAGACTGGTTTCAACGACGGCTTTAGAACTTTGTGGGTTCTGCTTAAAAAGGACTTACTTATACCTACTCTTCTCTGATGAATGTTTCAATTTGTGCACTCTAAAAAAGTTCTAAAACCATCATGGAAACCAGTCATACATTTTCTATGCCAATTCGACTAGAAACACAAGTCAAAGATCCACGCGATGGGGAGGTTCCAGCCGCTTCACTGCTGCATGTTTCCACTGAAATGGCAGAAACTGTGAATACATTTTTAGAACCACAATTTGATCGTCTTTCTATTGGTGGCATAAAAAAGGAGGCCTTGTATTTAAAAAAAATTAAGTTGATATGCTTAAATGGCACTTCCCGCGGACCAATTACTTCCAAAAGACTTTCAGGTCTTCAACGGGTCACCAAATCTCTATGTACCAAATTTCAGCCAAATCGATTCGCTAATTTGGGCTATAATGTATTTTTAGTGTTATTAAAAAATTTCGATTTTTTGACCCAAACAGCACAAAATGCAAACGAATCTTGGTCTTATTTAAAACCAGAATTTGAAGACCTTTCCGATGGTGACAATAAATCTTTCAAAAACTTGTTTTGGATGGTTAAATGAGTGAGTAATTTTAACTTTGTAAATTGATGTCCCAAAACGGCACTTGCCATGGGCCGATTGAATCCAAAATTTGTTCAGCTCTTCGACGTGCAATACAATCCCCATGTGCAAAATTTGAGCCAAATCGGTTCAGGGGCTTGGGCTGTAGAGCGATTTTAAAGTCCGACAAAAATGTAAAGTTTTTTAATTTTTGGTCAAAAGGGCACTGAGAGTGAAGACATTTTTAGAAGCAGAATTTGAAGGCTTTTCCTATGGTGACGTGAAAAATGGGGATTTGCATTTAAAATTTAAAAGTTGATGTGCCAAAATGGCATTTCCGGTTGCACGATTGGCTCCAAAAGCTTTTCAGATCTAAGTTAGGTTATGAGATGCCTACGCACCAAATTTCAGCCAAATCGGTCTAGTAGTTTTGGCTGTGGCGTGTTTACAAACGTACGAACGTACGTACGTACAAACGTACGAACGTACGTACGAACGTACGTACGAACATACACACAGACACATTTTAAAAACCACTTTTTTGGGTTCCTAAGACCTCAAAACGTGAAGATCTGGTGTTATCTCGAATTCGAAAATTTTAGTGATTGCAGTAACCTCCCTTTTTTTTAAATGGTGAAGTGGAGTGGGGAGGTTAAAACGACTTGAAGCATCACTTCCGGTTTAACGGGAAGTCCAAGAAAATTTTTAAAAACAGTTTTGAATTCCCTGTATTGAGTTGTGCCCGGGTACCAAATTTCAAAGTAAAATCTTAAGAAATAACGGTGATAACTGACCGTCCCGGTACTTTGTACTAACCCTGTATAAATCTTCATAGAGATGATTTCCCCGCGCGAGCTTGTCAAATTTGGGTGATATAACCTTAAATTATATCGTACGTCAAGGTATGTCCCTAAAGTTACTAAAGCGGCGTTGTCGGTTGTATTTACCGCTAATGTTGCCACGTCCGGTGGTTCTTTGGTTTGCGAATGAATGGACCCATTTATTGAGTGACGTCACGCGACGGCCATTTGGAGGCTCAAAATATATTTCTCCCTCCCGTCCCGTCCGTTAAAGAAAGGAATATCGGTCTCTGTTGATCGTCTCCAATTGCGCGCGAATCATATTGTCATCTTTTTTTAACGCATTCAGATTTGCGCATAATGTGTACTCTTTTCTCAAGAAATACCTGGATTGTACAGCTTAGAAACATGAAGATGCCCACCCAGAGCTGAATATTTACCTGGTCGCATGGACCAGGCCACGACAGAGACCTTGCAGAAGTTAGTTACCCCTACCTAACTGCTATTCGAATGCTAGCGACCAACTAAATATTCAACTCTGGGTGGGCATGTTCATATTTCTAAGCTGTACATCATAAATTTTGGTAGCGGATAGCTTTGTAGTGGTGGGGGTAAGTTTTGTGTGGTTCGCGCTCCTGCCTTATACATATTAGGATATAGACAGAGACAACTACAGATGCGTTAAGGGTGCGCACGGATTCAACGAAATGCAACCAATTATACATTCTTTTTTCATTTAATCCTATGTAGTTTTAACCTTGGTTTTAACTTTACACAACTATGCCTTACGAAGACAAATTAACTTTGGAAAAAAATAACAAATGGAAGAGCAGTCTTTACATTGTTTATTGACTATTCCAAGTTTGCCATTTCATTGAAATAAATTAAAGAAAATAATTAAGAAATCGCGATATGAAATTTCTTAATTTTTTTTCTTTAATTTATTTCAACAAAATAACAAATTTTGAATAGTCATTAAATAACTTAATAACTGCTCTTCCATCTGTTAATTTTTTCCGAGGTTAATTTGTCTTCGTAAGGCAGATTTGTGTGAAAGTAAAAATACATAGGATTAAATGAAAGAAGAATGTATAATTGGTTGCATTTCGTTGAATCCGTGCGCACCCTTAACGTGCTGGCACACTGAGGAGGCGCGGCACGACACGACACGAAGCGGCATTTTCCTACGTGTACGCACACTTGAGCGTGGCGAAGCGACAAAATTTAAACAAAATTCTCGTTTGATACGTGATACCGCAAATTTCTAAACGCGTGACAACTGGTGACATGTCTAGCAGTTCCTCCGACGAAGATATATTCGTTTTTTGTGCCCTAAAAAGCATGGAGGAGGAAGAGGAGGCAAGAAAATCGAAGAAGAGGACTATGTAGGTCCACGATATCAATATGAAAAGGGACCAAAGCAACCTAGACCTGATTAGACGCAATCAGGCGCACCCGAAAGTAATTGAGAAGTCCCGAAGACAGAGTTTTGACGCGCCGCGATGTCGCTTGGATGCTACTCGGAGAACCCGCGCGTTGCCGCTTCGCGCCGCGCCGCGCCGCATCGCTCCAGTTTGCGGCATCCCATTTGATAACATGCAATTTATTCTGGAGGCAAAAAGCCGCGCCGCGCCGCGCCTCCTCAGTGTGGTGCGTGTGGTGCCAGCACCTTTAACGTGACTCTGACGTGACCATGAATTTCTGGTCAACGCGAAAAAACAACTTGTTGTGGTCACATGTCACATGTCACCACTGACGGAACATGTCATGATTGTCATGGTTATATGTTATTGAATGTCATATGTGTGGCTATATTATTGTTAGCGCTACATATTTGAGTAAATTATTGTCCATATTGTCTCAATTGGGGATAAATATCCGTAATGTTCAATGAAGGAAGCAGATATGATTGGGACACACACAATCGACAAGTGGTCTTGGAAGGTAGAGCGGTTCTCGAAAGAACTGGTGACAGCATTGCTAGATCCAACCAGATTGCCATTGAAACTGAAAATATTGGAACTGAAGTCGTTACAGAATTAAATGAGCAAAGGGAGAGCCTGCTTCGAACAAGAACAAGATTAGAGAATGCAGACCAACAACTTGACAGTGCAAAGTCCATACTTAGAAAGATGGCTCAACACACTCTTTACAATAAATTAATTTTAATTCTGATAATTGTGATTGAGGTGATCATCTTAATTGCACTAACTTACCTTAAATTTTTTAAATGAGAGCATCGTCAGGATTTACAGGAACTTTGACAAGTGGTGCTCTGTTGCATATTTTTATTACATGTGTTAATTATAATTTGAACTAATAAATTACATTCTATCTGAAACTCGAGAGGCAACATTCCTTAACTGTCCATAAACCTTTGAGGGTGGAGAACCCAAAATTAAATTGCAAATAGCCCTTCTAGCAAGTTGAATATTCTGAAAACTGCCTAATATGTGTATCTTACTATTTGCAAGTACTATTCTTGTTTTTGTTACATTTTCAATGGTGAATTTAGTACGACCACCTTTGCCAGCTAATCTACCAATAGCCCTAGATTGATGATCACCTTTTAAAGTTTTAACATCTTTGATCTCGAATGTTTCTATAAAAAGGTCATCTAATCTAAGCAAAGCCAGGGCATCTTCTACTTCAAAACCATAGACAAACGCCTGAAATTAACACATTACTTATCAAAATTACTTAACTTTCTTACCTTGACAAAATCTGCTGCTTTTTGCAAATTGGCAATATCATTAGTTTCTTCAGAAATCTTAATTTCCACATTCCTAGTCTTCAAATTGAACCTAACTTGCAATTTCAAATGATCAACAATAGGGGTAAATATTTTCAGCCAATTTTCTTTCAAGGGTGTGTATCTGTGTGCGGGTACAGGAATTTTGCGAACTTCTCCCTTAACCACGGATTTTGTTCTTACCCTCTTCACAGGGCGTTTAGTTCTAACACTCCCTTCAATTCCATGATGTGTTTCTACTTCCATAGCATTATCACCCGTTGAGTCACTTCTTCGTTTGATTGTAGACCTTTGGGGCTCAAAATTATTTACGTCAATATTAATGCTACCACTGGCCATTTTGATTAATGAGTATTTTGGACAATCTTTCAAATGAGTTGGTTGCAGGGGACAGAATATGCAAACACGGGTTTAGAAAGCCACCTCAAAATGTCCCACGTGCAACAAATGTGAGGTTAAGAAAGAAATAAAGTGACAGAACTGACAGGTGACAAAATGTGGGCCACTTTTGGACCTACTCTGCTCTAGAGCCCGTTCAGAAAGCAGCTTGAGCATTTTCTGTTTTCGTTTCACTTTTAGAGAGGGTATCTTCTATCCTTTTCTAATTTACTCAACGGTTACCCAGAGCTACGTTTCTGAACGCATCTCTGTTCCACTAGCACATTTGACATTCCACGATTCCAATCAAGACTGTTCGAAGTGGTTCGAAGTGTGCTCGACAGCTCGAACTCGACCTCGTGGCTCGTGGTGTCAAAAAGTGGTGAAATAATTTTTCGAGTTGAATTGCCAGGAAAATTGAAGAAAAATGGCTCTTTACAATTTCAAAAAAGTTGCCGTCGTCCCTTCGGCAAAGGTACTTAAATTTACTAGTCTTCAATTTTTTAGAAAAATACTTTTGGCATTCCTAACCTATTTTTCCGCACTTCTAGGACTTCATCGATATTATTTTGTCGAAAACGCAGAGAAAAACACCCACTGTTGTGCACAAGCAATATAAGATCACTCGTATTCGGAACTTTTATATGAGAAAAATAAAATTTTGCCAACAGAGTTTTCATGATCGGCTGACGCAGATCTTGACTGAATTTCCGAAACTCGACGACGTGCACCCCTTTTATGCTGACCTAATGAACGTTCTCTATGATAAAGATCATTATAAGCTTGCTCTGGGTCAACTAAATACCGCAAGGCATTTAATTGATAATGTTGCCAGAGACTATGTTCGACTAATGAAATACGGTGATTCTTTATATAGATGCAAACAGCTTAAGAGAGCAGCCTTAGGTCGAATGGCAACTATAATGAAGAGACAAGGGTCGAACCTTACTTATTTAGAGCAGGTGAGGCAGCACTTGGCTCGTCTTCCCTCGATCGATCCCTATACTAGAACAGTAATTATTTGCGGTTTTCCTAATGTTGGCAAATCCTCGTTTATTAATAAAATAACAAGAGCAGATGTTGAGGTTCAGCCTTACGCATTTACAACAAAATCTTTGTATGTTGGGCACACAGATTACAAGTACCTTCGTTGGCAAGTAATTGATACACCTGGAATTTTGGATCACTCTCTTGAAGAAAGAAACGTGATTGAAATGCAAGCTGTCACAGCTTTAGCTCACTTAAGAGCTTGTGTGCTGTATTTTCTGGATCCATCAGAACAGTGTGGACATACTTTAGAGGAACAAGTAAAGTTGTTTGAGTCTATTAAACCACTTTTCACAAACAAACCGCTCTTGGTTGTTGCAAATAAATCAGATATAGTTCAGATTAAGGATTTGCCAACTGAGAAACAGGAAGCTCTGAAAGAATTACAGGAAGATGACGAGATAACCATGATGGAAATGTCCACAGTGACTGATGTGGGAGTGATGGAGGTCAAAATTGAGGCGTGCGAAAAACTGTTGAGTTTCCGAGTGGATCAGAAAATGCGTACCAAAAAAGTCGATGGCATTTTAAATCGTCTGCATGTTGCTGTTCCAAAGCCAAGAGACGCTAAAGAAAGACCGCCTTGCATCCCTGAAGCAGTCTTGGCCAAAAGGCAAGCGAGTGAAACTCGTAAACGCAAATTAGAGCGTGAAATCGAATTAGAAGAAGGGGATGATTACTACCTGGACCTTAAAAAGTCTTATGCTGAAATCCCGGAAAAAGAACGTTATGATATTATCCCGGAAATATGGGAAGGCCATAACGTTGCAGATTACATTGATCCTGATATTTTTGAGAAATTAGAAAGTCTGGAAAGAGAAGAGGAAATTCGAGAAGAGACAGGAATGTACGTTGTTCCTAAGATTGAACTTGATGAGACCATGCGGGAGATTAAGGCTCTTGCCCTGAAAATCAGGCATAAGAAAGCTATTCTTAAAGAGGAATCTAGAGTTAATAAACAAAGTCGCAAGCCTGTTATTCCTCGAACTGCTGGTGCAAAGGTCAGAGATAGATCAGTTTCCAAACTCAGAGCCAACATGGAAGAATTGGGGGTTGATATGAGTAATACTCAAAACGCCCACTTTACTAAAACCAAGACTAGAAGTAGATCAGTGGGACCTTCATCAAAAATCAGGAAAACGGATACCTCTACTTCACTTAGCAGATCAAAATCGCATTCTAGACCACCCAGGAATGAACTTGGTATCAAAGATGTTGCTGTATGTATTTGGAAGCTTAAAAGGAGACATGTTATTGTTTATGTCTTTAAATTTCAGATGAAGAAGAAACTGGCTAAAATTGCGCACAGGGCTATCAGTAAGAAGGTCAAGAAAATGGGACTCAAAGGTGAAGCGGATAGGTTTATTGGAACCAAGATGCCCAAGCATTTGTTCTCAGGAAAGCGTGGAGTTGGAAAAACAGATCGGCGTTAAATTGGATTGTTTACGTTTGTTTTTGGTTGATTTATTAGGTCTTTTTGTAGAAATACTGAGTTTTATTTGATCTAATTACATAACGTTAAAAAAATGCCTATTCTGTCTGATTCGATTTATTTTGAAGGAACTAAGCCCGTTTACAAAACAACACAAAAATGGCCTAACTCTCGCGTTTGTTAGAAAGTGTCGAGACTTTATATTGAAAACTCGGGATTTGGGGTCCAAAGTTACCAAATCAAGGATAAGGAAAAAGGAAAAAAAATATGCGTTGAAAATGGTGGGGGAGACGCCGTTTGAAATGTTGGTGCAGGGCGTTGTAAATGGACATTAAAGTACAAATAAAGGGTGATGATGGTGAGGCTTATTATTTCATTGCACGCCATTGGGATTTTGGAAACCATAATGATCGGTTAAGTTAAAGAGAAGTTGCGCTTTTTGACGGTGGTTAAGAAACTGTAGGGAATTCTTCGATATCTTGATTCGTTCCTGAGTTACCTATCCCGAAAAAACTTACATTTTTAAAAATTCTTAGGTTCCTACAGTTGATGTTACGGGCTATTAGCGTGACGTAGATCCGCTATCTTTGTTGGGCTCGGTTAAGGTTGTTACCATGGCTATGAAGCTAAACAAAGTGAGAATTTCCTTGTGTAGATTCAATTATTTCAGCACAAAAGCCCATTGCGGACATGATGTAACGATTTCATCGATAGAAATTCTTCAATTTGTCAATATTAAGGTCTTAAAACGCAACACAGTAACTGCAAATAAAGTATTAGAAGAAAAATGCAGTTTTCTGAAATTTGCACATTGAAATCTCGCTTCGTTTGGCTTCAGTGGGAGGCGTTAACTCTATGACCATCTTATGCAACAAAGATGGCGGTTCCACGTCATCGATAATATCGCGTAATTGATCTTGAGTGACGATAGTTTTTTTATGGCCGCCATATTAGCTTTTAACACCATTGACAAAAAAATTGACTGACTGTTAAGAAAAGTAACACCTCTGGGCTTTTTTGAAAAAACATTTGAAAGCCTGAATCACACGATGCCAAGACGCGTTTTATTATATATTTAGTCATATCAACAAAACTTCCGTCACACATCATCAATAAACGTCTACTATTTGCACATTTATCTGAGGATCGAGCCTCACTTATCAGCAATATTTGATGCCTAAAAATTTTAATGAATCAATAGAACTGCTAAGATTAAGTGAGGCTCTTCAGTTAAATGTTCGGATAAATGTGCAAATCGAAAAATCTATTGATGACGTACAACGGAAGTTTTTGTTGAAACATGTCAAAATAAGAAATTGAAAAGGTTGGTGTACTTTTTTAACTTGTATGCATCGCGGAACATAGTTACTGGGATCGACCAAAAAATAGAATCCAAACAACTTTTTGAATTATTAGGATAAAAATCTGAAAAAAATCAGTGATTACATCCGCCAAACGGCATCTTTGAATTTTTAAATTGGACACCCGTTACGTTTTTATATTTTTGGAATGTAGGATAGCCATTCTGAGTATTTATAGTGTCATTTTATTGTCTTTTCTTTTATTTTGGGAAACTTGGTTGTGGATATCTACAGTGTGTCTCATTTTAACTGGAACCACCCAAATATTTCTGTTAATATTGAGTAAATTAATTCGCTTTTTTTTCTACATATTGAGCTTCAAAACTTGCATCTATGTGATACTTCACATTTTTTTATCCCGAAATCTTAGCCCACTGCAACTAATTATTAAAGAGGCCAAAAGCAACGAAATCGTATTAGGCATTTTTTTATTAAGAAAAGTTGCTCAGGATGACCCCAAATGGGTAAATGCGGAGTTTCAGACCAAAATAAAAATGTTGAATTTCTGCAGGAAAAAATGAAAAATATCGAAACTTCATTATTTTTACAACAAAAGGGTTGCTGTGTAATTAAAAACAATTGAAATGAGTGTTTCACAGTTGCTGTTAGCTATATATCTGGGCAAAATTTAACAATCGCAGAAAAAGTTGGAATTATTAAGATTATTATTTATTATAGCTATAATAAAAAATTTTAACTTTTTCTGCGATTGTTAAATTTGATCCAGCTATAGCTAACAAGAATTGTCAAACAAACCTATTTCAATTGTTTTTTATCACACAGCAACCCTTTTGTTGCAAACATATTGAAGTTTTCGATACTTTTGATTTTTTCCTCTAGAAATTCAACATTTTTATTTTGGCCTGAAAGTTTGGATTTACCCATTTTGAGTCATCCTGAGCAACTTTTCTTCATAAACTTTTTCGATAAAAAAATGCCTAATACGATTTCGCTATTTTTGGCCTCTTTAATCGCAGTGGGCTGAGATTTCGGTATAACAAAAAGGTGAAAGTATTACGTAGATGCAGATTCTGGAGCTCTACATGAGCAAAAAAAGAGCGAGTTGATTTGCTCAATATTAACCGAAATATTTGGGTGGTTCCAGTTAAAATGAGACACACTGTAGAATGCGATGGCATTAATTTTTTGTGGACAAAATGGCATTAATTTGTTGAGGACAAAAATGCCAAAGTTAGTTTTAGAAAAAATATCTATGGTAAGTACCATTTGAAAAAATTTAGTTATCCGCGAAAAACTTTTTTCCGTATTTTGGAGCCATCCGAATAAGGCTAAATAAGTTGAAAACTTGTCGAAACGATATTAATTTTACTAAAATACTGACGTCCACAAAAGGCAAAAAAAGCGTATCGCAGCACTCTAGATTCACAAGATTTCGTCAAAAACAAGAAAAAACTTATGAAAATGACACGACAGTACTCAGAATGACCCCTAGATTCCAAAAATATAAAAACATACCGGGTGTCCCATTTAAAAATTAAAGCCAATAAATGATAAAAAGTTGTAATGAATGTCAAAAAATGACGTTTGGTGAGCATGTTCACTGTGAATTTTTTCAGATTTTTATCTTGATAATTGCAAAAGTTATTAGTACAAGCCCAAATTGGCAAAAAGAGGATTGTTCAGATTCTGCGTTTCGCATAGGAAATAATGCCATACAAGACAGAAGACAAAAATAAATATTAAGTTAATGCGGATACCTTATATCTAAACGCTAAACCAATTAACAATCAAAAAATATATTGTGTATTGTACATATTTAAATTTAATAATAATAAATAATAATCAAACATCAGTTCCTCTTTGAAAAATGGACAAGCCGGCCATCAAATTTTCTGTCACGTCAAAAAAGACGATGAATTCCATGTTTTGTCATGACTGTAGTTTTGATAAGTGATGGCCGGTTTTTTTTGCTCGCAACCGTACAAACACAATATATTTTTTTTTTGATTGTTAATTGGTTAGATACAGGTATCCGCATTAATAATAATAATAATTAAATAAAAACCAGAAATTGTTTCGAAATCAAGATTATAAGCTACCATGTCACGATCAATCACTCATTGCAAGACCATGGTCGTTCGGGGACGGCGTTTTTCGCGGTCCCTACAAAACGTGAATAAAACAATAAATTGCGCTCAAGATATAAAATATATTTTATAACATTTTAATAAATTACAAAGATCTTGGCGCGTACATTGGTAACAATTTTATTTACTTTTTTTTGTGATGAAACAATTTTTTTAATTTTTCTTTTTTGTACTTGAACTGACTTAAGTCTATTAGAAATGAAAATAAAAATGCTTTTAATAACTTTACACAAATAGGCAACTGTCTTAAAACTATACGCTAATATAAATACTTAAACCTAGGATTTAACAATTTCACATAAAATGTTAAATTTTTAACAGGTTTCCAAATTTATATTTTAGCGCATTTTTTTAATTTCTTAAATTTTGCAAGAGAACCCAACATAAAAATAAATCGTTTAAAATGAAACATACAGATCAAGACCTAAAACGGTCACATTTTCTAAATTTTGCATTAAACACAAAATAATATTATATACAAGTGGAACAAAAATTTCATTCAGCAATGAATTAAGAAGGGACAACACATTTTGGTTTTAAAATATTTAGTTACAATATAATTGACAGTTTTTCCACTTTTTCCTCAACTCAAAGTACATTGTCAACAAAATAGCTCACAGAAACTCGCTAGAATCCCACCAAAATCCCTGAATATCTTCGAAGACCACGAACATATTTTCTTATAAAACTATGTAGGTATTTATCACAATATTGATCAACTTTCTATACAAAAAAGCACGTACTTACACAGAAAGGTATTTTCTTTGAATGAGTTCGGAAATGCAATGATATTTCCACGATATGCTCATAGTCAGTTAAGAGAATATTGCACCACAACAAATTGCGAAAAAAAGTCATGTAGAAGTAAAAAACTTTACAGCTGAAACCGCTTATATGCCCTTACATACTCCCAGTTGACTGTAAATGCAAATAAAACGTAACACTGAGGCAAACACATAGAATTTTTAATATAATCTCTCCAGACTGCAACAATAATAATTATGGAACGTTAGTAGCATTAAAGATGGATCATTTGTAACAGAAATTTTCAAGACTACTGCACTATAGAATTACATAAGTAAAACCCTTTTTATGCCATTTTCCCTATTGATATTTTTTTGGATTTGATGGTTTTCGCATTGCAACTGCAGAATACCAGGCATATATCACTTGCGTACCTGCTATTTTTTTTTGTTTTTTATAACCTAACATAAAATTAATAAATCACTATTGTTTTGTAGATTTTTTGCGCTTAGGTGTGGTTGATTGGTTATAACTACTATGAAGACTATTCCTATTTTGTCTTTGATTTTTAGACTGAGCATTTCTTGCCTGTAAGCGGCGTTGGGGTCTGTTTTGACTGTTTGGAGACATGTCTCTTGATGGTGGATCCGATGCCTGAAATCATAACAGTGTTAACAAAAAGAAATACATGTTCTTAAAAATAATTTAAAGCAATGATGAACACTTGAAATAACACAAATATGACTGTTTCTTTGATAATAAATAAGAAAGTGAAACTTCGATGGGAAACTTTAAACGACGATTCAACTCAAGAAATCGATGTTGAGGTTACGGCTGATTCTAGTAAAGGAGCGTCTGAGTCCAATGGTGTTAGCAGAATTTAAAAATTCTTTACCGTTTTGAAGATATTCAGAAAAAACAGCGGGAAAGATGACGTCATCTTTCCACGATTTCTTGGCCATCTTGAGGAAATTTCCAGACGTTGGCTGTCCTAAGTAAATAGAAAACACGCAGAAGTTGGGACAAACCAATACTCAGCCGACGTCTGGAAATATCCTCCAGATGGGCAAGAAATCGTGGAAAGATGACGTCATCTTTCCCGTTGTTTTTTACGAATATCTTCAAAACGGTAAAGAATTTTTAAATTCTGATAAAACCATTGGATCTTTCTTTAAAGAGGAACAATTAGCTGTAAGTTAATTAAAATGTTTGCAGTTAACTTAATGATGGCTTTGGGACCTTTAATACAGACCAAAACAGAAAAGTACTCACTTCTGAACTGCCTCCGCTTTCTTCAACGCTGGAGGTTGAACCACTGCTGGAAAGAGATCGCGGGGGCCTTCCCCTTGGAAAATTCGGCGGAGTATTATTATAGTCACCACCAAACGTTTTTTCTATCCACCGCCTGTACTGAACTACCTTGTCCGTGACTCTTATTATTCTGCCCAATATTGAGTATTGTTGGAACAGATGTTGTGAAGGAGGGGTGAGGACGGCATTCGTTAAAACCGTGTATGCATATTCGAAAGCTCGTTTGACCTGTAAACAATTCGAACATTATATTTTGTGAAAAACAAAATAATGTAAAATAACCTTTTTAGCAATACCTGCATTGTAAGTTCTCCATTAGTGTCAAAATTCACTGACAATGGGTGGAATGAATAAAGTGTTACAAGATGGTCATACTTGCATTAATAAAGGATGCAAATATAAGTATTTCGTGCACGAGAAAAGGAAAGAACTATAAGCAAAAGCTTTGTTACCGTTTATTCATACCGGCCAGTAAGTGGATCTTACAAAACATTGGCTGGTATGAATAAAGTATTACAAGATGCTCGTACTTGCATTAATAAAGGATGCAAATATAAGTTTTTCGTGCACTAGAAAAGGACAGAACTATAAGCAAAAGCTTTGTTACCGTTTATTCATACCGGCCAGTAAGTGGATCTTACAAAACATTGGCTGGTATGAATAAAGTATTACAAGAGGCTCATACTTGCATTAATAAAGGATGCAAATATAAGTTTTTCGTGCACGAGAAAAGGGTAGAACTATAAGCAAAAGCTTTGTTACCGTTTATTCATTCCGGCCATTGTGTACAAGATGCTTAAACTTGCATTAATGAAGGATAGAAATACAAGTTTTGGCTGGTATGAATAAAGTGTTACAAAATGCTCATACTCACATTAACAAAGGATGCAAATACAAGTTTCTCGTACACGAGAAAAGGATAGAACTATAAGTAAAAGCTTTGTTACCGGTTATTCATACCGGCCATTGGGTGGAATAAATAAAGTGTTGCAAGATGCTCATACTCACATTAACAAAGGATGCAAATACAAGTTTTTCGTGCAGGAGAAAAGGATAGAACTATAAGTAAAAGCTTTTTATCTTTATTCATACCGGCCATTATAATACCAGTTGCTATGTCGTGTTACTGTGCAAGGTGTGTGCAGTATTTTTCTCTTCCTGCCTTAGGTATTGCTAAAAATACTGTACGCACCTCGAAATGTAGTTTATTTTTGTGATTTCGAATGCTTAGGAAACCTCGGCCCTACGGACCTTGATTTCCTAAACTGCATTCCTCGACCACAAAAATTACACTTATATTCCTCGGTACGTAATATACTATTTATGGGAATACCGACCTTCACAGTTTCCTTTTTACCTTTTTTTGGCAAGAAACCACATTGCAACAGATATTTATCGGTATGACTAAACGGTAACAAAGCTTTTGCTTATAGTTCTATCCTTTTCTCGTTGACGAAAACACCTATTAGCATCCTTAGGAGACATTCTTCGACATATGTTCATAAGAACTTTTTTCACATTTTTCATAGAATAATCTACTGGTGAAATTTGGTGACGAGTTTCGTTTACACCCTGTATATTGAAGACTAATAAATTCTCTACAAAAAAGCCTCTATGCACTTTTCACCTGAAAGCAACGATTTGGCCGGAGCAGTCGCGCAAATTTGTCCAAAAGTTTACCAAAACAATATAATATTTTTTGATCTCGGGCCGCCGCTTTGTACCATCGTGATCAGAAAAAACGAGTACAGCGACGTGCCTTTAGTCCCAAACATTTTCCAAAATTTCAGTTGGAAAATGCGTTTCTAAAGTCACGTCGCTGTATTCGTTTTTATTGGTCACGATGGTACAGTCGAAAAAGTAAGTTATGCATGCACCCAACTCTTGAGCGTTACGCTCAGAATTTTAGAACACTAGCGTTCGATAGTGGTGCATTTTTATGTCATTAGAACCGGCACCAGTTGACGGTTGTATTGCTTGGTCAAAAAACCTAGGACTATATGCCAGTTAAGCATTATTCGCTCAAGAAATTGGCATAAAGTGCATTATTTAGTTTTACGGCTGTACGACTGTCGATGTACGATGTGAAACATAGAAAATAATTTGAGACGGGGGGACCCACTACAAATTTCCCTTGGGTTTAAAGATGACCCATTCAATGGGGTCCAGGAAAACATATTTTCTTTGAAGTACCACATCTTCCTTAGCAAGCATTTTTCGCAACATGTCCAATTGAACTTTTCTTCTTAGAATGATGCAAAGAAACATCCTGTATACTTATTTTCCGCACTTAAGTAGATATAATAAAATCTTCAATCAAAATTTTGGCGTTCTAAACAAATTACGGTGCGTTTAGTGACTTTGATCAAGAGGAAAATTTTACCAGCCAATTATGAGTTTGATATTATTTTGCGACAAAAATGTTTATACAAGATATGCAAAAAATGTATTAATCCCCCCGCGGAACGCGCGCCTTAGAAGAAAGTCCTTTACACTGTTAGTCTATGTTCTTTTCAGATTCCTATCAATAAGGGTTTCTAGTATAAAAAGACGGAAGATGTGCGCGTGGCTTCTGCGCATAGTGCGCTTGCAGGGGCGGCGCGTAAAGAGAGATAAATTGTTAGACACGCAAGTTAGCACGCAATAGGAAATGTACCACCTGAGCTATCAAGCACCAATTACGTCGTAGTGCGCTAGACGACGTCACGATTAGAAAAGGACCTTCTTATACTAGAAACCCTTATTGTACTAGCAATTGTACTTTTTGAATAAATTGAAAAAAACAGAAGTTCACGTACCACGGTGACGGGGTGTAATGAGTAATCGTAACCCAAAGTGTTTCTCTTACTTTTTGTCTTATTTTGATCTAATTTCTACCCCAAACTCCATATGGTGGTCCAGTCTTATTTCTACGGGCGTCACGGGTTAATTGCGTTTGGAAAGAGTTGCTGAACTTTGCATGACTGCTTCGGCGAAACTAGTGGTCTCAGGTGAGTAACACAGGAGCTTTTTTGTAGAGAATTTATTAGTCTTCAACATTGTACACCTCTATATTTTTTGTATCATGAAGAGGAAACGAGTTATGGAGCAAAAACGTAATCCTTGTGCATAATTTGCAGATTTTGGGGGGGGGGGGGAATTAGTATGTTTTTCGTGGCCTTCAAATCTAGCCCTCGATCTAACCATACCAACAAAAAAACTTCTCTGTTTAATTTTTTCCATTTCCCTTTCTATTTTTCTTCCCACCGTTTATTTGGATATTTTTTTAATTTTTTTTAATCTGCAATGCTAGTGGTGTCAGTTAAGTATACATTACGCTGTGCTATAAGATCCATGTTGTTCTAGTTACTTTAATAAAATCCGATTGGGGTAAGTCTGCCTTTGATTTGAGTCGGTTTGGTGACTCATTCTTTCCCTTTTTAACGAGGGGTGAGTCGCAAGGGAAAATTTTGTACACTAGATTTCCTCTTGGACAGATTTCTCCAAGATTTCCTCAATTTCCCCAAGATTGCCTAGCACCTGTACATCAGATTTCCCCTGCGGCTCACCCCTCACTTTTTAACAGAAAAAATCTTCTATTGACAAGAACTTTAACCTAAAATTTAAATTAATCTACAGATGCCAGGGATATTTGGTGCAACTATCTTGTTGCCAACATATCACCAGGTTTTCATGGCCTACTGGCGTGTAGAATAAGTTATTGAATTTATAATACGTGCTATCATCCAAAATTGGCTAATTCTAGCAGAAACTGCATCAAGAGGCACTTTATTTGTTGATCACAGATCACTGATGGCTTTGAAAATGTCCATCCCACCGCGATTGACTTGGTCGACTGCATTATTTGATTGATGTTTGACTGACAGGTCGGCAAACATTAACCACATTGCAGTGAATCGTCGCTATGGAGTGCGCATTTTCAAAGTCCCCGACTGTACCTAATCCACCAACGTAAAATAAACTACATATCCATATGCGTACCTGTAAAATACCGTAGCTACTCCTACCAATATCATTGGAGGGAAGTAAAGGGTCCTCTATGCAGAGAAGACTGGGGCGATGTCCATCGATCATATCCTTTTGCATCTCCTCTTTGCTGATGTATCTACCGCCGTCTCGGATTCGAATACCAGTATGCATGTAATTAAACTTCCTGCCGTAAAGTTCGAAGAATTCTATAAGGAACACACCAAAATTGCCGCTCACAAAACTGTCCGGTCTCGGATGTAACTGTAGAAAACTAATACACATCAATATGAGACTGTAACTGGAGATGCCTCCCGTGAACACTTCATTTAAGTCTCTTTCTAATAGGAACTGTTTTAAAACATAAACTAATTTTGGTAACACTGGAAACTGATTGATGTAACTTTTTATCAGTTCGGCGGATTTTACACCGTTCGACATGTTGAACGAAATATCCACTTTGATTTCAGTTTTTTTGTCCGTTAATTTGACGATTGGAACGGACGCTTTATCGAGGACTTTTATGCTGTGCTCCTGGGCGACGCCGCTCTCCAGAAATTCTTGTTCCAACGTCTTAAGTGGCAGATTCGACCATTTGCCTGGAAAAAATTCACCTTAAAAACGTCTCATGGGTTCTTAAAACAGCCAAATTTTTAGTGTCTATTGACAGAAAACAAACTGTAGCAAAATAAAAAGCAATAGGAAAAGAAAATGTTAAAGATAAGTATTTATATGAAGATTTTCATATAGGAGTACCTGGGGGGCATTTCACACCCCAAAAATTTGTACACCACTGCCGAATTTTCAGGGCACTGCTGTAAATTTGTACACCACTGCCGATAGCCTAAAAATTCATAGACCACTGCCGAATTTGCTCAATTTTTGCAACCACTGCCTAACATTTCCCACTAACACTGCTGAAAATTTGTACACCACTGCCGACTGTGAAATTCCCCCCAGGAGTACCTATTACTGTTATATTAAATCAGTGTTTGAAATCTAATTTCTCGTGATATGCTTTTACTAAGCGATGCCCCCATGTTAGAAGTATTTGAAGGATTTGTCCAAAGCGTTTGATAGGGTGGACCATTGCATTTTGTTACGCAAATTGGAGTTTTTCGGCTTTTGTGACAGTCTCGTATATTTAGTTTGTTCACTGCTGAAGCAGCGATCACAAACTGTAGCGCATAATGGGTTTTCTTCTGCACCTCTTATTGTTAATACTGGTGTTGTACAGGGGTCTAATCTAGGCCCATTGCTTTTTATCTTATTTTTTAAATTATAAGCAGATGATTTAAAATTAGCTTGTATAATTAGATCTTACTATGATTGTTTGGTCATGCAGGACAATATAGATTATTTTGTTACTTGGTGCGAGAGAAATAAACTTGATGTAAATGTTAAAAAATGTAAAAAAATATCATTCACTAGGAAAGCGTCTGCAATAAATTTCTGTTACAATATAAATGGTCAACCTCTGGAAGTATATGGATTTGGGTGTACTTATGGACTCGTCACTGTCATTTGGTTCTCATATTGAGTCTTGTATGAAAACATTGGGATTTGTAATTGGAAACACAACGGATTTTGTTAATTTGGATTGTATTAAGTTGTCGTTCTACACGTTGGTACGTAGTAAGTTGGAATATTGCTGTGTAATTTGGGACCCAATGTATAAAAATACCTATATTTTAAGAAGTTTGGTCACTACTCCAGTTGGCATTGCGATCAAAACAGCATTACTAAGTATTGTCAACGAGAAATGTTTAAAATCTAAAAGGTGTGTAAATTCACTTGCATTTTTACAAAAAATTCTCCTGGGTGAAATTAATGCACCTGACTTGCTCAGTGAGATAAAACTTTTAGTTCCCAGGGCAAATATGAGAATTGCAATTACTTTTTTTTTACTATAGTGTTCCCAATACGTTTCATCATTATAACTGTCCGCTGTTGAGATGTTTCAGATTGTACAGGGTCTTTTTTTATTATTGTCCCACTTTTAAATTGGAATACCTCTTTTACTACTTGAGCTATTCGCCTGAAGTAAAAACAGGATGGTAGACCGTACTCCTAAGTTTTGTTCTGGAGCTTACTTTCAGCGATCACCGTCGGATCTTAAGCACTGCGGATGCAACTTGCTTTTTTTTAATGGGACACCCGGTATATTCTTGCACTGATCGATAGTGAATTTTCTTCTGATTTCATTGATATAGGGTAGTTGATATCTGGGGTTGAGTTTTCGAGAAAAAAAATTAAATTTGATATAATCGGACCATTAGAATCTACGAGAATGTCTAAATGAAAATGGCAATGATTTAGAAATTTTTAATTTGTAATGTTCTAAGGCGAATAAATCAGTTACCTACATTGTTACTATGATACTAAGGAAGGTTACAATTTTCTTAGAATACTCAGACCTTCACTACATAGCCATAAGTTATAAAAACCATCTATTTTCACGAATTTTTTTCTCGAAAACTATCAACCCCAGGTATCAACTACCCTATATAAATGAAATCAGAAGAAAATTCTCTATCGATCCGTATAAGAAGATACCGGGTGTCCCGTTTAAAAAAAAGCAACTTGCATCCACAGCGCTTAAGATCCGACGGTGATCGTTGGGAGTAAGGTCCAGAACAAAATTTGGGAGTACGATCTACCATCCTGTTTCTATTTCAGGCGAATATCTCAACTAATAAAGGAGATATGACAATTTAAAAGTAGGACAATAATAAAAAAAGACCCTGTACAATTGTTTACCAAATGATCTGTTTGATATCTTCAATTCTGTTCTGTCCAATAGTAGTATTAAGCGTAAATTTTTCGATAACTAACAAGTTTTTTTTGTTTTTGTGATTGCCTGTGCAATGTAAATTGTATTCTTTTGCCTTTTGAATCCATCATGGACATTCTTGTTCGTTGGAATAACCTTTATTACTATTTTTTTTTGCCAGTTACTTCAACACCACCAAAAGATATTAATTTATTACATAGTGCATCCACATTCCACAAGTTGCAGTGGCAATACTGTGGTGTTCTCTTCAAGTACAGTTGTTGACAAAAAAATTTTGGACGACAGATAATTTGAGTGGCAATTTATTGTAAGATCAGCTTTAGGGAATGTTAACCTCACCAAGCACGGATTTAAATACCCTCCTTGAAATAAAAATCAAAAAATCGACCTGTCCGAGCAAATTTTGACATATCCTTTCGTTCATGAGATAATTGAGGTCGAAGTTTTCCTGTTGACACCCTGTATTATACGTAGGTATCAGGCGTTATACAGGGTGTTTCCGGCATGAAATCACTAATTTTCCGGGGTGATTCTACATCAAATAATATGAAAAAGCTCATATAAACGTGTGCCCGGAAATCATTCCTGGCGTACGTCCCTCTGAATTCGATTTTTATTAAACAAATTAGAAAGTTTTTGCACACTATCTGACATCAATGGGCATCAGCATTAATCACATCATCTTACTTAATAATTTTCAGCATCCGTTCAGTTTTGTAATTAAAATTTTAAAACAAATGTAAGCCTCGGAAATGCGAATCTACTTTTCTCGAGAACGGTTGGTTTTCCTACGGTATTTCAACAAGAGAGGCTTTTTTATGTAACTTTAGTGAAGGAATCATATTCTTGTTGAAAAATAGCACAAAAAGAAATTTAGGTGGAGAAAGTTTATAAAAACTTTTTTCACATTTTTCGATGTAGAATCACCCCTGAAAATTAATGACTGCATACCTGATACACCTCATACAGTGAGGACCAACAGTCCCACCCTTGTAATAATTCTGGAACCCCTTTAAATTTGGAGTTTAGTTGGAAAATGATGCTGATTGTGACGTTTGTACATTATGTCAAATGCTAAAATAATTTTTGTTAGGTTAGATTCTCGTATGTAAATTCTCGAAATATTTTTTTGGGAATACGTATTTGGAAAACTTTAGGCGTCTTTGTTGACAGTTTAACCATTATTTGTAAGCGCCACTTCAAATTCGCAAAATATTGCGAAAATTCACGCATGAGAACTAAACTTTTGTTGGTAATTTTCTTGACTTACCTATAACAACCAAGTCTATATCGCTGGTTGGCAAGTAAAGGCCAGTTCTGTAAGACCCAAAAACTTCCACGATAGCTTCAGGCCATTTAGAAACTATTATTTTTTCGATCCTATGCACAACTTCGGCACGCATTTTGTGTTCAGTCTTGGTAGGCGACATGTATTGATAGAAATGTTCAATTTCTTGGTGTAAACTGAAAAAAAACGGCTTTAATCAATGGGTTGTTATTGTACAGGGTGTTAATTAATGGGTTCGCAAAAAATACGGGGTGATTCTTCGTCTTATATTATTATTATTTTAAGACCAAAACATGCGGCCGAAAATGCTTTATTGGGAAGTTGCGCCCCTTTAATGGAGTTCTCCAAAATTCACTATTTTTTGATTATCCAAACAATATAAATTATGCAATTTTGAAATTTGGAGGAAAGGCTATTAGTGTTACAAAAGGCCTTTTAAATTTTCTTTCCATATTTTTAGTAACATTATAGGCGTGTTCGTGATGACGTGATGACATCAGTCTAGTTAGGTGCACAACTCAGCAGAGGTCGTTGTTTGCAAATTTTTGCAGATTTCTGCAATATTACATCTCACTGGCAACTATTTTCATTCTATAACCATATATACAGGGTGAGTCAACAAGGTGACGGCGGTCCATAACTTCTGAACCCTTCCAGATAGGAAATCAATTCAAACGCCATTATGTACAACACCGCCAATTCTACATCCTAAAAATACTTTCAACTATACAGGCTGTCCCAAAACACTTGCAATGCATGGCAACTTCATTTTTTTAAATGGAACACCACCATTTTGATGACATATTCTGGATCACCTATAACATAGCTTTACATCGACATAAGACATTCCATGTTTTAAGGCTCTGTTCTAAAGTAATTAATTCTTTTTGAAAAATTTCGACCATTGCGGGTGCTTCTTAAAAAAAATCCTGAGAACTCAATTTTGTATCTAGAGAGCTGAGATTCGGTACGAACATGAAGGAAGGTCCATTCTATCTATCTAACATGATAACTATCATTATCACTATACAGGGTGTCAAAAATTCTGTGTCAAGTTTGGAAAATTTCAAATATGCAAAACTCCATTTTTTCAAATGGCACCCCCTGCTATTATTGTGCCATGGGGTTGGGATGTTGAATTACTTTATTTTTTATTAAGTATGTCCTATACCTAAAGTCAATACTTCAAAAGATATTCTTTGTCTTAATTATTTTATTGAAGATTATTACGATCTCAATTAAAGAATGCCATGGATTGTATGACAGTTACGATTAACCTTGTTTATTTACATAGTTACCAGACAGTTTGTCACATTTATTGACATACACAACCAGAAAGAATTCATTGACATGGTTTATTGCTTATGGTTGAAATTCATTGTGTATGTCAATAAATGTGACAAACTGTCTGGTAACTATGTAAATAAACAATATTAATCATAACTGTCATACAGTCCATGGCATGCTTTAATTGAGATCGTAATAATCTTCAATAAAATAAATAAGACAAAGAATATCTTTTGAAGTATTGACTTTAGGTATAGGACATACTTAATAAAAAATAAAGTACTTCAACAGCCGAACCCCATGGCACAATAATAGCAGGGGGTGCCATTTGAAAAAACGGAGTTTTGCATATTTGAAATTTTCCAAACTTGACACAGAATTTTTAACACCCTGTATAGTGATCATGATAGTTATCATGTCAGATAGCTTGAATAGACCTTCCTTTATACTCGTACCGAACCTCAGCTCTCTAGATACAAAATTGAGTTCTCGGGAATTTTTTTAAGAAGCACCCGCAATAGTCGAAATTTTTCAAAAAGAATTAATTACTTGAGAACAGAGCCTTAAACCATCGAATGTCTTATGTCGATGTAAAGCTATGTTATAGGTGATCCAGAATATGGCATCAAAATGGTGGTGTTCCATTTAAAAAAATCAAGTTGCCATGCGTTGCAAGTGTTTTGGGACAGCCTGTATAGTTGAAAGTATTTTTAGGAAGTAGAATTGGCGGTGTTGTACATAATGGCGTTTGAATTGATTCCCTATCTGGAAGGGTTCAGAAGTTATGGACCGCCGTCGCCTTGTTGACTCACCCTGTATAAGCTCACACGATCTGTCAAGGAACCTGCTGAGTCGTGCGCCTGACTTGGAATTACACCCTTAATCGAAAAAAGCGTAGAAATTCTTCTAATTTGCCCGCCCAGTGTCATTTACATAGAACCGTTGTACCCAACGGTATTACAAGGTCATTCACGAAGAGTGCCCATTAGACGTATCTCGAGAAGTTTTGGCGTCTTAGGGCTGATTTCATAGTAAAAATTAAAGGTCCTTTAAAGTCAAAGTCGATTTTAGAGGAGATTTTTACCAATCAGGAGCAGTCGTTTTGAAATGTTGCTATGCAAATATTTAAAATACACTTCAATTTTGATTATGAAATCGGCTCACCCGCGATTTCATAATAGAAAAATTATAGTCTTCTTTAACTATTTGCCTAGCAACATTTGACAACGGCTGCTCCTGAGTGGCTGAAATTCCCTTCACAATGGAAAACATTGTACAACTTTGGTGAAAAAATGCACTATCACTAGAAACACCCCACTGCACAGAAACATTTGATTTACACCTAACGCGTTTCAAACACAACGTACTCATTATCAAAGCTACGTTTAGTAGACCCTCCCTACGGAGATTTGTGGTTTTGAAGTCATATCTCAAAAACAGTCTTTTCTGCTGTCGAAATGTCAATGCTCCATCTCTTTCTTTGGTGAAGATATTAATTTTTAAGTATTATAGGGTACTATTGAATAATGTTACACCAAAATTGTCATAAATCAATGTAGAATCGGAAAATAGAATCCGTTGAAACCCCTGCATGCAGAAAACAACAGTTCTGGTTGGAAATATTAGGTTATGTTTAAATACAGGGTTGTTACAAAAATGAGTGTAGCATCGTAGGTGGCTTTGATGATTTGTTTTGATTTCTACATCTATAAATGCGTTAAACGTCAATTCTTTCGTTTTTAAAGCCACCTACGATGCGATGGTACAATAATTTGTAACAACCCTGTAGGTGAAAGCTGAAGCACTAAACGGGACGAGTGTCTGGCCTCTTTTATGAGATAAAAAAAAATTGTTGGTACTTACTGAAAAATGGGAGGTATAGGTATATTACGAGATGTAGTGTTTCGATCAGTTTCCTCATTATCCCCCATGAGACCTACTAAAGTGGCCTCTGTTGAAGTTTTAACGGAGTTCAGTCTACAATAAAAAAAATATGTTCACATTTAAAATCGCCTTAAAATCGAATGAAATCCGCGAATACGATTTTGTTTACATCTATGGAAACTTTTTGTGACTATTTCATTCTGGATTTGTTGTTTTTTAGCTATTTAATTTGGATCATAAAAAAATTGCATCTTCGCGATAAAACAGGCGGTGTTAAATGTTAAGCCTTCGTCGAGGGTGTCCTAGCACCCCTCATAGCACCAACCCATATACCTACATACAATTTTTTATCGGCCAATTATTTAGTTACACATTTCGTCAACCACTGACTCTTACTACTTTCTCTTATTGTCGATTGGCGGCTGTAATATTTATTAATTTGTTGTAAATGGCAATATCAGCACATTAAGTAACTTGTACTCTTTCTTCTCTTTAAACCAGGCCTAAAGATAACATCGGATTGTACGACCGACCCTAAGATACTAGTTTTGGAGCCCGTCTATAGACGATATTCACAAGGTCAACGCCATCTATTATCAGTAATGTTAAATGTAAATTGTATTCTGAATAATTTTGGGTTGGCCTAACTGATTGTACACTGTCACTTGTCAAATGTCACTTTTGCTGCACGTGTTTTCACGCTTTACACGCTAGTTCTCAGTGTAGCGTTAATGACACAATCCAAAAGGCAATAGAGCACTTAAAAAAAACAAAAGTTAGAGGCAGCTCATACCGCTTGATCGTTAAAAGGATAACCTAAAAGTTAGTAGTAGTCAGGAAAATATAAACTTGTTGGTTGGTATTGCATGGCATCGCAATACAGCTCTCAAAATGGCTTGCGCATGCCTGTAACTGACGTTGAATATTGTCTATACATAAATCTCGACAATCGTAAACTTAACATAGGCATCAGGTTACAGTCGGGGATTTTGAAAACGCCCACCGCAAGAATGAGATGTGAAGAGGTGGTTATGGAGATACAAAAAAGATCCTAAAAATTAGAAATTAGGGACAAGAAAGAGGCCAGAGATCTTGTCAATAGCAAAGCAGATTGCAGACGCATTTTTAGTGTTGAGATGAAATTCAATTTTAAAAACATTGAAGAGTTGTGATGGGAGCTCGGCTTGAACGAAAAAACAAAACAAAAAAAATGGGCAGCTACGGAAGCGGCTAGAACCTCCTCACTTGGTGAATGATCCTATAGACTGTTTCAGTCTCGGTTTCAATTTTTCAAAATATTTATTTTTTATTGCCAAAAGGGCACTAAGTTCGATTTTTTTTAGAAACAAAATTTGAAGACCTTTCATATGCTGATGAAAACCAATGGTGGTCATCTTTCAAATTTCATAGATGCAGATGACGCGCCAAAAAGGCACTTGCAATTGGCCGATGGCCACCAAAATTAAGTAAATTTGCCTACTTGCTATTTCTAACTTTTACTTCAAACCTTAAAGCGTTGAAAATCTCACTTAAAAAAATGAAGCACGGAATTCGTTAAAATGCATATATTTGCGGTAACTGAGAGTGACAGGCTACAATAATGTAGTCGTGGGTCGTGGGAGCCGATGATTCACATGCATTTCAGTAACTAATAATACGGAAGAATTTACGTGTAGTTGATAGGATCCATTCTTAAAGTGGACTTTAGCCGTTTAAAATAAAAGTATATACAGGATGGTTCGTTTTTCACTGCTCGCCATTCATTGGACCTCCTACAGCGTAAGAGATTCGGTTAAATTAGAGAAAAGTTGTTGTACCTATTGTCTAACTGTTGTTATGTATTTGTGACATAGTTCGTAATTATTGTTTAAGCAGGACTCGATGCAGGGTGACTTTTTTAAAACGCGCAATTTGATTTTTTTTGGAATTACAAAAGATATAAAGTCTTTGAAGAGTACCTACACCTAAATCCGTGCGTGCTAAAATTCGACAACGCACCTCCTAGTTAACACCAACGTAGAATTCTTGAAATCCATCAACCCCTTCAAGATTTACAGTAAAAATAATTATTTCTAGACCCAGACCCAGCTCATGTTCTTTTCTGTAATTTTTGATGAGTCGATGATGCATCACAAACGCCCCTAATGTAATTTACAATTTGGCCATAGAGGGCGCTGGAATTGAATGGATATCAAAAATTTTTACAGCATTGGACCAACATTCTTCATTGGTGGGGTTTAGAGGGTGTTGTAAAATTTCATTTTCACCATGCACGGATTTAGGTGTCGAATGTGTACATTTCATGTAGGTAAGTATGTAGAGTCGGGGACTTTGAAAATGCCCACCCCAAGGCGATGACTCACTTGGTCGACTGTTTCGCTGCAATTAGATTGATGTCCGTCTGACAGGTCGGCAAACATTAAGCATGTTGCAGCGATGCAGTCGACCAGGTGAATCGTGGCGGTGGGGTGGGCATTTTCAAAGTCACCGACTGCATTTATTTCAAGTTAATAAACATATTTATTTCTATTACTATTAAGAGTGCAAAAAAAAATTTGAAAGCAATTACTTGAAATTAAAAAATATTGACAAGTTATAATCAAAAGCCTTCTGATATGTAGAAGCGAGTGTAGAGGGAACCGGCAGTCCCGGGTAGTCCTTAACTTGTCATCGTTTTCTACTTAACTTACTATTATTATTATGAATTAACTTCTACACTTTAGTGCAGCAAATTATTTTACCTAATTGCGTTTTGAAAAGTTGGATTTTACACAATTAGGTAAAATGTTGTACGGAATACGTTATGAAAAGCCTAAAGTGTTTGACTCGCATAATGTTGCAAAACTCGCTATCGCTCGTTTTGGCAAATATTACGACTCGTCAAAAAATATAGGACTTTTTATAACTAATTACGTAAATAACTATAATAATATGCAATTTTTAATATCTAGTACTTATACGTAATCAAAAAATACAAGTATGGATTGACTTCGGAAAATATTTTATTTTAAATAACTATGGAAGAAAATACATGCAATTTCTAACTGCGGTATCCAGAGCACAACCTGCTCGAAGTAGATATTTTAAGAATCTCACGTTATTTCGAGAGGTCAACCACTACAGGGTGTCTCTTTTAAAGTGTCAGTTAGCGATATTTAGAGAATAGTTTTGAGCAATAAATTGACTCGTAAATTTGTGTGTAAATTTTCGTTTGGCTACTCAAAACGATTTTCTAAATATCGCTAACCGACACTTTAAAATAGACACCCTGTATAGGAAATATTTCGGCAATAACGGCTATTGTGGTAATGAAGGCAATTTTCGGCAATAACAGCAGTAACAGGCGATATTCGGGCAATACTGGGCAACAATAATAAGTAAGAAGTTGGGTAATATCGGCAGATGTCGGCATGGTTCGTCGATACGTGAAATACAAGTAAAGTTTTGACGAGAAAATTTAGGCAATTTTCAGTGGCTAAAAACTGATGAGAAGCAACAGGTAGGTAGAGAGACTTTTTTGTGGATTTTGGAGAGATGTCAGGTATTGGTCAGAGAAAGATGGCACATTCAACCCTTTTACAGTCCAAGAAAAGTGGTAGTTCTGTCAATAGTAAATGATTGAGATGTATATATATTTTTTATTGCCGGAACTGTCACTTTTTTTGGACTGAAAATTGTAGACGTTGAATCTGTCGGGTTTTTTCTAACCAACACTTAACAAATAATGTCTCTACCATCCCTTTCATTTCGTCACGTGTAGTACAATCTATTGCAAACTTTGCTTGTTCTGCCAAATAACTCAAATCTTGACAGTCTGTCAAGTCTACGGCAAATGAAAAACGTGTAAACAGCGAGATAAACGGTATAAATGTGGGCAATTTCGGCTATAAGTGAGGAATTTCGGCAATAAGTGGGCATTTATGGCAATTAGCAATAACGGGAATTTAGGCAATAAATAAACAATTTGGCTCGCAATTTGGGCAACACTTGTACATGATTTTGAGGAGTGGATGACCTCTCGTTATTTTGAATACTGACTAAACGGGCTTGATTCCAATAACCGGTCTAGGCGGCTCTCGAAACGACCAATAATTATTGTATTGAATGAACAAAAAAATTAAATCAGCTAATTTTAATAATTTTTTCTTTGATCACTAATATACAACGTGCCCATAAATGTTTATGTATCCACCCCACCCACCTTTGAAATAACCGAGAAATAACAATATTCTGGGTGTACCACATTCATGAACACTGACAGTTGACTGACAGTATGCCCCTCGGTATGCCCTATGACTTCGCCTATGGCTAATAGTTTTAGAATTTTTTGATACTCACAATTTGATTTCGGTCAATTTTTTGATACCGAGATTGAGCTGACAGTTGAGCGCGGGCATTACGACTAATATAAAACAAACCCTTATTTTTATTTTTTACCTCGTTGACGTTGTTGACTCAATAAGGTAAAAGAGAGGTTTTGTTTTATATTGGTCAACCAGGGGTTGCATACATTTCAGGCGTATTGCTGGCGCTCAATATTAATAATCAGGGTTTAGGGTCAATTTCATTCAGGTGAAAAAGTGTCAAAAGTTGTTACAAAAAATGTGTAATTTTAGTTGAGATTTCAGTCTTATTCTGGATGATATTGAAAAATTTTCAATATTGAAAACTTTTAAGACATCTCTGATTGGTGATCTATTCAATTTTTATGGCGACTCTCGAGGCGACTCTTGTTAAAATAGCGATTCCAATTGAAAACTCAAGCAACTACTTTGACCTGTTGCCGTCATTTTCAATTGAATTGGATATAATTTTTCAATTCCCCATGACAACACCTGTAAAAATTGATTCATATGTCTTAAAAGTTTTTTGTATATTTACAATCAAAGTCGTCCTTTTTTAATGAAAAATCGTGATGATAGCACCACTTTTTTTAACGATTTTAACATTTTTTCAAGTAAAGGGCTACCCAGTGTTGCCAATCATTACTCCCTCATATAGAAAAAAATATATTTTCCACTTTTTCGCGTATGGGGGGAATATACAAAAAAATTACGTGAACAACACGTAATGAAAGTATCTTTTACAAACATCAAACTCATGAAAAAAAGTATTACTTTCATTACTAGTTGTACAACTAACTATTTCAATATTGAAAAATGCACAAAAATCTGACGTTTAAATGCGCTATCAAAGCCACCTATGAAGTTACAATGATTCGGAACAACAGAATACCAATCTTTCAACATCTTAAATCACCAATAAATTGACGTTTATAAGAAAATTCTTGCACTAATTCATCCTTTGCAATTAAAACTATAATTATTCCTTATCAGGCACACTCGAATTCATCAGTTTCATTTTACACTGAATGAGTTCTTTAATTAGGCAATGCGTCCAGTGAAGTTTATTCATTAGCTGAGAAGGCTACACTATTTAAAATTTACGACTGAGGCGATTTTGTGGGTCAAAGTAGCAGAGTGTTCAATTGATAAAAAGGTTCTGGGAACACAACCATTTTTTAAATAACCAAAATTCAAACGAAATGTCAAAATGGACGCAACACAAGCGCCCTCTGCCGGTAGCAGTAACCAAAAAAGTCGAATTTTTAAGGAAAAAGCACGTTTCTTTCTAAAAATAAAGGCATTTCTTACCCTAGAATGCCCCTGGAATAGTTAAAATTCTCCCTTCTCCATGGACAGCCGCCAAATTCGCCGACTACCCTTTGTGGATGGCGGTTCATCAGTTTGGTGCTCGCGCGATTATCGCCCTTACGTCTCCGTTGCTGCTGCATGAAGTTCATAGTTTTGTCGATCTTGTTGTTCATGATTTGGGGGGTGAAACCGTTGGTGAAGGACTCTGTGTCACTGTCTATGTCTTTTATGTTCATACTCTCGATTTCCTTTTGGGTTTGCCAAATTCGCAGCCACAAGAGTTTAGCAGGACCTTCTTGCTCCGGTTGCAACCAAGATATCGAAGGATCCATTCAAACAACCACGGCCAGTTTATAAATTAACAACCATAGGGCTAATCTAATTTATTCCACAAATTTTAATTCAAAGACACGCCGCAGTCACACCTTCTACATATCACACGACCAAAAAACTGACAGGTTGCTTTGCTTCGCACGCGCTCGGCAGATAGCGGAACGGGGGACGAGTCGTGACGTCGCGCCAGTTTTAAAATTTCCTTCCCGGATCAAAAACAAACTAAGCAGGATTTTCTCCTCTTTCCTGTCTTCACCCTAACTGACGACCGCAAACCACGACAGGACTAAACGTCAATTTTTTGCCGTCAATCTTATGCCATCACAGAAACTGCTTAAAAAATTAATCGTTGAGAATTCCTGCAAAAAACGAGCCACTTTAGTCTTACCTTGGTTTGCCTGCTTTTGTGACTTGAAAATAAGAATTTCTTCTTGGAATTACGAGGTTTTATGGAAGTTGAGGTCCAAAATCAACACCCCTCCAAAAAAAAATCGAAAGGTTCAAAAAAAATGCAGCAGAGAAGCGGCTGGAACCTCCCCATCGCGTGGATCTTTGTATTCTGTGTAGATAGTAGTCAATTCAACAGAATTTTTTTTATCCTTATCGTCTGTAATTTCGCAATTTTCTGACAAATACCGACATCACCTCGTACATCACCCATCACATTTGACAATATGTTCCTTTTAAGGTTAATCTTTTGCCAAATTTTTGACAATAACTGCCACTTTATGTCATCCACTGTCAGCCTGCTCCCTTTTAATGAGAAAGAATTTTTTCTCTATTTTCCATTGAAATGGCAGAAATTGTAAGTACATTTTTAGAACCAGAATTTGATCGTCTTTCTAAAGGCGACATAAAAAAGGAGGCCTTGTATTTAAAATTTTAAGTTGATATGCTTAAATGGCAGTTCCCGTGGGCCAATTGCTCCCAAAAGCCTTTCAGGTCTTCAACGGATCACCTAATCTCCATGTACCAAATTTCAGCCAAATCGATTCAGTAATTTGGGCTATAATGTGTTTTTACTGTTATTATAAAATTTCGATTTTTTGAACCAAACAGCGCTAAATGCGAATTAATTTTGCCCTATTTAAAACCAAAATTTGAAGACCCTTCTGATGGTGACAATAAATCTTTCAAAAACTTGTTTTTAATGGTTAAATGATTGAGTAATTTTAAATTTGGAAATTGGTGTGCCAAAAGGACACTTTCCGTGAGTCGATGGAATTCAAAATTTGTTCAGCTTTTCGAGGTGTAATACAATCCCTATGTGCAAAATTTCAGTCAAATCGATTCAGGGGCTTGGGCTGTACCGCGATTTTAAAGTCTGATAAAAATCAATTTTTTTTTAATTTTTGGTCAAAAGGGCACTAAGAATGAATACATTTTTAGAAGCAGAATTTGAAGGTCTTTCTTATGGTGACGTGAAAAATGGGGGTTTGCATTTAAAATTTAAAAGTTGATGTGCCAAAATGGCATTTCCGGTTGCACGATTGGCTCCAAAAGCTTTTCAGATCTAAGTTGGGTTATGAGATGCCTACGTACCAAATTGCAGCCAAATCGGCCCAGTAGTTTTGGCTGTGGCGTGTTTACAAACGTACGTACGAACGTACGTACGTACGAACATACACACAGACACATTTTAAAAACCACTTTTCTGGGTTCCTGAGACCTCAAAACGTGGAGATCTGGTGCTATCTCAAATTCGAAAATTTTAGTGATTGCAGTAACCTCCCATTTTTTTAAAATTGTGATGGGTTTGGGGAGGTTAAAATATCAAAAAGTCACCATTATAGGTAACCTCGTAGGTAACATACCTACACCATTATTATTTTATTAGGTATATAGGTATTAACCACACATACAGGATGGTTATTCCTTTTTCACTGCTCACCATTGGCATCTCCTAAATGGCAAGAGTTACGGAATCGGATAAATTAAAAGCAAGTTGCGCTATTTTTTGCGGTAATTGAGAAATCTGAAGAATCTTGATTCATTCCTGAGCTATTCCGAAAAATCTGAAATTTGCAATTTTAAATTAAAATTAATATCTCCCTAACGATTGATGCTATTTAAATGAAATTTGGAGCTTTTATATTTTTGACAATACTCTGTCAATCAAATGGCATCGACAGAAATTTTCTAGGCCTACTAGATTTTGAGCAATGACGATCAACTTTCGATTTTCTTATGACCACCATGTTGAATTTTGGCACCATCCGACATAGGTACAAAAAAATTTATGCTTCTCAAAAATGTACTTTTTTGAAAAAAGATGTTAAAGCTTGAGTCAGACGATTTCAAAATCTATTTTATTGAATTTTCATTTCAAACTAAACGTCCAAAGTTGATGTAGTATTTTATACCTCATTTCAAAAAGTTTTATACTGATTTTATGAATTCATCGTAACAGATAGAATTTTGACGATTTTTCGAAAAAGTCCATATTGATTACATTTTTGAAAAGCTATTTCTTTTCTGAATCCCATGGTATCAAAATTCAATATGGCGGCCATAAGAGAATCAAAAGTTGACTGCATTGCTCTAAACCTAGAATTCCTAAAAAATTCTGTAGATGCCATTCGATTGACAGCTGTCAAAAATATAAATTTCCAAGTTTCATTTAAATAACATCAATCGTTAGGGGAGATATTAATTTTTATTTGAAATCACAAATTTCAGATTTTTCGGATTAACTTAGGAACAAATCAAGATATCGGGGAATTCTCTCCAGATTAATCACATCAGAGAAATAGCGCAACTTTTCTCTAATTTAACCAACTCCGTATCTCTTACCGTTTAGGAGATATGCCAATGGTGAGCAGTAAAAAAGGAACCAGCCTGTATACAGCCCGTCTGCCCTAAGCTGAATTATACGAAGGCGTAGAACGGACACGGGTAAAAAAATTTTAAATTTCGACTTCTAACTGGAAATTTGGACTTGCAACACGAAATTTCGTCTTCAAACACGAAATTTCGACTTTGTACACGAAATTTCGACTTCGAACTCGAAATTGAATCTACTGCGCAAGTCCTACTTCCTAACTCGAAAATTTTATTAATGCGCATGTGCGAAGTTCGAACGGCGCAAGCGTCGCTAAACAGATGGTACACGGCACCCTGCACGGCACACAAACAGACCACAGCCCATCTGATGTGCGACGCTTGCGCCGTTCGAACTTCGCACATGCGCATTAATAAAATTTTCGAGTTAGGAATAGGAAGTAGGACTTGCGCAGTAGATTCAATTTCGAGTCGAAATTTCGTGTTGCAGGTCGAAATTTCGTGTTCAAAGTCGAAATTTCGAGTTCGAAGTAGAAATTTTCGAGTTCAAACTCGAAAATGTGAAAATTTTTTACCCGTGTCCGTTCTACGCCTTCGTAGAATTAAGCACTAAAGTACAGGTAAATATTTATGTTGTTGTTTTCGCTAGATCGCCGCCGTTGAAATTTAGTGCTTCCCCTTAGAGCGGACGGGGTGTACATACCTAGATATACCTATACGTATATGTACAGTCGAGAAACTAAATAATGCACTTTTTGTAGATCTGTTGGCCGGATAACTCTTTATCTGCACCCGATCCGAAGTTTTTTGACCTACCAACACAACCGCCAACTGGTGCCGTTCCTAATATCAGATAGAAACCCCCACTATCGATGGCGGTGTCCCAAATTCTGGTGCGTAACGCTCAAGACCCGAGTGCATGACTTACTTTCTCGACGGTACGTAATATTTAACTAAAAAAAAAAGTGTTAAAGTGTTACTTTTGGGAAGCTGGAAAAGATCCAAACTTACAGACGCCTGGGGCCCAATTCTCGAATCGTTCGAAACTGTTTCGTATGCGATATGTTACTACAGTTCATTCGCGAGACTTAGCCCGATGAGCGAGCGGCTGCAGTTATCAACGCCATGACCGTCGTCTGTAACAATCGATGCTTGGTATTTCCACCAAGGCTGGCGGAACCAGGCGGAGAAGCCTATACAAAATTCAACTTTCATTTATGTATTAGGGGTACCCCAGATTAATCCACAACAAAATTCCTTTTTTTAACTTAAGATTGACTTACCCCAATGATGCATTAATTAACATAAAAGCTTGGTGTTTAATTTGCCTCCTTATGTGCGTATACTGAAAATAAAACGTAGTTAGCTATTATCCAAATTAAAAAGATAACGGTAGGTAAGCATTTCTGAAAATTTGACTCATTATCCTACCCCTCTTACCTGTTTTCCTAGTAACCCAAAATTGAATTCAGGTCTCTGTCCTAATGGACATTGTAATTACTTTACCTATTTATCGTTTCATAGAAATGCATCATGGGATTATATTGGCTTTAAATATCAGCTCATTGGGCATATAAAAATGCAGCATTTCTGAAATTTTATTTCAGTTAATTTTGAACGCAGTACCAAAATGCCTCGTAAAGTTTTAAACGTTGATGAACTGATTGTTAACTTAGTAGAATATTACCGCCTTACACCTATAATTGTGTAGTGGAGAGTACAACCGTGCCACAATGACGCTTCAACGAACGTCGAACGTCCACTTTACTTTCTCCCTCAGATAAACGAGTCGGAGTGAGACATAGCGTGCGACAAGATTAGGGCGCTACGCTCAAACTTTGTCGGTCTACGTGCAACAATGCGGACAGAGACGGCTTTCAAGACGTATGTGTTTTATAACCAGTTACGATCGACTCCTCCGGGGTTAGCCCTTTGTCTGGTAGGTATACAAATAGTATCGTCACTATGTACTTCTGCTATTTACTTATTCGTCAACAAATAAAGCAACCCGCCGCCGCCGCGGCCGGAACCGTATACCGGAACCCTTTTTATTTCGTGGACCTATGGAGTATCAATTAACCCTGATTTTTGCAGTACCGGAACCCAACAAGAACCCTTTTAATTGTCGGGGTCCCAACAACAATTTCTAACAAAGCATTATTCCTGATCATTTTTAACCTCCCCCCTTAAGACTAATAAAAATCGAAAATTTAGATAAAGGCAGGGAACGCGAGAAAAAATTAGTTTTCGCCGAAAAAAAATTCCGGTAAAAACAATTCTTTTTCTCTAGGTAAAATTCAAAAAAAAATTGTTTCCCCGTGATTTCATTTTAGTCCCAAACGGCGTCTCATAAAAAAACATGATCGAGCAGTATTATCGAGCAGATGTTGCAGTTAAAAAGATTTGTAAAATCCAGTCGCATATTAACGAAAGCGGGGGTTGTGTGTCTCAGGCTTTTTTTCTGTTGGTTTGTAAACGGGATTTCAGTTCTGTCAAAATTCCTGTCATGGACAATGTTTTGACGGATGTGGAATCCCGTTTACAAACCAACAGAAACAAAGCCTGAGACACAACCCCCGCTTTCGTTAATATGCGACGGGATTTTACAAATCATTCGCGAATGCTGAAATCGCTTTATCCCTCTAAATTATTTAACAAGAAAAGGTACCTACTAAATTTAATTGGGCAGAAGATTGTCAAAAGGCTTTAGATAATTGCGGATTGCGGAATATGTATTTCTCAGTCCAACTTTTTGTTGATCATATTAGAACCGTTAGGCGTTGCTACTCTAATTAAGTGCCCAAGCGCAAAAAATAAGATAATATTATTCTCAATTAATTCTGTGTGAAAATGTAAATTTTTAGTGATATTCTATAAATTATAAAACGTGGAGGACTCTACTATTGCTTCAAAAGGAGTTGTTTGAGGCCCAGATGCTTAGGCTTAGAAATCAAGCAAGCTGCAATCTCGATTCAATTTGAAACAATTTTGTAAAAAATGTCTTTCTCTGGATCTAGAAGCAGAATTTGTCGCTTTAAACTTACTAAATGCCACACATTCTTCAAAATATTCTTTTTTGCAATAGACAGCGTTGCCAAATGGTTAAGAACAGGGCCTGCAACTAATTTAGTTATTTCCTATTTACACTATTGATATTGGTGTTACTGACGTTTGATCAGTGGCTCCAAATTAGCTCCAAAAATGTGGCATTCCTTGTGCTATGCAACGCTAAATACACCTGCGTGTGATCTCGGTTGCATAGGTTTCATCAATAATTATATTACTTTTGTTGAGCCTGTAGTCCAGGCTAAAATAGACCAAAAAAAGCAGCCAGTGAAGCGACAGGAACCTCCCCAAATAATTCTACCACCTCAAATTAGTCATTTTATGATACACCTTTGGATTATATTTTCACTCTTTTTAACTTTTGAACTCTCTTTACAATGGATGTTATGAATAAACGGTAGGTAACCGACCTTTTCCTTATAGTTCTACCCCTACCTTATGTAAGAAAAACTTGTATTTCTATCTCTGAGCATCTTGTAACACTTTATTCATTCCACCCAATATATTTCAACTCCTTAACATTTTGCAAAATAGGTTTATTTTCCGTGTTATTTTGTTCATTTTCTCATTGCAGACGCTGTAAAGGGTCATTTCAGGTTCTTCATCCCATTTCATCCCAGTTTTTTAATACTGTAAAACAATTTTTCCACAACTCGCCTTTTTGTGCGTCTGCGGTGGCACTATACTAATAGGTGCAGATTGATAAAATCTGCATCCGATTCTACCAGTAAATCTATATGCGGCCCCTACTTACCCATCAATGTGATAATAAAGATCTACATCAGGGATAGGTACACATCGCTTTGATGTAGGGTCAAGTCTTGTAAAAACGAGACATTTACAACTTTTGACTTTTGACCATCATAAAATTAGAGCAGATTCTTAGTTTTTGATACAAATACTGATTCTTTTGGATGTAGAATATTTGGACGTTCTTGATTTCTACTGTTTATAACGTAAAAGCAGACACGATACTCTGGGTCTAAAAACAAGATATACAAATATCCCATCTGCCCCCGAGGTCTGCCCTAAAAGTTAGCTTAAACAGGACAAAAACAAGATAAGGCGGGTTAAAAATGCGACACATTGCAATAAAAGTGACTGGAGCCCTTTATTTCAAGAAAAAAAGTAATTACCAGAACAAAAGCCTAACGCATATTTATTTAGAGCAAGTCGACTACATAACTCCTGTAGAGAAATATAAAAGGACATACACAGAAACTCCTCTGTTGGACCAACACTTCAATAAGGTAGTTAGTTTATATGTCTTTACAACGATTTGAACAAAAAAAATTGACTATATAGTTGACATTTTATTTGGGTAAGTAGGTAGCTACTTCACCATTTTTAACTAAAAGTAACGCCCAGTGGTCACGTCCTCTTCATCGTAAAGTCGTTTTTTTGCTATACCTATAAATATAAGCCTCTTTGGCATAGTAAATTCTGGATTTTACGATAGTCTCGTTTTTTACTCAGCATGTCTCATTTTTACCCTTTTCACTGTCTCGTTTTTGTTCTTTCACTTCATGCACGTCCAAGAATTTTTATTATTATTTTTTGTAATGCTAACCTGAATTATTTTAATATTCATACAAAAAGGCTAGTCGTGGGCAACAGTTCAATATTTTTTAGCGCATTTAAAGCCTTAGCTAAACATGAAATATTTTGATGTCTTTTTACACCACCAATTCAGTTGTATTGTTTTTGCAGCAATTATTGCACTACATCTTTCGGTGGCTTTTTATTTTGGTTGTGGGGAGGTTAAAAATATTGTTCATCCTCAATAATATCTTCATCATCTTCAACAATAAAGCTTCATTTACATCAATTTTTTTAAATGACGTAAGATTGACGTTTGAAATTTTATGACCGGAACTGTACTGATAGGTAAAATAAATCGTAAAAATTTAAAAGTACCTAAGTACTAAGACTGAATGAATATCTTTATTGATATAATTATACAATTTTGGTTTTTTTATAAATAACAAAATAACAATAATTAGAAATGATATTTATACCATATATTAAAAGACTCTTGTGGCCTACTTACAATTATTAACATACTTATCTTCGAGGTTATAAATTAACAAAAGTAAAACATAATCTGCAAGTAACAATTCAATGACTGGTTTCAATAACATTATACATACACAATTTTGCTTTTATAATAAATAATTGTACATATATCTTAATTAAAAAAATAAATTATTTATACCTTTTTTAAATCAGTACATCGACCATGAAGTCGTTACAGGAAACAAGCAAGGAAAAGTATTAACTATGAACATTGGAGAAAAAAACACTACCGCATAATCACATTTTCAAAAAAATCTTTACCTTCCCTCGAAGAAGAGTGTCGTTTGAAGGGATTCCAGTTTAATCTTTTACTACTATTATGTTGAGCCATTGAACCAGAAGGACTAGACATTCCACTCGATACACCAGAACTGCTACTGTTTGTTGAAATCGATCCTTTTGTCGATTTTGTGTTACTAGTAGGCTGCAAGAAACCGGCAAATAAATATTAAAGTAAAACTTCTGAACTTCTCACTTTTAAATAATTCCTATCCATGGGCGTAACTAGTTTAAGGCCCAAAGAATCGCCAGCATTTTTTATTAAAGAAACGACTTCGTCATGTGAGGACCACTTAACGTCTTTCTCACCAATAGCCGCTATAAAGTCTCCTTCTCTGACACCGCCACACTAAAATAAAATGGTAAATAAACATCTTCAATCATATTCTTCAAGTATTACCTCAGCAAGAGATTTTGGTTCTACGATGGCCACAATAACGGGCGCATCTCCCCTCACTGAAAAACCAAACCCCTCCGATATTCTTCCTTTGTGCAGTTGAACTAGTCTTGGAGCTGTCCAGTGTCTTTTGGCCGAAAATATGGCGATAGGGCCAAGCCCTCTAAACAAGTCCGTAACGCGATACTGGGCAAAATCTGGAGGTGTTAACGATAACTGGAATTTGGTTGCAGCTAAAAGCATACCCTTATTGTTTTCAATTGAATATTATACGGGTATTTTATTACCTTGGACTTGCGCGGGATCTAAAACATCGGCAAATTCATCTTCATTTTCGTTACTGGTGTAGGCTTGAAGGGCAGTTTTATGAACATTTCTTAAAACTGCGACAAGAGCTTGTTTCCCTCGTAATTCCCTGCACATTCTATGGAGCCTTTGACTTTCTTCGAATAGAACTAGCGATTCCCTCAAATGGGCCCTTCCTATAATAAAATAAATTCGCTGTATTTTTTTACTCTGACGGAAGAGGGGACATCCAGAATAAATTGCACTAAATAAATAAATAAAGTTTATTGTTTCTCAGGAAATACATCCTATAACAATGGGTTGAATTGCGTGAATTAATTACATAACTGAATTAGCTCATGTGTACAAAAAAGAAAAAAGAAAAGACAAAAAGAATGAAAAACTATTCGTTGAGCAGAAAAGAGCGAAGCCTTAAAACGGGTAAGATTGTTAAGCGCATTGATCAATGTTTCTAAATGGCAATAATTTTTTAGGTACAGCAAAAGCACCCACTGTGAGCTGTATTGGTACTTTTTTACAGAAAATTAAACATTTCGTTGTTCTACAGATATTAAACTCTTTCAAATAGACTCGTTTGGTCAAGGCTTCGTCATTACTTCCGGACACTCGCATTATTGTCCAAACTGTCCATTGTTTCCGGCTGGTTGTGTAACAATTAGTTTTTATATGATTGGTATTGAAGAACGGGTGCCTTTGCTGCACCTTACGATTCGTTCTATAGATTGACAATTGACGTCAAATCCCTCATTCGACAGAGTACAAAACATTATGCTTTTTGACGTCCTAAAAATAATGGTTAAACTACGAGTCAAAGTGGTAGATTTTTAACCTCCCCCTTTAAAAATAAAAAGGGGAGGTCATACTGCAATTGGAATGGAAAAATTTGCTCGCGATGTTTTAGGCAAATATAAAAATGTCAATTTATTTTAATATAACCATATTTGTAAGTAATTAACCATGTGTATAGATCGTTTTAATTGTAAATTTCAGTAACAAGTTGCCTGATGATGGTTCGTTAACATACAACCGAAATATATATATAGCAACAAGTTAAAAGCTTTAATTTTTGAGGGAAAAGGACCCAAAACGTACCCGTGGCAATGAATAACAATCATTTTACCCCTCAACCACTTCGGATCCCTAAGAATTTAAATATAAAAATGTTAGAAAATTTCTCTCCGGGAGTTGATCATTGAGTGACTATAGTGAGTTGGGAATAATGGTTGAACTACGAGTCAAAGTGGTAGATTTTTAACCTCCCCCTTTAAAAATAAAAAAGGGAGGTTACTGCAATTGGTGGGAAAAATTTAATCGTGATGTTTTAGGCAAATACATATTAAATTGTTACAAAATTTCTCTCCGGGAGTTGATCATTGAGTGACAAGTGAGTTGGGTTATAATTATACCAAGATATGTACCTACAGTTTAGAATTTCCGAACACTTTCCTGTACAAATCTGGTAACCGTATCCTTTTTAAAATCTGTTTAAACATTTACTTCGCATATATTTTTATTTTTGCAAATTTTTGATTAGTTTTATTGAATGTCAGTTGCTATTGTTTCTTAGTATTATCCAGGGGTGCGTTTGTGAAAGATTATATTGTAATGTGACAGCAAAGTACCTAACGTAATTTGCCCGAACCGAAATTATTGAGCTGAAACTTTAATTTATTTGCTATTTGAAACAGGTTATGTATCGATGTTCTTGACAGTCTTAGTGCCGTAGCAGTATGCGAGGCACTCGTCTACTCTGTCCGAGCGATAACTTGAGAACGCATTGAGATATCGAACTTGGTGTACAGTTGCGTATCCTGAAATACTCGGCGGAGATTGCTTTTGTGCCACATCGGATCAATGGGTGGGCGTGAGAATTAGGGGTGAAAAACCGAAAAATTATTAATTGCAATAACTCCAGAACTAGTGGAGGTATCTTGCTGATATGTACATTCGACCTTCAAGTCTGCTGAAGGTGAAGGGGTGTCAAATTTCGGGGAAGCTATTTGAAACTCAACGTACACACATCGGTGATGCATTTTTCGCAAAATCGAACTGATGTGGAAATTAGGGGTTGCAACTCGAAATTCTGCTTAATTAGTATCGGTTGAAATTGGCGTCATTCGATAGCTTTTCGATAATGATTCAAAAAAGGTGTTATTAATATTTTGCGAAAAACCACCCATAACATGCGAAACACAAAAACCCGAGAACTCAAAAACTACGCAACACTTTGGTGTGTTCATTTTTAGTGACACTGTTAAGCGGATGGACAAATTTTCACTAAGTTCTAACAAGGGGGATTAAACTTAAGGGTTGAAACTGGAAATTTCTTCAAATTTATGAACAACCGAAGTCAGTAAATGCGCAAGTAGTTATGTAACACCGGAGAAAAACTCACCTCTGTAAATCATAAAGGGGTGAAATCGTGAGGGGTTGAAAACATGAATCTATAAATCGCCGCAATTTTTGAACGAAATGGTTTAGGGTAGTGAAATTGAAAACACAACTTTCTTTAGAGCATGTGGGAGGTGGTGAAAGGGGGGATTGGAGTGTAGGGGTTTAAACGTTCATGAAGTCCTGTAATCTGACACAGAGAAGCAATATTAGGATCTTCTGTGAAACTGTGAGAGGTCTTACACATTGCATCTTCGAGAAAGAAGGAGTGAATTTTAAGAGAAATTTATCGAAAGGGATGAAATTCTGGGGTGGAAACTGGAATTTTCACTGAATAATGTAGGGTTGAAATTAATAGGTACCTACCATTAGAGAGCTTTCTATTAGGGCTGTGCGATACTGAGATTTGTATATCGATTATCCATATTACAAATCGTGTCGATATCTCGATATATCGATAGTTTTGTATCCATATTTCGCGAATTTATCGGCAATTATCGGTGAATTTGTGTAACGATAACCATGCCGATACATCATATCGATGACTTATCGATATATCGACTAATTGATACACCGGTATATCGATTAATTATCGGCGGGCCTACTTTCTATTGATGGTACAAAAAAAGATTTAATCATTCGCGAAAAGCGACCCAAAAACTGCTTAACGTATCCAGGCGTGTTAATTTTCAGTGACACTGTAGGCGGATGGACAAATTTTCAGTAAGATCTAACAAGGGGGATGAAATTTAAGGGTTGAAACTGGAAATTTTTTCATGTAAGTGGTGGAATTAAATTATTGGGTTCGATAGATTACGGCCAACCATTAAAAAAAAGTCTTATGAGTAGAGACCGGATAGTTAGGCAAAATGAAACTGCAAAATAGGCAAAATAAAACCCTATTTTAGGCATTATAAAACTGCCAATTTAGGCAACAAAATAGGCAAAAACAAAAGCAAAAATTTATTTTATTATTATTATTATTATTTTATTTATTTACAATTTCAGCTGCATACAAGCAGTCTCTCTGTTTTCGTTTTTGAGGTTGTTTCTTCTTTCGGTCGAGACGTCCTTGTACAGTCAGGAGATAAAGTCTTGGCCCTCGACCGCGAACAATGTCGACAGATTCTTAGAAAAGACACTCAAAATAGGTTTGTAAAGGCTTGTATCCCACTCGAGTCGTTTTAATAAAGAGGTTTTCACGTTCAATTTTAATATTTTTGATAAGGGTAGTGTGAATTTATCCACATTGTGAGCGGTCTAGGGCCAAAACTTTATCTCCTGAGTGTACCGAGAAAAAGATCGCTGTACATCCACTGACGTCACAGGTGCATATTTCAATGATTTCATTATAAGGGGCCCAAAATTTGAATCGACGCCTGCACGGCCTTCATGAATTTCAGCCACCATTTGCAATTTTTCAAGGCAGGATAGTTGTTGCTCAAAATCCGAGGGGTTGACAACTGGGTCAAAATCTGTACACCAAAACTTCCATAATTTCAAAAAAATTTCCAGAAAATGTCCAAAATCATGTAAAAATTTCCAAAATTCCTGAAAAAAATTGTACAAATTTCTCATGCTTGTACACCAAAAAGTTGTCAACCCCTCGTCAAAATCTACTTAAACTTGGTTTGCACCGACTTGCCCAGGTGCGTCAGAAACACACTTTTTTACTTGCCCAAGAATTTGTAAATTCTCCAAGAAGGTCAATCCTCTGATGGTTTCCAACTTCTCGAATTTAAAATTGAAAATTTTTATTTAAAAGCAACCCTAGGTAGATACCTGCTCTAATCGCATAATTAGGATAATGTGTTTTGCTGAAAGTCCCAATAATAATGGGAAATAATGATTTGCTGATACCTAATGGGCCATTATCAAGAAATCATTATCCCGGATTTGCATTTCTAAGAAGAAAATTTATGTTGGTAATGAGCTTTTAGGCAAATTCAAGGAAATTATTGTCAAATTAGGCATGATAAGCAGAATATATGATTTTAGGCAAAATAAGACAAAAAACAGCATTTTAGGCAAAAGGCAAAATAGGCAGGCACCAGGTATTTACCTAACTATCCGGTCTCTACTTATGAGTCTTCAACCTAAAACCAACCTCTAGGCTACTAACAACCCCTAAGTACTAGCAAGCGGGGTAAATATACGTTTTATTTATTTTTTCGGGCTTTTTTGTGATTTTTCGGTAATTCAAAGTCATTTTCGTACATACACCAGAAATCTATCCAAAGATCATTGTATAATGTGAATCCATTCAATTGTCGCCGGAAGTCCATAATAGATGTAAGCCCTTCCCACTTTTTATCTTTTACAATAACTGTTTGAGGTAATCGGGCTTATTATTTGATTTTCAGCGATTGGTATTCAAACGAAACGATAATAATAAATAAACCCGAAAATTATAAATTTCCTTGATACGTATTTGTCATTGAAAAGATCGTTACATACATCAGGCACTAAAAGGCGCGCACTTTAACCTCTTGATAATGATATCAGTAAATAAATGTACCTATGGATATGTTTGCTGTAGTTTATAGGGATTCAGAAGCGGACTCCAAAATTATTTCATTATTGATATCAGGGAATTTTATAATAGTAAGATGATTTACAATTGGAAACGTTTATTTAACAAGCCTAGCAAAATTTAAAATTAATCCTTATGGTTTTGGAGCAATTTTTTTAGAAACATGTATCATACTATTCATACTTGACCGGAAGTGCATTCACGGCCACCCTAGACTTTCAAAAACATCGAGGAAATCGGTGAAAAATAGAGATTTTCGAAAAACGAAAAACACGTCTACTTTAATTTTTTAAAGCAAATTCATCTGCCCATTGACATCTTCTTTTTCTTTACTTTTTGAGATTTTGACAAATTATGAGGTAAGAGAAAATTTGATAGAAATAAGAGAATTCAAAAAATGAAATTGCTCAGGTTTTGCATCAAAAAAACTTGACGTGTTTTTGCGTTTTTCATATTTTTTTCAATGTTGTTCAATATTTCATAAATTTCTTCTATGTCTTTGAAAATCTAGGGTGGCCGTGACTGCACTTCCGATCACGTAAGATACAAACAAAGTTATGGCCATTTCCGGGTAAAGCGGTAGCGGAAAAAATTCCCTCAACATACGCGCAAGTGTCCGGGCTCCGTGCGGGATTGGCCAGCTTTTACTTCAATTCAATATCTTTATTACATCCAAAGATATTCAAGGTGGTAAGTTTTACAAATAACACCCTGTATATCATGCGAGCCTTTTGTACATTCTCAGTTGGTCCTGAAATAATAACTCACATGTCTAGATACCTATAAGTACCATTGTTATGTAATGTCACTTATTACCAACAATAACCAACCAAAGTATCTAAACTGGTCCATGGTGCCATGCTATCTACGACCTGCGAGATTTGATTCCATGTCTAACTGAGAATGGAAATTTAAAGAATCACTCGTTATAATAATGCAGGTACGTAAGGAAAAGAAAACTGAACAGAACCTACCTAACAATCTCCTTTCTATGTCATCCTTGGGTAATCGAATATCAAGTCGCATGGATTCGATTTCACCGTGAAGAAACTGCAGCGTATCCTTAGTAGCGGCGGACATTTGTGAGGCATCCTTATGTAAAACCCCGGAAGCTACATAGAAATGAGCCATTCCTACGTAGAATTCTTTTTTAACTTGGACGAGTGAAATCCAGCTGTAAGGCACGTAGTCGTGGACGGACTCGTGAACAATGATTTGACTGACATGCCTGTAACAGTCAGCTAAATGAGCCGCCTCTTGAGCCAGATCCAGGCAAACATCGACAGGGCGATTTTCTTTGGACTGTAGATCTAGTTTTTCCAAAAGACATTCTCTGGCTTGGGCCTTGATTGAAAACAAAAAATTTTGAACTCTGTCCAAAACACTATCACTAAAAACACCCCACTACATCGAAACACTTGATTTTCACTGCTGACGCGTTTCGAACACAATGTGCTCATCATCAAAGCCGAAGCTAAACAACCCTACCTGCCGGAAAACTGAAATATTTATAGGCCCACCCGCGTAGCTCCACCCCTCGGCAGTGAAAGTTAGACCAATCACAGGTCGAGAAATGGTCACGCGTGGGTGAACACGTATAAATGTAACAGGTCCTCCCTAAAGTAACATAAACAGAGATGAATATGGGATCGGGCCTGTATCAGCGTTCATAAGCCTATCTCTAGGCTTATAAATGACGATACTTTCCATTGCATCTAGCATCTGCACCTTATTAACGCTACAAATAAACTTAATATTATCACTTATTCTATTGTCATTGTGTAAAGCATGTAGGGCAACACTGGATTTCTCACTTCTGCCATATTTAAGGAGGGCTAAGTGCTCCTTAAATCTGGTGTTGAGAGACCTTCGTGTTTGACCTACATACTTTAGATCACAATTTTGACAATTGATTTCGTATAATGCCAGATTTTTCGCTATTTAATACTTTATCTTTCAGGTTGCCTAAAAGGTTTCTCAGTTTGTTTTCAGATCTGAGAACTGTCCTTAAATTTTGTTGGGCAACAAACTTTGTCAAATCTCTTGTCAACTGAGGTTCAAAAGGTAATGCGACAAATTTTAACTCCTGTTTTTGTTCTTCAGAATGAAAATTCGTGGCATTTAACACTTGCTGTTTGAATTTTAACTTCCTAATGATGTTAGCTATGTCCTATAATAGGTTCAATGACCATAGAATAAGTAATAATATTAAGTTAGTTTGTTTGGATATAAGTCTAGAAGGCTTATTTCACCCCCGCGTGACCATTTCTCGACCTGTGGTTGGTCTAACTTTCACAGCCGAGGGGTGGAGCTACGCGGGTGGGCCTATAAATATTTCAGTTTTCGGAAAGGTAGGGTTGTATAGCTTCGGCTTTGATAATGAGCACATTGTGTTCGAAACGCGTCAGCAGTGAAAATCAAGTGTTTCGATGCAGTGGGGTGTTTCTAGTGATAGTGCATTTTCCACCGAAGTTGTCCAGTGTTTCCACTGTCCAAATCAGTGTTTTAATTTCATGCTCACCAGCATTAGTTGAACGAGCATCTCCAGCATTTGAGGACCTAAATCCATGGAAGGTGCATTTGTGAAGTTTTCGTGAATATACCTGAAAGTTCCTGCCGATCGTAGGAAACTATCAACGGCAGCATCCAACCCTTTCGCGGTTAGTCTATCCTGTTTAGTACCGATTTGCGTGTAAATAGCTCCCATATTAAATAATACGCAGGCTTTCTCAAAAGCGACAGTTCTTTGGCAAGATGGCACACCGGTTAACGAATCAAACCACTCAAAATAAATTCCTAATGACCTATCCGGAGGAAAAAAACGCCTTTCAACGAAATAAAGTTGGTTGTAGTATCGAAACAACAACGCTATTCCGGCTTGATCCCTTAGAGGGGTTCTGATGGCTTGTCTCGTGTCCATGAAGTCGGCTATGGCATCTTCGTATTTATTTGCATCTTCGCTGTAATGCTCAAGAATGAAATCCTTGAAAGGCTCCCTGAAGTCAATTTCTTTTGTTTCTTTCAGACCCAACGGAATCATTGGCATGATCGCATCAGTGCTGAAAAAGATAAGTTTATTATTTTTATGTACGCTACATAGAAACAACACATATTCGCTCATTTTTAAGGGACTCTTTCAGGGCTATAAGATATTCTATTTTATGGCAAAGAAACTTTAATTATTTGGGAAAAACTTGTGGAATGTTGTTAAATTGCAAAGTTGTAGGTCGGCAGGTGTGATGTATAAACTACTGGTTCCATTAACATATTTCTTCTCATCTGGCCTGAGGGATTAAGCAGCCTGACCTACATTGAATCATCTCGTATAACTGTTACTGCCATAGGTATACGTATCGACAATGTAAATAGCACAATAGCACTTATTCTTATTTATTATGTAAGCGCTGAGACGCGTATACTGTTGCATTTATGAATAATGATTATAATGAAGGTGCGTCAATTTTGAAACGCAGTACCTAAAGCAAAACCATATATTTTTTTTAATGCAGTTATTTTTATTAACTTCCTCACAACCAATATAAAAATGGGGCAGCTACGGAAGCGGCTGGAACCTCCCCACTTGGTGATGAATGCATTTTTGAAAACAGATTTGAAAACCTTTCATGTGCTGATTAATGCGAATGGTGGTCAGCTTTCATATTTCAAAATTGACATACCAAAAAGGCACTCGCGGTTGGCCGATCGCTTCCAAAATTAATTCAGCTCTTTGGTAGGTTTCACCTACCAAATTTCAGAGAAATCGATCAAGTGATTAGGATTGAAGCGTATTATTTAACGTCCCTTCGAAGTTTCGAATTTTTGGATTCCATGTCAAAAAGGCGATATTAATAATTATATTTAATTACATCTAATTTCATTATTTTTAATTTCATTTATTGTTATTATTTAATTTTTGTTATAAGTATTTGATTTCCGTTTGCTTAATAAATTATTATTATTATTATAAGTGTGAATTCATTTATGGGCACATAATTTGAAGACCTTGATACCTTGATACCCCCATACTCACGTACGTACATACGCACATTTATTAAGTATTTCACAGCAATTTAAAAAAATTGATGACGTATGTGCTAGCGATCACACCTCTCTGTACAATTTCTTTTCTTGGAGTAAGTACACAGATGGAGATCACAAATAGATGACAGTTTTGTCACTTGTTTCCATTAGAAAATTAGATTTGAGATATTGAGGAAATTAAATAGGAATGAAATGGACAGGTTGGCTTGTTCTTTTCGTGAGAACGTAGCACATACGTCATCAAAATTAATATTTTATTTTATGGCTTTAGGACTGGTTAAATTCGAAAATGCAAGAACACATCAGAGCTCATTTTCAAAGGTCTTTCAATCAAAGCAATAATTCGAACATACCGTAATTCCCCATAAAAACCACTTTTTCGTGATCTTCGGACCTCGAAACTTAAAGATCTGGTGTTATCTCCAATTAGAATTTTGGAGTTATTGCAGTAACCTCCCTCCCATTGTTATATTAGTTGTGGGGAGGTTAAAATGGAAGTTTAGGTATAGGGACTCCAAAATTCAAAATTGAGATAACACCAGATCTTTAAATTTCGAGGTTCCAGGATCACGAGAAAATGATTTTTAATTTTGTGTGTGTGTATGATGTATGATGTACATATGATTTCATCTCATGATATTTTGTAACAAATTAGTTATTTGTTAGCCATTATTTGTCATTCTTGTGTCACAGCAATCTCAAAACTGACAGAGCCAATAATACAGAAGGACTGTTTTACCTACTGAACAAACTGACTCCCTCATGCACTGGAATTTTATTGAAATCGTCAATAGCGACGTGACTTTAGACACCCATTTTCTACTACTAATAATTGAACAGCCATAAAGACAAACCTTTTAACTTAAGTCGACCGCCCGTTGAGGTTGACAATGCAGGGGAATTCCCTCATAAAATCTTGTACGGCGCTCTCGTAATTGAACACTTGGCTTGGCTGTGTAGAAAAATTTATGAAGGGAATTCCCCTGCATTGTCAACCTCAACGGGCGGTCGACTTAAGTTAAAAGGTTTGTCTTTATAGCTGTTCAATTATTTCTTGACAAACTATACCCACTTTTTCCCAAGTGTTGCACATTTTAGGCATAATAGTAGGTAGGTATATTAAAAAACACGTTTCATAAGGTCAATATTATTATACAGTTGGCGATTGTTGGACACACAATCGTTGCCTATGTTACGATGTAAACAAAAGCCAAAAGAGCACATTAGAGAACTCATTTGGGCCCTATAAAAGGTTCATTAGGAAATCGAAATAGAAAAAATTATTTTTTGATGGGAGTTAAATTTTTCACATAATTTCATGTTTTCATCCTTACACCAATAACATTTTGAAGTGCTTAGAAAGTGCGTGACCTTGAAATTTTCACTTTTTTTGTGTTTTGAACAATTATTCAGTCATATTTTTCTTATTTCAATTATTATTATTATTATTAATACTCCGGGGCCCCCCGGAGCTCTCGACGTCCCAGAATCACGAAAAAGGGTTTTTAAAATGTCTGGCAAGTGTAATTAATTAAGTATGTGAGCAAGATTCCCCGAAAACTGCTGGAATATACATTCATGAAATTTGGTATGTAAGATACTGTCGGCCTGTAGATGCGCTCAGATAATTTTGCTGGGAATCGGAAAGCGGCAAGTACTTTTTTGGCACATCAACTTTGTAATTTGAAAGATAAACACCACCTTTTTTATATCAGCGCATGCAAGGTCTCTAAATTCTGTTTCCAAGAATGTATTCACTATTCCTAGTGCTCTTTCAACAAAAATTCCAAAAAGTCGGACTTAGTGAAACACCGGACAGGAAACAAAAGGGAAATTTTCAGTACATTCGAATTCCAAACTTTATTACGTCTTTTTCAAGGCGATTTTTTCAAGTGTTTTTGCAAAATAGCAAAAATTAAAATTGAAATAAAATGATCTCATGACGCCATGTTGAAGATGAAAAGAAAGAGTCTTCTATGAGTTCGGTAGGTTCGGTAGGTACGGTAGGAACTTTAAACTTCAAGCAGACTTAAAGCTCTTAGATAACATTATTATACCGGGTGGTCGTTTTATCTTGAGACTGGCATATATCTCGAAAAGGAAGCGTTTTAGAAAAAAATGTTTTGTATAAAAGTTTTATGACTTCGAGGGGGAAAATAGATGGCATCATCGCCATTTTGATTCAATGTCATTTTCAAGGTCAAATGAAGGCCAACATCATTTTTTTAAATAAAAACCTATATTTTTCATTACATATTCTTATTCCCCGTAAAAGAACAAACAATTCTCATCTAAACTATTTTTGGATCCGATGGATAGGTTTCCATTAAAAAAAATGCAGCAGAGAAGCGGCTGGAACCTCCCCATCGCGTGGATCTTTGTATTCTGTGTAGATGGTAGTCAATTCAACATTTTTTTTGTGCTTATCGTCTGTGACTAATTTCGCAATTTTCTGACAAATACCGACATCACCTCGGACATCACCCATCACATTTGACAATATGTTCCTTTTAAGGTTAACAGTTTGCCACCCTTTTGACAATAACTGATACTTTATGTCATCCACTGTCAGCCCGCTCCCTTTTAATGAAAAAGAATGTTTTCTCTATTTTCCACTGAAATGGCAGAAACTGTGAATACATTTTTAGAACCAGAATTTGATCGTCTTTCTAATGGCGACATAAAAAAGGAGGCCTTGTAATTAAAATTTAAAGTTGATATGCTTAAATGGCACTTCCCGTGGACCAATTGCTTCCAAAAGCCTTTCAGGTCTTCAACGGGTCACCCAATCTCCATGTACCAAATTTCAGCCAAATCGATTCACTAATTTGGGCTATAATGGATTTTTAGTGTTATTACAAAATTTCGATTTTTTGAGCCAAAGAGCACTAAATGCGAACGAATTTGGTCTTATTTAAAACCAGAATTTGAAGACCTTTCTGATGGTGACAAAAATCTTTCAAAAACTTGTTTTGGATGGTTAAATGAGTGAATAATTTAAAGTTGGAAATTGGTGTGCCAAAACGGCACTTTCCGTGGGCCGATTGAATCCAAAATTTGTTCAGCTCTTCGACGTGCAATACAATCCCCATGTGCAAAATTTCAGCCAAATCGATTCAGGAGCTTGGGCTGTACCGCGATTTTAAAGTCTGATAAATATCAATTTTTTTTTTATTTCTGGTCAAAAGGGCGCTAAGAATGAATACACTTTTAGAAGCAGAATTTGAAGGTCTTTCTTATGGTGACGTGAAAAATGGGGGTTTGCATTTAAAATTTAAAAGTTGATGTGCCAAAATGGCATTTCCGGCTGCACGATTGGCTCCAAAAGCTTTTCAGATCTAAGTTGGGTTATGAGATACCTACGTACCAAATTGCAGCCAAATCGGCCCAGTAGTTTTGGCTGTGGCGTGTTTACAAACGTACGAACGTACGTACGTACGTACGAACATACACACAGACACATTTTAAAAACCACTTTTCTGGGTTCCTGAGACCTCAAAACGTGGAGATCTGGTGCTATCTCAAATTCGAAAATTTTAGTGATTGCAGTAACCTCCCATTTTTTTAAAATTGTGATGGGGTTGGGGAGGTTAAAAATGAAGTTGACCTTCAATTAACCTTGAAAATGACCTGGAACCAAAATGGCGATGATGCCATCTATTTTCCCCTTCGAAGTTATACAACTTTTATACAAAACATTTTTTTCTAAACTGCTTCCTTTCTGATTGCCAGTCTCAAGATAAAACGACCACCCGATATATGTGCAATTTCGGCCGTAGTTTCTGGAACGTGGATTTTTTTATCAAAAGGGTGCTATAGATGAATATATTTTTAAAACCAGAATTTATTGATAGACTTTTTCATCGAGTAATACCAGAGGCTACATACATATTATGCGCGGTGCAGTAAAAAGCAAATAGCTTAGATAGCGTGTTACGCCTACTGCAATGCACACTGCACAGTATAAGCTTAGATCGAAAGCGACATAAAGAAATAAATTTAAAATTGTGGAATGGGTACCTACCTGTCACTTTGATATAATTCTACAGACGAATTGAGTTCAGCAAGTTGTTCCTTTAATAACTGCAAATTGGAATTGACGAAGCTAAGTTCCAGGGCCACAGTCTCCTTAAGTTTGCGGTTTGTTGTCGCTTTGAAGAGATTTTCTGCACCTGCTCGTAGCCTAAGTTCTTTATTGATTTCTTGGTTTAGCTTTGAACGTCTATTTTGTAGTTTTCCCCGGCATGTTGCTACTCGTGGATCAGAACCCTGCAAAAACAGAACGAATCGAAATTAATTAATGGAAATTCACGGCACCGATTTTTGGCTAAAAGGGCACCAATTGTGAATACATTTTTAGAAGCAGAGGGTTTGCATTTAAATTTTTAAAGTTGATGTGCCAAAAAGTCACTTTCTGTCGACCGATTTAGCCCAAAACTTAATCAGCTCTTCCGAAGATCATAGGATGTGCACGTTCCAAATTTTAGCCAGATCGGTCAAGTAATTTGGGCTGTAGCATGTTTACAGACACACAGACACAGATACTTTTCAACAACTACTTTTTTGGGGTCCGAGGACCCTGAAACGTATTTAAAGATTTAATGTTTTTGGCGATTCGATTTTACGATCGATTTTAGTAACTGTTCCGCGAAGCGTAGAAGTTAAAACCTACTCTGGAAATGGAATGATGATATTTTGGGCTTATTGTAGTGTTTTACTATACAGAGTGTCCGCGCGAAAACTTCGACCTCAAATATCTTGACAATTAGAATATAAAAATTCGCTGGGACAGGTCGATTTTTATTTCGAAGGAGGCACTTAAATCCGTGCTTGGCGAAATTTCACAACTCACCCCCTAATCCCCACCTACCCCCACTTCAAAATTTCAAATGGCAACCCTCCATTTGAAGGCTAATTTCATTGCTAATCCAATGTTGTAAAATGTTTCGATATTTGTTCAACTCCAGCGCCCTCCATGGTCAAATTTTAAATTACATTAGGGCTCTTTGTGATATATCACTTGAAAGAGTTTGAAATTCTCTGTAAACTGATGCAAGAATTTTGGAAATCCATCCCCTCGTGCAAAAGTTACTTTGAAAAACATAAACTAGTTCTGGACCTACAATTCCTTCAAGTTTATACTGTAACTTTTGAACGACTGGATGGATTTCAAAAATTTTCGCATCAATTTACAGAGAATTTCAAACCCTTTCAAATGATATATCACAATAGAGAGCGTTGGAGTATAACAAACATCGAAAAATTTTACAACGTTGGATTGGCAATGAAATTAGCCTTCAAATGATGTATCACAAGTGGGGGGTTGCCATTTAAAATTTTGAAGTGGGGGTTAGGGGGTGAGTTGTGAAATTCGCCAAACACGGATTTAAGTGTCCCGCTCGAAATAAAAATCGACCTGTCCCAGCGAATTTTTATATTTCATCTCGTTGATGAGATACTCGAGGTCGAAGTTTTTGCGCGGATACCCTGTATTTTTCATTTTTGCCTACATACTACGTCTAATGGCACACAACAACATTGTTGTTGTGAATCATTACCTATCTCAATATATGTAGGTAGGATTGAACTCTAATCTCTAAGGATTGAACTATTTATCTCATTCGGTAGGTGGGTAAAATAAATCTGGAGATACCAAATAAAACAACACTATCACTAGAACCACCCCACTACACCGAAACACTTGATTTTCACTGCTTGCAGTGCAAGTGCAAGTGTTTCGGTGTAGTGGGGTGTTTCTAGTGATAGTGCATTTTTTCACCGAAGTTGTCCAGTGTTTCCATAGTGAAATAAAACAAGTTTTTGATCCTGTCAAAAAATTATGTTACAAACTGTCATCTGTCATCATAGGTAGATACTTATATGTTAAAGAAAAAGGGAGATCACAAACGTGCCTTTCAATTCCAAACCTCACTTACGATGAGGTTTTTTTTGTTGATCGCTTGATATTTAGGTAGATATAGTACTTTCAACAAAACTTTTGTTGCACGTCATCAATAAAATTTTCGATTTGCACATTTATCTGAGGAGCCTCACTTAATCTCGGCAGTTCTATTGATTCATTTAAATTATTAGGCATCAAATTGCTGAGAATAATAAGTGAGGCTCCTCAGATAAATGTGCAAATCGTAGACGTTTATTGATGACGTGCAACGGAAGGTTTGTTGATGACTATACAATAAGCTCACATTGCTGTCGGCAGTAGCTTTTTTCGCATCTGAATAGCAGCAAACATCCCTCATCCAAATCTTAGTTGTCTTACCGGGATGATTATAAAATCCGTTTCCATAAGGCACTTAAAATTCTCTCTCTGCACCCACTTTAACATTTTGAAAAACAGTGAAACGCATAAAACTTTTCCGTTAGGTGATTAGAGCAAATTACTTTTACATTATACAAAATATTAGAAAACCGAGAGGCACCCATGTCTTATCTGTGCGATAAATCGCACGTAAATGCTGATGAGACACCGTTCAGTCAAATTCTAGAGACACTTATACTGCCATTAAGAAATGTAGAGGTATTGTAAACAGAATAAGAGAGACCTATATATGAAGAAAACGGTTGCAATCATTAGAGATAACTGTATACACGGTTCTTCTATAGAACTATAATGCCAGGTCATAAAAATATTTATGGAGATTTTGCCGTGGACGATCAATTAAAGCGATTTTTGATTCAATTACTGAGCAGAAAATTGAAATTTGCGTCGCCTCTATAATGCGCTGTTTAATAAAAAGAAATCGGCAGCATGGTTTTGCAAAATGGTATAGCATTTCCTGACCAAAATTGCGAAACAACAGGATCATAAAAGTTGCTGAATTGATTGGTAGGCACCTATGAACAGTATAAATTCACTGCTATTCAGAAATCAGCCACTTGAATATTACCTACTTATTTGTTTAACTGCACATGGTGTTTCCTATCTTTGGTCAAATATCTAGCGGTTTGAACGGTACTGCCCTCATATAATTGGTACATCGCTAATAAAATGTGTCCGTTCATGTCATATAGTGCAGCACACAAACGCTATTAAAAAATTGGCAGTATCGAAGAGGGTAGAAACTTCTACTTTTTCAAAGAATTTGTAAATGTAGCAATTGAGCAACTTTAACCGTTTAACCAGCTAATTTAAAAAACTATAAACAAAATAGGTCGTAGAAGTTAAAATTAATGATTAACATATATTTGAAAAGGAGCTTTTCGCCGCTAAAATATCATTTTTCGAAGAATTATAGCAGGCTGGACGGGTCGTAGAATTGTAATAGATTTATGATTATACAAACATGCAGTGTGCAGTGCGTAAAACCAACACGTAAAGCATCCCCGACCCGCTTCCGCAGTCTGAGGCCTGAGGCTTATGCTCAAAAAGCCATATTATTTGTTCAATCTTCTTCGAAAGCGATCGGATTTACATGATGTTAATGTTAGAAACTGCAATTTATATGATATCCCTCCTCATGTTTCTTCAAAATTTGAGGGTTGCTTTATGTATGTTGCACCGAAGCTAATTAACAAGTATAGCAAAATATTCAGTGAGTGCGGTTTTGTGGCTAGTTTAAGACACAATTTAAACAACGATTTTCTAGGAAAACAAAAACAGTTTGATTGATTGGTTTTGATTGCAGATTGTTCATTTTTATTTTTGTCATGGTTGAGGTAAAAACCAGTATTTATACTGACCTTCATACCTTTTTGTAATGCTTATTATAAATAAACATTACGTGTATTATTATTAATATTATTATTAATCCCTGTCACGCTTGCCGAGGACGCGGCAAATACAAAACAACAAATAAAAATGTTTTTCACCCCTACATTTTCTGAAAAAATGGCATTAAGGTTTTCGATCCGGCAATGCAACAGTTTTAGAATTCGATAATAATAATATGCGCTTTTCCTAAGAAAAATTCAAAGAGGCGAACTTTTGCCCCTAAAATGTCGATGCAATGCAAGAGCTATCGAATCCAATAGTAAGAAAACGCTTTTTGGCAAGACAAATTCCAAAAACGGCCCTTGTGCCACCAAAATTACATTTTTCGAAAAAATGGCACTAAGGTTTTTGGCTTGAAAAAAAAACAGCTATCAAATCCGGTGATAAGAGCATAGTTATACAGGGTGTCCGGAAATTAGAGGATAATATCGTACGCGCTTATTCTACGATCAAAAAGACGAAGAAAAGCTTTAACAGACGGGTCGAAAAATGGCCCCTTAAAGAGACACGTTGAAAGTGGTTTTTTCTAAATTTCTTCGAAACGGTTAAAGATAACACCGTGAAATTGGGTAAGTCTTTGATGCTGAATTCATCACCGTGGAGAAAATTTGAAAGTTTCAATCATAAGCGTCTCGTACAGGGGGACTTTTAGGACTAACTTTGCTCAAACATTTTTGTAAATTGTTTTTTCTTAAGTCTAACACCAGAGTCTGAACATCTGAAGTTTTTTGCGTAAAAATGATGCCCTTGTTTGAAATCGCTAGGACCAAATGTGAATACACTTTTAAAAGGAAATAGGGGTTTGTATATGAATTTTTAAAGTTGATGTGCCAAAATGGAACTCCTTGTGGGCCGATTTAGCCCAAAACATTTTCAGTTCTTCCAGAATCCATAAAATGTCCACGTTCCAAATTTGAGCCAAATCGGTCCAGTAGTTTGGGCTGTAGCGTGATTGATGCTTTTGGCGATTCGATTCTTCTGAATTTTTAGATCGAGTAACTGCTCCGCGGAGCGTAGAAGTTAAAAATTGGTAATCTCAGAGACGGTAGGATAAACTTTTAGTTTTTCACAGAATTTGTAAATATAGTAAGTTGGACGTATCGAAGAATTATCATGAGAATTATAATAAACATGTGGACTGCATAAGTGTAAAGCATCCCCAGACTATTCGAACAAGGATGGGATGCGGCAAATATACATGTCCCGAAAATGCTTGATATTATTTTGACCTGAGATTCCCTATTCAAAATGGTGACAATTGGTAGAAAAATTTGTAGGTCGAAGTCGCTTCCTAAGGGAGCTCCTCAAATGTGCGCCATAGGGACAAGCTTTTTTCACATATTTCAGGAACGGACTGTCAAATCTGCAAAAGTTGCAGTTCAATTGTTCTTTCTAGGTAATACCACCAGATTGAAAACTCGTGACCTTGAACCAAATGAAAATCGATCTGTTTTAGCGATTTTTGTGGTAGTTATTCAAGTGCTTCGTTTCAAATGGAACATCCTGTATATTTCCAGATTCTGTGAGAAAAAGCAACAGTTTCTACCGTGTCCGAGACTGCCAATTTTTTAATGAGAATCTCTTTGAGCCTTAGTATTTGTATTTGTCTCCCCTAACAATTAGCATTTAGCAATTATTAATTGAACGTAACCAAGGCAATTAATTATGGTAGGGATGAATGAATAAGTACCTATTGATTGTACTCTTTCACTTTTTACTTACGGTAGGTATGCAGTTTCGTATTTTCGTACAGACTAAATCTAGTTAAATACAACCTACAACCTTGTAGGTACTTAATCCTCTTAGTCAAACAATGCAGGTTAACGACCAAAGATTTGATATTTCAGACTTCCGTTTCCAATGTTAACCTTTTGTTCTTTTGAGAAAATAACAGTTTTGAGGTACTTTGTTTAAATGTCGGATTGTTATCGAAAACGAAAATTCGACACATTCATTGGCAGACCGATGGACAGACCACTGACCTCGACCAGTGAAATTAATGCAAAGTGCAGACATGCACAGAGTGAAAATTGATATGAAGAAAAAGAAACTTAGAAACTTTAGCACTTACTCCAATTGAATGCCAATAAATGTCCATTCCAAAAAAAATAAAACATTATTCACTATAAAGGGAGCGCATCACCATATTTGAATTAAATCCATAACCGTATAATATTATAATCTTTTTCCTTAAATTATGTTAAATCAGAGTGATCAGAATACCAAGGGCGTCGAGTTCTGCGGGTTAAAAGTTTTATTATTATTATTTTAAATATTAAAAGCCCCCAAGGATAGGGTGTGAGCTCAACCCACCATCATGGCGAAGAAGTACAGTTTTTGTTAACTTTGCAAATATCTCATGAAATATTGATTTTGTCGAAAAAATAGCTATACAACAAATTGAAGAGCGTAAAATTCTCTAGAAAAAAGGTTTTACACATTTTTTGCTGACACTAAAATTTAATCGCTAAATCGGCGGCTAAAGCAGTCTAATGGTCCAACGATGCCATCCCCCTGAATTTGGGCAGGTTTGTGCCAAAACTGAAATTAAAAATATGTACTAAATATATTAATACTTAGTCAAGTAGTGACTAATTAAATTCAAAAAATTTTGAAAAAAACTCTACAACAAAACTATACAGTGTTAATCAAAAGTAGGGCACGGGTAGTTTATTTGACAAACTATTGACATTATAGAAAGACGGTTCCTATAAAACTTGAATACGACTATCTGGCGCATCTTTCGATGTTAATGATTTTTTTTGACTTTTCGTCATTTTTCTTAATAACGAAATAGTTCCAGTTTGGTGTCATTGAAAAGGGGAATTTGTTCTTTCTATGATGCGCGAAATATTGGAGACTTTTCTAATTGAGAATAACTTTTATATTTTTTTGTATAATATCTCGTGAAATAATGACTTTATGAAGAAAGCTATTAAGCAATGAATTGAAGAGCATAAAATTCCCTATAAAAAAAATTCTATTCATTTTTCTCCTTACACCTTTATTGTATATAGGAACCGGGTGTCAACGAGACCCCATCCCCGTCACCCCTTTTTTTTCGCACTTATTATAATACTTTAATAAAATTTGGCAAACATATATCGGTCTAGGACAACTAGGCGCGGCCAACTAGGCCCGGGACGACTGGGCGGCGGGACAACTGAGCGCCGGGACAACTAGGCGCTGGGAGAACTGGGCGCTGGGACAACTGGGCGCCGCGGTTAAAAATGTTCTTTATTTGTTGTTTACTTGTCAACAAATGCCATAAATCCAAGTATTACAATAATTTAACTTACTTATTTCTATATGGTTTCCGAGATTCCAAAAGTGAGCATCGAAAAATTAACCACCCTGTATATTTATTTTCCCAGGTATTTACCTAACTATCCGGTCTCTATTGATGACAATATTGATGCAAATAGAATTTAAAAATGTTGTGAAAATAAATATACAGGACGGTTAATTTTTCGATGCTCACTTTTGGAATCTCGGAAACCATATAGAAGATGAGAGTAAGGTAAACAACAAATTAAGAACATTTTTAACCGCGGCGCCCAGTTGTCCCAGCGCCCAGTTTTCCCAACGCCTAGTTGTCCCGGCGCCCAGTTGTCCCGTCGCCCAGTCGTCCCGGCGCCTAGTCGGCGGCGCCCAGTTGGCCGCGCCTATTTGTCCGGATTCCAACATATATTACACGATAAACTGCATTCTTTAACATTTAGGCCCGGTTTTTCCATCTTCGATAACCTCCAGTTTACTTAACCAGCGGTTAGTTGCTAGGATACAGCCAATCAGAACACTCGTTGCTATGCAACAAACTGTTGTTTAGGTAAGCCGGAGGTTATCGAAGATGGAAAAACCGGGCCTTAGAGGCATTTTGAATCATTTCCGGTTACAGCGAAAATGGGCCTACAATTGAATTTTTAAATGGGACACCCTGTATATCTTAATATTTTCGAGTTCTGTATTAAATTTTGAGTATATGACAATTTATTTTTTCAAGTTTTCTTTGTTTTTAAATTTTCATCTAGAGTGCGGATGCTATCTATGACCCCTCAAAAAATAAACTATATTCTAGACATCAAACACCTCATCAAAATTTATTTTAGGCTTCTGTTTCTATCTGTCACTTATCCTGATTCGTTTAAGAGGATGGACCGCAGCTTTTTCCAAATTACAATTTTTTTTTATGGCTTTCTGGAAAGTAAATTTTCTTACAAATAAAATTGTATAAGATTGGAATGGTTAAAATTAAATATATAACCAATGGATAATGAATGAAATTCTTGTTTTTTGAATGAACCATTACGGGTAAATCGTAGTAGGCCATTGTATAATGAAAACAAATTCCATCTTTGATTCATTCGGAAAAAAAGAGTAATTTGGAAATTATTGTGATTAGTAAGAGAGGTCATAGCGATCTAGATGAAGAAATAAAAATCAAGATTCTCGAAAACATAAAATAAAAACTTGAAAAAAATACTGTCATATGTACTTAGGTTTTAGTATAGAACTCGAAAATATTAAGATATTATTAAGATGTCCCATTTAAAAATTCAATGGTAGGTTGGTTCATTTCCGCTGTAACGGGAAGTGATTCAAAATGTCTCTAAAATGTCAAAGGGTGCAGTTTATCCTACAATGTTTGTTTATTGGGAAAAGGTTCATCGTAAAGTGGGCTTTTTTTTAAAGGTTTAAAAAAAACGAAGGCACTCCTGATGGGGGAACCTCGCCGTTGTAGGAAACCACCAAACTGGCCAAATTGCCAAATTTTATTGAAGTATTTTAATAACTGCGGAAAAAAGGGGGGTAAGCCTGCTTTCGTTGACACCCGGTATATAAATATTGGTGTTAGGAGAAAAATGAATAGAACCTTTTTTATATAGAATTTTATACTCTTCAATTCATTACTTAATGGCTTTTTTGATAGTCATTATTTCACGAGACATATGCAAAAAAAGAAAAAAGTTATTATCACTTATAATCTCATAAGAGCATTAATTCTTTCCGGAAATTTTTGGAGTGCATTCCAACAACGTATTAATCGGCCCGAGTGGAACACGAGGGCCCGATTACGTTGTTGGGATGCACGACTAAAATTTCCAGGAAATGAATTAATGCTCGAATGCAGATTCGGTAAGAAAATAGCAACGATACAGCCACAGAAATTGAATAGAAATGATTTTTGACATTTCATTTGACATAAAAATTTCCACTTATTAATTTCGTTTAGGTTGGTCTAGATAGGTATCAAAAATTTCCAGGAAATCCTTGAGTTGCCATGGTAAACACACAGAAATCAATTTTTCTATTGGCTAATGATTAGTATCGTGCGATTTTCAGTTAAAAAAGTCTGTCTTTGCCAATTATAAAGAGAAAAAATTTCCCTTTTGAATGACACAAAACTAGAACTATTTCGTTATTAAGAAACATGTTGATGAAATCATATCACTCCGTAACGTAAAGTGAAAAAACATCATTAACGTCAAAAGATGCGCCTGACAGTCGTATTCAAGTTTTATAGAAACCGTTTATTGATAATGTCAATAGTTTGTCAATGAAACTACCCGTTCCCTATTTTTGGCTGGCATACTGAATAGTTTTGTTGTAGAATTTTTTTTCAAATTCTTTTGAATTTAATTAGTCACTACTTGACTAAATATAAATATATTTTTAATTTCGGTTTTGGCATAAACCTGATGCCCAATTTCAGGGGCAATTTCATCGTTGAACCAATAGGCTGCTTTAACCGCCGATTTTGCGACTAAATTTTAGTGTCTGCAGAAAATTTATACAGCCTTTTTTCTAGAGAATTTTACGCTCTTCAATTTATTATATGGCTATTTTTTCGACAGAATCAATATTTCATGAGATATTTGTAAATTTAACGAAAACTGTACCTCTTTGCCCGAGCTCACACCCCATCCTAGGGGACTTTTAGTATGTTCAATAGAATTGTTTAAGCTACAACTTCGGCCAATTTGCAGAACTGCAGTAATTTTTGTTTCTGTTTGTCAAATTCAGGTCTTTATTGACTGGGCTATAGCCTAGAGATAGTAAACATGTAGCTACTGACATATTACTAGATTCAAAAATAATATCCCAAGTTATCAAATTCAATATTTGCCGAAAAATAAATTATAAACTTATACTTTGCCTTACGTCATTCATTCGGACATTCGGGTCATCTTAAGAAGAAAGTCGAACGAAAAGCAGTCTCCCATCATTCGACGTTTATTTTGATTATAAAATCGGTCACCTGTTGAGCCTTCACCTTTATAATTAAAAAATGGGTTTGCCGTTACCCGTCTGATTGCAGGCAATAAGGAAATACCTCCTGATAAACCCGTTTGTTTTATCATAGACATCTCGTCGCACTTTCCTCTTTAGAGTATGGTCGTGTGGCTACTCAAATTCTTTGTGGTTTTCAATTATTAGGATCGACGAAGTACCTATACCTAGGTTGTGCATCGCTATAAAATTGAATTTCTACGAGGAAGTTCAGGCAGCTTTTTAGCTTATGATCTCGACGATGATGTATCGAAAAAACTTGTGGTCGATAAAACATCCAATCACGGGGCAATTCTTAAAAAATATTATTAATTTCTTGTAGAGCGATTTTCTTCTCTGACCGCTTTTTGTGCGATTTAGAATAACTGGACTTTGCTTTGTTGGCCAAAAGCACGAGAAAAAAAAAGATGCCACAACTGGCGCATTCCAAAATAGTCATTGATTTCAGGAAGTGAGTAGGTCAACATCTCGCAGAGGTAATGTGTGAGATCCTGTCCGTTTGCGGATTCTTAAAGAGAAAGTACGGGACTTCATCGCCAACCTGCGGCATCAAAATGACAGGTGAATGATCAAGTGTGTTAAATGCATGCAGTCCAGCAAGCCCAATTTTACCAAACGAAGTGGATTTCAAAGAGCACCGTCTGAATAAATGTATGTGGAATCCGTAAGCACCATCCATATATGTATGTCGTACTTAAATTTGGTTGGTTTTTTGGTATTGCTCTTTCGCCACCGATTAACATCCAGTGGTTGCAGGATGCAGGACAAGAATATATATTGACCGATTGAGAATTCTTTGCAAAGACTGAATTTCGTTTTTATGGCAACGATTTCCCTTACGTTATTATGCGCTTTCATACCAATTGCCAATTGAAATCATTATGCTGCTGATAGTATGCGGTTTATCTACGGACTGTGATCTACACTTTACATTATACCTATTATGCGGTCTCGGAGACGGTAGAAACTTCTAATTTTTCATAGAATTTGTAAACGTACCGATCGTGAACCAACCATGTGATCAGGTTATCGCTAAAGGTAGGTTCTATCGATTGAAGGCGCCAATTTATCGCAACAGAATAACCTACAAGGTCAAGGAAGTTTATCGCCATTAAAATAAAATTTTTCGAAAAAATGGTATCTTCATCTAAGGTTTTCGACCCTATTATTGACCTTATCGCCATTATTACAAAAAAATTATATCGTGTTGGTTTTTAGTCACTTTTTGCCACGACTGTATACGTCCGAAACTTCCTCACGTCTTGCCCTCTCTTTTGGCCTTGAGCCTCAGACTCACTCAGTCAGACCTCTTGAGTACACAAGACGAGAACAGTGTTTCGTCACGTTTTAATGTTTAAAGTAGCATGGAATTTACCCGAATTTACTAGCTGGATTTTAACCACAATGTTAAATTTAAATAAAAATAGAATAAAAGTCAACCACTGACCCTATTTAAAACATTTCAGTTATTCGTTGCGTGCAAGTAACCGAAAAAGCCCCGCTTTAACAATTTAAAACGTGAACGCTGAGTAAACGGTTGAAGATATAATAAAATCATAAATAGAAGAACTGTTGGCTACGAAAAGATCTACCAAAAAGTCCGCGACAGCATATATGTATTTATGAAGAATAGCCCACAATAAGGAGTCAAACCGATTTAAAAAAAAAATTAAAACACAAAAACAATTATTGTAGGCTGCCTATCATATTGGGTGTCCCAAAAAAAAACAGACAAAATAGTCTTTGAAATAAGTCAGCCATTTCTTAACCGATTTGGATAGACTTGGTCTTAAATTAAAGCTAAAGAAACAGGCTTTCGAACTTTGCAAGAAACGTCGACAGATGGAGCTGCTGTAGTAGCCTTATTGATACTTGTCTTTAAGCCTTATTTTAAGTGCGTGGGGATTGGTCGGGCAACAACAACAATTTTTTTTAATGGAGACCTGTCCATCGGATCCAAAAATAGTTTAGATGAGAGTTGTTTGTTCTTTTACGGGGAATAAGAATCTGTAATAAAAAATACAGGTTTCCATTAAAATAAATTGAGTTGACCTTCATTTGACTTTGAAAATGACCTTGAATCAAAATAGGGATAATGCCATATATTTTCCGTTCCCTGTGTAAACGTAGGCGAGGCGCCATATAGACGTATAAATCTGGATATACTGTAATCAACCGATTTGTGTCTTTGTGTCTTTGATGATTTTTTTGCCAAAGGGCACTAAGCGAGGCACTAAGTGTTGATACATTTTTGGAAGCAGAATTCGAAGAGCATTCATATGGCAACGCAAAAAATGGGGGTATGCCTTTAAATTTTTGAGACAGACAGACAGACACACAGACAGACATTTTTTCGAAAACCACTTTTTTGGGTGTCCAGGACCCTAAAACGTAAAGATTTCATGTTTTTGGAGATTCGATTTTTCTGAATTTTCCGATCGATTCCAGAAACTGCTTCGCGCTGCGTAGAAGTTAATAAAATGTATTCTCTTCTCACTAGGTCTTTTTAACGTCCTGACACAAGATCGCAAATCGAGATAAAGGTAAATCTTTACGTTTTCGGGTCTGGAAATTACGAAAAAATAGGTTTTACAAAAAATGTCCGTGCCGCGTCGTCGTCCTACGATTCCGCCTAGGGATGGTTTATTTTCCGGAAAATTTAATTTGGGAATATTCCACGATTTTTTCCGGGATTTTTCCATTTAGAGGGAAAATATATTTTTTCTACTCCTATTTAGCTTAAAACTATTAATTGGCTAACTTTTCATACTTGGGCGGCGATTAGTCCTAGTCATCCAAAATCCAAGCACCAAAATTTTCGCAGTTTTAAAAAACTAAAACATGCTTTGCAAAGCATTTTTGCAACAGTTTGTATTTTTGCCACTTATGAATCACTATTGCTAATCGCCGCCCAATTAATGCTACCCATTACCCAATCGGATTGAGTAACGAATTGTATTATTCCACACTTTGTGCGGCCAATCACATTCATTTGTAGCCTAAATCAAGACGGCTAAACTTCAAAATCAACGCAAATGACGCCTGTCAAGCCTGACGTAATTAGTTGAAAGGTACCGTTTAATGACAATTATTATTGTGTCAAAATTGTGAAATTGCTTGAATTTTAGGTCCGGAACAAACCAAAAAGTCGTAGTAGAATAGTATATTATGTTATTAGGAGTAAAAATGATACTTTGTGTGGCAAAGCTGGATGTTTGTCTGACGAGCGCAGCGAGGCAGACAAATCCAGCTGCGCCACACAAAGACATTTTTACTCCGAATAGCATATGCTATTTTTTCTTCAAACGCATGAAATTCATGAAAAGTTAATTTTTTGATTGAATTATTTCGAAAATCTATAAGAGTAGTTTGCCCTGGGATGCGGTTACCATGGTTTCAAACTTTCAATGTTATAAACAAAATTGCCCCTGAAGTTCGAAAAATTGTTCATATTTCTTAAAGCTGGCAATTTGTAAGTATTCTTACTTCCAGTAGTTTTCTTGTTTGAAACGATGTTGTTCTTTATAGATTTTATTATGTCGGAGTTGACATTTGATGAATTTATGCAATGTACGCCACCGGAGGTAGCTGAAGCCGCCAAAACAGCCGTAGATGATTTAGTGCCGACGAAATCGAGCAGCATTTACGAGGCAGCTTACCGAAGATTCATAAAGTGGACTGAGAAGAAAAACGTCACTAATTACTCCGAAAATGTCCTGTTGGCATATTTTTTGGAACTGGCCAAGGAAATGAAGATGAAGTGCTCTACTATTCCATGATCAAATCAATGCTGAATATCAAAAACGGATTGGATATTAGTAAATACGTGAAACTGCGTGCGTTTTTAAAGAAGCAAAGCGTAGGCTATATCCCGAAAAAATCAAAAGTTTTCACGAAGGCGCAGTTCGAAAAATTTCTGTGTGAAGCTGACGATAAACAGTATTTGGGAATGAAGGTTTGAGTATACCTGCCTACCTGTATTATAAAATTCCATAATAATTGTTTTATTCAGATTGTTCTGCTAATTAGCATATCCGGGGCATGTCGATACGATGAAATGGTTAAAATGAAGATTGACGATATAGAAAACTTAGGATCCTTACTTCTCATAAAGATTCCTGATAGTAAAACGAATAAGCCTGCTTCTTTGCGACCAAATGGATTCGACGAACAACGATTTTTCTTGAAATATGCGAATGGAAAGTGCACTCGATCAGTGATGGGGATACACAAAATAGGCGCCGTACCCAAAGAAGTAGCGTCTTATTTGAAATTGCCGAATCCAAATGAATATACGGGGCACTGCCTAAGAAGAACTTCGGCTACATTGCTTGTAGATGGGGGAGGCGACATCACGTCTTTAAAGCGGCATGGTGGCTGGCGATCTAGCAATGTTGCTGAAAGCTACATTGAGGAATCTCTTACAAACAAAAACGATACTGCAATGAAAATTTTGTCACCAATTCCAAACGTCCCGGTTAGCAGCAGAATGGACGCTCCATTGTATGCGGCAGCCGAAGCTTCAATGAGAAGAGATTCTTCGATAAGCGCCGATGTGAGCTCAACGTTAACATCCAGTGGCTTTAATTTCCAAAATGCTTGTATTAGCAACTGTACTTTTAACTTAAAGTTTGTAAATGAAAAATAAAATTGACTTTCTTGTTCTTTAAAAGGCTAGGGAATGTTTTATATGAGGAAGGAAATAAGCAATGAAAGTATTGCTTTGTTAAATTTTATTTTTACTCCGGCGGCAGACAAAATTTTTTTCCGCCGCCGGAGTAAAAAGACACTTCGTCGCCATGGCATAGAAATGTCAGTTTAACATTATCAAAAATGTCATTAAAGTGCACTATTTTTGACGTTTGAAGAAAAAGAATATTTTCCCAATTTTTGGTATTTTACCAAAAATATATTTTTTTCCTCCGGGAAAATTCTCGTGCCCACCACTAATTCCGCCGAAACTACAGAACTGATTTGTCTGAAATTTGGACAGAGCGGCTAGTGGCGGTTTCTGATGAGCTGAAAATCTTTTGATGAAGATGGGACGATATTTACTGCCTTTTTGGCACATCAACTTTGAAAACGAAAAATCTTCAAATTCTGTCCCCAACAAAAATTTCTAGATTTGTAGGAAAACAGTGGACAAATGGACTGACGTTACTGACAATTGAATGACATAAGGTGACAATTTATTTCTGACGCCATTAACCTTACAAGGGGACGTATGTGCCAAAATGCGATAGGTACCTCATCAATTGATTAATTCGAGGAGGTAGGGTCCTTGAAAAATATGTGGTGGAATTATTTGTCTAGGATTCACCGTTGAGGAAGTTCCTGAAGCCTCACCGGCTGCCATTTTTGTCAAAAAACTTTCCACAACTATTCCAAACTATTGAAGATAGCGAGATGACATTTTACATACATACATGTAAATTGAACACTTCGAACGTTCTTGTGAGATCGGAGATCCTGAAACACCTCGTCAGCAATTTCAGCATCAAACATTTTGCGTCTACCACATTTCACGTATTGTTCTAGAACTGCACGCATTTTACCATACTTTTGCTTTTCTAGAAATGCAAATAATTCCAAAAACCTAAAAAGTTTCACCAAATTTTAGGGTCTAGAGTGGTACTTATAAGTACTAGACTTAATGAAGACGAAATGTGCAATAGGTTTAACCAACCTAAATACCTACATATTTTGGTTATGGGTAGTAGGGACCTACTGCTCAGAATTAACAAAATAAATGGTTTTTGCCAGATAAATCTTGACACTGATTTAAATTTCTTATATAACTACTATTATATGCGGGATAGGATTTCTGAAGCGTGTAATATAAATTACGTGTAAGTCACTAAAAAGGAATGTGCCTGACAGCCATTACACAACAAATACAGCAAAATATTTTAGCGTTTTAACAGCCAAGATTAAACGATAATAGTCATACATTTTAAATTCAATGTACCTATCTGCGATGTCGTATTTATTTGCATTGGCAATATTATACGGAGACGTCAAAGTATATCATGGTAAAACGAGAAGTCTAGGATGGTGGCTTTCATCTGTGCTAGTAGCGATAAAAGTTTTTCTTATTTGACTTCCTTGATGAAATTAATAATGAGCCTGTTGCGGTATGATTGGTGACACCAAAAACCACTCATTGTATACCACATTAGAAAAGCCTTTTTTTCTAAGTACACGAATCTATCTTCAGGGCCGGCGCTATAGCTAATTTGCCGCCCTGTGCAAAATTAACAAGGTATTTTTTAAGAATTTTCATCGCGTCCACCGATATCGAAAGAAATTGGGAATTGAGAAAAGCGGCCACTGTTCATGTGCCGCAGGTAAAAATTTTGGGAAATTTCAAGGTCACGTGTACCAATTGATTTCAAAAGTTACCGTGTCCATTTGTTCATCACAGCGTATGCCCAGTGTCCACCCTGGACACGATAAACGTTATATTAGTTAAAAAATGCTTTGCCAGCACGAATGATCACTTTGTGTTCGAAACGTTTTAGCTTGTAAATCAGTTTTCGGCGTAGTAGAGGGGGTTTCTACTAATAGTGAAGAATTACAAAGAAAAAGTGAAAATGTCTAAATTTTTTTGATTTTTACATGCGACAAACAAACGATTGCCGCTACGTGCAAATGCTCCGTTTGCACTACTTATGATCACGCCGGCCCTGGGTATCTTTAAAAAAAGTCAAGTAAGGTCACCCGGCCCGCACTACTAAACTAAACTAACCTTGCTAAAAGGTATAACTGTGCCTATAGTGTTTTACGTTTATTAGTAAATTCAAGTTCTAACAAATAGGGAATCCCCGTATATTTTTTTGCTACTAATAAGGCAAACTGTGGTTCGGCATCTGCACTTCTGCCGCTTCTTCAACTATGTATTTATCTAATTTGTACATTTTTCTTAAGATAAGTACAGTTACCTACTTACTTTGCTTCCATTATGAACGCATTATTAGTATGCTTTTTCTCGTAATCGAGTTTCAAAGAAGGAAATGAAATAGGTACCTACCTACTCAACTATTCCCACAATGTGAAAATGGATTGTTACATCAGTGAAGTAAATTTCTTCCCACATTTTCCCACTTTTTGAAATACATATTCACTAAAGTTTACATATACATGTAAATAAAATATGAGAGAATTGCAGAACAACATTCAGAGCAGAAACAAAATCCTCTATGTATAAATACACTGTATTTTGCCTTCGCCGGAAACGTTACCTTTACCTACTCCTAACAAATTAATATTTTCCGAAGTGAAAAGGACCCTATACAATAAGGCGACCGATTGGGCCCATCTCTACCAAATTTTAAATTTTGGTAAGCGAGGGATAGATGAATGTTTAGGGGAAAAATATGCCATTTTCTCAGCCCAAATGGTATTTAGAGCCACATAAAAATGTGACCGCCTGGGAAAATTTCTATATATTTGTACTCAATTTTGTAAGAACACTTTATTATACCTCCACGCCAAAAATCAAAGTTTAGTGTCGTCCAGATCCTGATTTTCAATTTATTTCCTGGGCCACTATCGTATAGGGTCCTTTGAATTTTCTCATGGATTTATGCTGTACGAACTAGTACAAGTTCTGACCGATTGAAGGATGGTAGCATTTGTGTGGTTCCATAATAAATTGCGATCAAAATCTCTTCCGGTCGATAACTAAAATCGACTAAAACCATTGCCGCGCGAGACGTTGGGCGCAGACGCAGATTGTGGAAATTATAATAATTATGTTAACAAACGTTACTGTCAGATTTCGTCTTGAGTTGAGAGATTTTCAAATTCTGTATCCAAAAATGTATTCATACTTATAGCGTCTTTTTGGCGTAAAATACAAAAAATCTAAATTTCAGAGGAACGATAAATAACACGCTACAATCTGAACTACTGGATCGATTTGGATGAAATTTGGTACGTAGAGATGTCATAACCTGCCGAAGAGTTGAATTAATTTTGGTGGCAATCGGTTAACGACAAGTGCCTTTTTGCTGGTATTTCAACTTTGAAATTTGGAAGCTGACCACCATTTGTTTTCATCAGCACATGAGAGGTATTTAAATTCTGTTTTCAAAAATGCATTCAAAGTTTTAAACACGTTTAAAGACTGACGGATGGAGAGTGGATTGAAATTTATAGGAAGGTAATTTTTCGATGTTCACCATTGGGATCTTCTAAACGGTAAAAGGTCCGAGGTCGGTTAAATTAGAAAAAGTTGCGCTATTTCTTGGATGATTAAGAATCTGAAGAGAATTTCCCGCTGTTTTGATTCGTTCCTGAGTTATTACAAAAAATCTGAAAATTGCCAATTTAAAGAAAAATTTATATCTTCTTAACGATTGATGTTATTTAAATGAAACTTGGAATTTTTATATTTTTGACAGCTGTCAATCGAATGGCATTGACAGAAATTTTCTACGCCTTCTATATTTTGAATAAAAACAGTCAACTTTTCTTTTTCTTATAGACGCCATACTGAATTTTGACACCGCCGGATACACAGAAAAAATAGCTTCTGAAAAATGTGACCAACATTAACGTTTTTGAAAAAATATGTGAAAGCTTGAGTCACACGATCGCAGGACGTAATTTGCTACCTACTGTTGAATTCAATTGTTTTCACATGTTATGTTATAAGAGATTGAAAAAGTCGGCGCACTTTTTTGCAATTGTTTTTCATGTAAATTTAGGCTGATTTTACAAATTATTCATACCAATTTTCCAATTGACATTTGTCAAAAAAGTTCATGTTGACTACATTTTTGAAAACACAATTTTTTGTGTATTTGATGGTGTCAAAATTCAATATGGCGGCCATAAAAGAATCAAAAGTTGACTGTTGTTATTCAAAATCTAGAAGGCCTTGAAAATTTCTGTCAATGCCATTCAATTGACAGGTGTCAAAAATAGAAAAGTTCTAAGTTTCATTTAAATAATATCAAACGTTAAATTGGCAATTTTCAGATTTTTTGTGATAACTCAAGGACGATTCAAAATATCGGGGAATTCTCTTCAGAATTTTAATCACCAAGAAATAGCGCAAATTTTTTCCAATTTAAACTACTCTCTATTGTGGTTTCCGAGATACTAATGGTGAGCATCGAAAAATTGTCCACCCTGTATGTACTTATACGATTGGATTATTAATCGAGTGGGGGGGGGGTTATAGTCGCTTCCGTAGCTCCCCAATTTTTTACCTGGAAATGAGAGCTCACGTCGAGCATATAATTGCCACAAATTTTCTGCTGCAAGAAATTTTAACAACAATTCTACATATATAAATTGTAGCTATTTGTCTCAACGCAACTTACTTATTGAGAAAATTGAATCCTAATTTTTCGTCAGAGGAATTGGGCAGTTACGGAAGCGGCTGGAACCTCCCCATTTGGTGAATAATCGAATCCTACCTCATACAAATTTCAATCCACCGCAGCTTTCTTTAAAAATGTTTGTTTGTGGATCATCACATCAATCTTTAAAACTGTTTGTTTTACAAAAATTTTATTTTTTTTTGTCCAAAGGGCACTAAGTTTGAATGCATTTTTGAAACAGGATTTGAAGACCTTTCATGTGCTGATAAAAACAAGTGGTGGTCAGTTGTCAAATTTCAAAGTTGACGTGGTAAAAAAGCACTTGTCGTTGGCCGATCGCCACCAAAATTAATACAGCATTTCGGCAGGTAATAACATCTCTTCCTATCAAATTTCAGCCAAATCGATCCAGTAGTCTGGATTCTAACATGTTTTTTGACGTTCCTACGAAATTTCACATTTCTGAAGTTTGAAATTTAAAAAGCTTTCATGCGCTGATGAGAAAAATGTTTGTTCATCATTTTTCGAATTTTATATTGGTTATGGGGAGGTTAATAATATTTTGGCGATTGAAATTTCTTTGATCGCTCCATTCTTGCACCTGTTGCGTACTCTTAAGGCAATTATGTTACATACAATACGTCTAATAAATCTGAACCTACTTAACTTAAATAAGGAAGAAGCTATGAAGTGTAAGAAAAGTTAATAAATCCTATGCCAAAAGTCACGTTCTTCTAAGTTATAGTCACAATAGGTACAAGAATACAAGATTGAATACTAATTAATTACCTTACTAGGTACTACGAATCTAACATTAGAAAGCATTCCAAGAATATTTAATGATGGGTCTTCCTAGTCATCCTAACTGATTTATGCATAATCAAATGTCAGCTATTTAATAATATTAATTGGTAGGTAAAGCAAAGTTGGGTAAACGGAAGAGTGCACAACGCTTTCTGCAAGGTCTCTTTGGGTTACCTTCTTTTACCTCAAAATGTTAAAATGTACTTTCTATAATCTCTTTTAATAAACATATAGAGGAATGTAAGTAACAGTTAGCCAAAGAGCGCGCAGAATTCCAAACAAACACAATTAATTAGGCGTCGCCTATATGCAAGGTGACAAGGAAAACATGGAACAAAACTATTATTACGAATAAATTATAGCCATTTTTCCGGAAAAACCTGCTTGAGTATGTCTCTTTAATTGTAGCAAGGAAGCTGAGAAAGTTGCTAAAGCAATTTTTATCTTGCGATGATTGAGTAGGTGAATGATTTATATACCTACATCGTGTTTAATGGTGGTATTCATTTCTGTATCAATAAAAGTATGAAAAATCAATGACTGTAATTAGATCGGAAGATGGATACATTGACCGACACCAATTTTTTTTTGTACATATAGCAAAATATGGCGGTACTTACCTGAGGTATAGAAATATCAGGCAAAAGTAGCATCTTATTCTGTTTCTTAAAATCGATTTTCCAAATTTCTTCGTTCACAAAAAGTATCCTTAATTTAATGATAATTATTCCAGCCACATTGCAAAATCAATGAAACCCCAGCGCAGGATTGATATTCACCACGGGACGACACAGAGCGCGATTCGTTTGAATGGACAATATTTTATAACAATCTGGAAAGGCGGCAAGAAAACAATCAATCTCACACAGAACAGCCACTGAGACGTCCACTAACGCATCTGCGCTGAACTGCCGCCGAAGAACTGCAACGGTACTCTCTTCAATAAGATACAGAAATGAGGTTGCTCAGGAAGAAGTTTCGCCTCGTGAACACAAAGCCTAGAGAAGGGATATGTGCAATTGCCATGTCAATTACTAAAAACAAAGGCACGCAATAGACGATGAATTAATGAAAGAAATCTAATGTACCATCCAGGGACCCCAACTAAAACGTTATTTTAGTTTTAGTTATGTTTTGATTATATGAGATTCTGAAAATTTTAGTTATAGTTACGTTTTAGTTATTACCTTTGCTGGAATTTTAGTTATAGTTAAATAATCGAATTGGAGTTTTAGTAACTAAAATGGGGGGTTCGGGGGGCGAAGCCCCCCGAAAAAAATTTTGGTTTTAGTTAACTAAAATTAATTTTGGTTAACTAAAATTAATTTTGGTTAACTAAAACTAATAGCTTGCGTATTCGCAAATTAACGAACGGTGCCAAAAATAACCCCCGCCCGCCACCGCCGGGGTTAATCCAAATCCGATAAGGCAAATTTTCACGACATAAACAGGAGTAGGTACACACCAGCTAAATAAATTAAATATACTAACCTCATTTGGGAATACTTAATGCCAGGTAATGATAATGAAATCATTAATAACAGGCAATGAAACGTGGACACGGTGGACACTAGGATCACCACACCTCGTGATAACACAAACAAAAACAAACCAAACCACAACGCAAAAAACCGCGAAGGCGCCAAACAAACCGCATGCAACGCGCAACCTTGCGCAACTAACGCTCTCGCTTCGCTAGCTGAAAGGTGCAGGGGTGCGTTCAGAAAGTAACACTCTCGGAGTAAGGATAGAGATAGAAGATAGACAGCTCTACATGTCAAAGAGAGATAAAAAATCGTTTGTCCGTGTTTCTGAACGCGCCCCAGGACACGCAGGACAGGGGCACAGGGCTGCCATCTGCAACCTTGACTTGACAACGCGACAACACCAACGGTGATCGCACTATGATCATAGAGTACTATATGATATGATGGCGGCCGGCCCAACTTTTCGGACATTAACCAAAATTAACTATTACTAATCAAAATAATTATATTAGTTTTAGTTTTAGTTATAGTTATACCGCAATTAAAAATAATAGTTTTAGTTATAGCACTTTTCGCAAAAACCTGGAATTTTAGTTATAGTTAACTAGTTATTTTAGTTATGGTTGCGGTCCCTGGTACCATCTACCTGTTCATAAGCATTTAAAGAAATACGACAGAAATAAGATTAGGAAGGTTTTAGTAGGTAAAAGTGCAAAACCTTGCAAAGCATCAACCTAGAGTAAATCTAAATATTTAAGATCAAGATCAAGATCAAAGGTGCATTCCTAGTTTTACGATTTTAGGTACTATATGTCTACCCTTCTGTTGTGACGAACCTTTCAGTCTGCAGGAAAGAGTATTCATGTTAATGATCATTGATCAATAATCATGAACCACTGAGAAGAAAATTATGTGAAAACATCGACAGGGTAAGTAGATCGATTAATAACCAGCACATGTACGAGATAAAGTCGAGGCGTGCATTTCGGATCCTTCCTTTCTACATGAACAGTTCTGCATACAAATTTTAACGGGTACCTATTGTTTCTGTTACCGGCTGGTCATTTCATTTTCATCTTTCATTACGAATGCACCTAGAGTGTTGTCTATGAATGCTTTGAACCTGCCAACGTCTATCGCGCGAATGGCTCGTGTGCTTTTTGCAAGTTAATAAAATCGAATCGCAAAAACATAAAATCTTTACGTTTTGGGCTTATTATTATTATCAAATTCAATGGCTGTTGCATTGCCAGATCGAAAATCCAGTGCCATTTTTAAAAAAATGTAATTTTAGAGGTGAAAACATTTTTATTTAAAGTTTGTGCTGTATTTTGCATTTGCCGCACCCATCCTCGTCCGCATGGTTCGGATAGCGATACGCGGGCGATGGATGGGCAGATCTCTCTCCGACTGCGGATGATTTACGCAGTCCACGTGTTTATCATAATTCTCATGATAATTCTTCGACACGTTCAGCCAACTATATTTACAAATTCTGTAAAAAAGTAGAAATTTCTACCGTCTCCGAGATTGCCAATTATTGTAAGTAGGTACTACCTTGACTTGATACTACCTACTTCTTTTTAATAATGAAACAAATTGTTTAATTACGTGAAAAATTATGTAAATTTACTCTTCAAGATGATTAGACAAGTCCACTTTTTAATATTATGAGTTGCAAGAAGTAAATCGGACATTTTGTTAACAAGTGTTTTCAGGCTAATAATTGAATTCCGCTGAATACGAAAATCAATAACAGTTTGAAATCTCAACCGGAAGTCTGCTCAAAGCGCTATAGAACATAAAAATTACGCAATTCTCGACAAAAGTTGTGGTATACAGAATTGTAGCCCATTTCATTCTATACACAAATAAAGAAAAAATGTGATAAGCCGCCCCATCAACACACGCCTCTGACTAAAAAAAAATCTGAAAAAATTTCAAAAGAAAGCCCTTGATAACACTAACCTATGCTCCAAATTTCAAAATCAAGCGATTTACAATTTTCGAGTAAAAAGAAAACCGACTCTCAAGTACCCCTTTGAAGGGCTGCAGCTTTTTTCAATAAAATGTTTACTGGAACTTTTAGTCTTATTTTTGATAGCAGAAGGCACTGGTAAAATATTGCAGCCTAATTTCAGGACACCCTGGATATGTGTATTTATAGTCAATATCACGTCTAATTATTTATTAGAAATACAATGAAGCCTCGAAAAACAAATACATCATGAATGAAACTATAAGTAATTAATGTAGCCTTTGAGATAGCACGTGAGAATTCATCTAAACTAAACCAGTTAATAAATCAATGCGGAAGTTCTTGCGTGTCGAGTCCGTTAGACAAAATTCGAACATGATGAAGAGGAGCTATCCGTTTTTCGTAACTTAAAAAGAAATTGTCACTGCATCTAAGAACCTGTATATATCATATACTATATACTATACTAGGGCTGTGCGATATCGAAATTTGAATATCGATTATCGATATTTAAAATCATATCGATATAATACCGATAGATCGATTTACGACAAATATACCGATATCGATATCGTTACTGTAGTATTATTTATAACGGGGTAACATCTTAAAGTTTCAAGAGCTAAATTGGTATAGGTAGGTAATTGACCTTTTTCTGTAGTTAGTTGATGTTACTTACTTGCTTAAATTATTTATACACTGCACGAAAATGTTGATATCTCTAAGACTTACATAGACTTACATAGATAGAAAAGCAATTGACCAAAAAATCTTGTGTGTGACGCACCCGCAAAGTGTCATTGCCGATCTCAACTTTCTCTTCGTCTTTTCGATCGCTCGATCAGCAATGTATCACTTTGCGGGGTAGTTAGTAGTTACACAACATATTTACTAGTGCTGTGAATGATTATATTTAGCAAAATGATATGTATATCAGTATATCACATTTTGATATTTATCTGCTGTCAAAAAAGATTTCGGACGTAAGCGTGAGGGTTAAAGTTAAAGCTACATATTTTTTTAGCAATTCCCTGCTGATATCTAGCAGGATATGTATATGTCGCTATATATCACCGGGAAATAAATAGCACGATATTTTACATAACTAATATTTACTATTAATGACTACCTGTCGAAAATGTGGCCGTTCAGCCAAATTAGAGTTGTCAGGGGGTAGTTTCCGAGAGTTCAAGGATTTTGCAAATCGAATTTGCTCTTTTTCATTCTGTGGGACGTGATAAACTTAAGTCAGCATAAAATTAAGTCGACCTTGACGAGTTACAAAGTAGTATATGAAAAACCCCGTCACATAAGGCCAATAATTATTATCGCACGAGGATGTTTGGACAACGAGGGCGAAAAGCCCGAGTTTTACAAAATCCGAGAGTGATAAGAGCCTTATGAAACACGTTTTTTATACAATTTTTTCTACTTCGGATAACTAACTTGTTAATATTTTTAGAAAAAAGAATGGTTTTCCATTTTCAAAGACAGGTAGGTCAATGTTCGCTTGATAGTGTTGGCGATTATTGGACGCACAACCGTCGTTGTCTAGGTTAAGATGTAAACAAAATCCGTGCGCTAAAAGCGTACATTAGAGAATTCATTTGGGTGCTATAAAGACAAAGTGTTCATTAGGAAACCGAAATACAAAAAAGACATTGTCAGTTGGAAACAACAATACGTTCCTTTTGACAAAATTAACAAATTGTGAAGGTAAAGTCGGGTAAAGTAGTATAGTCAAAATAATAGTTTCCGCTTATTTAAATGTGGACATCATCCCAATCTTAAATCCCAATATACCTATTGAGTAACGGTACAATCAAGGTGTACCACTAAAACCGTAAACTTCCTTTAGGAAGTCGTGCAAAAAATAATGCCGTTTGGTCGATTATATTTAACATGCTGATACGTGCATATTCAATAAAAGGATGTACTTATTGGTTCCTTTCATAATATGCTGAGCCAGAGTGGTAGGTACAAGATCCATTAAACCAGCCGCCAATTACTGTTGTAGGTAATTTAATTAGTTTTTAAACCGTTAAACGGAAGATCTCTATCGTGTAGTGTGAATTCATATCGCATCAGTGGTCATCAGAGGATCTCATGTTCGGATTCTCGGTAGAAAATTGGTAGTTTTGGAAGCAGGGGGCAGATTACAATAGGCCATTACGGTATGTCATAAATTTCCTTAGGTACTATTAGTATAATTCGAAAAATAATCCTTGATTGAGATCTATCGTTTTAACCTCCCCACTTCACTTCACCATTTAAAAAAAGGGAGGTTACCTACTGCAATCACTAAAATTTTCGAATTTGAGATAACACCAGATCTTCACATTTTGAGGTCTCAGGAACCCAAAAAAGTGGTTTTAAAAGTGGGTCTGTATGTGTGTACGTACATTTGTAATCACGCCACAGCCAAAACCACCAGACCGATTTGTCTGAAATTTGGTAAGTACGTGGGCATCTGAACTTAGATCTGAAAAGCTTTTGGAGCTTTTGGAAATGCAAACCCCCATTTTTCATGTCACCATAGGAAAGGCCTTCTAAAAATGTATTCACGCTCAGTGCCCTTTTGACCAAAAATTAGAAAAATTGAGATTTTTATCGCACTTTACAATCGCGGTACAGCCCTAGCTTGACAAATTTTAAAGTCAATCGGCCCACGGAATGTGCCGTTTTGGCATCCCAATTTCCTAATTTAAAATTATTCTCATTTACTCATCCAAAACAAGTTTTTGAAAGATTCATTGTCACTATCAGAAAAGTCTTCACATTCTGGTTTTAAATGAGACAGAATTTATTCGTATTTAGTACCCTTTGGGTAGAAAAATCGACATTTTGTGATAACACTGAAACCACGTTACAGCCCAAACTACTGGATCGATTTGGCTGAAATTTGGTACATGGAGATTAGGTTGACGTGCTGAAAGACTTTTGGGAGCAATTGGTCCACGGGAAGTATGCCATTTAGGCATACAAACTTTAAAATTTTAAACTTAAGACGCAGACATCAAACACCCACACGATGGGGAGGTTCCAACCGCTTCTCTGCTGCCTTTTTTGTTTTAGATTTTATTAAGTATTTCACTTCAAAAGGCGATTTGAAAAAATTGATGACGCATGTGCTAGGGATTGACTCACCTGTCTTTACAAGTTCTTGGTGGAAGAACGCAGATGACAAATAAATGCCAGTTGTGTCACTTGTTTCCATTCGAAAATTAGATTTGACATTGAGGATATTAAAATATATTAAAATGAACAGATGTGATGGACAGGTTGGTTCATATTTTTCATGAGAACGTAGCTCATACGTCATTAAAATCAATATTTCATTTTATGGCCCTAGGACTGGTTATACAGGGTGTTTCATTTAAAACGAAACACCCTGAATAACTCCTGAAACGGTGATTTGAGGGAAGAACGCTGAAACAATGTCGATTTTTATTTGGAGGGGGGCACTTGAATACGTGCATGAAGAAATTTTTTAACGCACCTTTTAAATGAAACAACGTGTATATTCGAAAATGCAAAAACACGTCAAAGCTCCTTTTAAAAGATCTTTCAATCAGGACAATAATTCAAAGGTACCGGAATTTCCCATTCGCACTTTGCTCTTCAGAGTGCTGTAGTTCTGTCCTTTTCTTTTAAAAAGAAAATAATTATGTATTTTATCCTTTATTAATTCAAGCACAAGCATTTACTTATGACTTATAAATTTCACCCTAATGTATTAAAGAAAGAAAGTACTTAATGTGTCCCGAAGTCTCATGTTAGATCCGCTTGAGTCCAGTAGGTAATCAAGCCGACTGACAATGATGATATAATGGGTAGGTCACACAGTGGCGTATTTAGAAAATTTGCTTAGGGGGGGCACACAATAACACTTCACTGATAGATGGTGGCAACGACGTGCGGGCGGGGGGGGGGGGGAGTGAGCGCCGCAGGCGGAATTTTTTTTCATAATAATAGTAATAATAATAATAATTATAAGTTTTTCGTCGGTAGTCATTAAAGGTGCATTTTTGCTGCCTCTTTGTAAAAATGCACTTGTTTAATGACAATCGGTGAAAAAATGATGTGTTCAACAGGGCAAAAAAAACCAGATTTACTACCTTGGCTGGATTCCTTCAGCCGCGGCAGTAAATCTGCAATTTTTTTGCCTTATTAATAGACAAATAACTACTATGGATGGGGTATTACCAAAATAAAATGAATAATATCGAATTTAAGTAAGCAGAACTAAAAAAAAATAAAAGAAAACTACAAATATAGGTATTCGCATTCTTCGATTTTTTTGCTTGGCCAAAGTGTCCAGAACTCTCCAAATCGATTTTTCTTGGCGATGAACTTTTTCTATGTGTAGGTACCATGTTGATTTATATTTATTTACAGAAATAAAAATTTGTTTTTTAAACGTCATTTGAAAATTATAATTATTATTACTATTGGAGGGCTCTAAATACGCCACTGAGGTCACAGATTCAGTTTTCGATCGGATGTAAATAACTAACCTACTCAATTTCTCTAAATTGGCCGGATCGACTTATGAATCCAATAGTTGGAGCCGATGCGCATTTATAAACACTACAAATTGAATTTTGTCCCTGATGATGCTGTTGACATCACCGCCTAACCGAGCATAATTATAATTATTGATGGAAAGAAGAAACATTTAGTTTAGGCTAAAGTCCCGTCGTAAATTAACGAACGCGGGGGTTGTGTGTCTCAGGTTTTTTTCTGTTGGTTTGTAAACGGGATTTCACATCGGCCAAAACTCCCGTCATCTCTGTCTCACTGTCAGTGTCAATAAACACACAGAACTAAAATCCCATTTAAAAACAAACAGAAGAAAAGCCTGAGACACACAACTCCCGCGATCGTTGATATGTGACACGACTTTAGAAATTTCAGTGACAGAGTTCAATTATTGAAATTTGACGTTTGTTTAACTCGGATTGAAGCTGTGGATATAAACTAAGTATTGGACCCTTTTGACTCTGTCACTTTGTTTTATTCTAAAATCAAATATAAATAAATAATAATACGTCACAGGCTTTAACTCGGTAAAAAACTTTTGCAAATCCACATCAGGCTATTAAAGATACACGATGATAAACTCTACGTCGACAAAGATCTTTATACATTAGTCCGTTTATAGTAAGGCTCATAACAGGAATTCATTTCGAATGGTAATCTGGTCAACGGTGTGCGTGTTTTAATTCGTCTCGACATACACTATGTTTATGAAGTTCATTTGTAATGTATTCAAGTGAACGTCCGTTCGTTTGCGATCAACGCACTTACAGAGAGTTAGGGAAAATCCTGCCGGAAACTGGAGTGTCGCACTTCCTGCTTTTTAAGAGCGTATCCCGATTCCTTCCCGGTTTAGCTGGTATACCTACTTACCAATTATTGCCAAATTATTCCAAAACTGTTATTCGAAAACAATTATTCGAAATTCGAATGAACAATTCTTAGAATTAACAATTTATCCTACCTACCTCAAGAAGGACTTGCTCCTCGGCGGCTGCTCGCTTTCGGCTCCGCCGCGTTTAAAACAGTAGCAAGAAAGAAAAGGAAACATAAAAGGACAACCACAACGAATTTACAATTGGTAGAAAGAATAGTGCGGGCGTTAATCGTACACCCGCACCTATGTGTAGTGTCAGTGTGTACACGTTCAGGTGAGCGGACAGAATATGAGAAATAGTTTCACTAAAAAAAAAAATATCTGACATAGACATGAATGGAAGTTTGCACACGTTCAGGGACCTAATTCTCGAATCGGTCGAAGAGTTTCGTATGCGGAATCACTAAGGTATTTACACGCGCACTCTGATTGGCTGCTTAGCAACATCAACAGTGCATGCGAAGCAATCACGTCGCTCCTGTTTCCGCAAAAAAAACGACTTACAGGGTGATTCACGTAGACCGTTTGTTAGAAGTTTTTCCACTTGCCAGTGGAATAGAAATTTGAAATTTGATATCACCTAAAATATTGGCAAGATTCGCCGGAAATGATACCAACTTTGTTATTTTAAATCGAACCCTATAATTTTGATTACATATTTGAAATCGCCTTTTCAAGCTGAGTATTTCTTGTCTGGGTTATTTTCCTCTACCTGTCACCTGTCATAGTTTTTCACTTATGTCAATTTTTTCCTTCAAAATGTCACATGCAAGAGTTTCTTTAAAAAATTACAGCTTCTAAACGCTTTGCAATAATGAAACGAGTTTTCTTATAATCTATAGCGAAGGAATCAGAGAATCTTTTGAGTGATCAGTAATCTACAAACAGCTTCAAATGTTCACAATTACTATTCAAAGTTGACGATGACAAAATGTGGAAAAGTCGATTTTTTCAAATGGAACATACTATTTTTGACAACGGCGATCGATAGAGCGCTAAATTTTAGGGGCAGTTTCATCAACTTGTCCTATACCATCTACTTATCAATTCTGAATTATTTACGAAAAAAGATATTCTGAAAAAATTATGCGTTATTGGAACTTGCTGTTTTGTTGACAACGATGATAAAAAAAGAGAGATTTATGAAGAAATGATTTTTTGTTGTGGTTCGTAGGAAAAATATTGTGCACAACTCGCACGAAAGTGTCTATGCAATGCACTCGTGGAGTTTTCAGAGAAATTCCCCACTTGTGTGATATAAGCCACTTTCGTAGCTCGTTATGTAATATACTATTAGGTAATGTGGTATTATTATAGATTAATCGTATATGGATGAAACGAAAATAATTAATTTAAGTCGATATACCAAGATGAAGTATAGTGGTTTGTGTAATCGATATTATTACCGACGAAACCAGAACTTTATGAAAGCAGGAAAAATTGTTCTGAAAGTGATTTCGCCAATATTTTTTTTCGACGAGTTTGCGTAAGCCGTCCATTGAATCAATGCAGATTAATGGATCAATCACTTTCGCTTTCACTGGGAATAAAGAATCTATTGGAAGCATCATCTGAAGCATACATAGTCTTATTTTATTATAAATAGGCGATTAATAGGTAACCTACCTTATATCTGAATTTTTGGCAACTAGGTCAGATAGAGTAGGTACTATCGTGATCAGAAAAAAAGAGTACAGTGACGTGACTTTAGACACGTTTTTCCATCTAAAATGTTAGAAAATGCTTGTGTCTAAAAGCATTCGCTGTACCTACTCGTTTTTTCTGATCATTTCTGATCACGATGGTATTTACCTAATTAATAAAATTTGGAAATAATAGAACTGCATATGTAACGTGAGTTGTGAGGTGAATTGTAAGAAAACATATCGTCACCCTAATTAGCAAACCTCGTAACTCCATTTTTATCCGAATTTTAGCTTTTTGCGCCATCAGTTAGAACATTCCAAACTTTACCTTGTAGCCAATCCTCGTAACTCCACTTTATTATTTTTATTATTTTTTATTAAATCAATATAGTTCTGAAAGAAAACCTCGTAACTCCAAAACAGCAATATGTTAAAATATAGTTGCTGAATAAAAATAAAATCATAGTATTATCCGTCTCCTAACTTTTTTCTTATTTTGGAGTAAGGAGGTTTGCTAATTAGGGTGACGTTATACTTACCAGGTGTGTTGAGGGTAGTGTGGACTAGCCTGTACCTCTTGAGATTTTTTTTGTTCATCAGCTCATCTTAGGTAGGTACTTAACAAAGATTTTTAGAAAATTGATTGATTGAGTATACTGTATGTAGCGATTCATACTGAAGAAATCAGAATTCTTTCGAATTTTAAGAATATTATTTATCGAACATCGAACAAAACGTCAAACACCAAACAAAATTGGTTTAATCGAAACATGCCGCAGCGTGTCGATTGTACCCACGATACTACCTGAAAAATTTCCTCTGTTTAAAATTCCGTTTTCGAAAAATCATTGTTAAGTACCTAAGAGGAGCTGATGAACAAAAAAAATCTCAAGAGGTACACAGGCTATAGTCCATACTACCCTGACCGGGGGGAGTGGGGACACTCGCTAAAACTTTTGGAGTAAATTCTCGGGAGCAGGAAAAAATTTATCCTTTTTCTCACAAAATACATACTTTTTGTCCTGCCAATTTTTTAAAATAATAGTTGGGTTTTAGTGTGTGCACAAAAATATTTTGAAAAAACCATTTTAAGTCTTTTAATAATTGGTTGGGTTTTAGTGTGTGCGCACAAGACGTATATTTTAGATATGGAGTGTTCAAAAAAAAACAGCCAAAATATTTTTGGGAATAAGTCAGCCATTTCTTAACCGATTTGAACAAACCTGGTCTTAGATTAAAGCTAAAGAATCAGGCTTTCGAGCTCTGTAAGAAACTATGACAGATGGCGCTACCGTAATATTCCTATAGATACTTGTTTTTAAGGCTTATTTTAGGTGCGTGGGGATTGGTCAAACCACAACCAATCATTATGAAACTCAAATGGCCTTGAAGATCGTTCTTTTTTCTCTAAAAATCTTTTTTCAGAAGTCGATTTGGTGTTCGCATTAATTTTCTGTGTGTTTTTTAATGTATCTTTTTAAGCCTTAATGACTTATGAGTAAAGCTATACAATATAAATTTGAAAAGTATTGCTGAAAATTAGGCTGTTTGTGCATCGCTCTTCTCTTACTTTAGTCATGGCAAGAAAACGTGAAAATAGGTACTCAAAAACATATTTTATTAAATAATCACAGAAAATTAATGCTTAAGCCACATCATCTTGTAAGAAAAGATTTTTGAAGACAAAACAACGATCTTCAAGGCTATTTGAGTCTCATATTGGCTGTTTCCTCACCAATCCTCACGCACCTAAAATAAGTCTTAAAAACAAGTATCAATAAAAATACCATGGCAACGCTATTTGTCATATTTTCTCACGGGGTTCGAAAGTCCGATTCTTTAGCTTTCATTTAAGATAACGCTCATCCAAATCGGTTAAGAAATTGTTAACTTATTCCTAAAAATATTTCGTCCGGTTTTTTAGGACAACCGATATTTTAAATATTTGGAAACGGGATTACAGCTGGCAAAGCAGTTGGTGATTGAGTTTACGATACACGAGTGCAAGAAGTTGTTCACTGTTCTTCCTACGAATACGGCCTACGGGTATGAATGAATCATCACATTAGATTTACATACATTTCATTAATTTGAAGGAAGCAATGTTGGATAAAACATTAACAATTATTATAGCCGAAAAAGCTAAATTTTATAAGATCACTACGTTCCCACTTCGCCACTTCCTCGGTTCAGTATGGTAATAGCAATAGGTAAGTATGTAAGTACATGTACTCATTGGTATACTTTTTATATAGTATAGTATAGTTTTTTTAGGGAATAAGTAGTAGAAAACAACCGCAAGATCAACCAACATGCAGTATGTGATGCTAATAAACGAGCAGTGCCTATCCCATATTAGAAAACAGAGAAAGTCATTACCTTTATGTTTATTACGATATGTCAACGATCTCGTGGAAAAGGATGTAAAAGAACTACCGTATTGCAAAAATATATCCAATTAGGACAATTAAGTCGTCATTATTATTATTAATCTAAAACAAAAAAGTCTGTTTTACTCCTTGTTATGCGAACTTGCGTAGTTGTTATTTTATTGGCAGGACATACATCATATATCCAGAATTTTCATTTTAATTAAGGCTAAGGACTTTGAAATTCAGTGCTTGGTCACCTCAACATTTGAGGGGTTCAAATCTGTGGTGCCGATGCTCTCAGAACGGAAACATTTTACACTTTTTCTGTTTTACGCTGTTTCTGTAAATTACAAGATGAAAAAAGTGAGCAAATATCACTGCAGCTCTACGTTTTCGTATGGTACCGTGCGCATGGAGTATAGCATTACAGCGAAAAAATATAACTTCAATGGACGTTTTCAGTTTTACCTTAACGGCGCGAGCATGTTGGTTCTCTAGCACGCTCAGTCAATGGCTGGTATGAATAAAAGTGTTACAAGATGCTCATACTCCCATTAACAAAGGATGCAACTATAAGTTCTTCGTGTACGAGAAAAGGATAGAAGTATAAGCAAAAGCTTTGTTACCGTTTATTCATACCGGCCACGGCCGGTATGAATAAACGGTAACAAAGCCTTTGCTCATAGTTCTATCCTTTTCTCGTGCACGCAAATCTTATATTTGCATCGTTTATTAATGCAAGTATGAGCATTTTGTAACGCTTTATTCATACTGGAAGTCTGGAAGTCTGTCACAGCTGATTTTTATCCAATGAGCTCCTTTTTACCTGTGCGTTTCGTTGGAAACTTGGGAACCAACCTGCGCGTGCATTATATTCTTATTCATTTTGACATATTAGACGCTGTATTGACATCCTCTTTGTCCCACAAACTAAAAACCTCAATTTCCGCATGTTGCCGCAATTCTTTGTATGTTTTTTCGCGTTGGCCAGAAATTCATGATGACGTTAACGTGTCTGTATTTGTCTATTTGACAACAAGAAACTTTCAAATAATGCAAAATTTTTATTACAGCCATCAGGTATAACCAAACAGCTTTTGGGCTAATAATTTGGGAAATAATTTGGGAAAAATATGTATACGCTATACAGTGAGCCAGTGACATTATTTTATTTTGCAACATATTGCATGTTTGGTTGCCTACATTTCCATGCATTGACACGTACATTTTAAAATGCAACACACGAAATACGATGAGATATGTTTTAAAATAATTTCATTGTCCTATGTAGGCACATATGCAACATAGGGATATGTTAAAATAATACGAATGCGAATTTAAATAATATTACTGTACACATCATAACATACAGGATGTTAGGAAATGGTACAGTGTATTTTTAAGGGCGGCTATACCATGAGAAATGTAGTCGAAAAATCCTTTACCATTTTGGGCTAAGAAGCATTTTACCTTCAGGGTATGATTTTCAAATATTTTCCTCAAAGTTTACGAACTGTTGGAATATTTCATTCAATAATAGCCCCATAATCGTTATTTACGTAATTAGTTATGAAAAGTTCTATATTGTTTTCGAGTCGTAATATTTGCCAAAACAAGCGATAGCGAGTTTTGCAACATTATGCGAGTCCAACAATTTGGGCTTTTCATAACGTATTCCGTACATTTTACCTAATTGTATAAAATCCGAATTTTCAAAACGCAATTAGGTAAAATATCTAGTAGGTACCATGACAACAGAAAATTAATTTGGTGCATTATAAATTGTTACCTGTGTTTGTCATTCTCGCATTTTTTGGAAACACGTTAAAGGAAATCGTCATTCCTAATATTTTATGCATTATTTTAGCAAGACACTCTCCACGTACAAAATGCAGTCTGCATACCTATTCTTGCGTTAAAAATAATTGCAGGTTGATTATTACAATTTGTCAATTTGACAAGATTTAGAAGGCAATATTTTGTTGTTGTTATCACCTACATGTTTTCAGCAGTTCCCAAACTTTGAGGAAAAAAACTGAAAATCTTATCCTGAAGAAAAAATGCTTCTTAAACCAAAATGGTAACAAGCTTTTCGGCTACATTTCTCATGGTATGGCCGCCCTTAAAATTACACGGTACCATTCCCTAACACCCTGTATACCTACCTAAAAAACACTGACTTCAATTCCTGTCAAGTTTAAGGTTATTCGTATTTCGAAACTTGTTTATTTTTTACATTTTGTATTTAGCTATTCTATTCTTGTAAATTAATCCCTCGTAAAAAATTTGTATTAACGACAGCCGTAAATTCTTTATCTCAAACAGCCGTCTCCGCCTTAAAAACTCGTTTAAAGTAGCATATTGATTAGAGTTAAATTATTTATTCGCGGTCCCCTTACTATTCATAGGTACGGTGAGAAAGGAGAAAGGGTGTAGTGTGTTGTAGGTGATTATTACATTTCCACCCTTGTGCAATTTTCAGGACGGAATCATACTTTAGAATTTATTTCATAATTCCTATTCCTAATAACGTAGGTATGTAAGTATTTGGAATCTTTTGAATTTTCTACCAAACCGGCGCTATTGTGAATACTACATTTTTATATAGAAGCCGAATTTTAGGAGCTCGTATAAATAAAAATAGATGGGGGTTATTCTTTAAAATTACTTAATCTATAGGGTGTCTTAGGAACGCTTGCACTTCCTTTTAATGGAGAACTCAGAATAATTAAATTTTGAATCGATGCGTGTTTTCGAAAATTTCTGGTCTGAATTTTTTTACCCAAGGTGCATTAAATGTTAATGCATTTTGTCTTACTTAAAACCGAAGTATAACTTAATATTTTGAAAAATTGCTTTGCCAAAAAGGCACTTGTCGTGGGTCGATTGCTTCCAAAATCTTTTCGGGTAATACAAGCTTCACGTGCAAAATTTGAACCAAATCGGTCTAGGGATTTCGGCTGTAGGTATCATGTTTTAAAAGTACCTTAAAAAATCTCGAAATATTGAGCTTTTTGTCAACAGGGCCTCGAATTTTATGTAGTTGGACCACCGCTACCTTTGAAGCGAAGCGTTTCAACCGCTTAGTTTTCTGGTGGACGCACCCAATGGGAGTTTGTATTTAAAATTGCAAAGTTAATGTGTCAAAATGACGTTTACAGTTGCACGATTGGTTCCAAAAGATCTAAGTAATGCCTACGTCCCAAATTTCAGCCAAATCGGTCCAGTAGTTTGGGCTGTGGCGTGTTTACAAACGTTCGCACGTACGAACGTACGTGTTTATTTTCGACGTGATAACTTTCGAAATCTTTGAGATACTAACTTCACATTTGGAAGGCGAGTAGATACCGTAAATGTCTAACGCAAGTTCATTTATGGGCGATATTGGCTAGTAACGACCATATATTTTTAAGAACGGATTTGGTGGGGATCGCCGTAATAAACAGAGAAACCTTTAGTAGCACTTTTTCGACAAATTTCATCGTAGTGCCGAAATTTCCATTAGAAAAAAAAAGGCAGCAGAGAAGCGGCTGGAACCTCCCCAACGCATGGGTCTTTGATTTCCGTGACTTGTGTTTAAGATTTTAAAGTTGATATGCCTAAATGGCACTTCCCGTGGACCAATTGCTCCCAAAAGCCTTTCAGCTCTTCAATGGGTTACCTAACCTCCATGTACCAAATTTCGGACAAATCGATCCAGTAGTTTGGGCTATAACGTGGTTTCAGTGTTATTACAAAATTTCGATTTTTCTACCCAAAGGGTACTAAATGCGAATAAATTTTATCTCATTTAAAACCAAAATTTGAAGACCTTTCTGATGATAACAATAAATCTTTCAAAAAGTTGTTTTTGATGGGTGAATGAGAGAATAATTTTAAGTTTCGAAATTGGTGTGCCAAAACGGCACTTTCCGTGGGCCGATTGAATCCAAAATTTGTTCAACTCTTCGACGTGTAATACAATCCCCATGTGCAAAATTTCAGACCAATCGGTTGAGGGGCTTGGGCTGTACCGCGATTTTAAAGTCCGATAAAAATCAATTTTTTTTTATTTTTGGTCAAAAGGGCACTAAGAATGAATACATTTTTAGACGCAGAATTTGAAGGTCTTTCTTATGGTGACGTGAAAAATGGGGGTTTACATTTAAAATTTAAAAGTTGATGTGCCAAAATGGCACTTCTGGTTGCACGATTGGCTCCAAAAGCTTTTCAGATCTAAGTTGGGTTATCACATGCACACGTACCAAATTTCAGCCAAATCGGTCGAGTAGTTTGGGCTGTGGCGTGTTTACGAACGTACGAACGTACGTACGTACGAACGTACGTACATACATACAGACACATTTTAAAAACCACTTTTTTGGGTTCCTGAGACCTCAAAACGTATAGATCCGGTCTTATCTCGAATTCGAAAATTTTAGTGATTGCAGTAACCTCCCTTTTTTTTAAATGGTGAAGTGGAGTGGGGAGGTTAAAAAGACCTGAATTGCGTTGGATGCGGAAAGTAGTCGATGCGCGTGGAGAAATTATGATACTTGTGGTATTTTCCAACGGTTCGGGATTAGGAATTTTGCACAGCATTTCATAAAAAAATTCTACGTACAAGTTATCATGAATAATGAACGTAAAAAAATTCATCCCTCGAAACTCACTCCCTTTCAATCTTAAAAACACAACGAACTGATATGACAGAAAAACTTGAAGAAAATATAAGTTAACTTCAAAAATTTCACCCCCACAACTCACATTCTAACCTTCAAACTCAAGAAATTGTCTCGGAGGGAATTGATCCTTGGACCATCTGCAGAGGGAATTTAATCCTTGAACCACAAACAAAAAATTGACTTGAAGGAAAAAATTTGTACCTATCTACAACCGAAAACCCGAAACTCACCTCCTTCAATCCCCAAACACAAAAAATTGAACGCAAAACGTTGCACCCCTGCGCCAAACACAAAAAAATTGGCTTGGAGGAAATTTAACCCTTATTAAATACAACCAGAGCGCACTGGACGCAAAAACTTGTAATAAAAAAAACTCGCCCTATTCAACTCTTAAATACAAAAATTGACTTACCTATGCTCAAAGGGTTTTCTGGGCGCAAAGCGAGGTCCTCAATTTTAGGTGCGGATTGTCCGCGCCCGATACAACTAACAAATCTGGACCATTATCGCATGAACATTTACGGTGATAAACACCTACAGGTACACACATCGCATTGATAAACATCCTCCGTTTCGCGCTTATCTATTATTGCACTGCAATAAAACTTTCCAACTTACCTAAACCCTGAACTTCCCACATAGGTACCCATATTAGTTACTTCTACTTAAATGTATTTATCACCACTACTTAATCTTGCACTTTTCGCATATATTTTTGCATAAGGTGACAACCGTTTCGTTTTTATATGCACATGCATAATACATAATGCCTATGCCTACATTTTATTTTTATTTATTTATTCGGATGATTCATGATGCTTATTTCATTGCACTTACCTAGATGCCAATCAATATTCACATCGTGCAGTCGTAGCTCGGGTTGTAGGCTGTACTGTAGGGTGCTGCGTGGATATAGTAGGTATATAAATGCAGTTTGCAATTGGCGTTCTTTACATAAGTAAGTGGGTATATGTAAACACCAATTGATGACTATACAATATATTAGAGTGTATAAGCAAGGGCAATTAAAATTGAAATATTTTATAACAAAACAAAACAATATGTGGTATCAACAGACGAAATTTTAAGAAAGGCAGCAGAGAACCAGCTGGAACCTCCCCATTGTGGGGGCTTTGATTTCCGTGTCTTGTGTTCAAAATTTTAAAGTTGATATGCCTAAATGGCACTTCCCGTGGACCAATAGCCTTTCAGCACGTCAACGGGTCATCCTAATCACCAAATCGATGCAGTAGTTTGGGCTATAACGTAGTCGTAAGTTATTACAAAATTTCGATTTTTCTACCCAAAGGGTACTAAATGCGAATTAATTTTGTCTTATTTAAAACCAGAATTTGAAGACCTCAATGATGGTGACAATAAATCTTTGAAAAACTTGCGAGAAAACTTGTTTTGGGTGGTTAAATGAGAGAATAATATTAAATTTGGAAATTGCGTGTGCCAAAACGGCACTTTCCGTGAGCCGATTGCATCCAAAATTTGTTCAGCTTTTCGATGTGTAATACAATCCCCATGTGCAAAATTTCAGCCAAATCGGGTCAGGGGCTTGGGCTGTACCGCGATTTTAAAGTCCGATAAAAATCGCAATTTTTTAAATTTTTGGCCAAAATGGCACTGAGAGTTAATACATTTTTAGAAAGCCTTTCCTATGGTGACGTAAAAAATGGGGATTTGCATTTAAAATACAAAAGTTGATGTGTTAAAATGGCATTTCCAGTTGCACGATTGGCTCCACAAGCTTTTCAGATCTAAGTTAGGTTATCAGATGCTGATAGTTTTGGCTGTGGCGTGTTTACAAACGTACGTACATACGTGTACGTACAGTCACGAACTTTGGAAATGCCCTCCCCACAGCGACGATTCATTTGGTCAACTGCTTCGTTACATTTTGATTGATGTTTCTCTGACAGGTCGACAAACATTAACCGAATTGCAGCGATACAATCGACCAATTGATTCGTCGCTGTGGGGTGAGCATTTTCAAAGCCCCCGGATGTACGTGTGTCTCTCTGTGTACCTATACGTACGTACGTATGCGTACCTACACGTACACGTACATACGTACACACACAGAAACACATTTTTAAAACCACTTTTTTGGGTTCCTGAGACCTCAAAATGTGAAGATCTGGTGTTATCTCAAATTCGAAAATTTTAGTGATTGCAGTAACGTCCTTTTTTTTAAATGGTGAAGTGGAGTGGGGAGGTTAAAAGCTGATTTTCAGTGGACTTTGGAGATGAAACTCACTTCTTTGATTATTTGTTTTTCTCTGACATGTGCCAATAATTATGTAAAACAACGATATTCTGATAGAATCGGGGACAGAAGACTTTCAGTTCCAAAGCCCACGAGGATGATTTTCTTTATCGCTTGTTATTTAGGTACGCTTAGAAGAGGCGAGAGGAATTTGACTATGAAATTGAATATTATTGTTGATTAATGTTGATACACACTATACATATAGGTACTTCTACAAAAGTAATATGTACCTACAGTTCGACCTACAGTCTACACCCTCAAATTGTATAAAAAATAAATACTTATTCATTTCAGATTACCTAATTCATACGTATACCCATCAACTATATGTATAGGTTCCAATACTTTATATATACCGGGTGATTCAGTTTGGTATTCGCCCCCCTGTAACTTTTTTATTTCAACAGAAAAATTTATGAAACCATATATATTTGTTAATCGCATGACAAACTCTATTAAATGACGTAATTAAATCTTCAATATGATGACATATGTCAAAATGACGATAGTAAATTTTTTTTCTCCAAATGACATGCTGTATATTTCTTAACGGATTCTTGTAGACATTTGTTTTCTACATTCAATTATGTAAAAAAAGTCTACACTTTTACTAGAAAAACTCCGAAAAAAAAATTGATTTGATTAGGCATAATTTGAAAGTATCTTGTCAATAAAAGTAGTTAGCCATGGAAAAAATTGAATTATAGTGTAGTCTAAGTCACTCACATCGCAAGGACCGTAGTTTCTCAAAGAATTATTATTACTTACCCTTTTAATAACAATAATACCCCATTTACCTTATAACTAGTGAATAACAATAACATTATTACTATTAACGATCTAACAGGTAAATCAATTATAATTTTTGAAAAACAGGACCCTTCGTGTGAGGGCGACATTAGGCAACACCATAATTCAATTTTTTCCACGGCTCACTACGTTTATTGACAAGAAACTTTCAAATTATGCCTAATAAAATAAATTTTTTTTCGGAATTTTTCTAGTGAAACTGTGAACTTTTTTTACATAATTAAATGTAGAAAAAAAACGTCTACAAGAATCCGCTAAGAAATATACAGCATGTGATTTGAAGAAAAAAAGTTGACAATCGTCATTTTGACATAATGTCATCATATTGACGATTTATTGACGTCACTTCATGGAGTTTGTCATGCAATTTACAAATATATATGGTTTTATATATTTTCCTGTTGCAATAAAATAGTTACGGGGGGGCGAATACCAAATTGAATCACCCGGTATATACATGGTGTCTTACGAATATGGAGCAGTATCGATATCTCTGGATATAAGCAAGGTACAGTTGTAAGATTTGGCATTTACAGAAATTGACACATTCGGAGTCTATTGAAATTATTGGCGACGATGGGGTACTTCCGGTTATACCGGAAGTAGGGTCCAACTTTAAAATTTTAAATGGCAATCCCCATTTTTCATTATAGATTCGGACAGAGGAGGAAAACCTAAACTTAAAACACCTAACAAGTAACTTGTTTGCACCAGCCGCCTAGATTTTATTAACGTTTTTAGAGAAAAGTTCCGCAAAACAGTGCTATGTAAAAATGGTCATAACTTGTAAACCGCGGGCGATAAAAATAAAAATGATACACCATTGTAAAGTAGAAAGACTGTTTTACATTATGCTTGCCAATAAGCCATATGAAAGCTGATTCAAAGTCGATTTAAAGAAATTGAAATGTTGGAAATTTAAAAGCCGAATAACATTTTCTTCTTATGGAAAAAACAGCGATTTTAATCGTTTCCTTTTTGGCACTTTATGGATACCGTTGAAAAGAGAATAAAATTCTGCACCCATCCATGCAGAAAAACTTGTATGCTGCCATTTAAGAAAAAAATGTTATTCGGGTTTGAAATTTCCAGTATTGCAGTTTCTCGAAATCAACTTTCAATTCGTTTTCTTAGGATTTTTGATCATAATGTAAAACAGTCCTTCCGCTTTACAACGGTGTGTCACTTTTATTTTTATCGCCCGCGGTTTACAAGTTATGACCATTTTTACATAGCACTGTTTTGCGGAACTTTTCTCTAAAAACGTTAATAAAACCCAGGCGGCTGGCGCAAACAAGTTACATGTAGATGTTTTAAGCTTAATTTTTCTTCCTCTATCCGAATCTGCAATGAAAAATGGGGGTTGCTATTTAAAATTTAAAAGTAGGACCCTACTTCCGGTATAACCGGAAGTGCCCCATGGTCGCCAATAATTTCAATAGATTCCGAATGTGTCAGTTTCTGTAAATGCCAAATCTTACAACTGTACCTTCCTTAAGCCCAGAGATATCGATACTGCTCCATATTCGTAAGACACCCTGTATACTATACTATACTATACAATATACTATAAAATCAGTAGTTTTGAAATAAAGGCACCTTTTCTTGACTCCTTTTACCTACTACTATTTGCCTATTCATAACCATGAAGTAAATCATTTAAGTAAATCAAATTACCAATTTAAATCTGCTACAATAACAATATAATGATAAAAAATTTGACTTCGCGTGGAATGTCCCTATAATTTATTACACAATATGTCCATTTAGTACAACTACATGGAGAACACGAGAACTAAGTTTTCTAGAGAATGTCTTAAGGACATGTTTCAAGCAATTCTTTGTGTAATACCTGCTAAATGCAGCAACGTGTGCTAAAATATGCAATTACCCCATGCAGCAGTGATTGCAACGATAACCTTTATGATCTTCTCACGTGTTTTTTTCTTTTCGGTCTATTATGTATGTAAGGTACACGTAGGTGCATACAACCTTCAATAAAAAGCGTGCGATAGTACTATTTTGACAGTTCGATTTTAGTTTTTCAAAGCGGACCTGCAGGTGTAGTCACGTATTTTTTCCCACTTCCGGTTTAACCGGAACCGAGACCGGAACTGACCCTAATTTTGATTTTTCAAATGGAAACCCCAATTTTTCTCAAGTAATTCAGAATCTACAAATTTTTCTGAATCAAAAACAATTTTCACGCTTAACCCAAAATCGAGTCATATCCACCTTAGATTTTCGAAGTATGTGAAGTTTTAAGTTGATTACCGATGAAAATCCTCGAACAGCTCGATTTTATTTCTTTGATGCGGATCTGAAGGTGCAGACTTTTTTTCTCACTTCCGGTTTAACCGGAAATTACCCTAATTTTGTTTTTCCAAGCGGAAACACCAACACCCGGGGGATCAATCAGTGGTCAAAATTGTGTACATGTATTGACAAGTGTTGATTCCGCATTATTTGAGTATTGCCAGGTATTGATACATATTGACACGTACCGGGTGGACCAACACTATTGCCCACCTCAAAAATTGCCCTTTATTTTAAAGCTGGGACTTCGAAATTTTTACAGTGTATATGGCTACCAAGGACCCTTCAAATGACGGCAAAAGTTTATCTGTCATGCAAAAACTGTGACGTCACGAAATTTTGAAATATCGTTTTTCCAAGAAAAAAAAAATTTTTACCCATAAAATCGTTTTTTGGGCTAATACCTTTATGTTAAGCCCATTTTTTTAAATTTCCGTCATCAGATTAGCCAACTGTAGCAAGCTAAAAATGGTCCATTTTTATTCACAAGTCGGCCACGTAAACAATTGACTACTATGCGAGGGCTTTCTTGGATAACAGCGTACGCTTTTTTCATCTGTCACCAGTTGACAGCGACACCAAGCGACACGACGCGGCCATTGAACTGCGAAATTGTTTTTAATTTTAATAAACGTGGATTTTTGTAACGAATAATGTTGAAATATCGGTTTAAACTGGGCATCCACCATTTAATTCGCCCACCCAAGGTGCCAGGAGAGGTTACGAACACGGACATTTTATCAGATGGCGGTGGCGGCGTGAAAAGGGGCTCCAGTTTGTGTGAAGGGCTCCGGTTTGTGTGAGGGGGTTTTTTCAAATAGCCATTTCCATAATTCGCATTATTCCATACTTATGTAATTCCACAGGTAATTATTTTGTTGTTATGGCCTGTTTTTTAGTTGGCATTTTTAGGTTAAGTGAGTCGACTTAGTTTGCCCCGTTGAGACTAATATCGAGGACTAAGATATTCACAGCCCAGAATTTAACAGCAACTCGTGTCAAATAAGGACCAAGGAATCGTTTTGCATAACATAATTCATATTCAAAGATAAACTGTAATCGAAGGTGGTGCAAGTGTCAGTTTTCGATTGGCAAATACCTCGTAGGTACCTCCTAAACAAAATCAAGACGTTAATAATTGATGCTTTGAAGTTGGTGAACTCAAGTTATTATTTGAACAGCAGAAGCAAAAAGGTGCAATGTGGAATTTAATAATCATCATCATGGTGGGCAAATAAGGACTAATTAATCATTGATCACACGACAAGCCATCCAGTGCATAAACAAGATGTGTGTGTGTGCCTGAGTTTCAATTTTTGTCATTAGAATGAACTAAGAATACTGAGATTATTCTTTCGTTTATTAAACAATAATTGCCTATTAAGTAAATTTAATAAAGCAGGCTTTCATATTTTTACTTGAATTTCGCGCATTTATTTCATTACGCGCGTTAATTTCCCGCTCAAACTCCTCCAACCCCTTTTAGCTAATCATTAGTCACCCACTAGTGTGATTAGTGTGTGAATTACAATAGTGTTGCAGTGTTTAGGTTGCTAATTTTGAGAAAAATTGCTATTTTGTGAAATCTTCAACCTCTTGAAGAGAAGTGTTTTCCAAGTTAGTTTTACATACCTACTTGTTAGCTGTTTTCACAGCTCTTATCCTGGTTTCCCTCCAGGGAAGCTTTCACGCGTTTTTCTGTGTTGTGAGTGTTAATTATAATTACGTGTAGAAGTGAATCTTGGTGAATTTCCTATACCTAGTGTTAATTAATAGTTTTATTCTATTTTAGTGGAGTGCATTTAATTTTTATCATGCCGATGCAACATCTTTCCTTTTCAGACAAGGTCGACATGATCTTGATTTTTGGAGAATGCCAGGAAAATGCAATGCAAGCAGCAGAATTGTATGCCCAACGTTACCCAGACAGACTTCAACCAGATAGACGAACATTTAAAAGAATTGTAGAGAAACTTAGAGAGACAGGCAGTTTGAAGCCCAAGAAAAAGACAGTGATAAATCCCGCTGTGACTCATGAAATCAATCAAGCTATTGTTTTGAACATAGCTGAAAATAATCCCCAAGTCAGCAGTCGAGAAATGAAGCAATCAAGCGGCATAAGTAAGTCATCGATTCTAAGAATATTAAAAAAGCACAAATTCCATGCATATCACATCGAACTGCATCAGGAACTACATGGAGAGGATTTTATGAACAGGGTGAGATTTTGCACGTGGGCCCAAGAGAAACTGCAGGAAAATCAGGACTTCTTCAAGTTTGTGCTTTTCACCGATGAATGCACATTCAAATCTAATGGGCACGTAAACAGGCATAATATGCACTATTGGTCGGTGGTTAACCCACATTGGATGAGAGAAGAAAAAACACAAGACATATGGTCACTGAACGTGTGGGGAGGAATTATTGACAACCGATTAGTTGGTCCATTCTTTTTTGAAGGCCATCTGACTGGTGCGATGTATGCAGAGTTCTTAAGAAATTCATTAGATGACTTACTAGAAGATGTGCCATTAAATGTGATCCAAAATTTGTGGTTTCAGCAAGATGGTGCGCCTCCACATTTCAGTCGAGAAGCTCGTGGTGTGGCAGATGAAAAGTTTCCAGATAAATGGATTGGTCGTGGTGGTCCAATTGCTTGGCCAGCTAGATCTCCCGATCTCACACCTATGGATTTTTTCACATGGGGAGTTGTGCAAGAAATTGTGTACAGAACACAGCCAACCACGAGACAAGACATGCAGCAACGACTCGTAGATGCCTTCCAGACAATCAATGAACGAAATACAGCAGCTACAGTCCAAAATTCATTTCAGCGACGTGCTCAGATGTGCATCGAAAGAGAAGGCCACCACTTTGAGCAGTACCTGTAATCAGGTAAGTACTTTTTGTGAAGTGATCTGTGCTATAGTGGTTGCAGTGCAGTGAATTTGGTGATGATTGTGTAGTGATGGGTTGTGGTAGTGAGTAATGCATCACTTTAGGTAAGTACAAGCCGTAAGTTCCTTGTACACAATTTTGTCTATGATGATTAGTAGAGCTCTTTCACAATATTTGAAGGATCCACAATTCTGAGACATCCAAAACAGCTAAAAGACCATAGTTTATGTAACACAATCAGTCAATCAAATTCAATTTATTGTTGTTAGTTTGATCATACAGGATTTAAGTTTCAATTTATATCCTTGAAAAATTATAATTATTGGGATTGCAACTTCAACTTTACAGCAACACACTTTCGCCAGCTAAAAACACTTGGTTTTACATCACCTTACAATTTACCAAACAATTTAACCCAACTAGTTAAGAAATGGCATCGGGCTATAATTCTTCTACCTTCGGCTACAGTTTATCTCTGAATTTTAATTATGTTAGTTGAAACGATAGTTTAACAATTCCTTTGCCCTTATTTAGATCAGATGATGTTAAATTTAGAGGCTGTAAATATCAATTTTGTTATGCAAAACGATTCCTTGGTCCTTATTTGACACGAGTTGCTGTTAAATTCTGGGCTGTGAATATCTTAGTCCTCGATATTAGTCTCAACGGGGCAAACTAAGTCGACTCACTTAACCTAAAAATGTCAACTAAAAAACAGGCCATAACAACAAAATAATTACCTGTGGAATTACATAAGTATGGAATAATGCGAATTATGGAAATGGCTATTTGAAAAAACCCCCTCACACAAACCGGAGCCCTTCACACAAACTGGAGCCCCTTTTCACGCCGCCACCGCCATCTGATAAAATGTCCGTGTTCGTAACCTCTCCTGGCACCTTGGGTGGGCGAATTAAATGGTGGATGCCCAGTTTAAACCGATATTTCAACATTATTCGTTACAAAAATCCACGTTTATTAAAATTAAAAACAATTTCGCAGTTCAATGGCCGCGTCGTGTCGCTTGGTGTCGCTGTCAACTGGTGACAGATGAAAAAAGCGTACGCTGTTATCCAAGAAAGCCCTCGCATAGTAGTCAATTGTTTACGTGGCCGACTTGTGAATAAAAATGGACCATTTTTAGCTTGCTACAGTTGGCTAATCTGATGACGGAAATTTAAAAAAATGGGCTTAACATAAAGGTATTAGCCCAAAAAACGATTTTATGGGTAAAAATTTTTTTTTTCTTGGAAAAACGATATTTCAAAATTTCGTGACGTCACAGTTTTTGCATGACAGATAAACTTTTGCCGTCATTTGAAGGGTCCTTGGTAGCCATATACACTGTAAAAATTTCGAAGTCCCAGCTTTAAAATAAAGGGCAATTTTTGAGGTGGGCAATAGTGTTGGTCCACCCGGTATTGCCAGCAGTGGATGACCCCTAGCCAACACCTATTTTCACAACTGATTCGGAATCTTAATTATAAATTACAGTAGGGCCCTTTGTGACACATCATTTGAAAGAGTTTGAAATTCTCTGTAAAATGGTGGAAGGAACTTTTGTAATCCATCCACTCGTTCAGAAGTTAAGTTACTCGGAAGTTACAGATAAACTTGAAGGATTTCTAGGCCCAGAACCAGTTCATGTTTTTCAATGTAACTTTTGAACGAGTGGATTGATTTTAAAAAATTCTTGAATCAGTTTACAGAGAATTTCAAACCCTTTCAAATGATGTATCACAAACGGACCTAATGTAATTTAAAGTTTGACAATAGCGAAGGCGCTGGAGTTGAACAAATATCAAAAATTGTTACAGCGTTGGATTGGCAATGAGATTAGCTTTCAAATGATGTATCACAAAGGGGGGGTTGCCATTTAAAATTTTTAAGTGATGGTAGGTGGGGGTTAGGGGATGAGTTGTGAAATTCCGTCAAAGTATCCGCCTTGAAATAAAAATCGATCTGTCCGAGCGAATTTTTATATTTCATCTCGTTGACGAGATATTTGAGGTCGAAGTTTTCGCACGGACATCCTGTATGTACAGAGTGATCAATTGATTTTGCAACCCCTTTAAATTTCAATATCTCCGAGGTCTTTTAAGATAGAGACTTGAACCAAAAATTTATGTCTGTATGTCGAGGTGAACTCCAGACCATGCCCTATACAAATAGTTTTTTAGTTCAAGTCTCTACTCTATCTTAAAAGACCTCGGAGATATACAAAGTTAAAGGGGTTACAAAATCGATTAACCATCATGTACATAACTACATAAGTAGGTATACTTAGGTAGGCAGTTTTGTTTTTTATTTATAATTTGCCATGTGCCCTACTTTAACAATTGGTAAATATGTTCTCATGGTTTCATCCGAGGTTTCATCTTCTTGGAGCGAGCGCCAGTTGTAAAATATATAACAATAAATCCTCGAATAAATCATAGATAGCAATAATAATAGATTCACTTACCCTTATAAATGATTTCCAGGGTCGATCGTCAAAATCTTCAACCCCTAAAGCAGTTTCACTCTCACACATCTTTCACAATTCACATTTTTGTCAATATTCCTAATATTAAAGAACCCAAAACTCACTTTATCACGCACAATAAACGTATACAAGTATTAATAACCCTCGGAACCGGATATTTAGTAAACAGTTTGCATTTTGCAATATTTAGATCCTTTTTTCTCGAGTTTTTTCTATACTTCTCCCACTATTACGAGAAACAATTGGAAATAATGATATTTTGCGACCCGATAAATGCAACGCGCGGAAACACGGTATTCAAAGGTGAACAACGTGAACGACAATACTCGCTGAGCCCCCACCTTTGGGCAAGTACAATAAAGGTGAGTGCGCACAAAGGACAAACAATGCAATGCACATACTGTCGCAATAACCGATCTTAATAACTTACCACAATAATAGCGCCTACAACATCGTAAAACGTGCCTGTGTACATACGTGTTCCTGATAAAAATCTTCATTCCGATAACTTCATTATTAGAAGAGATCCTCAACTTCGCCTAGACCTCCATTCCATAACAATGAAATAATTTCGTAACAGAACCAGGTCATGAATTTGTTGCATGATGCATTCTCGAATTCGAGAGATAGATCTCGACTTAAATTTTGTACATTACCTACTTACTACCTACTACCCATCAGTTGGGTACAACTAAGTATTGCCCAGAACTGCCCCGACATTAAGTAGGTACACAGCATTACCGGATATCACCCAGTACAGTATTACCTGATAGGCATTATTGCCTAGAAATAGGGATCCTTAGTCCCTGAATTACCTACCTAGCACTACCAGTACCACTACCACCCAATAATACAGAGTTATGGGAATAAGAATGATGGGATTGAGTTCAAAAATCACCATAACAGAAGAAAGTGGACGATCAACAGAAAACAGAAATTCAATTACTTTAATTTCTTAGAAAACAGTCAAATATAAATCAAATTATCAATAAGGATGCAATTTAATAGAATAGAATAGTTATTTATGATATAAGTGTTAAAAGTGGTTTTTTATTCGAACAAAATAAAATCACTTTTAATACGCATACCTATCATACACTACTTTTTCTACAAACACGATTAAAAGCAAAAGTTTTCAAATTATTAGTTGAAAACGTCCATGAAATTTGCTGTGACTAAGGTATAGTGACAATTTATTGCCGCGGCTTGTTTAATTGTTGTTTCATTGTCACTTTTAACAGTGAGTGTAAAAAGTAAATCCCTATTTTCCAATATCGACCATTTTCCTTTGATTTTAATACCTGATGATTTTCGTATGCTAAAATTTGATTTTAATCCCCCAGTACCAAACTTCCGGGAGTAAAAATTTTTAATCCCTCATTTGTGGAAATCAGGGATTAAAATTTTAATACCCGATTTTTGCGGGAGTAAAAATTTTTTTCTACGACCACTATTAAAAACACTTGTTTTAACGTTTGTTGACAATTGTTAAAAATGACATTTTATGATACCAGTATTAAAAGTCATTTACTTTTAACATTTATGTTAAAAGTGATTTACTTTTAACACTCAGGGATAAAAGTGACAATGCAACAACAATTAAACAAGCCGCGGCAACAAATTGTCACTATACCTTAGTTACGGCGAATTTCATGGACGTTTTCAATTAATAATTTGAAAACTTCTGCTTTCAATCGTGTTTGTAGAAAAAATAGTGTATGATATGCGTGTTAAAAGTGATTTTATTTTGTTCGAAGGGATGGGCCACTCCGCTGCGCGTCGTGTCCCAAACTTCCTTTCTTACAAAATAAAATACCACTTTTAACACTTATATCATAAATAACTATTATTCCCCGTCACAATAAAAGGTTGCGTTTTGGTTATTGTATAAATATAATTTTGTAGGTGACCTTATTTCAGAAATGAATTTAGGGTAAGTCTGTCGATATTGGAAAAAATAGTATAAGTAACACAGGACTAAACTGTTTTTTAGCTTCATGAACGTTTCAACCCCTAAACTCCAACCTCCTATTTCACCACCCCCACATGCTCCAAAGAAAGTCGTGTTTTAAATTTCACCACCCTAATCCAATTCATTGAAAAATTGCGGCAATTCAGAAATTCATCTTTTTATCCCCCCCATGACTGTATCCCTTTATGATTTACGGGGGTGAGTTTATTTCTATGGTGTTACGTATTTACTTACTTCGGTTGTTCATAAATAAATCAATAGGATTTCAGAAAAAATACATAAAATGTATTTATCAGCTTGCAAAGCATTATGGGTTGGTTTTATGTTCAAAACTTATAAGACTTTTTTCAATGGTTGACCGAAAACTATCGAACTCCCTAATTTTAAACCACCATTTATTTGAAGAAATTTCCAGTTTCAACCCTTAAATTGCATCCCCTTTGTTGGATCTTAATGAAAATCTGTCCATCCGTCTACAGTGTCGCTGGAAATTACCATACCAAATTCTGCCTGGAAACTCTGAGAAGTGTTTGAGTTCTCGTATTTTTGTGTTTCTGCACCTTAAGGGTTGTAGCGCCTTTAAGGGTGGTTTCTCACAAAATAAGTATAACACCTTTTTTGAATCATTAATGGAAAGCTATCGAATGATGTCGAGGTCCAGCGAGCATACCAACTTTCAGAAGGATAGTTATTGCAATTAATAATTTTTCGTTTTTTCCGATTTGGCTGATTTGGCCCAAAAGCAATCCACGTCGAGATTTTTTTTTTTTTTATTATTATACATCTGTGTACAAAATTTCAGCTCGATTTGTCAACCCTTTCTCAAGTTATCCGACGAACAGACTAGACGAGCGGAGGAACGAGCGAGCGAATAATCAAAGACAAAAGTACCTCCGCAGTCTGCTACGGCACTAATAGAACACCAATGTAGAACACTAAAACCATTTTATCTTCAATTATTGAATATTTGAATTTACGCATAATGTATGCAACACTAAATACATAATGTTATACCGACAGCGTGTATAAGGACATTCTTACGAAAACGCAGAAGGGCCACCACTTTTCTTTTTTCTAACTCGTCAATGTCGACTTAATTTTATGTCGACTTAATTTTATGACGACTTCATTTTATCACGTCCCACAGACGTATAAAGAGTTAGAAAGAGCCAATTAAATACGGGTTCCTCCACCTCCACCCTTATCGGGCTGCTTAAAATGGGGTTATTCATCAAAATTCTAAGTGTCAGGGCCCAGGGGGTAGTTTCAAAGAGTTGGAAAGAGGTGTAACCTAGATTATTTACTGTTCTAAGGTCCATTAGGGGGATATGTTGCATCCCGTGTTGCACTAATTTTATTAATGGGCTACCTAAAATGGGGTTGATCAGCAAAATTCTACGTGTCAGGGGGTAGTTTAAAAGAGTTGGAAGGTGTAACCTGGATTTGCTCTTCTAAGGTCCATTCGGGGGCTGTTGCTCTAATTTTAATAACCGGCTGTCTAAAATGGGGCTGTTCAGCAAAATTCTAAGTGTCAGGGGGTAGTTTAAAAGAGTTGGAAGGTGTAACCTGGATTTGCTCTTCTAAGGTCCATTCGGGGGCTGTTGCACTAATTTTAATAACCGGCTGTCTAAAATGGGGTTGTTCAGCAAAATTCTAAGTGTCAGGGGGTAGTTTCAAAGAGTTGGAAGAAGATGTAACCTGGATTTGCTCTTCTAAGGTCTTTTCGGGGGATGTTGCACTGATTTTAATAACGGGTTGTCTAAAATGGGGTTGATCAGCAAAATTCTAAGTGTCAGGGGGTAGTTTAAAAGAGTTGGAAGGTGTAACCTGGATGGATTTGCTCTTCTAAGGTCCATTCGGGTGCTGTTGCTCTAATTTTAATAACCGGCTGTCTAAAATCGAGCTGATCAGCAAAATTAGAAGAGTCGGCGGTAGTTTCCGTGGGCTGAAGGGTGGAGGAACCAGAATTTAATTGGCTCTTTCTAACCCTTTATACATCTGTGGGACGTGATAAAATTAAGTCGACATAAAATTAAGTTGACATAAAACTAAGCCGACATAAAATTAAGTCGACCCATTGAGTGTCGACCTTGACGAGTTAGAAAAAAGAAACGTGGTGGCCCTTCTGCGTTTCCGTACATTCTCGATCATCGTCCTCGACTAACAACACCAGAGCATCACGACGATCTTACATCGGTGAGGGAGATAAATGGGGAATATGCGAGCTGTGATTGGTTTTGTATTTTCGCTCTTATAGCAACGTTAAAGCAAAGGGTTAAAACAGAGCGTCACAAGATACAGCTACAGCGTTGTTTTAAGATAGCAACATGCCGTTCCGAGAAATGCATCAGAACGGTAAGAGAGGTCTAGACAAAGATCACAAATCTGGGGATTCCTTTGACTTATGGTTGCTGGCGCCTGTCACAACTTGTTTTTATGCGTAATTAATGAACGTGGAAATATGATGGAATTCGACCACGTGCAATTTAATCTCCGGTGCAATTTAGGTGGCGAATAACAATGTAGGTTCCTTCCCCACGTAAAGGGGGCTCACTCCAAACTGCTCCAAACAGATGAAATAATACATCTCACACCCTTCACGGCAACATTCAACGTCCACCAAATTGTAAAAATTGGGCGCAAGACACGCATTTTTTCACCGTTTCAACGAAAGTTCGTCCGTTATTCTTATTTTGACCGACGTTCCTAAATGTCAAAACCATAATGTCCGAGGTGAAGTCCACTTGGGGAGCTTTTGCGGCAATTTTCTTACTGTATCGTTAGAAAACGAGAAAAATTTTTGACGGTACATCACTTCACGGATCATCTTGTACCCTTTAGCTCGGACCAAACATCTTTAGGATGCAATTTTTCCACTATTTTCCAGGGTAGCGCATCCCTCGTACACTTTTAAATCAGACTGTCAATAAATCGCTATCCCAGGAGAATTTTTCCGTCAGGTCACCGCGAGTCACGTCAAGCACTACTCATCTCTTTAATCTTATATGTCCATCGCTCACCAGTCTGCTGCATAGCGCTACCTTAGAAGCGCAGCGATGCGTATCTACTATCTAGTGACCTTATAAACAGTATATTTTTAGCGCCTCCTACTCGAGATGCCTTTATCAAGGTTTAAAATAAGATTTGACGGTAGTGCTACCAAGGAAACGAAAGAATTGGCCAATGGTCATGTCGAATTTTAGCGAAAACCGTTAATATTAGAGATTATTTTATACATTAAGTATTGAACCAATCCAAAGCAGCTTTTAGTACACCAATCAAATCCTGATTACAGTGATAATACTACAACGTCAACTTGACACCACTTACTCAATACTTTAATTTATAAAATAATCTGCAAAATACGATTCGTATTCTCTTGGTTGCCTTGTTGAGTCCTCATGGATGCACTACTTGTCAAATGGTAGATTTTTTCGGCCAAAGAGGACTCGAGCAAGCTCTCGCCCCTTTTTGTAGCCTAAAAAAATCTACCATTTTGACGTCAAAACCCGCGGCAATCAAGAGACTATACTCGTCGTATTACTATTGAATAGATTTCCTTCCCTATGAGTCCTATGACAAAGGCTGGTTATTATTCGGTAACTCCTCTTTTTTTGGTGCTGGAAAATGGCAATTTCACTATCAACATTCAACAGTTGCTAATTACACTGGTAACTTCATCTAAATAATTGCAGGAACACCTAATGTTTTGGGGTAATTAGAAATAATGCGAATTAGTCTACTTTAAGGATTGTTCTAATTGTAGCAAATTTATCACAATTATAGATATTGCAGAGCTGAAATAAAATTACAATAACGTCCAGTTAGTAGGACCAAAACATCCCAAAAACGTAAGAGTACTAATCTTCTACAGAATTGTTTGCCCCAAGACATGTAGGAATTGCGTTTGACCATTTCCCGTTTCTCAAACACTTTAAAATTGCAGCTCCTTTCAGAGCCAATCCTTCGTCGCAAGTAAAGGTAATATTTTCTCCAATTTTATAGTAAAACTTTACAGACGACATTCTTCCACTGATGGCGGTTCCAGGGTAGGCACAAGCTTGGACACCTACAATTCAGAGGTACAATTTTTATGAGGGACTTTTTTTATTTCTAACATTTTGGAATTTTACCGGACCATCTAGAATTTTCCTGACAAGCAATAATAGGCTGGCCCTCCATCATAAATTCGGGATTACAGTTAAATTGGACGAGATCTCCGGCTTTGAAGGGTCCGCTGCCTTGGATATACCCGTGGTCCGGAGCTGTCGGATTTTCACACTGAACTTCTAAAAAGAATTGTTTTCATAAAAAATATGGTTTTTCGCCGGTAGTCATTAAAAGTGCATTTTTACCGCCTGTTTTGCGGCAGTAAAATGCGACTTTTACTGCCTAGGCAGTAAAATCGATTTTTACTGTCGCACATGCGGCAGTAAAAATGCACTTTTTTAATGACAATCGGCGAAAAAATTATGTGTTCAACACGACAAAAAACAGATTTACTGCCTTGGCTTAATTCCTAGCCTCGGCTATGAAACTTCAGCCGCGGCAGTAAATCTGCAATTTTTTTCCTTGTTAAACAAATAACTATTACTCTGCTTTTGCTGTTTTCTAATGCTAATCTTCTAATGGCAAAGCAAGACAAACCTTCACATGTTGGAAAAGGAGTCGCCCACTCTCCACTAGGTTGGCAAACAGTTTCTGGAGGACCTTTTAGTCCATACTTGTGGTCGCAGCTAAAGACAGCACGACCACCAACCTCCCTAGATATCACCAGGACATGTAGGCGAGGGGGCAACACAACGCCTACCTCTCCACATTCGATACCTACACATGCAACGATTAAACAACGTACTAAAATAAAGATGCCCGCTATTCTACAGCATTTCTTTGGCCAATTAATGTGTAAAACTAACTTTTTGTAAGACTGCGCTGCGTGCCATCTAAAATTATAATTCTGCAAATGAAAACTCACTTTCACAGACAGGAAATGGGGCGCTCCAGTTTCCGGAAGGAAGACATGTTATGTCAGAGGCACCAATCAATGCGTTTCCATTCATGCAAGAAAACTTTAAGTGGGTATTCATCTTGGTATTCAGTGTGTTGCCACTCAAACCTCTTCGCTGGGGTACCACTGGACAGTGTATGGCTGGAAAAATAAAGGCGTTATATTAAAGGAGGATTCAAAGAAATCGATGTTGAAGTTATGGCTGATTCTACTAAGAAAGGAGCGTCCAATGGTGTTACCAGAATTTAAAAATTCTTTAAAGTTTTGAAGATATTCAGCAAAAACGGCGAGAAAGATGACGTCATCTTTCCATGATTTTTTGTTCATCTTGAGGATATTTCCAGACGTCGGCTGAGTATTGGTTTGTCCTAACTCCCACGTGTTTCCTATGTAGTTAGGATAGCCGATGTCTGGAAATATCCTCAAGATGGCCAAGAAATCGTGGAAAGATGACGTCATCTTTTCCGTTGTTTTTTTTAAATGTCTTCAAAACGGTAAAGAATTTTTAAATTCTGATAACACCATTGGAGTCAGACGCTCCTTTCTTACCAGAATCAGCCATAACTCCAACATCGATTTCTTAAGTTGAATCCTCCTTTAAGTATGAGTTAATAGTGAAATAATTAGGACGAGGCTGGAATAGTATATTGCATGAAGGCGATACAGCCTGAATGCGATATGGGCAATCGACTCGAGTTGTACATCGTACTTTTTCTACGACTTTTGCCGTAATTTGTGTTAAAAATAATTCAAAATCGAAAGGAGACCGCACCTACACACCTATAATTCTAGGGATGCTCCGAAAATTTTAATTTTAATATAGATTGTAACTGAAAATATTCGGATCAAGAGTGTGAAAACTAGATTGTCGTACGATACGACCCTTAACTTCGACAATATAGCATTAAATAGCCCCTGGGAGCAGGACAAAACAGCAAAAATTGCTATAGTTACCCTTTTTACTACATGGTAGTTAGTAGCAGTAGGTTGTGAGATGCCTACGTACCAAATTTCAGCCAAATCGGTCTAATGGTTTTGGCTGTGGCGTGTTTACAAACGTACGAACGTACGTACGTACACACACACAGAGACACATTTTTAAAACCACTGTTTTGGGTTCCTGAGACCTGAAAACGTGAAGATCTGGTGTTATCTCAAATTCGAAAATTTTAGTGATTTCAGTAACCTCCCTTTTTTTAAGTGGTGAAGTGGAGTGGGGAGATTAAAAATTAAATAAAAGCCAACGGAAGATGTATATCAATGCGATGTCTATCCCTGTAGACGTTTAGTCACCGTGAATGATTCATATATTGAGTTGGAATTGGTGGTTTTGGGTGCAGATGTAATCTGCACCTAGTATAGTGGTGCCGAAGCCATATGTTCATGATGAAGGAATCGTGAGGGTGTATCAGCAGGTGATGAATTTTTTTGCGTTCAATTAGTATCTTCCGGTTGTAAGTATAGGCCAAGCATCAAATTTCCACCAAGTCAATTTTTTGTGTTGGGAGTTGAAGGGGGTGCAATTTTTTCCGCTCAATCATTATCCTCAGGGGTTGAACGGGGTGGGTTTCGGGAGCGCTTAATTGGTTCCTATCCTCCAATAACAGTGGTCCAAATCTTAAATGTTAAATGTTAAATGGTTGCAACTTTTTGCGTTCAGTTAGTCTGTTTCTGTTGTAGATAGTCCAAGGGCTCAATTTCCTTCAAGTCAATTATTTGTGTTCGAGGGTTGAAGGCTTTGGGTTTTGGAGGTACAATTTTTTGCGTTCAAAATAGTCTCCTGCGATAATGAGAGGTCCAAGGTTTAAATTACGTGTGTGTGGTGCAATTTTTTGTGTTACATTAGTATCCTCCGCAAAGAGGTGGTCCAATGCTTAAATTTTCTCCATATCAATTTTTTGTGTTCCGGGATTGAAGGGTGAGGTTTTCAGGAGTGCAATTTTTTGCGACAATTAGTTTCCTCCGGTAACAGATGGTCCAAGGGTTACATTTCCTATAAGTAAATTTTTTATGTTTCAAGGTTGAAGAGGGGTTGAGTTTTAGAGGTGCAATTTTTTCTCTTCCGATCGTAGGTGGTCTCAGGGTCTAAGAGCTGAATTGTATGTTGAAAACTTTATCGAATGGCTTGAATTTCAAGCAACACTTATGTGAAATTTCGTGTTTCAACCTCCTTCTGTCTCATCCTGCAGAAAAAAAACCCTCCCTTGTCAGATATTGTCGAAATATGTGTGTCGGGTCTCGGACCTCCATGTGTAAAATATTTGAGAAGATTTCGTATTTTTGTAATTTTCAACCCCTAAATTTAATTCCCCAAAATTGACAGTCCCTCACCTTTAACAGACTTGTACGTCAAAAGCGCATATCAAGTTTCAGTAAAATATCTCCACTGGTTCTCGAGTTGTTACAATTAATATTTTTTCGATCCCGAAAAAAACCTCGCATTCTCGCGCAATATAAAAATTGCTACATTTCATGAAAATTGTGACGGCTAACAAACAGCTATTATAATAAATTTCAGCGGATATTTGGATTAGTACAAAATTGCCGCTGAAAAACAGTGCAAAATATTGTACTTGGTCAAAAATTCGTCCTTTGCTCTCTGTCATTGGGTCAATTTCAAATGAGTCGAATTGTCTGCAAAACACAACTGGTACATACACATACATACCATACTATCGATAATTTTGCTTTGGTCAATTTTTCATGCGTGATGTTATCGGTTACACTGTTACGGATGTTTTTTTAAACTTCATTAAATTGAGAAGTGAAGTCATGTAGCATTTTGGTTTGTGTTGTTGGTTTGATCCGGCTTCCCGGATTTTGAATTATTTTAATACAAATTACCTACGGCAAAAGTCGCATTCAGGCTATTTTAGCCCACTCTACTGCGCGTCGTGCATCACATGCATTCTCGTTGTACAAAATAAGTGCTATTCTAAAGGCGTCTAAACTGTCGATCCTATTCTCCTTTTCCTAGTAAAATACGTAGATAAGTAGGTAAGTATACTATGAAGCTTTCTTAGTTTAGACTTTGGAGCAACTAATACCCAGAATAAAGGCAAACTGAAGTATCAAAATGACATAATGACCTTTTGTCTTTAACTTATAAAAACGGATTCCGTGTTCTTACCCTTGACTATAATCTCGACCGAATGCGTGTATCTGGCAGGCGTCACACATGTAAAAATTCCCGAATCGTCCTTCGACGCGTGGAAAATGGATAACCTGTATTCAAGTTGAGAATCTCTTCCAGGATCGGTCGTCCAACCCTCCGGATATTTCCTGCAAGTTTGTGCGTTATTAATAAACATAAGGGTGCCCAGGTAGATATTGTACCTGTAATCATGACTTATAGTCCATTTGGGATTACCGAATCTCCGCATCCACAAGCACTCCATATGCAAAATTGTGCCAGGATACACGATTAATCTTCCATCGTTAGACTGCGCAATTGGCCCGAGTTGATGCCGAAAAAGAATGGTAGGAGGTTTTTCCATAGAATAATCGTTTTCTTGATTTAGGCCGAAACAGGCTGGTTTGGGACCGTCCCATTCTCCACCCATACACCGTCTTTTGTTAGGACCGATCATTGCGTATTTACCGATATCAATGCATCTGCTAATCAAAACCGTGCCGGCTGGAAACTCGACAACTTCCTCTCGTATCTCCTGATCGTTGAAAAATGAAATCACGTTAGGTTCTTGACTGCGAAATATACAAGTGCTGTTGCTGGTGATAGTCTGGGCAGCCATCAGCTCTTCAACATCTGAAAAATCGATTGGCGTAAAGTAGGGGAGACTGGTGCAAAATGATCCCCCTAACGGGAGAATCGCTGTAAAACCGCGACAAATGCTTCTTTTAATCTGATTTTTTTATGGAAGAAAGGTGCAACCCCTGATAGAATATACGATTTTTTGAATTAAATTTTGATAAATAACATAAGAAACAAATAATTACTGCAGGTGTGTAAAGGGATCATTTTACTCACGGAGCTTTGGTAAAATGATCCCTGTATTATAAACTTAAAGAACATTTAGGTAGTTACGTATTTTCTAATCGTAGACGCTTTAAAATAATATAATTATTTAAAGAGCAAGAAAAATTTACAGCGAGGGTAAAATGATCCCAGCATGTTTACATTCGGAAAAAATGTAAACGAAATTTTTGCCAAATTAGCTAACTGGCACTTTAATATCGGCTATGATCAGCAATGCAATCGAAATTTGGCTTAGATGTTAAATAAAATATCTACAGCAAGATAAACTAGCGCTTGCCGTAGATCAGACCTTCACAATTTTGAAAAATGGTAATGCTTCTGTCAAGGACAATTGCGCACATATTCTGCCACTTAGTACGTCACTTTACCGACGTAGAACTACTCTTGCAACAGTTTTGTGAGATGGCACCACTCATATGTATTTTAAAGGGTGGGATCATGTCACCTCCTGGGATCATTTTAGACCACTTTCCTCTACGTACGCGTAAAAAGCAAATTAATTTATCAAACCGACCACAATTGAGAGATCTGCCGATCCAACTTCCATCCTCGCAAACGATTTTCCATGTAGTCTTCTCCCCCATAATGCTCTCGATGCAATTAAATGTAACCTCAGTTCCATCAGGAAAATTGTTTTCGTCATCCACTATTGGCTCACCGTCTCGGTATAGCAGCGAGCCTCGCACTCTGCAGCGGAATGCAATTTAATATAAAAGTTCAGAACGGTTGACGATAAAAGCTTACTTTGCCGGTGGCCCACAAGCTTTAGAAGAAGAACCATATTGCAATATGGCTATGTCACCCCCCTTGATAATATCTCCACCCCCTATGTATTGCGAGGAATCAATTACTCTCGTGGTGGTGTTTTTTTCGACGAAATTTGGTGTGCATGACGGGATTCGGGGAAATAACTCTCCCAAAATACACTGGATCGGTTGAGCGGTTGATTTAGTGTAGTCACTGTCACATTGGAAAGTCACGCTTGAACCGTTTGCTATGGTCAAGCCGCCCTTGTAGCCCTGCAGGTATTGCCCGTTTGTAACTTGTGGAAGTTGGCAAGGAGCTGCAATAAATTGGTACCTAAATTGCGAGTCTGAATAAAATGCTCTTATCGTAATATCCCCAAGGCATAAGAATCAAATAAATGCCGGTCAGCTTAAAATAGGGTAATGCTGTCTATTTTCAATTGACTACCGGGTACAGTTGGGGACACAGAACATGGGACATCATTTTTATGACATTAAAATAAATTGTATATTGTTTTATACAATTTTGACGTTATAAACCCTCATATAATTGACTCCAAAAGAACAGCCACAAGCAGTGCTTTTAGTGAATTCAACGTTTTTAAAACACCCTCAGCACTTTAATTCACTCTTTCTAACAAATAATTGCATAATGGAAAAATTGGACGACTTCGGTGGAAAAATGCACTATCACTAGAAACCACCGAAAAACAGCTAACGCGTTTCGTACAAAATGTACTCAATCTCAAAGCTTTGAGAAACGCGTTAGCCGTGTGAACAAGTTTTTCTGTGAAGTGGCGTGTTTCTAGTGATAGTGAAATAATTTCATTTTACGATTATAAATACGAAGATGTTGATGGCCAACAAATCAAAAACTGCCGCTTCTGACTCATTTTTATTGATTCGTAAAAATCTAATGTTTCAGATAAACCACGTGGTGAGTTAAGCATGTATATTCACTCGAAGAAGCCCACGTTCTGTAGGGTTGCCACCTGATGTGTGTACGCTGTACGTTTGCTTTTTCCGAAATGCTCAAAATATATACAGTGAGGTTCAAAAATTGCTTCCCCCCTTTCGAACTCTATAGTGGAGGGGCACTTCGGAAAAACTCTGGGGCACATAACCTTTATTAATTTCATGCAGTCTGAGGGTGCTGTCAAATACTTGTTTCCACTTCCGGTTAAGCCGGAAATGACCCTGAAATTGGTTTTTTAAATTGATACCCACATTTTTTTCAACTAATTCGGAATCTACGAATTTTTGTAGGTTGAAAACACGTGTCGCACTTGACCGGTAATCAAGTCACGGCCACCCCAGATTTTCAAAAACATCGAAGAAATCGGTGAAAAACGAAGATTTTTGAAAATTGCAAAAACACGTCAACCTTATTTTTTTGATACAAATTCAACTCGGCAGTTAAATTTCTTCTTTACTTCGTTTTGAATTTTTCAAATTCTCTGATTTTTTACGATTGGTGATTTTTACAAAAAGAAATTAGAAAAATGTAATCGGGCAATCGAATTCGCATCAAACAAATAAGCTTGACGTGTTTTTGCAATTTTGAAAAATGTTCGTATTTCACCGATTTGTTCGATGTTTTTGAAAATCTAGGGTGGCCGTGACTTAATCTCCGGTCAAGTGTAGGTAGTACGTGTTTTTAACCTAGAAAAATTCGTAAATTCCGAATTAGTTCAGAAAAATGTGGGTTTCAATTTTAAAAAACAATTTTAGGGTTACTTCCGGCTAAACCGGAAGTGAAAAAAAATATTTGACAGCACCCTCAGACTGCACTAAATAAATAAATGTTATATGCCCCAAAGCTTTTTCCGAAGTGCTCCTCCACGATAGAGTTCGAGGGTGGGGGAAACAACTTTTGAACCTCACTGTATACGCTTTTTGTTTCACTCTTTGGGCTTCCTTAAACTTTTGGACTAAATGTGCAATCGCTAGACGCTAAAGGTGCGATTCCTATGAAGCGGCGGCCGCCTGGCGGCTGACGCGTCGCGGCTGACGCGTGCGGCCGAGCCGCGCTACCCAATCCTTCTAGAGCGTCAGACGCTTACGGTTTGTGGGCATTTTTACCACTGGGAGTGAAAACGGTACGTCATTGTACTTATCGCTGGAGGAATACAGAGAAGAGAAAATTAGATTGCAACTAAAGATGCATAAAGTCCATCCCATATTTCCCAAATTTTGATACCCACTCGGCCAATTTTTCATCTTCGACTGTAAATAGGGGACTTTTGAGTTGTTCGTTTCATTCATTTTGAGATTCATTGGAAATTTATCGTATCAGCGGCTGCAAAGGCAACTTTGATTTCTCTCTTTGGAGAAAGGTAGCGGCATTCCACACTTCCACAGAACTTCGCAGAATTAAAAATGGGATAGGGATGCTTTTTCTATTTTGTCACGTTCTTAAAACATCATTTTGTCCCAAAAATTAAAAAGGAGAGACATATTCTATAAAAAGTGTCATTTAGTCCCTAGCGGCTGCGGCTAGACTGCTCTCGGAGAGGTGTGGCCGCGGGACGCCAACCGCCAGCGGTTGACGGTGTGCGGCTGACGCGTCCATCGCACGCTCCCTAAAATTGTTGATAAAAATATGTGACTGTGAACTTCTTTCTCCAGGAATCAATCACTCTGTTTATATAAATAATCGGCAAATCGGTAAAAAATTTGCCTTACTAATGTCTGTCCGGGATCCGCACGACCGAGATTCACCCGATTTCCATGGCGATTCATTGTTGACAACAATGGTCCAATTCTCGAACCGTACGAACTGTTTCGTTTGCGGAATCACTAAGGTACAAGCAATCTGATTGGCGGCTGCCTAGCAACATCGCATACGAAACAGATTCGAACGATTCGAGAATTGGGCCCCAGACCATAAATCTAATTTTTTCACATTTTTTCATGCGTTTGTATTGAATCTATTACCTGTGCCACCTGTGCTATTACTGTGAAATCCGAAGTGCTGGGAAAATGTGTGACCTTGAAAATTGCAAAAATTTTCGCCTGGGTACGCGCGCGGACAAATGAAAAGGTGGCAACCCTACGTTCTTCTCGTGAATAAACATTCACTTAACTCACTAACTCACTTGGTGTACAAATAACTATTATTTATTATTAGGAGAGGAACGTGGAAAAAATAAAGAAAAGAGTGGGGAGGTTAAAAAACGGGTTAAAAAAATTAAAAGTTTATACTTGAAAAAAACTTGACATTTATACATACAATAGTCGACGGAGCACACATTTTTTCAAATCCTCCCGTCAGCGGAACACAATAGTTATTTTGTTATTTTCGCCCAATCATGGATGGTAAGTAAAATAATAATTGAACTGTCGAAGGTGTCGAGACGTATTTGGGAAATCCGGCAATCTGTCAAACAAAATTTGTTTAATGGCTCACGGAAAATGTTTAATTTCGATTACGCGAAAAATCATATACGATACACGGTTATTAAGTACATCTAACAGAATCCTCGATTCTATTATACTGTACTTACCAACCTAATATTGTAATATAGGTACTATTGTGAATCAAAGTCCGGAAGAACGACTTTGCTGGACGAGTCTGGAATTTGCGAGACGAGCAAAGCGAGTTGAGCAACAGGCGAGGACAGCAAAGTCGTGCTTTGTCCGAGGTGCACATAACATTTTTTAGTCGACGAATTAATCATTATCATCTTATTTTAATTTATCCTAATTTTGTAATGTCAAAGTATGAATTATCGCAGTCGACTAGAAACGTCAAATCAAATGTCACGCCAAATTACTGGAAACACGATGAATCAGTGAAAACAATTGAAACACGAGCGTCCCGAAAGTGTTTTTCAGGGCAAAAACGTCATTTCTGTTTACTTTTGGTACAAGGGGGATGAAAATTTCAACTTTCAGTACGCAAATGGGTACCGAAACAGACACTTTCGGTTACAGTCGACTAAAAAATCTTTTTACTCCGCCAAGTTATTTCTGTTACTACGAAATAAGACAACGTTTTTATTGCCAAATGTGAAATCTTTTTCATATTTCTAACTTCTACATCGCATGGTCAGGTGAAAAATGACATGTTTCTATGAAGTTCGACGAAAAAATTGTGTAGTCCTAATACAGCTGCTTTTGACAATGAAATGTCAGCGTCATCCCATTTTCTGTGTCCCCGACGGTACATACTTCTTGTAGTAATATCATAATATTTATGTAAACGTACAGGGTTGTTTTTACATTTAATTTCTACAGCCGCAAATGTGTTAAACGTGAATTCCTTTGTTTTTACTGCCTCCACCAAATACACGAATGCATTCGTGACAACCCTCTATAATGATACTCGTATTCCAATTTCACAAACAAAATAAAAGCTGGATTTAATTTCCTATAATTCAGCTCAATCTTTGGTTTCAAAATTAAAATAGTGGCAGTAAGATCATGTTGTTTTTCAGGGCAAAAACGTCATTTCTGTTTACTTTCGGTACAAGGGGGATGAAAATGTCAACTTTCAATACGCAAATGGGTACCGAAACAGACACTTTCGGTTACAATCGCAAAAAACTTTTAGAAAATGTAAAAATGTGTAGTTTCTACTGAATTTCGGCGTTTTAAGGTTTTATTAGAAAAACTAGTGGCAATGGTTTCACTAGCATCTCTTATAATACAAAATCCGGTTTTAATTAAAACTTGTCTGGTTTTATTGAATTTTGAAGTTTTAAACCAATCAAAATCTACTTTTCTCGAAGTGGGTGGCTCTTAGAAGTTCGAAGTTAACGCCAATTGATTCTCCCTCAAACTTGAGGAAGCAAGATGGGTCACACTTCAGGTCGCTAACGGTTTTAAAAAAATCACCTTCCAGTGTATACCTCTTGCTGAAATTGGCATTTTCGGTTTTTCACGTGAAAAATTAGTGGCAGTAGTCTTTTTAGAGTCTCCTGAGTCCTGACAGTACGAAATACCACCCCCTTCACACCCTCATATTGACCAGCCCCAGGGCCCCACTATTGCTTAATCAGGTCCTGGACTGCTTTCAACAAATTATGTGTGCACTTTTCATGCCTGATGGATTTAACAACATGTCAGTGCAATTTGCAATATTCAATATTATGCAAAATCACTGCGCTAGATATAACAACAAATAACCTAATATTGTGGTTACCATTCGAAATGAGAATTAACAAAACATACCTGGTGTACATTCCGGAAATCCTGTGACCGTCCAGTCACCATGCCAACATCTCAAATTGCTCGATCCTTGCACATTATATCCCAGATCACAACTAAATTCCACAACCCAACCATTCGAAATTGGCATAGTCTCATTTAACTGTTCATCTGAATCGTAGGTTGAGTTAATGGGTAATTCAGCTTTGGACAATTTAAATATTCCATTTTCCGCCACAGGGACATAACAAGGCACTAAAAGATAATAACGTGTTACATCTTTCATGAGAATTGAATCAGATAACTCACGTATGGAACAGAGAGGCTTTGTCGGCCGCCACCGTCCTCGGACACATTTCGCCGTTTTATTCTCCGGCATATTCAGACCGTATCCTTTACCGCAGGCCATTTTGACAACAGTTCCTGCACTGAATGAAACATTCGGGTCTCTGCCATATTTAACAATTTCTATGTTAACGTAGGGCTCGCTTAGCAAAGGTTCGCACGGCCCTCGAAGTTGATGTTTTGTCTTTTTCTCCTCGTGTTTCTTCGCAAAAGAATCACTGACGTCAGGTTTTTTGCTGTTGCGTCTCAAGCTCAATTGTGAACCCGAGCTTTTATGGCCCGAACCAAAAGCTCTACTGCTACCGCCTGCTTTCAAGGCTCGTTTTAAACGCTTCACTTTGCCGTATCTGATGGCTCTTTTAAGTCGGTGTGTTAAGCTGGGATAGACGAATTGATATTCATTATTGATATGGGATTTTGTACTTTGTTCGAGGAGATAATTAGGTTTTGTCATTGTTATTGATCTTTTCTTTCGATTCCATCTTATTCTGGGATGCTGACCTAAAATGCATCTACAAAATTTGACAATAGTAAACGTTTTAACAAAGCGTTATTACTTGGGTAATTCCCTTGGGCTCCAATTGCCTCCAATGCAAGTTGCCCCAGGTGGGCCCACAGCCAATATATAACCTTTATCGCAGTCGTACATAATTTGCTTATTGTTGATAACTTTCCTAACATAAGGCCTATAATCGTATAGCCCCATATTTCCGACCAATAAAATTTTACCGTTTGCTACTGCGCCTGGGTATGGACAATAAACTAAAATAGAAAATTTCTTTTATTCAACGACTAATACTTGTGCGCTGAAATAAATTCTCCATTTCTATTACTGCAAAATACCTCTGGGTTGAGTTAAGCAGTAGAAAGTAGTATTACTATTAGCTGAATAGCTAGACTGAAAATAAAATTTCCGAATACATTTTAAAGAACTGGAGAAGACAAATATTTAACACTGTGTAGACTAAAAAAATAAATTAAGAGAACTGTCGAAACCCGTTCTATAAAACCTCTCAAATCTGACTAAGTAAATTTTACCAGAGTATCACTAAGGTACTGGGAACAAAAAAAGTGGTTTTTGAAAAAATGTCTGTGTGTCTGTAAACAAGCTACAGCCCAAACTACTGGGCCGATCTGGCTGAAATTTGGAACGTGGACTTCTTATAGATCTGGGCAGAGCTCAAAAGGTTTTGAGCCAAAACGGTCAACAGGGACTGCCACTTTGGCGCATCAACTTTAAAAATTTAAATACTAATACCAATTTGTAGCATCACCATATGAAAGCTCTTCGAATTCTGCTTTTGAAAAAGTGTTCACACATAGTGCCGTTTTGACCAAAAAACGGTGCCGGGAGAAAAACTGGATATTTTTATTACCGGATGTGATAGCTGATTTTTTCAAGTCGAAAACCATAGTGCCATTTTTCCGAAAAATGTCATTCTATTGGTAAAAGGGCCTTTTTAAAATTTGTTTTACAAAAAAGCATATTCTTGCAATCGGATTCGATAACTATTGCATTGCCGAATCAAAAATTTTAGTGTAATTTTTTCGAAAATTGCCATTTTAGAGGCAAAAAGGCCCCATTTTGAGTTTTTCTTAGCAAAAGAGCAATTATTATTATTGAATTCAATTGCTGTTGCATTACCGGATCGAAAACCTTAATGTAAAAGGGGTGAAAAACATTTATATTTTAGATTTTAGTAAATCAGCGCCGGGCGCAGCACATGACAGCATCATGGATCGACAACCGCTAGCACGCCCGACCTCTTGACTCACTGATTCTGACTTGGTTAAAGTTAAATGCTACGTTTACAAATTCTGTGAAAAAGTAGAAGTTTCTACCTTCTCCGAGACTGCCAATTTTTTCGAAAGTTTTTCATGAGAAATGAAGAGAAATTTTAAATTGTTTCATCAAAATAATGGTGTAAGAACGTTTTACTGGTGATTTGATTATGGTATAGGTATTGTAAAAAGAGCTCAATTATCTTTTTTGGCTTTACAAAAAAATTACGCGATTACCCTTTTGACAAATCTTTGACGGATTTGTAACCTAAATGAAAGTCCCTATTACACAGCTGAGCGTTTGGAGGATTTATAAGTTGCGTTTCAATCCATTATTCACGAGGATGACGTTTGAGCCCACGAGGCTTGCAAGACATCCGAGTAAATATTGGCCATAATCGAGAGGTTAATACTATGTTTTTCCTACTCCAAATAAATATTCGCAGCTTGTTTAATTTCTTGATTAGTATATAGGTACAACCTACAACAACTTGTCATTTCGACAATACAGTCAACTTGTGTCAACTGAAATTTTATTGCCCAAAACAGTAGTGAATTATGGATTGTTGATTGTAGGTCCTTTAAAGCACTGGTGGGGGTTTATTGCGCTTGGCCCCGTATGATACGCATGCGTTGATCTAGTGTCATTTCTAGTGCATTTATCACTACTGTCAACAGAATCTGGGACCTTTCACGTTTACCACGTGCAATTTTAACCTACAATGATGATAAATGACAGATAACTGACAGTAGACATTCAAGTAAATTCTGTCGGCGGTCAAAAAATGACTGCGCATACGGCCATACATGGCGGCATGACGTCACGCTTACAGGACCTGGTGTTGTCAATGTCATTGCCCACTATTGGGAAACTATAAGAGTTAGAAGATCGGTCAAATTAGCTAAAAGTTGCTCTTTTTTAAGGTGATTAAGAATCTGTAAAGAATTCTTCGATATCTTGATTCGTTCCTGAGTTATTCCAAAGAAACTGAAAATTGACATTCTAAAGAAAAATTCATGTCCTTAACAGTTGAAGCTATATAAATGAAATTCGGAAATTGTATATTATTGACATCTGTCAATTCAATAGCATTGACAAAAATTTTCTAGGCTTTCTAGATTTTGAGTAACTACAGTCAACTTTTCTTTTTCTTAAGGCCGGCATATTGGATTGTAACAGGCTTTTAATAGGCTTTTCAAAAATGTAACCAATCCGGGCTTTTTGAAAAAAAAATTCAAAGCTTGAGTCACACGATGCCAAGACGTGTTTTATTATCATTGAATTTCACATGTCATAATAAATTGAGAAAGTCCGTGTATTTTTTACAGCTGTCTTTTTTTCCTTAAGTTTAGGCTGAATATACAAATTATTCACACCAAATTTTGACGATCTGTCAAAAAGGACCAAGTTGCTTCAATTTTTGAAAGGCTAATTTTTGTCTGCACTAAATGGTGTTAAAATCGAATATGGCGGCCATAAGAAAAAGAAAAGCTGACGCTCGTTACTCAAAATCTAGGAGGCCTAGAAAATTTCTGTTAATGTCATTGAATTGGCTACTGTCAAAAATATAAAAGCCCCAAGTTTCATTTGTCATCAACTGTCAAGAAGATTTTAATTTTTCTTTAAAATCGAGATTTTCAATTTTTCAGGATAACTCAGTAACGAATCAAGATATCGGAGAGTTCCTTACAGATCACAGATCACCCTCAAAAAGCGCAGCTTTTTTCAAATTTAACCGATTTTCTAACACTAATGGTTTTCGATATCCCAATACTGGGCAATGAAATTGATACAGGGTGTATGTATAAAGTTATAATAATCCCAATATAATTCAATTAGGAGTGGAAAAATGTGTTAAACCACAGTTTGTGCATAATTTGAGATGACAGTGCCACCGATTATCATCTTGCAACTAATGCAAAAACGATGGGAAGAAAACCGAAACTAACGTGTGAACAAAACCTTTTCCGATCCTGAAGCCCTTGCCATGTGAGACGTAGGGCGTAGACTGCTGAAATTATCATTCAAAGCGAAATCTGACAGTAACGTTATCCATAATTTCCCCAGTCTACACTCTACGTCTCTCACGTCAAAGGAATAACTAGATCGGAAGAGTTTTTGATCACTCTTTACATTACCTTCCTCGCATTTCGGTATTTCCCCTGTCCAGTTACCAAACGAGCATTCCACCAAAGGATCCCCCTTAATTTGAAAACCATCCTTACACTTAAACCTTGCTTTCATGCTATGATCCATCTTAGGCGCAATCACCATTCCGTTTTTAGGGGGTTTCGGTAAATGTTTGCATCTACAAAATATCGATTCAAACAGAGTCGACGGATATACTTGGATGAAAACCTGGCTGGTTCACATTTTGGAATATTTGTCCATGTTCCATTATTACAAGTTACTGCAGACAAACTGGCTAAGAATTCATACTGATCATCGCACAGAACTTCCAAAACCTCTCCATGTGGGACTACCGTGGATGACGGTGCCGTATCGTTTCTAGATACCAAAATCACCTTGCCTTGGGTCACATGCGGTACAACGCATGGGGCTATAAACAGTGTTAATTGGAGGAAGGAGTGAAAAAACTGGTCCCTGAATTTTAACATAAGTAAGTGTATACATGAACTTACATGTTCCATGGTTCAATACAGCGATTTTACATTACAAGTAAATTGCTACCTTGGTCACCTAGACGCAGATAGTCGGTACAATATTATTACCAAAAATTGCGTTAAACGTCTACTGCGGGGGTTAAGCCGAATAAACCGATGGACCTTGCATTTTTTTTGTACAGGCGTTATGAAGCTACCGAGTTACGATTTCGTTGGGGCAGTATTTTCAATAACCATTTAGCCATTAGCGTTACCCTAATTTGCAGAGAACCGTTATGTGAACCGTCTGCATGCGCAGCCACGAAATGAAACTCGAACCTTAAAGTTTTGGCAGACTAAAGTCAAAAGCGGGGTAGGGTAACCGCAATAAAATCTCTCAAAAAAGCTAGGACTCTCTTAACATGGCGCAAAAATCGAGGGGTTGGTCACAAGCTCCTTTGGGATGCAAAAGATATCCTCACTGCTGGACCTCCCTGGAAATCCCATGTATATCTCCCCGGATATACCGAGTATCTCCCTGGGTCTCCCCGGATATCCCTCGTATCTCCCGGGATATTTCACGTATCGCCCAGGATCTCCCTGGATATCCCCCGTTATCTCCCCTGAATCGCCCCCGTATTTCACAAGTTTTCCCAAGTCTCCCCCTTAAATCAAATCACGGTGGTTTGTCTGTCTTCCTTTTTGAGCCAAAAAAAAACATATAATTTTTCTCATGGAGAAATGTTACTTCGACACAATTTTTTCATCCTCTGAAAATTATTTGGTAATGGTGGAATCGGTTGGTGGAGGATTTTACCTCTGTGAAAAACGTCAAAAAGCGCTCTCGTATTTTAAAACTGCGGGCTTACTTAGTAGTTTTTTGACACAAAATTTTTACCCACATGTAAGCAAAAGATTGCAGATAAAATGCGTAAATAGCGATTTAAAAAAAACATTCGCGAAGGACAATGGAAGCACTGGACAACTTCGGTGGAAAAATGCACTATCACTAGAAACACCCCACTACACCGAAATACTGGATTTTCACTGCTGACGAGTTTCGAACACAATGTGCTCATTATCAATTAGCTTTATCATTAGCTTCGGCTTTGATAATGAGCACATTGTGTTCAAAACGCGTCAGCAATGAAAATCAAGTGTTTCGGTGTAGTGGGGTGTTTCTAGTGATAGAACATTCGCGAGGTCAAAATAAATCACGAACATCACCAAAAATAGGCGATGTTTATGTGCTAATCCCTTAGGAACCATAACAGATTTTCCAAAGAATCGCTATAGCGCAGAATCACGCATGTCTTGGTTAAGTTTGGGAAAAATTTAATACCAAAAAACTGAAAATCAAAAATTTTTACTTGCAGAGGTAAAACCGCCCCTTAATCTGACTTCACAATCGCTGTTACTCCTTGTGTCGTCATTGCGTGGTCTCCTTTTTTACTTTACGAGATATTTGTATAAACTATTTTCAGCATAAGACGAACATTGACTACTAAGCCCGAAGCAGTTCCGAAACAGAGAAAGCAATAATTCTTCCCAGTATCTCCCCAGGATCTTCCCAGTATCTCCCCGGGTGTCCCCGGATATCCCTGGATCTCCCCGGTATATCCTAGACAGATTTTTGTTATAAATATTTTATTTCCGTTTGCTTAATAAATTATTATTATTAGGTATTATTGTTGCACAAGATATCCCCCGTGACCAGCCCCTCGGCAAAAACAAAATGGTAACTAAAGTTTTCTTAGGGATTTAGATGCAGACCTATGTTGGAGGGTCCCGGCAAATTTTCCTGCTTTGAACTCGTTTGTAGCAAGACTTACACAACGTAGCAATTTAACTTTACCTCCTTTTGCCTCAATTTAAGAGACGACTTATATGACATGACAACATAGAAAAATAAGCTTTATTAGTAGAAGAGCCTTACCGAGGCATTTTGGTAGAGGATATCTCCATTTTCCATCAATCTGACAAACTGTGGATGTGTTCCCTAGCAAAAGCATTCCTTCGTGGCAGCGAAATATAATCGAAGCACCCAGGCCTGTACCCCCTTCGATATTTTCCAACCAGCCGTTCCATAATCTTCCAGGATGTCCACAGTTAATTTCTACTCATGCGCAAAAAAAATTACGGAATGTGGTTCAACGAGCAAAGATGACGTCATGCTGATGAACCTACCTTTACAGACTGGCTGTGCTCCAGACCATTTACGGTCTGCACCACATCTTCTTGTACTTTCACCTATCAGTGTATAACCATATTTGCATTCGTAGCTAACTACAGAATTGTAACTACAAGAAGTGTAGATTGCTTTACCATGTCGAGGATTTTCCGGTGGTGGACACTGCACGGCTGTAACAACATAAAACGAACACCACAAACAAAAGAGGAAAGTCACCGTTTGTATAAAATTACGCGAAATTATGATAAAGGTGTAAGACAGGGGTGCGCACTCAGCCCAACGCTGTTTACAATTTTTATAAATGATCTTGATGAGGTGTTCAAAAAGGGGCATTAGGGATTGTGATGGGCAAAGAGAAAGCGTGGTGTTGGGCGTATGCGGATGACCTGGTGATCGTAGCGAATGAGGAGAAAGGGATGAGAGAAATGATAAGAATTGCAGAGAAATATATGAAGAGGAAAAAGTTGGAAGTAAATGTGGAAAAACCCAAGATAATGGTTTTCAGTAGGGTTTGACACAATACCAAGACTGGTCTTGGTCTTGTCTTGGTCTTGGTCTTGAATTCGAGACAAGACTACCACATGGGGAAAACCAACACCGAGACCAAGACTAAGGCCTCAATACCAAGACTCTTGAGCCAAGAGTCTTGTAAAAGTCTTGGTATTGGTCATTTTTTTACGGAGATATATCGATACACGCATGCAAAAACATTGTAAGTGATTAATCGCAACTTTACAGGAGAGCGCGAGAAAGATTTTCAGCAACTGTTTGGTTCTGTATTTTATCTCGATATAGATTAGGGATTGTTTTTTTTGTTTCTTATTAACTAGAAATACTACAATACACTTCCTCCTTGCTCAAAAATACATATTTTAATGTATTTACCGAGGTATTTACTTAGATTCGTGCATTTACAATGAAGAAAAATAAGTATTTCTGCGGTAATAACATCGTAAGTGTTTGTACAATGTTCTTTCTCGTATCGACCGTAAATCCCATTATGTAACGTAGTTTACAATAATGTTGAACTCATCTTATTACAGTAATAACATTGTAAAGAACTTCATGGATGTAGACTTTTAGCTTTTTTATGAATGTCAAATTTAGTTTCAGGATCTTTATTAATTAAGTAGGTACTTATACCTAAATTTGACAGACAAAATTTTTAATTAAATAGAAATTGGTAGACTTAACATAGAAGATTCAATTTGTTCCGAGCAAAAAAATTGTAAGAAAGTTTACGATGTAAGAAACGAGACCGTCGTCAATTCAACATCATTGTAAAGGAAGTTACAATCTTGTTGATAGACATTTTGACAATGTGGTAAATGATATGGGATTTTACAATCAAAATGACTTGATATCAATTTCTGTAAGAAGCCTTACAATGTTTTTAATGTTGATCACCTATCTTATTGCATTTACCATGATATGGAAATCAAAATTTTGGGATTAGTTGATCAAAAAACGTTTTTTTATTTTACACATGTTAATAGAGCTAATAATTTTGGACAGAATAAAGCAAAAAACATTTCCATGGAAATGTCACTTACAATGTTTTTGCATGCGTGTATCGATATCCTCAATCCAATTAGCTTAATTGCAATCTCAGTTATTGTTATGCTATTACTTAATATTGGAAACGGTCTAAATTAATTTAATCGAAAGTGCATTCTCTAGTTTTTAAGCTCTTATACAGTGTAGGTACTTAGTATCTACAAATTTTCTACGGATGTTCGTTAAATAATCTCCGATTTTACAAAATCAGGCAAACAAAAATTAAGTACCTAGGTAATAATACTAATAATACCTATGATACGAATAATAAATTATTTCCACGTCACGCTGAAAATGAAACCTAATATATCACTTGCTTCTCCGAAGTGCGATAACCACTCACAAAGCTCTAGTCTCGCTCGGCCTTCAAAAAATAAACAAAGCCGTTTAAAGAATGCTTTGCAATGCAATATTATTGTAGTATTCTATGTAAGTAATGTAGTTAGCACCTAATTTCATTATTTGGGGTAATAAAAACATAATATTAATTTGTCTAATTAAATAATTTGTGTTAACTTAGCTTAGAGACAAACATGAGTCAAAATTTACCAAAGTTTCATTACTTACCAAAACCAAGACTCCACAAGACCAAGACCAAAACCAGGCAGGTCTCAAGATCAAGACCAAGACCGTACATTCAAGACTACAGCAAGACCAAGACCAGGACCACCCCATTTCTCGTCTTGTCTTGGTCTTGCGAAATCCTAGTTTTCAGGATAGAAAGAGGGAGGGCAAAAGAAAATGAATGGAGGAACGGGAGAATAATAGAGCAAGAAAGAGAATTCAAATATTTAGGGTACGTATTTAATGAAAGAAACACAACGAGAGCGCGTGTAAGAGAACTAGTTAAAAAAGCAAATAACGTGGTACGAATGATTTGGGGAATAGGAGACAGAAAGTTTGGGCATGATTTTAAGAGAAGGGGAATGATGTTTGATAGTTTAGTGAATCAAATGTTGATGAATGGAGCAGAGATATGGGGGTGGGAAGAACAAGAGGAAGTGGAGAGAGTGCAGGCAAGGTATTTCAATATAAAGAGACACCGGGGTATATAATAAGAGAAGAAACGAAAAGGAGCAAGTTTAGAGTGGAGACAGGTAAAAGGGCGGTGAAATTTGAGGACAGAATGGGAGAAAGGTTGGACTGTATAATATTACAGGAGTGTTGGAAGGAGAAAAGGAAAAAAAAAGAAGAATGGAAGTAAAGACGAGAGAAATGGATACGCATGAAAAGATATCGAACGACCCAGAGAACAAAAGAGATGGTTGAATGGAGCGATATGGGAGAGACATAGGGATATACATAGATACAAGAGAGGAGAATAAGAATAAAAGAATCAAGGTATAATGCAAAGCGGGATGCAAAGTATAAGGACATCATATACAACCGAGTTACTTGGACAGAGTGAGTGAGAAAGAAAAAAGAATGATATCGAGATTTAGTGATTTAGATGCGGAAATGAGGAAAGAGAAAATAAATTCTGGTTGGAGGAGGAAGGGAGAGTGTGTAGAGTATGTGGGGAAGCAAGAGACGAAAGAGCATATGCTGAAAGAGTGCGTGAGAATGAGAAAAGAGGAAAGGGAGAGAAAATGTATTTTGAGCGAAAGGGGAGCGGGCCTAGAACGGATGAAGGAAGTAGAGAGGGCGAGGGAAATAAGGAGTGGGGAGGGAAGAGAAGACAGAAATAGAAGATAGACTGAATTTGATTTTAAAAAACTTTCATTAATTGGCAAAGTCAGAAAAACTTACGAACACAAGTAGGTAACTCCTTGGGGACCCAAACACCATCAGCCTGACAGGAGCGCTCGTTCTTGCCCACCAGCTCATATCCTTCGGCGCAATGGTACGTTATCCGACAACCGTACGTGTAACATTCTCCTGCGTGCCACCCATGAGATATCTCATTTGGTGCCCCACAGGATTTCGCTACAAAAAAGGTTATTATGCAGATAGTTTGAAGCGTTTGAGGGCCTCTTACGTTCGCAAGAGATGTCAGGACCATACCAGGATGCTTGTCCATCTATTGCGAGACACTTTGCCCGAGAGAACCCGTTTGTAACGTAACCCGTGTGGCAATAATACTGCAGAGTGGAGTCTAGGTCAAATGTCGTTTGTTCAGGGGGGGAATTGTGACGAGCATGGTCAATTGTTGGAGGCAGCAAACAATAGACTGAAATTAAGCCGATGTTATATCAAGTGATCCGAAATAAACTCATCCTCAGTGGGGTTGGAATTGAAACTTGTGTCTCTGATTGTTTCAGTTTCTCTTGACGTCATGTCAATGATTCTGTCAAACAATTGTGTTGTGACAGTATCAACGACATGATTTTCAGTTCCCGAAGTCCTCTAAGGATGGGTTATTTTGGGTAGCTTGATATTGTTAATCTGTTGGCAACGCGAGCGACATTCTATTAGGCTAAATCAATGCACACCTCGCAAACCGCAAGAAAGGCCAAAATAAAAAAAAAAACACAATAAAACCCTGCAGAGACTCCAGAAAAATCATGCAAATAACATTATCGCAAAGACAAGGTCAGATAAACGATCTGAATAAATAGGTATCTAATTAAGTGAGATTGCCTGAATTATTCCATGAATGTTCTAAATTCAAAGGGGTTCGTCATGTAGCTCAAAATTAGACGTTTCAGTCAGTCAATTGAATGGCATTGACAGAAATTTTCCAGGCCTTCTAAATTTTGAATAAAGACAGTCAACTTTTCTTTTTCTTATAGGCGCCATATTGCATTTTAATACCGCTGGATACACAGAAAAATTAGCTTTTCAAAAATTGCACATCGAAAAATTACCCACCCTGTATAGGTACCTACAGGTTTATTTGACCTTGAAAATATTTAGAGAACGACGCGTTTTTCGAAAAATAAAGATATTTGAAGAACTTATGACTTTTTGACCGACTCGTTATTCCCAGAGATTCGCGAGTTACTTATACGGATTTTAAAAAATAAAATAAAAATGTTAAGTAGTTGCAGGTAGTTGTAAGTTAATTTGCCATCTGACCCTTCCAAAATTATATACAGGGTGATTCAGGTATGCAGTCATTACAACGTCACTACAGCGACGAGTTTTTGCACACTGTCTGATATCAATAAGCTCCATCAGATTATGTTATCAGCCAAAAGAGGATTTTACCAGAGGCTTTCGAAATAGGGGAGGGTTTCTGGCTCTTTTCACCCAATTTTTTTTGTGCGAAATTTTTTTCATATTTCCTCTCCGGAATATGCTTATCTGACTAAAATTACGTAAAAAAGCCCCTCTTGATGCTACTTCGTAGTATCAACCGTTTTCAAGAAATGTGGATTAAAAAAAAATGGGCAGCCACGGAAGCGGCTGGAACCTCCCCACTTGGTGAATGATCCATCCTATCACCAATATCAAGTAAATTTTACTATTTACTAAACCTAAGTTTTACTCCACCAAACCTAAGGTGTTTTATGTGATTTTCTAAATTTTACGATCTTTTGCCAAAAGGGCACTAAGCTTGAATACATTTTTGAAAACAAAATTTGAAGACTTTTCATGTGCTGATAGAGAAAATTAGAGTTTATTACTCAAATTTCAAAATTGATATGCCAAAATGGCACTTGACGTTCGCCGATTGCCAACAAAATTAAATCCGCTCTTCGGTGGGTAACTGTATCTCTACCTATCAAATTTCAGCCAAATCGATCCAGCAGTTTGGGCTCTAGCGTGTTATTTAATGTTTCCTTGAAAATTCGAATTTTTCGATTTTATGCCAAAAAGGCTCTAAGTGTGAATACACTTCCAGATGCAGAATTTCAAGACCTTTCATGTGCTGATAAGAAAAATTGGTATTCATTAGTCAAATTTCACAGTTTACATGCCAAAAAGGTACTTGGCGTTTGCGGATCCGCATCAAGAAAATTAACTGGGCTCACCAGAAGGCCAACGCTAACCTCCATACCAAATTTCATTAAAATCCGTTCGGTAGTTTCTGAGAAATCGTGCGCAGATACGTACGTACATACACAAACATTTTTAAAAAACCACTTTTTTGTGATCCTGGGACCTTGAAACGTAAAGATCTGGTGTTATCTCAATTTCGAATTTTGGAGTGATTGCAGTAACCTCCCATTTTTATATGGTTGTGGAGAGGTTAATTTATTTGCAGTTCCCAAACTTTGTTAAAAAACGAAAATTTATTTTTAATCAATTACAAAACTCGACTCTGGACTATTTCGTTCGGGGATATTTGAAAAGCCTTGTGTATGCAGGCTACTATCTTGTGAAGAAATGAATTTGTGAAATGCAGATAAATTTTTTAATCCACTTTTCTTGAAAACGGTTTGCCCTACGAAGTAACATCAAGAGGGGCTTTTTATGTAATTTTAGTCAGACACGCATATTCCTGAGAGGAAATGTCAAAAAAAATTCGCACAAAAAAAATTGGATGATAAGAGCCGGGAGACCCCTCTATTTCGAACGCCTCTGGTAAAATCCCCTTTTGGCTGATAACATAATCTGATGGAGCCCGGACAGTGTGCAAAAACTCGTCGCTGTATAGCCCAAACGGTTCCTGATTTATTCAATAAAAACCGAAGTTTGGGAGCCCCATTCAGAGAACCGTAGCCCCCTTAGGAGCGATTTCCGGATACATGTTTATAGGAACTTTTCTTCATCTTTTTTGCTGCCTGAAAATTAATGACTGCATACCTGAATCACCCTGTATTTGTGGTCCAGCCCTGCAGGACTTTATAAAACGAACAATATAAAAATAACCTAAGTACCTACAATATACAGGGTGTCTTACGAATATGGAACAGTATTGGTATCTCTGGATACAGGTACAGTTATAAAATTTGGCTCCTATAGAAATTGACGCATGCGGATCTATTAAAATTATTGACGACTATGGAGCACTTCCGGTTATACCGGAAGCAGGGTCCAATTTTGAAATTTTAAATAGCAACCCCCAATTTTTATTGCAGATTCCAATAGACGAAGAAGAATTAAGCCTAAAACACCTAACATGTAACTCGCTTACACCAGCCGCCTGAGTTTTATTAACATTTTTAGAAAAAGAAATTGGGCAAAGCCGAAGGCAAAGCGGTGCTGTGGAAAAATGGCTATAGCTTTTAAACCACAGACAATAAAAAGAAGAATGACACACCGTTGTAAAGTGGAAAGACTGTTCTACATCATGCGTCCAAAGTTGATTTATAGAAATTGCAATACTGGAAATTTTAATAGAATCTCGATGTGTCAGTTATTTCTAATCCGTAATTGCTAAATCTTATAACTGTACTCTGCTTAAGTCCAGAGATATCAATAATGTTCCATATTAAGACCGGGGTATGTTTATTAAACTTCCATAAATCCGTAATAAACTGAACTAGAAAGAAACTATCTATGCAAAGCCCAGCAATATAATACCCATTAAGCTCAAAAGGCAGCATGAACTAAATGTTTGACATGCCAGCCTAATTAAAAACGAATTTTAATTAAACTTGAGCACAAACACGGAAAATATTTAATTAAATAAAGCTCAAAGCGTGTTTACATTACAGAAACAGAATTACAGCATGTTCACTTACTGTTTTGTTTGCATACAGGGGCTGACCCACTCCATTTTCCGTCAGCTTGGCAACTTCGACTTTGTAAGCCCACAACGTGATAACCGTGTTGACACGAATAGCTCGCCCTAGCCCCGAAAAGTTTTCCAGTAGTTGTTACACTGCCAAAAGGAATTTGTTCAGGCTCCGGACATTCCCTGTCTGAAATTACAGAACTTAACACGTTATTTGACGGTGTCGGTTTCAAGCTTTCCAACGTTACCCGGTTTAATGCAAGACATTCCACAAAGTCCGTCACAAAGGCACTTTTTCTTCTTGCTTTTACAATCCTCGTCGGAGGAACACTTACGAAGACACCTCTGGCCCTAAAAATTGATTGAGAGCTTTTTTGTTGTTGTATAATTAAAATGCCAACCAGTAAGGAGGCCTGATCGTCATCTCTGGGACATAATGTTGACGGCGAGTTTCTTGGATTCTTGTATATTCGACCATCGTCATCGATTTCTGTAGAATCTTCATCATCCCACCCTTCATCATCATCTACCGTAGTACTCAGAAGAGTAGTGTTGGCAGGGCTCGACCGTTCAAACCGCTGTGATAGCACTGGAATAAGTAACTAGATGTCTTAGGGATATTTTTACCATGTCCGAGTTTTGAAAATTCAGAGGGTTGGTTTCCACGACATTGACGGTCTCATTGGTCGTGGCATAGCAACATACCCCGATTTTTCATTACGCGGACATGGTAAAAGTGGCCCTTGGTACATTATGATTTCAATGTCAACGGAAATTGAACTAGGTAAGTAAGCAGGTAACTATAACTACGGATCAAATGTAAGATACCTACCTAATACTTACATTGGTTGGTAAGTGCAATATAACAGAATCGCGATTCTGTAAACGAATACAATAATTGTTCGAATGGTAAATCGTTCGAAAGGTAAATTGTTTGAAAGACAATTGTTCGAAAGGTAAAACAGACTTTACCTGACATATACTTTAACTAAAAGCTCGCGCTGACCTTTCAACGCGCGGAGTTTGAGAAAAAATGCAAAATTAAGAAAAAAAAAATGCAGCAGAGAAGCGGCTGGAACCTCCCCATCGCGTGGATCTTTGTATTCTGTGTATATAGTAATCAATTCGACAGAATTTTTTTTATGCTTATTGTCTGTGACTAATTTCGCAATTTTCTGACAAATACCGACGTCACCCATCACATTTGACAATATGTTCCTTTTAAGGTTAACAGTTTGCCACCCTTTTGACAATAACTGATACTTTATGTCATCCACTGTCAGCCTGCTCCCTTTTAATGAAAAATATTTTTTTCTCTATTTTCCACTGAAATGGCAGAAACTGTGAATACATTTTTAGAACGAGAATTTGATCGTGTTTCTAATGGCGACATAAAAAGGAGACCTTTGTATTTAAAATTTAGAGTTAATTTGCCTAAATGGCACTTCCCGTGGACCAATTGCTTCCAAAAGCCTTTCAGGTCTTTAACGGGTCACCCAATCTCCATGTACCAAATTGCAGCCAAATCGATTCGCTAATTTGGGCTATAATGTATTTTTAGTGTTATTATGAAATTTCGATTTTTTGACCCAAAGAGCACTAAATGCGAACGAATTTTGTCTTATTTAAAACCAGAATTTGAAGCCTTTCTGATGGTAACAATAAATCTTTCAAAAATTTGTTTTGGATGGTTAAATGAGTGAATAATTTTAAAGTTACAAATTGGTGTGCCAAAACGGCAGTTTCCGTGGGCCGATTGAATCCAAAATTTGTTCAGCTCTTCGACGTGCAATACAATCCCCGTGTGCAAAATTTCAGCCAAATCGATTCAGGGGCTTGGGCTGTACCGCAATTTTAAAGTCGGATAAAAATCATTTTTTTTTCAATTTTTGATCAAAAGGGCACTAAAAATGAATACATTTTTAGAAGCAGAATTTGAAGGCCTTTTCTATCGTGAGGTGAAAAATGGGGGTTTGCATTTAAGATTTAAAAGTTGATGTGCCAAAATGGCATTTCTAGTTGCACGATTGGCTCCAGAAGCTTTTCAGATCTAAGTTGGGTTATCACATGCACACGTACCAAATTTCAGCTAAATCTGTCGAGTAGTTTGGGCTGTGGCGTGTTTACGAACGTACGTACGAACGTACGAACGAACAAACGTACGTACGTACATACATACAGACACATTTTAAAAACCACTTTTTTGGGCTCCTGAGACCTCAAAACGTATAGATCCGGTCTTATCTCGAATTCGAAAATTTTAGTGATTGCAGTAACCTCCCTTTTTTTTTAAATGGTGAAGTGGAGTGGGGAGGTTAAAAGCTGATCTGACATAGACCTGAACTGCCCTAGCTTCTCGCACTTCAAAAGCGACATTTTGACGAGTCTTACTTGCGTTTGGCTTCGCCCAAAGTTAGCGCTAAACTTTTAACGGGCAGAATTTGAGAAAAAATGTAAAATTAGTAGTTTAAACATCAAGGGCGGTAGACGTATTTTATACCGGTTGAGGGTAATATTACCCGAAAACCGGTGGCACCTACCGCCCATAGTGCTAATTAAATTTTTTGCACCATCAAATCAGAATAGACACCTAACATGAAATTTTAATTAATTTGGTAGGTACTTGGTACCACTTTTGATTACCTACCTCCAATTCATTTTTAATATTGTGTTCTGGGGGCTCATGAGTGATACATTTTTTGTAATGACTTGAACAGAGAAAATGAACAATTTCGACTTTTAATTCGGCGCCCCTGAAGGCCTTCAAAATCTGTTTCCAGAAATGGCACAAAACCTGGTGAAATGAAAATAGGAAGTAGGACTATTCACGAAATGGGGGAAGTTTCAGCATTTTCCCATTTTTTAAACTTCTACGCTTCGCAGAGCAAGTTAATAAAATCGACCGAAAAATCGAATCGTTTCACGGTCCTGGGAATCTGAAAAAACGATTTTTGAAAAATGTCTGTCTGTGTGTCTGTCTGTAATCACGCTGCAGCTCAAACTACTGAACGTGTCGAGATGAAATTTAGCACACACATTCAGTATAGGCAATTTGTAGGTGCTGATTAAATCTTGGGCCACATCGATTCACGGACAGTGCCTTTTTGGCACATCATCTTTAAGAAGGACCCTATACGAGAGTGGCCCAGGAAAAATGAGGATCTAGACGATTCCAAACTTAGATTTTTGCTGAGGAGGTATAATAAAGTGTTCTTACAATATTGAATACAAAAATATAGAAATGTTGTAAGGCGGTCACATTTTTATGTGGCTCTACACCAATTTGGGCGCCGAAACTAGAAGATACCACTCTTTCATTTTTCCACCAAACATTCCTCTATCCCTCGCTTACCAAAATTTAAAATATGGTAGAGATGGGCCCAGGCAGCCGCTTACTGTATAGGGTCCCTTAAAAGCAAACCCCCATTTTTCGCATTACCATATGAATGCTCTTCGAATTCTGCTTCTAATTCACACTTGTGGCCTTTTACCCAAAAAATGATGCCGTGAAAAAAAACCTATGCATAACTGTATATTCTTATTACCGGATTTGATAGCTGATTTTATTCAAGAGGAAAACCTTAGTGCCATTTTTTTGAAAAATGTCATTTTAGTGGCAAAAGGGCCCTTGTTTGAATTTATTTTACAAAAAAACATATTCTTGTTGTATTGCCGGATCAAAAACCTTCGTGCAATTTTTTAGAATATTTCCATTTTAGGGGAAAAACGGCCGAATTCGTAAGCTGTTGCATTGCCGGATCGAAAACGTGTTAGTGTCATTTTAGGAGTGAAAAGCATTTTGTACATATTTTAGTAAATGATGAGCGCCGGGCGCAATGTGCACGACAGCATCAGCGATCGACAACCGCCCGCACGCCCGACCTTGGTTAAAGTTAAATGCTACATTTATGAATTCTGTGAAAAAGTAGAAGTTTCTGTTTCTACTGTTTCCGAAACTGCCAATTTTTTTGTGTGTCTAATTAACTGATAAAATATGTTCATTCTTATTGATTGTAATATAGTACCTAATATAGAAGAATTTTAAAACTGGAAGGAGGGAAGCCACTCCCTTCCCGTCCCTTTTACGAGATTCTGCAGCTTTATGAAGACTATTATAAAATTTGCAATTCAAAACCAAAATTTAAATTTTATATGATATATTGCAAGTCTCTACGAATTTGACTGCATTTCTAAATAGGAAAGTTTATTAAGAACGTTAGATATTGGTAGTTATATTAGGTATTTTCTTATAATCAAAGTAGCAGATCTCGTTTCGCCAGATTAAAAGGGCTATAACGGGGCGCTTTTCTCTTCTTACAGCCGCCAGTATTGATGTAATACCGCGGCCTTGACCTTTGACCGGCCACCGCTCACTTGTTTCAGGGGTTTTTTAAAATATACCTATAGTTTATCCTTCCCCCCCTCCCCGGTATTCCTAGCTACAGGGTTGTATATAATACCCAAAATAGGGTGAATTTTTTTTTATATCATATGAAATTAAAGGCTAAACCCTTTTGAAACATCGAGGCTAGTCCTGTATTTTTAGGATTTATTTACTAATTCTACACAGACGTCACAAGTTTATGAACATAATCATTTTTTTTTTAATTTTTGATCAAAAGGGCACTAAGAATGAATACATTTTTAGAAGCAGAATTTGAAGGCCTTTCCTATCGTGACGTGAAAAATGGGGGTTTGCATTTAAAATTTAAAAGTTGATGTGCCAAAATGGCATTTCTGGTTGCACGATTGGCTCCAAAAGCTTTTCAGATCTAAGTTGATCACATGCACACGTACCAAATTTCAGCTAAATCTGTCGAGTAGTTTGGGCTGTGGCGTGTTTACGAACGTACGTACGAACGTACGTACATACATACAGACACATTTTAAAAACCACTTTTTTGGGCTCCTGAGACCTCAAAACGTATAGATCCAGTCTTATCTCGAATTCGAAAATTTTAGTGATTGCAGTAACCTCCCTTTTTTTTAAATGGTGAAGTGGAGTGGGGAGGTTAAAATATGGAAATCAACTCATGATTTCTATTCTACAGGATCTTCAACTTTTCTAAAGTGTCACACGGGCCACGACGCATTAGGTACACAAAAACACAAAAATATGTGTAGGAAATATTGGCATGCAGGATAGTTAAATAGGAGATGATAAATTATTTGGTGCATACGAAATCAGCAAAGAATAAAGCAAGTTATTAAGTTTAATTCATTGTTGTTGTTTCTTACCTGCGTGTAAGATGACCCCAAGAATTAACAGACAAACTTCTTTGTACATATTACTAAATATGAAGCAAAAACACTTCAGTTATTCGCGCAGTCTTCTAATAATCCACAGGATATAATAAACATGATGATATATACCTTAGTACCTCTAGGTACCTAATTTAAGAACATCTTCACACTTTTCTATATAAATATGTTAAAAATGAAACATATCGTCAATGAAGATTTCATACAAAATATGTCTCTAAAGAGATTTTATAACTAGCAGCACGCACACACGTTACTCTTTAGAAGACGAGATGTAAATATTTGGAGAGCAGACTTCCGCAAACGCCAACCGCTACACAGCATCTGATTCGGCTCAGGATTTCCATGTAGCTATAAGCGTCGCGACGCCGCTGCCGAGAAAGAGCAAATAGATGACTGAAATTTTTCAAATGGTGCGGAAGTGGACGGCAAGCGAATTCTTATCTTATGCTCGTTATTGCTATCTCAACATTTATTATACTGTTCATCCAGAGCTTCTTGACACGATACCTACAGTTCATTTATTTAGGAGTCAGTTTTTAAAAACCCCGTCGTAATCCTATAATATTAAGCAGCAAAGGCCGTATCAAAGTAAGGCATTTTTCGTGTCTTAAAATACGGTGTACGGCGTCTACCTAAGTGCTAACTTTAATATGAGAAAGCCTTGGTATAGGTACCAAACAGACGTTCCATAAAAACGAAAACAAACGAAAAATTTTTAAGCTAGTTTAAATAAATCAATAAATAATACAAGTGCATGGTCTGACAGTGATTTTTTCCGACGAAGTTTTTTATTTTGCTAAATGAGTGGAAGGAAATCAAGTAAATCCGAAGCAAATCACGAGAAAATATTTCCAAAAGTAAAGACTATTCCCGATTCTAGGACGCCCTCTGGTGTGTGACGTCACATTGGGAGAACTGTGGGAAACGAGCCAATGAGGAGCGCTGAAATATAATGACAGACATTTTTGGAGGCATCTGATTGGACGCTTCAAACAAAATATGCCTACGTGTGACATCGCGAAACCCTAATTTCGAGAATTTGATCGGAATTTGGCGGGAAAGCAAAAACATGACATATTTTTATTGTTAGCAGCAGTGTCATAAGAGATAAACTTACTTGAGGCTTTTTCGCGAATATTTTTCTTTATAACGCGCTCAAAACTGGACGCACACAAAGGCTATTTTGGGCCAATTCAGAGCAATTTCAAAATTTTGACATTTGACAAGTTGTCTGACGTATCGCTTTCAAATTACTTCTACCAATTCACCTGTTAGAAAAATCTCTTGAAAAATTTTCTCATACCAACTTAAAATTCAAATTTTGACGTTCTGTCATGTCTAGTAAATGAACAGACTTTACCTACTTAGTTCGTTGAGTAAGAAATTTTTAAGACAATTTAACAAAAGGTGTTTTCGTTCCTGCAACGGAAAATTGTTCGAATGCATTTTGCTCAAAACACAATTGTTCGAAAGACAATTGTTCGAAAGGTAAATTGTTCAAATGGTAATTGTTCGAAGACCAAATATATGAAAAAAACCTCGAACAATTTGCCTTTCGAACTATTTACCATTCAAAGAATTTACCAATCAAACAATTGTTTTTCGAACAATTTTCGGCGGATTTTGGTTTTTGTGTGGTAGTACTTGTAGTAGGTACTCCACTCCAGTGACACGATTGGTCCCATTTCCCATTTAAGAATCACCTTGTATAACTAAATACATCGTCGGCGTATACCTAAGCTTATTTCACTGGATCCTCCACACACCTTGTCAGTTAAAATAACTATTATTTATTTTTTCTGAAATCCAATTGATTTATTTATGATGAACAAGCGAAGTAAGTAATTACCCCGAAACACAAAAGATGGTTATGGAGAAAAAATTATCCTAGGACCACCTACAACCATATACATAGGAGACTAATTGATCCCAAAAGATTGCACCCCCAAAACTCACACCTTCTACTCCGAAACACAAAAAATGGATATGCGGAAAATTTTACCTACTGACCATCTACAATCAGAGGAGACTATACCTGAGCACAAAAAATTGCACCGCCAAACACTCAACCGCGAAACAAAAAATTGGCAGTTTCGGAGACGGTAGAAACTTCTACTTTTTCACAGAATTTGTAAATGTAGCATTTAACTTTACTTAGTTAAGGTCGGGCGTGCGGGCCGGCTGATGCACCCGGCGCTCATTTACTAAAATCTAAAATACAAATGTTTTTCACGAGGTTTTTCACTTCTAAAATGGAAATTTTTCGAAAAAATGGCACTAAGGTTTTCGATCCAGCAATGTAACAGCTATCGAATTCGATAATGATAATATGCCCTTTTGCTAAAAAAAACTCAAAAAGGGGCCTTTTTGTCCCTAAAATGGAAATTTTCGAAAAAATTGCACCAAGGTTTTTGATCCGGCAATATGATAGCTGTCGAATCCGATACTAAGAATATTTCTTTTGTAAAATAAATTGAAACAAGGGCCCTTTTGCCACTAAAATGACATTTCTCGAAAAAATGGCACTAAGGTTTTCGGCTTGAAAAAAAATCAGCTATCAAATCCGGTAATAAAAATATACAGTTATGCATAGGTTTTTTTCACGGCACCATTTTTTGGCCAAAAGAGCACAAGTGTGAATACATTTTTAGAAGCAGAATTCGAAGAGCATTCATATGGTAACGCGAAAAATTGTGGTTAACATTTAAATTTTTAAAGTTGATGTGCCAAAAAGGCACTTTCCGTGAACCGATGTGGCCCAGATTCTAATCAGCACCTACAAATCCCCCACTGAATATGTGTGCCAGATTTCATCTCGATACGTTCAGTAGTTTGAGCTGCAGCGTGATCACAGACAGACAGACACACAGACAGACATTTTTTCAAAAACCACTTTTTTGGGTTCCCAGGACCCTGAAACGTAGAGTAGAAGTTAAAAATGAGCATGGGGAAAATTTTACCCTTGGACCACCTACCACCTGCACTCAAAGGAGACTAATTGAACGCAAAAAATTGCATCCTCAAAACTCACCATTTTTAAGCCAGAAATACAAAAAATGGATATGGAAAAAATTTTACCCTTGAACCAGCATAGGAGACTAATTGCCCCCTTCAACCCCTAAACACAAAAGTTGGGTATGAGAAAAATTTTACCCTTGGACCTCCTACAACCAGCTTCTATTTAACAGCAGTACATTTTCATTGCCTTGGACTTCTCATCCCCTCCATAATTTTAACCCCCTGAGTGCTAAATTCTACTGAATTCTCAAATGTACGTTTGATGGTCTTCTTGCCCATTTTCTACTGTTTAATTTTGTAACCACAAATTTTCAACATTTCGCACTACTACTAGGTGCAGATTGATAAACATCTACAGGAACACACATCATATTGATGTACCTACCTACATCTTTCGGTGGCTTATCTTTATTGATTGCCGTCCGTCTCCGTGCCCATACAGAAACCTAGTGAGTAGTGGCCTTACGTCAGCCCTACCGCCCTACGTAAACGTATGAAGAAAAGGTTCTCTATAAGTATGGTAAGAAAAGCCTCTGCCACAGAATAGCGAAACGATATAGAAGCGATCCAAAACCAAAATCACTGGTTTGATACCTACTGTACAGTATTGATGATATTAATAAAAGAAGGGCATCTATGAATACTTGCTCGAATCAAAGTGATTAAATGAAAATAACGGACGTCAGTCTAAGGGTTGCCAATTTTGGTGCTTAATGCACTAGAAATGGTGCTTTTGGGCGCTTATCTCAAAACTGGCAGAGCCGATAATACAACCGGACTGTTTTATCTACTGCGTAGACTGAAGCCCTATGCTTTCATGCACTACTGGAGTTAGGTATTGAAATCATTATGGAAATCAATACACCCGTCGCCCACGGTCATTTTAATTCTGCAACCATCCATGGTCTGCCCTGTATTTAAAGTTGCAGCTTGATGGATGACAGGAACAGAAAAGTCAACGAGGTAACGAACGTGTTTGGTTTCGAGGTTAGAATTTTTCGAACTGCCAAGCTGTAACCTTTTCCGGCCCTTTTAATTTATAGTCTGGCCGGGATCTAGGCGACTTTTGCTCCCCGGGAAATTTGAAATCCACGTCGCCGATTGGTTAAAATTCAGCCATAATTAATCGCAACAAAAATGTGGCTTGCAGGAATTAAGAATGTAGGTTTAAAAATAAAATTTACCTCGCAGGTCGATGTAAGTTACATTTTAAACCGTTTGCGCTGCATTACTTTTATAATATTGCAAAATTATTGATTTGCCGAGTAAAAATTTTGCTATCATGACAGATATACTGCTGTCTGTCATATAATTCCTGCGAAACGTAATAGCCAATGAGTGCGATAAAAGCGGCTATTCTATTGGCTTATTTAAAGTTACCGCTATGAAAGCCGCCATCTTTCCGTTTCCGAATGCCGCCTCCTTCATTAATAAACAGATAACAGGTGAAACATGGCGGCCTTTGGTCCGACAAATAGTTATCGTTTCGGAAAGGGGCATTTAACGTTGAATGAAAAGAAGATAATATTAAATGTCTATAAAAGTGTCTGTACAAATTTCCCTAACTTGAACAAGGTGGAGCTTCTAGATAAAACCGCTGAATTTACAGGTAAGTTCAAACACATTCCTCTTTCATGTTAACGGTACCACACGTTATCTTTCAGGCCGATGTTCAACAACAATTAAAGCTATATTAAAGGAAGAGCGTAGTACAAATACTCTATCACAGCCCAAAGTAGGTCGAAGGGATAGTGCATCATAAGGAAATATCGGAAATGCCCTCGGGAATGTCAGAAAGAAGTGAGGGAAAATGTCCGAATGTCCTGGAAATGTTAGAAACCCCTCGGAGATAAAAAGAAAGAAGTGAGGGAAAATGTCCGAATGTCCTGGAAATGTTAGAAACCCCTCGGAGATCAAAATTCATCAAAAATGGCACTTTCTGGTCCAAAACTTGATCAGGGCCCATTAAAAATGTAACGTCATGTAAGCATTTTTATATTTCGGTGTTTAATCACCTGAGGACATTTTCATACACCTTCCCACGAAAAATCACTATTCAGTGTTTGATTTAAATTTTTTCCTGGGCCGATGTCGTATAGGATTCTTTATAAATGTTATGAAATAATCCATTTTATGGCTAATTGCCATTTTGAGTGTCCTGATTTGTAAATGCACAATTATATTACTAAAATTGTCTGTGTATCAGGAAATGGGACGGGAAACTTCAATGATACACAGACAATTTTAGATTACGATGGACGAAGAACTTTCTCTTTATTGATGTGCTGATTTCTTTGTTTTTCGATAATGTAGAAAGTAATAAATCGTTTTATTTGTCAGCTGACTATTTTGTATTTATTCAAAACCCCAAATCGTTTAAACTGAAAGAAGATTTACTTTGAATTTTATGAGCCCCAAGGATTACTTTAAATTACCCGCTTAATTTCAATTTAAAGTTCCCGCGTTAAGCAAGCCAATCAGATTTACCATATTTGAATTTGACATTTATCAGTAAATCCTGCTGGCGAAAAAACGCCTAGAGAAGTTTTCCCATCATTCCCCATTGTGAAGCGGGCCGGTCGCCTGCAGGACGGACAGACTATAGTTTTGTTTTCTAGTCTGTTTACAAGGCATCCAGTAATTGGTTGTAAGAGTACGTATTATTTAAGTTACATTTCACTTTATTTAGTTACAATTATTGCAGCTCGAAACAATCTCGCATTACATCAATTTGAAAATGGGTAAAGATGAAGAAGTTGAAAATTCTTCAGAAGAAGAACTTGATGGAAATGACATGCTTGATATGATAGAAAAAGATGATCTAGAATTCATAAAACACGCTGTAACCTCCAGGTCTTACCATGTTTTTGACAAAGTTCGTTTTTCCAGGTAATTTTGAGGAGTTACCCAAGTAACACAGATGCCACAATCATAACACTTAAAGCTGTATACCTATTTTATAATAACTGCAGAAGTCTCTTATCGGTTGTATTAAAGCTTATTTCGGAGGCAATTTACTGCCAACAACAATTTGGTGTTGTATACAAGCTGTTAGAACATTCTCCGAGCAAAAATATAAAGTAACTTTATAAAGCCTTTATTACAGTTTTATAAAGGCTCACGTGACTATGCTTATACAGTCTTAACCTTCCACGTTAGCATTTTAGATTTATAGTGCCTGTACAATGCCTGTATAAGCTCTTATATGCTATTTAATAAACCTTTTATAGAGGTTATTATTTTCCGTATAAAAGCTGTATAATAGAGTCGTAAGAATATTCTTACAACTTAATTTTGCAGCTTTTAGGCTCCTTAAGCTATATACACTTTGCAGCAGGCTTTAAAAAGAGTCTTTATAAATGTTGTATTACACTAGTAAGGCGCAAACTTTAAAAATGTCTTATAAAGGTATAATGCTCTGTTTGAGGTTTTTACCTGTATTCAATGCCTTTATAAATTAATTTACCTGCGTTGTTCGCAACGGCCATATTTTTTGGACTCAATGAGTGGAATATGGTGACGGCCATTTTGCTATTGCAGTAAAATCAAGCAAATTATTTAAAAATATTGTCGTAAATTCCGTGAATTTGCTTAATATACTTTTTTCTGATAACAAGGACATACTATATTAATTGTCAGTTTTATTTTGGTCTCCGCCTGCTGATTTAATTTTTTAATTTTTTTTTTAAAGACCACAAAATCCGCACAATTTTCGAGGGGCATTGTTAGATTTACGAGTATTGAAGTATATTTATACAGTAAAATTTTCTTCGCACCTAGATTCTGCCTTCTGATGCAAATTTTGACAGTCAGTGTATTTTAAAATTTATTTGTACTATAACAAAAGCTCCCTGTTAAAGATGGAAGCCCATATTGATGAATAATTATTAATAAAACAAATTGGTATCTTTGTACAGTAGATATACAGCTAAAATGTTTTATATTACTGTCCAATTGACACATTTTTGCTGTATTAAAGTTCGCTATAATACAGGTATTCTACTGTATAAATACTTTGTAACACCTGTATCCTGTATAGATGCTGTAAAAACGTAACCACCGAGTGTTTAAGTTGTTTAAGTGTTGTAGGTGCAACTCTTATAAACTTGCTTTATAAGCTGCGCCTATTTTGGGTATATAAGTGCTTTATAAGTACTGAGTAATTGCTCTTACAGCTTTCTTATAAAACTTAAACCTTTATAAATTACCTGTGTAGATGTTCTTGCAGCTTTTATAAATACGTTTGTGTTACTTGGGTAATGTTTTCCAAACAAGTACATTGGGAAGTAAATTGTTGTAGATCAGCTGGCCCTAAGTCAAAAAGACAAAAATTAATGAAAAATGATGATGCAGATAACTTTGAAGAGACTTACCAGGAACAAATTACTGAAGACATCCCTACTAAAAGTTTACTACCTATCAAAACTAAACATGGTATAATTCCTCAACAAACCCATGATAATGCTGGTAAGTAGGTTGCCTATCGAGTTCCCTATGCCTGGACCTGTAAATATCTTGAAATTTTCAAAATTGTTATTAGATCCTAATGAATCGCCCGATGATGATGATGATGATGATCTAGAGAGCTTGGAAAATGAGGAGTTTAACTTCATTGATGATAAGTTTGACCTATCTAAACCAATTCCTGCTACAGATTTATTAATGGAACGGAATAAAGTGTTAAAAGAGAAAAAGATACATATAGGTACCTTAAGTGCAGGATTACTTGAAGCTCCTGAAGAAAAGGTGACAAATTTAAGAACCCTAATAAACATTATGGATGAAGAGACTACGGAAGTGTATTATACAGTGAGGAAATTGGCCATGATGTCACTTTTAGAAGTGTTTAAAGATATCTTGCCCTCTTATCAGATCAAAAAAGCTGTTAATGATGGAGTAAAATGTTAGTATAAATTTCCAACATGGCATTTACTTTATTTATTGTTTCCTAGTGAGAAGAGATACCTTGAAACTGCAGAAACATGAAGATAATTTGATAAATTACTACAAAAAATTTCTTCAGAGGTTAGAGAAGTATTCTCTTGTTTTAACTAAAAGAAATGGTGTCGTAAGGAGCAATGAGGTAAGTCATGACCAAGACCTGGCAATACTTTTATTGGGATTAATAATAAATAAATAAATTGCGTTACTGCTTTTAATCCTCTGTGGATATACAGGCTGTCCGGAAATAACATTATTTTGGGGGGTTCTACAGCCGAAAATATGAGAAAAAGTCATCTTTCCCGCTGTTTTTTCTCAATAACTTCAAAACGGTAAAAAAATTTTAAATTCTGATAACACCATTGGACTCAGACGCTCCTTTCTCACTAGAATCAGCCATAATCTCAACATCCATTTCATGAATTGAATTCTCCTTTAAAGTATTGTTCTCCATCAGTACCTACTGCCTGTCAACAAGTCTCTCTTATAATTTAAGGCACCTATTTTTAGGAAGAATTGAAGTTGGCCGAACTGGCAGTTCATTGCATGTGCGAATTGTTGGTTATGCATCCGTACTTCAATTACGCCCAAAATATAGCTCAAACTTTGGTGCCTCTTATGAACCACCATAAAAAGAACATTAGAGAGTTAGTAAAGAACTCTGTGAAGGATTTGTTTAAACAGGACAAAAAAGAAGAGGTAACTTTGCAGGTAACAAAACTGACTAATTTTCTCTTTGATGAGTTCTAATATCTATGTTCATTCAGGTTCTAAGGATGATCAACAAATATTTGAAGAATCACGCCCATAACGTTCACACTGATTTGTTAGAAACCTTTCTTGTTCTTAAATTAAAAGATGTTAACTTGGATCAAGAAAAAGAACAAGACATAAAGCAAAGGAAGTTAACTGCTAAAAAACACAAAGTTCTGCAGATATCCAAAAGAGAAAGAAAAGTGGGTTTATAAGCATATACAGGCTATCCCGAAATTAGTGGTCAATACTTTACCAGTAGATTCTTCTATGAAAAATATGAAAAAAGTCCCCATGATCATATGTCGAAAAATTAGTCCTAAGGGAGCTAAGGCCCCTTAAAGGGGCCACTTTGAAAGTGTTTTTTTCTAAATATCTTCAAAACGGTTAAAGATAGCAACGTGAAATTTGGTATCTTTACTAAGTCTTTGAGCTGAATTTACTACTGCGGAGAAAATTTTAAAATTTTGATCGTAAGCGTCTCGTATAGGAGGGGCTTAGGACTAAATTTGCTGAAACATTTTTGTAAGTGTAGTTTTTTCAAATTTGATTCCAGAATCTGAAACTTTGAGGTTTTTTAAGTAAAAATGGTACTCTTGTTTGACATCGATAGAATGCGTCCTTTTCGAAAAAAATGGCTTTTCATTGGTTCAGGGCTCCAAAATTTGTGACAGAAGACACCAAAATATCGTAAACAAATTAATAGGGTAGTTCCTTACTTCATTTTAGAAGGAAAAGTTCTTATGGGTATGGGTCAAAAAATGCTTCCTAAGGGAGCTATGGTCTTTCAAATGGGGTCTTGGAAAGCATATGTTGTTTGAAGGACTCTAACTCCCTTAGGAAGCATTTTTCGACCCATCCCCATAAGAACTTTTCTTTCTAGAATGAAGTAAAGAACCGTCCCATGAACTTGTTTACGATATTTTGATGTCTTCTGTCACAAATTTTGGAGCCCTGAACCAATGAAAAGCCATTTTTTTCTCGAAAAGGGTGCATTGTCTCTATGTCAAACAAGAGTACCATTTTTACTTAAAAAACCTCAAATTTTCAGATTCTGGAATCAAATTTGAGAAAAAACTACTTACAAAAATGTTTGAGTTAATTAAATTCTAAGCCCCTCCTGTACGAGACGCTAATGAACAAAATTTTAAAATTTTCTCCACAGTAGTAAATTCAGCATCAAAGACGGTAAAGATACCAAATTTCACGTTGCTATCTTTAACCTTTTTGAAGATATTTAGAAAAAAACATTTTCAAAGTGGCCCCTTTAAGGTACCTTAGCTCCCTTAAACTTATTTTTCGACATATGTTCATAGGAAGTTTTCTTCATATTTTTCATAGAAGGTTTTGACCACTAATTTCGGGACACCCTGTATAGATATTGTTACTAACATTAACTCGTAACTTATGTTGCAGCGAAAGAAAAGACTGCAAGCCCTGGAAAACGAACTGTTAGAAACGAAAGCTCAGGAGAGCAAAAAGGCGAAACAAGAAAATTTGACTGAGATTACAAAAATTATTTTTGGTATATATTTCAGAATTCTGAAAAGTTCGAACAATAGCAGATTGTTGGGAGAATGTCTAGAAGGTTTATCTAGGTAAGTTGCGAAAATATTATTCCCATGGTACACCTTGGATTTGTAGGTTTTCTCATTGTATCAATATCGATTTCTATTTAGACCTCGTCAGTACTTTAGATAAATTGTTGAAGGAAGAATGGATTGGTTACAGAGAGAGGTTGCATTGTATACAGACAGTTTTTGCGGTACTTAGCGGTGTAGGAGAGGCATTAAATATTGAACCAACTCGATTTTACACCGCTTTATACAGGGACTTGCTAACTGTACATGCATCCAAAACACATACCAGTACTGAATTGCTTTTAAGAATTTTAAACGATTCTTTAATAAAGCGACGAAAAAAGATTTCTAACAGACGCATCATAGCATTTGTTAAGCGTTTGAGTACATTATGTTTACAACTTATACACAATGGAGCATTGGCTGGACTATGTCTTATCAAAAATTTAATTTCACTTAATCAATCAGTGGACGTTGTCCTGGATCTTGAAAACACCTTTGGAGATGGCAAATTTCAGGCTGAACTGGAAGATCCAGAATACGCCAATGCGTCGAGTACAGCGTTGTATGAATTGCAGCTGATGTTAAAACACTATCATCCTCACGTTTCGAAATATGCCAAACATATCGCATTTGAGGTTCCAATAAGTGGCGAAGGAAGCTTGGAGGCAGAGTTTTCCCATTTGTAATTATTACTATGAACTCGACGGCGAATAATATGTTTTTTCAGGAGTCCCGAACAGTTATTGCATGGTTTTGATATGTCCATAATGGCGTTTAACCCGCCGGTACTTGCACCTGGCAAAATAGTTTCAAAGTCAAAATCGCAACGGCATCGATTTGTCGACAATTCGTTTAAGTATGAGTGCAAGATCGTTCTAAGGAGTCATGTGAGAAATAGAAGTAAGCTCTTGTGAATTGATGAAGTGCAATGTATAATATTATGCAAGAACATAAAAATTAAATAAAATTCGATTAACTTTTATTTTATAGCTGTTGTTAGTTGTTGTCTAAAGTAGTTACCTAGTCCTACTCCTAACCATAAGAATATGGTATTGATATCTGGACATAAACAATAGGGTGTATCGAAAAAAAAGAATTTTGGAATTTCGTTTTGTAATAATCGCCAAAACTTGCCTTTTACTATCCTGAAAAGAAAGTTTATTTAAGGTTTTGCTATAGTTCAACGTTTTCAGCCCTCTACCGCCCCTCAAATATGTTCTTTTGAAATCTCAAGTTTACAATGAAAATTTTTTTGAAATGCAACATTTATTGTTTTTCTGTCACTAGTAGGCTCAGAGTAGATTTTAAAGATCACTAACAGCCGTTTTTCCATCTCTAGTTAAATTTAGCTACCTACTAAAGATGATGGCCATTGCATTATAGTTTCAAAGACAATTAACTCATCAATCAAGTTGCTGGTGCATGCATGACAGAACTTATGTATGGTTGACGTCTAAAGTTCAAACGTTAAATTTTTGTGCGTTTTTTAGTCTTCGAAGGCCTACCAAATATAGGCCACTCGAGACTATTTCTAGTGCAAATTGCCTTTAAAATATTGTTATTAACTCGAAAGGGAAGCACAGAAATTCGAATAAAAAACGCACGAAAATATAATGTCTGAACTTTAGACGTCAACCAGTACTGTCATGCGTGCACCAGTAACTTGATTGATTATAGTTAATTGTCGTTGAAACTATATGGCAGTAGGTAGCTAAATTTAACTAGAGATGAAAAAAAACGGCCTTTTGTGGTCTTTAAAATCTACTCCGAGCCGACTAGTGATAGAAAAACAATAAATATTGACGAACTAAGAGTGTTGTGTCGAAAACCGCGACCTCTGTGAGAGGTGGGGACTACTAGCTTCCATGATGTCAAAGACATCTAAAGAAAACTAGCGGCTGACAAAGTCAGCTCCGCCCCGGGCTTCGACACTACTCCTGTTTAGCAACAGGTGGCGTGAATGCAATGATTTGATTTTGACAGTGAAAAATTAAAAATTCTTCACTGCCAAAATCAAAACGAAAGCGGCTGGTTTGAGCTCATGGTCTCAAACAGGGAACGACAGACAGCTGTTTCGATCTCTTGGATCTCATCAGTGTCGTGCACCCCGAATGAAACAGCATCGTCTAAATATCGGAGGTGCCGCGCATGCGCAATACGACTACCTGAATGGAATATAGCACCCGAGTGGAAGTTGCAATCCGCGCGCAATTTTTTTACGCTTGTAAACGAGCAGACCTTACCTGACCTATATAGACCTGAATGGAAGTTGAAAAAAAAAGAATTCGCGAATTGTTGTCAGTGGGTTTCGAACCTAAGCAGCAAAACGTACAGCCCGCACTGTACCTCTAGGCCAGCAGTCCCTATCGCTGTGTGTGCATTCGCACCGTACTTCAACAATACATTGCTCACATTGACATTCAAACAGCGTTTTGCAAGTACGCATGCGCGGCACCTCCGACATTTAGGCAATGCTACAAACTCAAACCAGCCAACCTTTAAACAGAAAATGCGACGAACTAAGAGTGTTGTGTCGAAAACCGCGACCTCTGTGAGAGGTGAGCACTACTAGCTTCCATGATGTCAAAGACATCGTCGTTCCCTGTTTGAGACCATGAGCTCAAACCAGCCGCTTTCGTTTTGATTTTGGCAGTGAAGAATTTTTAATTTTTCATTGTCAAAATCAAATCATTGCATTCACGCCACCTGTTGCTAAACAGGAGTAGTGTCGAAGCCCGGGGCGGAGCTGACTTTGTCAGCCGCTAGTTTTCTTTAGATGTCTTTGACATCATGGAAGCTAGTAGTCCCCACCTCTCACAGAGGTCGCGGTTTTCGACACAACACTCTTAGTTCGTCGCATTTTCTGTTTAAAGGTTGGCTGGTTTGAGTTTGTGGTTTCATTCGGGGTGCACGACACTGATGAGATCCAAGAGATCGAAACAGCTGTCTGTCGTTCCCTGTTTGAGACCATGAGCTCAAACCAGCCGCTTTCGTTTTGATTTTGTCAGTGAAGAATTTTTAATTTTTCATTGTCAAAATCAAATCATTGTAATAAATATTGAATTTAAAAAAATTATTCGTTTGTAGATTTGGAATTTCAAAATAACCAATATTTGAGGGGCGGTAGAGGGCTAAACATATTGAACTATAGCAAAACTTGAAATAAACTTTCTTCTTAGGATAGTAAAAAGTAAGTTTTGGCGACTATTACAAAACGAAATTCCAAAATTCTTTTTTTTCGATACACCCTAATAAACAAGCATTTACAGAAACTGACACATTCGGAATTATTAAATAAAATTATTGGCGACGATGGTATGCACTTCAGGTTATACCGGAAATGGGATCAAACCATGAGTGTCAAACTTTGAAATTTTAAACAACCCCCCATTTTTCATTGCAGATTCGGATAGAGGAAGTAGGAGACTTAACTTAAGCCTAAAACACATGTAGCTTGCTTGTCTCAGCCGTCTAGATTATTTTATGATTAGGGGAAAGTGGGGCACATATTTGATTGTGTGGCAACGGAGTATTAGCGTGACGTAGGTCCGCCATCTTTGTTGGGCTAGGTTGAGGTTGTTACCATAGCAATGAAGCTAAACAAAGTAAGAATTTCATTGGTTAGATTCAATTACTTCAGCACAAACTCATTGTGGACATGATGTAACAATTTAATCGATAACAATTTTTCAAATTATTAATATTAATTAATGTCTTAAGACGCAACACAACTGTAAATAAAGAATTTGGTGAAAAATGCAATTTCCTTGAATTTGCACATTGAAATCTCGATTTGCTTGGCTTCAGTGAGAGGTGTTGACTATGGCAACACACAACAAAGATGGCGGTTTCACATCATCGCTAATATCGCGTAGTTGAACCAACCAGTGGAACATCCTTGAGTGGAACCAACCCCAATCTTAATCTCAAAGCTGACAGCCGATAATTCAGTCAGACTGTTTTACCTACTGCTTGATGACTAAAATTTGCCACCAGATGGTGCCACAGTTCCAAGTTTTTGACATTTTACTAAACAAATTATTTGACAGGAAAACCTGAAACGTCAGTGTCATCATTGGGATCATTGGAATGAATTCTTGTCAAAAATCAGAAGTTAACATGTGATAATTAATTAAGAAGATGATCATGTCAGTTATGATTGTTTTTATATTTGAAATAATTCTTTAATTTCATCAGTAGTGGTGGTGGTTGTGTTATATTATTAGAGGTAATGTTTGTTTACTGAATTTTGTCTAATAATTAATAGGGTGCCATTAAACAATAATGCCTAATCATTTTTAAACCTTTGTTCGAAGTTTCAAATGTAGATAACTGGCGAAAACTTAACATAGAATATGTAATATGTATCCATTGTGACCTAGTGCTCATCAAAGTTCTGAAACTTTACGTTTTTACCTCCATTTATTATGATACTTTAAGTACATAAATGGGAATAAAAAATGATGTTGCTTTGTTAGAAAATCGATTTCTTGTAATTACATTACGTACTTTTCTTCAGTTACCATGTGACTAATTCATAGAGAATTTGACAACTAACAATACCTTAGGAATTAATTATTATTTCTTTTTCAGTATCATGAGTCTTCGTAATTGCAGTCATTTGTCTAACATTACCAATATCCCAATTACCAACATATTCAGTTTGAAAGAGGTAAATTTGGTATTTATTATTTTACATTCTTTACCTTGGATTGTTTTTAGAAATCTGTTTGTGATGATTGTGGTAATCCAGGACCAAGTTTGTGGGTTTGTTTGTTTAAAGATTGCCTTCATGTCAGCTGTGGGGAAAACTTCAAAGACCACAGAAGCCAACACAACAATGTATGTATGTCTTGTTGGTGCACCTCTATTGTTGTACAGTCGAGAAACTAAATAATGCATTTTTTGTTGATCTGTTGGCCGGATAACTCTTTATCTGCACACGGTCCAAAGTTCCTTGACCTACCAACACAACCCCCAACTGGTGCTTGTCCTAATATCAGATAGAAATCACCACTATCGATGGTGGTGTTCCAAATTCTGTGCATAATGCTCAAGTCCCGAGTGCATGACTTACTTTCTCGACTGTACCATCGTGACCAGAAAAGAAGATACAGCGAATGACTTTAAACACAAGCATTTTCTAATGGCGTTTTCATCTCAGAGTGATCTGAAAGTATCTCTATTTCATTTTTTAGATTACCCCGCCGAGAACAGGAAAAGGATGCAAATGCTTCGATTTGCAGTACTCTTATAATATTTGGTATTTGCGTCCTTTTTTTTGCTTATAGAAAGGCGATGTGAAGAGCGAAATAGAGATACTCTATGGTATAACATTAGAAGATGGAAAAACTTGTGTCTAAAGTCACATCACTGTTCTCGTTTTTCTGACTATGATGGTACCTACTTCACAGGAAATCACATTGGAATTTTCTAGTCCATTCATGCATTTTCGCAAGTGTCCTTAACTCATTAATTGTGCATAGATACAGGTACCACTGTGCACTGGTACCAAAACCAGGGGTCTACTCTGAAAATCAATTTTACCTTATAATGAAAAACCGTTATGGAACGAGTTCTCATCAAAAAAATATATATATACAGGGTGTCCGGAAATAACGATGAAATATTTCGGGGGGTGATTCTGCAGCTCAAAATATGCAAGAAAGTTCCTATAAACATATATCCGGAAATCGTTCCTAAGGGGCTATGGCCTTCTGAAGGGAGAGCCTCAAATTCGGTTTTATTGAATAAATCAGGAACCGCTTAAGATACAGTGACGACTTTTTGCACATTATCTAACATCAGTAAGCGCCATCAGATTATGGTATCTACCAAAAGCAGATTCAACCAGGGGCGTGGAAAATAGGGGGGGCTTCAGCTTTCCCCACCCAAATTTTTTTACGTGTTATTTTTTAGACAATTTCTCACCGGAATATGGTTTCCCGAAAAATTACATAAAAAAGCCTCTCTTGTTATAACACCGTAGGATCAACCGTTTTCGAAAAAATTCGATTTAAAGATCCATTTGCATTTCCTAGGCTTATCAAACGATTTTTATTACATTACAAAACGGATTTTAAAAATTAGTATCTAAAGTAATCTAATGTTGCTTATCGATGTCAGATAGTATGCAAAAACTTAATAATCGACAAAATCAAAATCGAATTTTGAGCGCCCCCTTAGAAGCGATTTCCGGACCCATGTTTATAGGAACTTTTTTTCATATTTTGAGATGCAGAATCACCCCACGAAATATTTCATCGTTATTTCCGGACACTCTGTATATACAGGATGTCCCGTAATTAGGCTGCAATATTTTATCAGTGCGTTCTACGATAAAAATTGGGACCAAAAGTTTAGTAAACATGGGGGGCATTTCACACCTCAAAAATGTGTACACCACTGCCGAATTTTCAGGGCACGGCAGTGCACTGCCGTAAAATTGTACACCACTGCCGACTGTAAAGTCCCGGGACAGCCTAAAAATTCATAGATCACTGTCGAATTTGCTCAATTTTTGCAACCACTGCCTAACATTTCCCACTAACACTGCCGAAAATTTGTACACCACTGCCGACTGTGAAATCCCCCCCAAGTAAACATTTTTCGAAAAATCCATCTTAAGGGAGCAGAGCCCCTCAAAGGTAAAAAAAAATAGTTATTTCTTCAATTTCTGAGGAACGGCTTATGATAGGGCATGATAGGGTCACGAAATTTTGAACTTTGTCGTAGATTTTTGTGCTGAACAAGACTAATGTAATAGTTTTTGGCAAAAGCTTCAGGGACATGCGTGAGTGGAGGGGTCGCGGACATTTTTGGAACGAACTTTTTTGTACGACACCTTGGGTCAATTGTGAGCACAAATTTGAATTCCCCGTACATTTTTACGTAAAAAAGGTGCTCTAGTTGAAACTCGATAGCTCAAGCCGTTTTCGGGGAAAATTGATTTGAAAGTTCAATTTCGTATTATAAAAGTGAGTAACTGTGGCACTCAAAATACCTAAAATTATCAGATTGCGCGATCAGCAAAAAACAAACAAGTTTAACCTACTTGCATCTCATATGCTTGAAATTCCAAAGAAAATTACAAGAAAATGGATTTTCCATACTCTATCCCATCAATTTTGCACATTTTTGGCGTGGAAAAAGAATTTCAAATCGATTTTCCTCAAAAACGGCCTGAGCTATCCAGTTTCAACTAGAGCACCTTTTTTATGTAAAAATGTACAAGGAATTCAAATTTGTGTTCATAATTGACCCAAGATGTCGTACAAAAAAGTTCGATAAAAAAATGTCCGCGGCCCCTCCACTCACGCACGTCCCTGAAACTTTTGCCAAAAACCATTGCATCAGTCTTGTTCAGCACAAAAATCTACGACAAAGTTCAAAATTTTGTGACCCTATCGTAAGCTGTTCCTCAGAAATTGAAGAAATACCTATTTTTGTACTCCCCTAGCTCCCTTTGGATGGATTTTTCGAAAAATGTTTACTAAACTTTTAGTCCTAATTTTGATTGTAGAACGCACTGATAAAATATTGCAGCCTAATTACGGGACACCCGGTATATCATCAAAATTCGTTTAAAAATTAAAGAAACTCATACTGTTGGAATAGGCATCTTGCGTCAATCTTGTTTTTGATGTTAAATTGAACTTCGGGATATATTTAATCCTTCCAGATATGACTTGAGTTTGAAATTCCATTTGAAATCATTTGATTTCTAGACTACCGTTAAAGTGTTAATTGTGTTCAAAAGTGCAAATGGAGAAACGCGCGGAAAAAAAGAACGTTCGCGGAATTTTCCGGGCGGCTGATCCGTATTTAGTCATACGATTTGTGGTGAACTTATGCGCATGCGTCAATAGTTATCGAAGACTTATCGTAGAGATAAGTTAGGGGCGGTTTATGGAAACGCTAGCTGTTATTTTACGTTTCGGAAACGATTTTTGGACTTATTGGACGGTTATCGGTCCAACAACTTTATCGATTCCACAAATGAGCTTCCAGATTTCTGGAAGGTTCTCTTATTGGTTCCATAGTTAAAGGATAGATAAAGTTATTGAGCCGATAAAATATGAAAGCAGTTACTATGCATATCAACAGATGTCGGGGTGTTCGCGGCTAACTTCATCCTATAAGTTTGACGAGGGAAATCCAAATATTTCATCCATTTCAAATTAGAACTATTGTCAACAATTACAATGTAATGATATACTTTTACAAACAGCAGCTACAATGTATTATAAATATTGGGGAAAACGAAATTATTTATTTAGATATGTATTTACAGCCGCTAATGACACATTTCCTGCTAAATGCCGAATATTCGCGGAAATATTTGTTAATGAGGGATGCTATGGGGTGAAAAATTGCGTTTCGTGTGCATAACACTTGAGTTTGAAATTGGAAATTCCTTTTGAAATCATTTGTTTTCTAGACTACCGTTAAAGTGTTATTGTGTTCAAAAATGAAGAGTGACAAAAGCGCGGAATCAAAGCGTTGGCAGAATGTTACGGGCGGTAGTCATGCAGCTTGTGCGTTTGGCGATGCATTTGCATCTTTCTCTAAAGCCGTAATGGGAGGTTTATATAACCGCTAGCTGCTATTATACGTTTCGGAATAGTATATTGTGGAAGAAAAAGTATTATATTCCGGGACGAGGACCATCAGGACCATCAGAGTCCCGGAATATATATTTTCCATCTTGTTGCACATACTATTTTTTCGTCGATCGCGCAACTAGACAGAAATAATGAAATTTGGAACTATTTTTTATGAGAAGTACAGGAATATTTTTCCATCCTAGTCCGGAAAAAGCGTTATTCCTGTACAGCTAGTGCGTGTTGCCTAGCAAATGACGCAGTCCTGTAAACGTAAGCTTTCGGATGATAATTGCATGTCAAGAATGTAACGTTTCCAGTACGATCGACGAAAAACGATTTTTGGACTTATTGGACGATTATTGGTCCAATAACTTTATCGTTTCCATATATGAGCTTCCAGAAACCGGGCATAACAGCGCCTAGTATTTTAGATAGCGTACTCGACCACCGGTTCCTTTGAAGCGGCGGGCTTCAACCGCTTCATCTGGTGAACGCACCCAATATCTTATTTCGTTCAAAAGTTATTAAGTAATTGTGTAATTGACTTTGTTATTATTGTGAAAGGCGCAGCAACTTGCAGGGGCGTAGCTATGATTCCAGCGGGAGGGGGGCAAAATGTAGAAAATCATATAAATGTGGAGACCGGCATCCCCTCGCGAAAAACCGATTTGATGGTACTGATGGTACGTTTTGTTTCAGGAAAATCCATCACATTGTGTTTACCTAAACACTCTAAATTTTAAAATATGGTGCAGCCAGTGTAAGCGGGAAATACTAATAGAAACACCAGGCCCGACATGTGACAGCGACCAGGAATTGGAAGGTTGCACGTATAAATCGCACGATTCTGGCCACGGCAGTTATAGCACGTTAAGAACGAACTCACCAGAACGCAATAACGTGTTTGCTTTTGAAAAAACTGTAGGCCTAAATGTCGGCATGAGTGGTGATGCATCGGACGCCAGCGATGGGGAGGATTCGTCGGATTACACTGTCGACAGACCCATGGGCCTTGTGGGCTTACAAAACATAGGAAATACGTGTTATATGAACGCTGCGATACAGGCCCTTAGTAATGCTGTCCCTTTGACGAGGTTCTTCCTTGAATGTGCTTCGACTGTACATATTTTGTCTGAAGGCAAAAAACCGGGCTTAAGCAGAACGTACCAGGCCTTAATCAGGGATATATGGAAGAGAAACGGGGGATACATAACACCGTCAGGTACTTCCCCGTTTTATTTGATTATAGACAGATTTCATTAACTTTCTAAAGTCATTTTTCCTATTACGTATGTCGTTGTGATTCGAAAAAGTCGAGTCTGCCATGCAAGTAGCGGGACAACGTTCCACGGGGACGGCTCAAGTATGACAAAAACTAGTCACATTGATGGAAATCATTAACGCTACCATTTTTTATATGAATTACGGACACCTCGAAGTGTCCAAGAAAAACCGTCTGTCACTTCGCCTGCGGGACAAAATGTGTCTGCCAACCACATTTCCGAGAGATTATTAAATTTGTGAAACTATACTGTCATTTAAATTATCTACCCGTAGCAGGTGTAAAGCAGGTGGCATAATAGTGTCGCTAGGCAACAATCTGTCTATTCTACACCTCCTACAGTAGATAATGATTTGAAGCTGGGAGTAGCTTGACAATTTTATTAATCAAATATCTAGGAAATGTGACTGCCAGACACATTTTGTCCCGCAGGCGAAATGGCAGACCGTTTTTTGGACACTTCGAAGTGTCTGTAATTCATATAAAGGATTTCAGCGTTAATGATTTCACTCTTTTTTACCATACTTGAAGCGATTGCGGGGCCCTGTCCCTCAGGTACCCTGGCAGACCGCCAATTTCTGTATTTATGACACACGTAAATTAACGAATAATGTTGAAAAAAATGTTAATGAAATCAGCCGAATATTTCTGTCGCTGCCTCCAAGACTATTAGTTTGTATTTAACGTACTTCTAGGAATTCTATACGGGATCAGAAACGTTCACGCCATGTTCAGAGGCTACTACCAGCATGATACTCAAGAATTTTTGCGAAACTTCATGGACCAGTTACATGAAGAATTGAAGCAGGCTGTACCTCCCGATCAATTCTCACACGGAGATTCCGACACGTTCACTTTGGCATTGGATGATCAGACAATGAGTTCTAGTTATGATTCCAGTGAGGGAGAGTATGAAACTTGTGATTCTGGGGTTAGCGAACGGTCTAGTCTAAGTGATGACACTGAAAGACCATCAAACAGCTCAAAGAGAAGACTGAGTAGATCGACGAGTCCAGGCCGTAGGATGCGAACTAGGCTCCAAACTTCTAATTTGGTTATAGGTGAGTTTAGGTCAGTCATATAACGTTAAGTTGGAATGAGGGGTTTGGCAACATTAATAATTACTTTAACAGGTTTTTTCTTCGGGTAATACGTGGTTCTAATTAACCGCAATAACAGTTCCCATGTATTCTCCTCGCTGTTTTTTGCACTATACAAGGTGTCCGGAAATTAGAGGACAATATCTTAAGGGCGTATTCTACAATCAATGGGTCGAAAAATGCCTCCTAAGGAAGCTAGGGTCCCTTAAATGGGAAACGCTGAAAGTGTTTTTTTCTAAATTTTTCCAAAACTGTTTAAAATAACACCGTGAAATTGGGTATATTTAGTAATAGTCCAGGGCAATTAAGATTTGACCCCGGCATAAAAAAAAAGGTAAAACCTTTTCTAACATGATCGGGACACTCTATTTAACATGTCATAAAAAGTCCCAAAGAATCCCGCGTCGGGTTTGGCCGTAATGGCCGAGGAACCGGTTCAACAGTAAAAATTCTCAAATTTTAGGCTATTTATCCCACCAATTGTGTTTTAATCTTGATATGCCTTTGCAGTTAGCTTGTCAGGAACATTGTGAAACATACTTTATTTAGCTGTGGCAAAGAAAAATGACGGGGCACGCGCCCGAGCGTTCGCGCGGTCCAATAGACGCTTCACGCGAACTGTCCAGGGAGTCGACCGATTTTGATGAAACTGTCAGCGTCGAGGCAGATCGATGTGAGGTTGAAGCCTATTGTTTTTCGCTGCGATCGAACGACCGGACTACCGGAAAAATGCAGATACGGTAAAAACTTCCTCCGACCGTAGCGCCTAAACCATTGGTCGTATGAAAAAAATGATTATGTGCTTTTTTGTAGAGAATTAAATTTCCCACAACATTGAATAAGACATATTTTGGCATAAGACCGACAAAAACTGAGATATTTGCAATTCAATGTTTTTACCGTATCTGCATTTTTCCGGTAGTCCGGCTGTTCGATCGCAGCGAAAAACAATAGGCTTCAAAACCTCACATCGATCTGCCTCGACGCTAAAAGTTTCATCAAAATCGGTCGACTCCCTGGACAGTTCGCGTGACGCGTCTATTGGACCGCGCGAACGCTCGGGCGCGTGCCCCGTCATTTTTTTTTGCCACAGCTAAATAAAGTATGTTTCACAATGTTCCTGACAAGCTAACTGCAAAGGCATATCAAGATTAAAACACAATTGGTGGGTTAAATAGCCTAAAATTTGAGAATTTTTACTGTTGAACCGGTTCCTCGGCCATTACGGCCAAACCCGACGCGGGATTCTTTGGGACTTTTTATGACATGTTAAATAGAGTGTCCCGATCATGTTAGAAAAGGTTTTACCTTTTTTTTTTATGCCCGGGTTTCGGCACTTTTTCGTCTAAATGCATTGCACTATAAGTCTTTGATGCTGAATTTACTACCGTGGAAATTTTTCTAAAGTTTCAAACATAAGCGTCCCGTACAGGGGGGGCTAAAGACTAACTTCGCTCAATCATTTTTGTAAATCGTTTTTTCTCAAATCTTACACCAGAATCTGAACATCTGAAGTTTTTTGCGTAAAAATGATGCTCTTGTTTGAAATCGCTAGGACGCACCGTTTTCGAATAAATTGACCCTAGTCGTTTTAGAACGCGAAAATCTGTCGCAGAAGATTTTAGTTTACTTGCCAAATTGTCAAAAACGAGTTCAGGGTCTGATTTCTTGCGTGATTTTAGGAAAAAAAGTTCGTATGGACATGTGGCGGAAAATGCTTTCTATGGGACCTATGGAGTCCTGGAAAGCTAACGCTCTTCAGTACCCCATACCTCCCTGAGGAAGCGTTTTCCGCCATATCAACCCCTGAACTCATTTTTTGATAATTTGGTAAATAAATAAATAAAATCTGGTGCCAATTTTCGTGCTCTAAAACCACTAGGGTCCATTTATTCGAAAACGGTGCGCCATTGCGATTTCGAACAAGAGCACCATTTTTACGTACAAAAATTCAATCATTCAGATTCTGATGCTAAATTTGAGAGAAAACTTACAAAAATTATTTGAGCAAGCCCCCCTGTACGGTACGCTTATGATCGAGACCTTAACATTTTTATCACGTTAATGAATTCAGCATCAAAAACTTACTTAAGATGCTCAATTTCACGTTGTTATTTTTAACCGTTTTGAACAAATTTAGAAAAAAAACACTTTCAAAGTGTCTCATTTAAGGGGCCCTAGCTCCCATAGGAGACATTTTTCCACCCATGTTTATTAAAACTTTTCTTCGTAGAATACGCCCTTAGATATTATCCTCTAATTTCTGGACACCCTGTATCTTGATTCCTGCTAGCAAATCCGGAACACTTATTGGATAAAGTTCTCTACAAAAAAGTACTTACACTTTTGTATGTAATCTTTTTTTTTGGTCCTACAGTTGTTGATACGTACTAGAAAATGAGTGGGCATGGCGCAAGACGGAATCCGCTCTATATCGAGAGGATCACGGACAAGTTTACGTGGATTTATTAGTGGTATAAAAAATGGCCGTTGATAGTTAAAATTTCAACGTTTGTGCTAAATTTCATCTTATTTTGTTCAGTGGTCTTGGCTAAAGCATGACCACAGATAGACGCTGCGTGTAATACTCAGAGAGCTGAAAAATTATGGAGGGGATGAGAAATCCAAGGCAAAGTTAATTTACTGCAGTTAAATAGAAACACTAAAGGAGGGGTGAAGATTAAAAAGAGTGACAATTGAAACCAAATGAGTAAATGAAAAGAATTGCCGGAATTAAAACATAATTTCAGGAATTTTGCAAAATGAATGCTCAGGGGGCTGAGCAAAAGGAGATAAAAAATGAAGAGGAGTGAAAATTAACTGTGATTAAGTAGAATTACAAAATATAACACGAAAATAACCAAATAATGCAATTAAAACTTTTGTGGGGGTTGAAGTACCTACATATAACTAACTATTGCGAAGGAAACTGGAAAATTGTAAAAAGAAAATTAGCACTTAGGGGGTTGAAAAATCGTAAAGGGGGATGAAAAGTCAAAGGGGGTGAAAATTAATCGTAATTGTAGGGTCTCTTGCGATTTGAATTTAAACTTCGCGCCTTGAATCAAGTATACCTACCTTTAGCCACAACCTGATCATATGGTTATTTATGTACGTTTACAAATTCTGTGAAAATATACTAGTTTTTCCCAACTGAACTTCAAATTCTGCTTATCAAAATCTAATAGCACTGGTACCCTTTTGACAAAAAAATCCAAAATTTCAGTATAACACTAGAAAACACATTAAATACTATTGGATTGAAATTTATTGAAAGCAGAATTATTTAACAAAATATGTTTCTGTAGAAACAACGCACTGGTGAGGTAAACAGTGGTTTTTGAAAACAATCGATTGTATTTTGTGGTGTCTCAGGTGGTGTTTAGCAGTGTTTTTCGATTTTGGGGCATTTTAAGGTGTTTGTTAGTTGTGTTTTAAGATTTTCAGGGGTTAATTTGCGTGTTTCGTTAAGCAGCATCATTTATTACATATGGGAACAAGCAGTACGTATTGCACTTTGTGGTACGCTTTTTATCAATAATAATCCAAACCCAAAAATACACCAGAACTTCGCTAATGCTAGGGATTTTATCCTACAGCTCGGAGCATTTCACTTGTCGGCCGATAGGGACGCGCCGCCATCGCTTAAATGTCCCAATTTTTATATTGCTTTACCAAACTTTAACCTGCCTTGCGTAAAAAAAGAGGAATAAAATATAATAAATATAAAATAAAATGCCCTAAGCTGTTAGATATAGAGTTCTTTTATGTTCCGTCACGTACCTTCTGTCCCTGGCACCAAAAACAGGCAAAAAAATTGGTTCTACAAAAAAAGTGTTGAAGTATTTTTTTGAAGAGAATTTCATTGTCTATATTTTATCTAATAAGTGTCTGCCCGGTTTTGCTAGCAGGAACCGAGATATAGAGGGTTGTTACAACAAACTATCAAAGCCACCTACTATGGTACAGTCAGTTCTAACAAGCCTGTGCATGGACAAAAGAAACTATTCGAAAGGGATTTTTTCGTAGTGAAACTAAGACGTTTGACTGTACAGTGCGTCCATAGAACGTTTGCATTAAAATTTTAATGGAACGTTTGCATTAAAATTTTAATGGAACATTTGCCTCAAATTCTGAGACCACACCTTTTCCAAAACTTTCAGGGTCAGTTCTCAAGTTATTATTATTGTATTAACCTCCCCAACCCCACAATTAAAAAAAAGTGAGAGGCTATTACAATCACTAAAATTTTCGAATTCGAGACTGACAATGAATGGCGTAAAGTTATATCTGGTGACAGTAAATGTGACAGGATATTAACCTTAAAAGTTAGATGTTGTCAAATGTGATAGGTGCTGTAATTTGTCAGAAAGTGTGAAATTAGTCACTGATGAGCCGTGTTCAATTGACTACTACTTACACGGAAATTAAAGATCCAAGCGATGGAGTGGGTTCCAGCCGGAAAAAGTTCTGATTTCAATAATTCCAGTGCATGAAGGGATTCAGTCTGCACAGTAGGTAAAACAGTCTGGCTGCATTATCGGTTCTGATAACGACTAACAAATAAATAATTTGTCACAAAATGTCATAAGATGAAAGCGCCCAAAAGCACCATTTCTAGTGAATTAAGCACCAAAATTGGCAACCCTTAGACTGACGTCTGTTATTTGCATTTAATAAACCAAGCATTTAATCACGTTGATTTGAGAAAGTATACATAGATGTCCTTCTTTTATTAAAATCATCAATACATATCACAGAACTTAGAGCTATAATTATGGGGCTCTGAAAATTTTGGAAAAGACCCGTCGACTCGACACCCTGTAAATTATATCCAAGAAAAAAACTGTTACAATATTAATAGTGTCCAGAATCCCCCAAATGACTGGCCTAATCTTCCAGAATTAAGCGCGAGGGCTAAAAATTAATTTAAATTAGATTCTCAACCGACCACGAGTTCAGCGACGTCGCACCCCAATAGGAAACAGCAAAAATTCCGGTCAATCATCTCGGATATTTTCGATGGAAAACTGTTGTCTTCGGTGCAGTGTCTGACGTGTGACAGAGTTTCGAGCAAAATCGAAACTTTTCAAGATCTTTCGCTTCCCATACCTTCACGTGACCACCTAGACGTCTTGCATGGTCGAGTCAGTGCACCCGGCTCTACATGTTCGGAGGCAGTCATTCCTGTGAATGACGGGTGGCTGTCTTGGATATTCGCCTGGGTGAAATCGTGGTTTTATGGCCCGGTTGTGACGTTGCATGACTGTTTGGCCGCTTTCTTTAGCACCGACGAACTGAAAGGAGACAATATGTATAGTTGCGAAAGGTGTAACAAATTAAGAAACGGAATTAAGTTTAGTAAGGTATATCCTATGTTTGCTTTATAATTTACGACATTCCAATTTGTTGTTTTTTAGGTGCTACAACTACCCGAGGTCCTCTGCATACATCTAAAACGATTTCGGCACGAGTTAATGTTCAGCAGTAAGATTTCATCGGCAGTTAGTTTTCCATTGAAAGGTTTAGATATGAGACCCTATCTACATTCCGAATGTGTTTCAAAAGTTACGAGCTACGAATTGTTTTCTGTTATTTGCCATTACGGCACCGCAGGTGGGGGGCATTATATTTGTTACGCGTTGAATGCGGGTCAGTGGTACGAGTTCGACGATCAGTATGTCACCCGAGTTGCACCCGAAAAGGTTCAGAATTGTGAGGCTTACGTTTTGTTCTATAGAAAAGTTGCAAGTTCCGCCGACGAACTTAGGAATAAAGCCATCAAACTGTCTAAGATCCACTCCAGTGAGCCCCACGAAGTCGCCTACGTTTCAAAGCAGTGGATTAGCAGGTGAGTTGCAGTTAGTTATGTTTTCTCGAAGTGTTCATTCTCTAGCAATTTTTCACTATCACTAGAAACACCCCACTACACCGAAACACTTGAGTTTCACTGCTGACGCGCTTCGAACACAATGTGCTCATTATCAGAGCCGAAGCTGAACAACCCTACATGCCAGAAAACTGAAATGTTTATAGGCCCACACGCGTAGCTCTACCCCTCGGCTGTGAAAGTTAGACCAATCACAGGTCGAGAAATGGTCACGCGTGGGTGAACACGTATAAATATAACAAGCCCTTCCTAAAGTGGAGTAAACAGAGACGAATATGCGATCGGGCCTGTATCGGCGTTCATAAGCCTAGCTCTACACTTATAAATTACGATAATTTCCATCGCATCTAGCATCTGCACCTTGTTAACGCTACAAACTAACTTAATATTATCACTTATCACAACTCTGGGTTGCTTAACAGATAAATTACTAACCATTTTGACAGCAAAATAAGTCTCTAGGTCAAGAACTCGTGGGAGTTTGTCAACGAAATTAAACATGTGGAGTTAAAAACAGATGAAATACTGGTTTCTTTTGATGTTAGTTACACTCGACTACTTAGGCAATTTACTGGAAATCAATTGTCAAAATTGTGATCTAAAGTATGTAGGTCAAACACGAAGGTCTCTCAACACCAGATTTAATAATAATAATAATGATATATTTATTGTTTGCAATTTAAATAAGTATACATTCTGCATTCAACATTCAATACCGAATGGTTGCAAACAAAAGGACAGAAAACAGCCAATGGCTGATCCTGATTCTGCCCTCTGGTAATGAGAAACAATACTCTGAACGGTGCATTGAAAACCATAACAAACATTATAAACCATATTAAATCTTAAATTATAAGAGTAACAAAAATACAAAAATTCAACTGCAATAAAGGAACCAATAACTCGCAAAAATAATACTACCAACTACATAGTATTCTCTACCATCCACTCAGAAAATGCTAGAACAAGGACCAATCAATATTAGTTAATCCCTCTGCAAGTAACCGATCTTTAAGCTTATTCCTAACCGTCAACAGTGAATTCTCACCAATATTCATTCTTTGAAGAACCACATTCCATACATGCGCCGCCAGATATGAAAAGGAAGACTTAAAAGAGCTCAAAGTATGTATCGGAATGCTCACCCGGCAGTTCCCGAACCTGAGTGATCTGTCATGAGCAGAATTACGAAATTCAAGTTTGTTTTTAAGATAGACTGGCTCGCCCAACACAGAGACACTTATGACAAGCATAACTAACTGTAAAAATCGTCGTTCTGTAATCTTTAACAACCCTAACTCCCGTATAAACGGGGTAATATGAGCAGCAAACGGAACCGGAGAAATATACCTTACACAGATATTTTGCACTTTCTGAAGACGATTTTTTAAGAACTCTGATAGACATGGACCATAGGCGATACTTGCATAATTGAAGTGAGACAGTATTAGAGCATCCGTCAGCAACCTTTTTGTGGACGGTTGGAGAAAGTTCCTAAAAGGAACGATAACTTTAAAAGCTGAGTAAGTTTTTCGACACAAATAGTTGATATGCTGCTGAAACTTCAATTGTGCATCAAATATAATTCCCCAAGTTCTTGACAATAGAACATTTCTGTATCACATCATGAATAGCAACTTGGAAATTATCATCATTCACCATGGACAACCTTGATGAGGTTCCAAAAAGAATTGTCTGACTTTTAGACGGATTCAACAAGAGACTGTTACTAGCAGTCCAGTTGTAGATCTTTTCTAAATCGTGGTTAATGTTTCTTAACGCAGTGTCAATGTTTTCCGGGGAAAAAGACAACCAAATCTGTACGCATCAACAAAGATGTAAGCCGCACAGTAATCAAAAATTGATAGTAGATCAGCCAGATAGATATTAAACAAGGTAGGGCCTAAAACTGAACCCAGTGGCACCCCTTTCTGAACCCCCAAAGGCCCTGATAGCTTGTCATCAATGGACACGATCTGTGCACGATCGCTCAAGTAGTCAACAAACCACTCCAACGTATTATTCTTAAACCCATAGAATTTCAATTTGGATATTAAAATGTCAATGTCTAAACTATCGAACGCCTTCGACATGTCCAACAGAGTTAGCGAGGTAAGCTTCCCGTGATCAAAACCTTGAAGCAAGTTATCTGTTAAGGAACATAACGTCGTTGTTGTACTAAAGTTAAGACGATAAGCTGATTGATTAGGAGAAAGAATCGAGTAATTCTCTAAATATGGCTTCAGTTGATCAGAAACAGCCTTTTCAGCTATTTAAAGAGACGTGCAAAGTAAATTTATGGGCCGTAAGTCGTTATAAGAATGAACCTCTCTTTTCTTTGGTATAGGCTTTACAAGGGAGCATTTCCATTGCTCCGGAACAACTCCACATTCAAAGGACATGTTTATTAAATGTGTTAAGGGTTCACAGAACCACTGAGCAGAAATTCGAAGCATTTTACCAGAGATACCATCAGTGCCCATACAGTTAGGTTTAAGCTGTTTGATGATGTTGAAAATCGCCTCAGAGTCAACCGGTTCATATTGAAAATCTGCCTCCAAATTCCAAAAATCGTCATCGAACGTTTTTTTATGCTCGTAGTATTAATCGTATCAGGGTCTGACCACTCCACCGGCAGAGACATTTGCGAGTTATCTTCAACTACTCCTCAAGATCTTAACTTTTGCCAATAAGTTGCAGTACTACGTCCGCAGGCTGCAAGGCTGTGTTGGTAGAAGGCTTTCTGTTCATTAATCAAAGCGCAGTTATAATAGTTCCTCAGCTCCACTAAACCTCTAATCAAAAAAATCAGCTGGCAGAAGTACCTTCTGTGTGACAGGTTTTTTTGTTCTTTTGTAGCTTAGCCAGGCACTATCTTTCATTTTTTTAATAAGCTTAAGGTTCTCCGTATACCATGGTTTTTGATCAATTTTAAAACAAATCTTTCTGTATGGAGCATGTATGTCAAAAAGCCCTATCAGTACCTAATTAAAGAATTCAACCTTCTCGTTTATGTTAGGAACAGCATAAAACTTTGTCTGTTAATAAAAATTTTTTTTACAAGTCGATTTCAATGAAGTTTTGTGAGGTTGTTAACCCAACCTTTCTACGTCAAAGCCACCAACACTCATTTAGTTTCTAAAATATTCTTCAGTAAATGAAGAGGTGACATTTAGGGTCGCTGCAAAATTCAATCAACAATGATGGCCTGCTCCTGTTTATCTCAGGATCATATGGAAGTTTTCTGATCAGAATAAATCGAACCAATCCAAAGCAGCATTTAGTATACCAGTAACCAATCAAATCCTGATTACAGTGATAATACTACAACGTCTACTTGTCACTACTTACTCAATAATACTTTAATTTATAAAATAATCTGCAAAATACGATTCGTAGTCTCTTGGTTGCCTTGTTGAGTCCTCATGGATGCACTACTTGTCAAATGGTAGATTTTTTTCGGCCAAAGAAGACTCGAGCAAGCTCTCGTCCTGTTTTTAGCCTAAAAAAACCTACCATTTTGACTCGTGGATGACAACCATTCGGACGTCAAAACCCGCGGCAATTAAGAGATTACTCGTCGTATTACTATTGATAATCGAGCCATTTTAAATAAATTAAAATTTGCTTGTCAATCTGACAGAAGTAAATTCCAAAAGCAACTTGACTTACAATTTCGAGTTTCTCGCGAAACATTGCAGATTTTAAATTAAATTAATGTTTGATTAAAAGATCAAAAAAAGTCTTAATTTTTCTGTGTTACCCTGCTCAGAAAACTTCAAGTGTGATCCTGAGATAAGAGTAGCAGGCCATCACCGCTGATTTAATTTTGCAGCGACGCTAAATGTCACCTGTTCATTTACTGAAGAATATTTCAGAAACTAAATGAATGTTGGTGCATTAAATGAGTAGCCTCGACGTAGAAAGGTTGAGTTAACAACCTCGCAAAATTTTATTGAAATCGGATTATAAACAAAAATTTTATTAGCAGACAAAGTTTGTTCCAACTTTTACGGATCCACCCTGTATAAATAAACATAAACATACTTTTCTTCCTACACTAACTGAAAATGAGATTTTCGGGATTCAGAAGGGCTGTGAAAGTACCGCTTCTCACGGCTAGCCATGTAAAAATTAAACTAACATCTAGGCGTGTAAAATGGACAAACAGCCTTTTTTAAAGGAATTTTTTGTTATTTATTACATAATATGTTAATTTTTTCCAGATTTAACACCTGCACTGAACCCGGTCCAATTGATAATTCCGACTTCGTCTGCAACCACGGTTCCATACACCCCGACAGGGAGATCGTATTGGAACATTTGGCCGTAGCATTGCCCCTCCCCGTTTACAAGTATCTCCAGAAAGAATTTGGGGGGTGCCCACCAGTGACTAGTATTACCATTTGTCCGGTGTGTTTGGCATTCAACAAGCGACTCATGTTCGAAATGGAAACATTCGTTCAACTCAGCAAGCAGGCGCAAATGCCCGATGCCGTCACCACGCATCTAATATCAACGTCTTGGTGCACGCAGTGGCATAAATTTGTGCAAAAACGCGTCTCGGAGCCTCCGGGGCCGATCGACAACAGCAAAATCAACCTTAATCAAATCGACTTGAACGAAAGTGCGGAAATCACTCAGGACTTGTGGAATTTCTTTTACCACATTTACGGGGGAGGACCCGAAATCAGACTGCAGCAGAAAAGTCTGCCAACCACAGAAAGCGAGTCGAGTCTGCAGAGCGACGAAGGCGAACAGCACGTGCCTCAATTTTTTATTCCAACTTTGAAGAAAGGAGAGAAAAGTAGCTCAAATCTGGATAAGAGTACTTACTGCACTAGTGAGCCAATGGACGTTGAAGTTGCAGAGGGCGAAAATGGGTATTTCACTGAAAATGGCACCGGTAGTGACATTACTGTAAATAGTTCAAATTGTGAAGCCTTAACCAATGGGATTTGCGTTGTTAATAGTTCGAAAATATCGCCAAATGTTGATGATGATGTTAGTGACGAGGACATGTGTGATGTGAAAATTATTAATAGTAAAAGACATAGAAGGCGGAGAAAAGCTGTGTCCGGCGTATAATTCTTGTGTAGAAATTATATTTTAGAGCAATAAATGTTGGGTGTTTTGTTCATTTTACGGTCTTTCAAAATGTGGGGGGGTTATCATCAGAATACTTTAGAGTACAAAAAGTATACTTTGTGAAACGCTGTAAAACCGCTAACCGATCAATTAGGGCGGAAAAATAACGGCCAAACTTTAAACCCCATTGCGAACATAAATAGGTAATGAATTAATTAACTTGGGGGCGCTAATTCCCTGGTTAGTTGGTCTCATCAGCGGTTATTATGTATTGTAACATAATTGAAATTAATTGTTATTTCTATAAGTTGTTGTAATGGATTATTTTGCCAATATTAATAAAATTAGGAAACTTTTTAATTTACCTACATTGTTTAGAAAGTAGGCACCTTTCTAATTTATTGTGGAATTTCATAGGACTTCACATTACAATAATTCAATTGAATAGTATTAGCTACTAAGCCAAATTATTACTACCTACATATTAAAACTGTGTAAATATTGTAATTAAGATAGTGGGTCAATCCTGAGTCTATTTTTCCATGCCAAAAAATCTTATTGAAAAAGTGTATTGTTCAAATTCTACATGTTTGTTTTAAAAGCGATCTTTACTTTCGATATATCTAAGGGGTCTTGGACAATAGCTGAAATGTCTCCCGTTGTTTACCTATTTCCATAGCCATGGTTTTTACATAATTATTTGTAATTTGCAAATAAATTGTTTTCATTAAAACGTTGATTATCTAATAAGTACCTACATTCCATTATTCTCAAGATTACAAAAATTTATTTATACTTAGGTCCGGTTTTTCCATCTTCGATAACTTCCAGTTTACCTAACCAGCGAATAGTTGCTAGGATACAGCCAATCAGAACACTCGTTGCTATGCGACAAACTGTTGGTTAAGTAAACCGGAGGTTATCGAAGATGGAAAAACTGGGCCTTAACGTCCTTTCGGCATAAAGTCCAAATAAGGGTTTTTTTTAATAAATAGGTACTAGGAAACACGTTACCGCCCAAACTACCAACCAAATTTGGCTGAAATTGTGATACCTATACTGCATTCCACCTAGTGAGAACATAGCTATTTATGTAACAAGTGGGATAAGTACATCATTTCCTTACGCGAGTGCTTATTGCAGAACGAGGCGAAACCAAGTTCTGTAAGCACGCAAGTAAGGAAATTATGCATTTTCCCACGTGTTACATACAAGATTTTTCATAAACCCGATCGAGACATTTAAAAAGTATAATTGGCGAAGCACTGAAAGTGATTTGGTGTTTTTTCATAACTTTTCGCACAATCGTATGTTATAACTCTCTTACCGACGTAGTTAAAGTAAGGTGTAAGTTCAACTTACCAAGCGCGGTTTGGTTTCCCAGGCAACGAAAAATAACAGTGCTGTTATGAATTCATAACAGCACGCATATCTGACACAGGCATGGTAAGTGAAACAATTGAACTGCCAAAGGTATCGAGAGCATTTGGAAAATTCGGCGATATGTCAAACAGGATTTTTTTAATGGCTGACGAAAAATGTTCAATAAGCTAATTTCGATTGTGCGAAAAATCATATACGATACACGGTTGTTAAGTACATCTAACAGAATCTTGGAAATTGCAAAAACTCGTCTTCGACTCGTTTTTGCAAACCTTTCCTCGATTCTGTTATACTGTACTTACCAACCTAATATCGTAATATACTATTATTGCATGAAATGTTTAGTGATCATGTGGATCGTGCTGATTGAAACAAATTGAAACAAACATAATTACTTTTCGCAGTAGTAATTCACTTTTCGCACTAGTGCGGAAATATGATGCATTTCCTAACTGAAATTAGTGGGAAAAATAACATTTTTCGCACGGGATTATGAAAAAAACTTTTCCGATCTAGGAGCCCTTGTCTTGAGATTGAGACACGCATGGCGTAGACTGTTGAAATTATCATTCAAAGCGAAATTTGCCAATGACGTTATCATAATATTTCCGGAGCTACGCCCTACGTCTCTCACGTCAAAGGCTACTAGATTGAAAGAGATCTTGATCACTATTTAGTTTTTCAACGTGATTTACATGGCGAAGCAAAATTCTACAGGTGACTACCGCTGCAAAGTCTTCTGGAACGCAGCTTAGGGCTGGAATTTCAATCGAAAGTTAACCATCAGATCTGCTAGTTATCCAATCAAAAGAGCCCATTTCAAAAGTTTCTAACGATCTGAATGGATAACTAACAGTAGTAGATCTGTAGGTTAACTTTCGATTGAAATTCCCGGCCTTAGAGATAAAATAACCCACCGAAAAGCCGATTTGATTTCTAGAGCACGCCAAAAGACTGCAATCGTTTAGGATTTATAGAACAAAAGGCAGAGAAGCGGCTGGAACCTCCCCATCGCGTGGGTCTTTGATTTCCGAGTCTTGTGTTTAAAATTTTAAAGTTGATATGCCTAAATGGCACTTTCCATGGATCTATTGCTCCCACAAGCCTATCAGCTCTTCAACGGGTCACCAAATTTCAGCCAAATCGATCCAGTAGTTTGGGCTATAACGTGGTTTTAGTGTTATTACAAAATTTCGATTTTTCTTCGCAAAGGGTACCTACATGCTAAATTTACAAAACCAAAGGTTGAAAATTGGTTGTGGGGTCGTGATTTTTCAAAACAAGTAAGTACTGCAAAAGTAATTTTTCCCACAAATAATTAACAATATCTTCTAAACTGTTCGCTTCAGATAAAAAGATGATTAATGAATGTTACTTGGAATGTTTGGGTTCTTACTCCTTAGTGGGATAGCCTGTATACAGGATTGTATTTTAACCTCCCCACTCCACTTCACCATTTAAAAAAAAAGGGAGGTTACTGCAATCACTAAAATTTTCGAATTCGAGATAAGACCGGATCTATACGTTTTGAGGTCTCAGGAGCCCAAAAAAGTGGTTTTTAAAATGTGTCTGTATGTATGTACGTACGTTCGTAAACACGCCACAGCCCAAACTACTCGACAGATTTAGCTGAAATTTGGTACGTGTGCATGTGATCAACTTAGATCTGAAAAGCTTTTGGAGCCAATCGTGCAACCAGAAATGCCATTTTGGCACATCAACTTTTAAATTTTAAATGCAAACCCCCATTTTTCACGTCACGATAGGAAAGGCCTTCAAATTCTGCTTCTAAAAATGCATTCATTCTTAGTGCCCTTTTGACCAAAAATAAAAAAAAAATTGATTTTTATCGGACTTTAAAATCGCGGTACAGCCCAAGCCCCTGAACCGATTTGGCTGAAATTTTGCACAAGGGGATTGTATTACACGTCGAAGAGGTGAACAAATTTTGGATTCAATCGGCCCACGGAAAGTGCCGTTTTGGCACACCAATTTCGAAATTTAAAATTATTCTCTAATTTACCCATCCAAAACAAGTTTTTGAAAGATTTATTGTCACTATCGAGGTCACCATCAGAAAGGTCTTCAATTTCTGGTTTTAAATGAGACAAAATTTATTCGCATTTAGAACCCTTTGGGTAGAAAAATCGAAATTTTGTAATAACACTGAAACCACTTTATAGCCCAAACTAGTGGATCGACTTGCCCGAAATTTGGTAAATGGAGGTGAGGTGACCCGTTGAAGAGCTGAAAGGCTTTTGGGAGCAATTGGTCAACGGGAAGTGCCATTTTGGCATATCAACTTTAGAATCTTAAACAGAAGTCCCAGAAATCAAAGACCCACGCGTTGGGGAGGTTCCAGCCGCTTCTCTGCTGCCATTTTTTAAAATGTGCCTTGTTTGACCCTCTGCAACTTTGTATTTAACAATTTTTCGCCACCTCTAACAGCAATAGAGTTATCGACCGAATACAGACAATTGGGACAGCCTGTATATGATAAATAACATAAATCTCGAGTAGACTGCGGTTAGATTCTTTTTTAAAAATAAAATCATATTCGTAGGGAATACGGATGAGCCGTCCCCGGACGGCTTCACCACTCGTTTTCCATCTTTAAGACTGACTATATTATGTACACTTACTGGCAAAAAAATTGGGACAACAAAAAAAATTCAACCCCAAAACTCACCCCTTTCAGCCCCCAGACTCAAAAAATGGACATAGAGGAAAGTGAATGTCCCGATTTTTTTGCGAGTAAGTGCACTTATCCTTAATTATCTGCATCTTACCCTAAACTGGAAAAATTCACAAATTTCTACAACTTTTTCGAATTAATGGAGCCGTCGTTAAGGGGATCATCGACAACCCTATATTTTGGGATCAGGTAGTGGCGACTCGGTCGTTCGAAGGACAAGTTGTCCGAGGGACGACATGCCCGGGGACGAGTTGTTCGGGGACGACTTGTCCGGGAACCCGTGCTAAAGCACTCGTGCAGTGTGTGAAAACGAGTGCGGTTTTCACCGTAAGACATATTCAAAATTTACCGAAGCAAAATTATCGATACCTAACATTGTATGCACTCGTGGTATTACTTATGATAATTTTGATTCTGTACCAAAAAGGTTGTATTAATTTTTTAACCTCCCAAACGTCACAATTTAAAAAAAATGGGAGGTTATTGAATAATCACAAAAATTTTCGAATTCGAGATAAGACCGGATCTATACAGGGTATCCCTCGACGAGCGTCAGTTAGCCGTATCTAGAGAACTGTTTCTAGCATCGTCTTGAAAATTTGTACACAGGGGTTTCAATTAATTTTGAATCGACGTAAAATATTTTCATCAATGGCGCACTTCCGGTTATACCGGAAATAGACACTAACTTCCTTATTTTAAATGGAACACCCTGTATATTATGATATTTTTGCATTCTACGTTTCATTCTAGGTAAACTTTTACTAAGAATTGCTATGCCAAAAATCAACCGTTTTTGAGAAAATCAAGAATTTCGCTTTTTTATACCAAGTGCAGACCTAAGTTCAAAAAGCTGTCACATCCAGTATGAAATGAGAATACGATATTAATTTGGCATGAAGACTAATGTAGGGTGTATCCGCCCCTGGACTCAAATTGGGTCAAATACATACAGGCGGTTCTCTGCAAATTTTTAAACATCATCAATTTCATTGGTCAAATAGTCAATTTTTTCAAATGTTTGCCATATTTAAATAAACAGTTTTTGTGATATTTCTAAGTATTTGGAATTTGACCAAAATTTCATATTTAGCACGATTTAATAACCAAAGTTAGCTATGATTTTAGGAGCCTTTAGAGTTCCTTAATTCTGCTCAATTGAAAATTTAATCTTGTTTTGATCCTGTTTTAAAATATGAAATTTTGGTCAAATTCCAAATACATAGAAATATCACAAAAACTGTTTATTTAAATGTGGCAAACGTGTAGACTAAAATGACAGACAATCAAATTCTGCATCGATGTGCCATAAAACAGTTAGGGCATTCCATTTGAAAAAATTGACTTTTTGACCAATGAAGTCGATGATGTTTAAAAATTTGCAGAGAACACCCTGTATGTATTTGACTCAACTTGAGTCGAGGGGCGGATACACCCTACATTAGTCTTCATGCCAAATTAATATCGTTTCCTCATTTCATACTGTAAGGATGTTACAGCTTTTTGAAGTTAGGTCTGCACTTGACATAAAAAAGCGAGATTCTTGATTTTCTCAAAAATGGTTGATTCTTGGCATAGCAATTCCTAGTAAAGTTTACCTAGAATGAAACGTAGAATCCAAAAATATCATAATATACAGGGTGTTCCATTTAAAATAAGGAAGTTAGTACCTATTTCCGGTATAACCGGAAGTGCGCCATTCATGAAAATATTTTACGTCGATTCAAAATTAATTGAAACCCCTGTGTACAGATTTTCAAGACGATGCTAGAAGCAGTTCTCCAGATACGGCTAACTGACGCTCGTCGAGGGATACCCTGTATATACGGTTTGTTTTGGGGTCTCGGGGAACCCAAAAAAGTGTTTTTTAAAATGCGTCTTGTATGACGTGCGCACTTACTTTAAAAAGACCTTACAGTCCAAACTTCTGGGCCTATTTTGCTAAAATTTTGCCCATGGAGATTGTATTACACGTCGAAAAGCTGAAATTTTTTTGGAGGCAATTGAGCCACGGCAAGGGCCGTTTTGGCATACTTATCAATTTTCAAACTTAAAGTTTTTGAAAAATTTATTGTCTGCATCAGATCAAATTCTAGTTTTAAATAAGACAAAATTCATTCGCATTTAGTGCCCCTTGGGCAAAAAAATCGATTTTTTTCAATAACACTAAAACACATTATAGCCCAAACTAGGTAATGGATCGATTTTGCAAGTGGTCCACGGGAAGTGCCATTTAGGCATATCTACTTTAAAATTTTAAATACAAGGCCTCATTATTAGAAAGATCAATAAATTCTGGTTCTAAAAAATGTAGCAGAGAAAGCGGCTTTAGTGAGAAAGAATTTTTTCTCTATTTTCCACTGAAATAGCAGAAACTGTGAATACAGTTTTAGAACCAGAATTTGATCGGCTTTCTAATGGCGACATAAAAAAGGAGGCCTTGTATTTAGAATTTTAAGTTGATGTACTTAAATGGCACTTCCCGTTTGCCAATAAGGGTTTTTAGTTTAAAAAGACGGAAGATGTGCGTGTGGCTTCTGCGCATAGTGCGCTTGCAGGGGTGGCGCGTAAAGAGAGATAAATTGTTAGACACGCAAGTTAGCACGCAATAGGAAATGTACCACCTGAGCTCAAGCACCAATTACGTCGTAGTGCGCTGGACGACGTCACGATTAGAAAAGGATCTTCTTATACTAGAAACCCTTATTGCTTCCAACAGCCTTTCTTCAACGTCTTCAACGGGTTATCCAATCTTCATCTACCAAATTTCAATCAAATCGATCCATTAGTTTGGACTATACCTAATGTGTTTTTAGTGTTATTACAAAATTTCAATTTTTTTTACCCCAAGGGCAGTAGATGCGAATGAGTTATGTCTTATTTAGAACAAGTATTTGAAGACCTTCATGATGCTGACAATACATTTTTTTAAGTTGTTTAAGATGGTAAAATGGGAATATATTTAAAATCTGAGGAACCTCAGTTAATCTCAGCAATTTGATTGGTCAATATTCAAATGAACCAATCAAATTGCTGAGATTAACTGAGGCTGCTCAGATAAAAGTGTAAATGGAAAGCACTTATTATGTGACGGAGTATGGAAGTTTACGACAGAACTGTCATCTATTTGTCATCTGTGCCCTTACAGAAGGGTGAGAACACAAGCACATACGTCATCAATTTTTTCAAATTGCTTTTTGAAGTGGAAAACTTAATAAAACCTAAAACAGAAACGATGGATCTATTTTCGAATTATAGATACCTACTAATAATGTAGCTATTAAGACAGCTAGTGATGTTTTATTGGCAGTTTAAAAATCGAGGCCGTAAATAGATCGAGATTTTTAAACTATAAAACACTTGTTGCCTTCATGATTTTTTCTAATACATACTAACTGCTATATTAACATGACCTTTTAAAGTTCCTTTTGACTTTTCGTGTCAATTCAAGTGATAAATGTCAAATTTTTTTGATTTATTAGCTTTCCAACACGTTATTGTCATGGGCGACGTGCTTTTATAGAATGGCGTGTTTTATAGTAAACATAAGAAGCTAATTCAAATGCACCATAGAAACAGTATAAGATGTTAGTATTAGAAAAAAGAAATTTTGGGACATACTGTAATGGCCTATTCTGACAGAAAACAAAATAAATATGTTAGGTATAGATATACGTTACCTATAATAAATTTAATGAAACCATTAAAAAAATTAAATTTTATGTAACCTAAGGCCTTATGGGCAAGTACATTCCTACATCTAGTGAAATGCATATTTTATTTGTCATCGTGTACAATTACCCTTTTCATTTTCTTATTAAATATATTATAGTCATGTCACGTATTGTAATTATTTATACAACATACAACACCATTGCAAAACTAATAATCCAACTGCGCCAAAGACAATAATATAATTAATGTTTTATTGTATCCTTTATTTGACACATATTTCTATCTTTTTATGCAACATAACTGCTTTCTATAAGATTCATTCTTCATAACGACGAATGCGTGTTTAGACTTATTAAAGTTAGTCACCCAATATTATTTTTGCAGAATCTCCATTACAAATTTCTTCCAGTGGTTAAGTAGGTTAGGAGAAAGTTAACTTTTTACAACAAACAGTGCAATGAATTTAGTACAACATTAGCAGTTCTCGTGAGCAGTGTTATAATCAGAGAACAGGTAGGTAATTTGCCGAATTTTTTTCTTCACCCTACAATATTAATTTAAGCCCCGCACTGCCAACCGCGCTCAGCTTAACCCATTACCTTCAAAAATCTTAGATTTCTAGCCTTTGGATATTTATTCACTTTCTTTTTTATACATTTTCAGAGACAGTTCAATATTTCTGAAAAAGTCCTTTGAGGTTTTCATTTTGATGCCCAAATCAATTTAGCTGGGTAGGGTTACCCTTTTGTTCAATTATTTTATATTTTTTGCTGAAACGAACGCGAATTCATACAAAAGACTAATTACACCAATTTCAATCTATGTAGGCGTACTTTGGCAATATAACAAATTTTATCAGTTATCTCTGTTTTGCCATTCATGTTAAATCCTTGAATAATAATCTAAATAATCTGTTCGGTATTCCGGTGTTGTACCATTATATTAATCTATCATTATCCGTGCATTATCATAGTGCTTCCATGGGGACCAGAAGTAAGTAATTTTCTTAATTTAAGCAAACAATTGCTGTTGTCCTATCAAAATTTCCAAATAGGTTGCAATGATTGATACTATGGCGAGAGCGAAGAAAGCGTTTTACTTTCTTTATTTCCGCGTAACTTTCACGAAACGCAACCTTAACATTGAAATCCGCGGTACATCAATAAAGGGTCGCTTTTTATAATTTAACGCAGAGGTAAGTAGGTTTACTTACATAATAAATTAGGAAAATCATTGACTCGCAACCATTTAGCTCATTCCGTTCTGATAAATCAGAAAAAACATAAAATTTAAGGCAACAAAAACTACCTAGTTTAAAATTCTTTAAAAAATAAATTAAGCGATCCACATCCAAAATAAGCTCATCCTTAGTGTGCTTTGGAATTGAAACTCTTGTCTTTGATTATTTCTATTTTCTTGACGTGTCAATAATTTTGCAAAACAAGAATTTTCTAACTTTCATTTCCAAAGCTCATTGCACTGAGGTAATTTATTTTGGATCACTTCGTATATGTATGTGTAGTATGTAAAGGATGGCCCATAAAAAACCAGACAGTTTCCTTTTTTGTATATCTTCGTTAGGTTTTGTGCAATGTTTTTTAGTTTTATACTCGACGTAGCTGAAGGTTGAGGTCGTCGATACCACTCATTGGATTTGAATTTGCACCGTCAGTGTCCTTCCTAAGGACTTTAATTTAACACCATTATTTAGGCCAATGGGTTTCGTTACCCATTGACATATGACAGTGGCGTTTAGCCAGGATTGAAGGTTGTTCTTTCCTCTTTCCAAAATTGTCCTTCAAAATGAAAATTAATCCATCCCTAAATTTTTTGTGAAATCTCTTCCAAGGCTCTAAATCGCATAATTTGCAACAAAAAGTACAGAGACGATGAAAACTCGGTAACCACTTTTGTTTAAAGGGGGTGTGAACCAAAAATGAAAAATATAGTAGAAAAAATTTTAAGAACAAAAATTAAAACCCGACGTTTCTTGTTAAAACGGTTTTAGAATTAGAGCGATTTATAGAAGAAACTAATTGGAGGTGTGACGTCATAACAACATCCACGGCCTCGCTGGCTCGCTGCGCAGCATTGCAATTTCAGCAGCGCGGTAACAAACAATGAGTTTTTTCCTTTTTTACGTTCGAATTTGAATCAAAAAGCACAGAAAAGGAAATTACGTCGATCAAGGGAGACAAAAATTGAAAAAAATTGTTATTAGCTAATTGTATTTTATCAGATATGCATGATGCTTAGGTAGCACCATACGACAAAAGTAGTGGAGCGCGCCGGATTTTGCTACAGATCTGCTGCCCCTACGACTTTATTTACAAAAATAAGTCCCTACATGCTGCGAATAATCTGCAGCTAATAAAATTCCGCATGTCGTCACGTGTAGCGATTTTTAATATTCGATTGTATAACAAAGTTATGCGCGAAAAAAGTGCAATTTAGGAAGTCACAATTTGGTGAGAATTGGTTTCCGTCCTAGATTTCGGGACCGAAATACACTGCAATTCCAAACTTATTGACATAATTGGAGAGCACATGAAAAGGGCTACAAGACAGTCAAAGAACGATGTCTGTTGCCCTATTGGTTCCCGAGAAATAATTAGAAATATTTCTTTTTGCAATAACCTTTGTCTCTACCACAAAGCAGGTGTTTAAAAGCATCACACGTATAGAAGGATGCAAGACGAACAATTTGAGGTATCACTCATTTAGTTCTATACCCGAATGTTGGGTTAATGAACGTTTTTAAACTTCTTACGCCGGGCTAATACATGTTGGCTCAGTATACCCGTGTTGGTATGACGTCACAATGTTCGGACTGCTGATTTAAAACGCTCAGATCTCTGAAACTTTTGCGCTTAGAAAAATTAGGTTTTCACTACAGCTCTTAGATATTTGTTAACTATTTTTAAACGAAAAAAGTTTTTTTGGTTCACACCCCCTTTAAGTTGTAAATTATGCAGATTATTAGCTTAATTTACAACTTAAATTAAAAATGCAGATTAATCTGGTCAATTTACAACTTAAATCAATAATGCCTACAGAGTTTTCATCGTCTCTGTACTTTTTCTTGCAAATTATGCTATTTAGAGCTTTGGAAGTAAATTCACAAAAAAATTAGGGATGGATTAATTTTCATTTTGAAGGACATTTTGGAAAGAGGAAAGAGCGACTTTCAATCCTGCCTAAATGCCACTGTTATGTGTAAAAGGGTAACGAAACCACATTGGCCTAAAAAATGGTGTTAAATGAAAGTCCTTAGGAAGACACTGATGGTGCGAATTCAAATATGTACAATGAGTCGTATCGACGACCTCAACCTTCAACTACGTCGAGTATAAAACTAAAAAATATCGCACAAAAACTGACGAAGATATACAAAAAAGAAAACTGCCCGGTTTTTTATGGGCCATCCTTTACCATCGTGTTCAGAATTAACGAGTCCAGCGAATGACTTTGAACACAAGAATTTTCTAACATTTTAGATGGAAAAACGTGTCTAAAGTCACGTCCCCGTACTCTTTTTTTCTGAACACGATGGACTTATGTATGCTTAATATACCTACTTCTCATGATTATTTTATTCATTAAGTATTGAACCAATCCAAAGGAGCATTTAGCATACCAGTAATCCCGATTACAGTGATAAGACTACAACGTCAACTTGACACTACTCACTCAATACTTTAATTTATAAAATAATCTGCAAAATACGATTCGTAGTCTCTTGGTTGCCTTGTTTGAGTCCTCATGGATGCACTACTTGTCAAATGGTAGATTTTTTTCGGCCACAGAGGACTCGAGCGAGCTCTCGTCCTCTTTTTAGCCTAAAAAAATCTACCATTTTGACTCGTAGTTGACAGCCATTCGGACGTCAAAACCCGCGGCAATCAAGAGACTACTCGTCGTATTACTATTGAAAATTTTATATTCCAGGCAAAGCAATGGGCTTAGGTGGGCAAGATTCTTTGGTTGAAGACTATACTTGCCAGTTACCAAAGGCAGAAAGAGAAAAAGCTTTAGAAGAGCTTCGCGAGGATGACAATATCCGGGAGCAGTCTCTTGAACAAATGCGCGAATGGATTAACAAACATCCAAATATAAAGAAATGCCGAACGGATGCTCCTTTTCTCCTCAGATTCCTTCGAACCAGAAAATTCAGTGTTCCTCAAGCCTGCGAAATGTTAGAACGGTACTTAACTATACGTCAACTCTATCCTCAATGGTTTAGAAACTTAGACTGCGAAGATCCTGATTTAGCGGAAATTATTAATGCTGGTTATCTAGTTCCTTTATTGGAAAGAGACCAAGGAAGACTTGTACTTTTTAGTTGCGCTGGTAAATTTGATCCACACAAATTTACTTCAGCGCATATGGTTAAGGTGCACAGCTTGGTCACTGAGGCCTTGATGGATGACGAAATCAATCAAATCAATGGGTATACCTACATCAATGATGAAAGTGGCTTTACTATGTCTCATATTTCACTTTGGTCGCTTACGGACGTTAGGAACATCTTAAGATGCATTCAGGTACCTACTTACTTATATTGCTTTCTCCTATACAGGGTGGCCCATTGAAAAGGGACCATCCAAATTTTGTCCTCTCTGGCTCAATTGAGGAAAAATTCCTCTAACAGGTCGATTTTTATTGTGAGGGATGCACTTAAATTCGTGCTTGATGAAATTTTACAAGGCACCCCCCAACCCCTCCAGTCCCGACTTTAAAATTTCAAGTGGCAATCCCTCACTTATGATACATAATTTGAAAGCTGATTCCATTATGAATCCAATTCTGTAATAGTTATTTATTACGTAATTGTGTTTTGAAAAGTTGGATTTTACTTACGCGCCAATATTACGACTCATCAAACAATATAGGACTTCTCAAAACCAATTAAGTAAATATTGCCAAAACGAGCTATAGCGAGTTTTGCAAAGTTATGGAAGTCAAACAATTGGGATTTTTCATAACGTACATAGCGTACATTTTACCTAATTGCGTAAAATTCAACTTTTCAAAACGCAATTACTTAGGTAAACATTTTTTATATCCTTTCACCTCCTAGCGCCCTCTATGGGCAAATTTATAATTACATTAAATCCCTATGTGACACATCATTTTGAAGGGAATTAAATTGTCTGAGAGCTGATACAAGAATTTTTGAAATCCATCGGTAACTTCAAAAGTTACAGCAAAAACAAATAATTATTTCTTGGCTCAGTATCAATACCTGTTCTTCGATAGAGAAAAAGGGAAAAAATTCAACTAAGAACTTTTTTTGATGGAATGGTTAGATCTCGGGGCCTAGAAAAACATACTCAAAACTTGCCCTCCGCCCCAGCCTGTAACCCCCCCAAAATCTGCAAATTATGCGGAAGGCGCAAGTTTTTGCCCCATAACTCGCTTTTCCTTCATCGTACAAAAAATATATACGTATACTATATTGAAGACCAATAAATTCTCTACAAGAAAGTTTCTATGCACTTTTTACCTGAGAGCAACGATATGGCCGCAGGAGTCGCTCAAAATTGAGCGACTTTTTCGAAACGCTACCATAATTCCAAGAGGTTACCAAAACGATACGACAAATTTTGATCCCGGATTATCGCTTTGCACAATGATAGTGTGAACCAAAGAGAACAATTTGAGACGCGGACATACTAGAAATTTCCCTAGGGTTTAAAGATAGCCCTTTCACTGAGGCCCAGGAAAACATTTTTTTTGAGGTGCCACATTTCCCTTAGGAAGCATTTTTTGCCACATGTCCATATGAACTTTTCTTCTTAGAATGATGCAAGGAATCGTTCTGTTTACTTATTTTCAATAATTAACCTGATAAAATAGAATCGTTCCTCAAAAATTTTCGCTCTCCAAGCAAATCAAAGACGTTTTATTCGAAAACGGTGAACTCTAGCGACTTTGACCAAAAGCATCTTTTTGGTGTACCATGGCCAGATAATTATGATTTTCATATTATTTTCCGAGGAAAACGATGAAAGAAAAAGTCAGGTGGAAAACAAGCAAAGCCCTCCCAAGAATACACGCCTCTGGTGAAAGTAAAAATTTGAAAAAAAAATAGAAGAAAGCTTACGACACTATGTTGTAAATTGCAAGTTTCTATCAATTGTATTTTGTGAATAAATTGGAAAACAGTAATGACTTATGGGGGGGGTGGGTATTTTTGAATAGAAAAAATTAAACAGAGAAGTTTTTTTGTTGTAATGGTTAGATTTCAGGGCCACGATAAACATACTAAAAATTCGCTCTCCGCCCCAACCGGGAATACTCAAATTTTGCACATTATGCGCAACGCTTACGTTTATGTCCCATAACTAGCTTCCACTTCATCGTATGTACAAGAACGTGTTCTTCTACCATAAAATTGACGTTCGGGGTGTATTTTGTATCATAAAATGCCACTTTGCAAAATGATAGTGTCACAAGTAAAGAACAATTTGAGATCGAGACTCACTCGAAATTTCCATTAGGATCGAAGATTGGGGAGCCAATTTTGTAATTTTTTTTTCTTTCAATCTATTGAAAAAGTACAATTGATGCGAATCTGATGTACGATGAAGTCTGAAGCGAATTATCGGACATAAAATTGATAGAAACCCGCAATTTACAACATAGTGTCGTAATGTAAAGGGCTTTCTTCAATTTTTTTTTCAAATTTTTACTTTTTACTTGGCAGTAGGGCTGGGCGATTATGTCCGAGCATAATCAATTATCGATTATTTTCGATTATTTTCAAATCTCCTTTTAAACCAATCAATTAGACTCATTTTTTAATTTCTATCCAATCAAGTTCATTTAAGAGTGATTAATGCATTTTATCGGTGTTTGCACGAGTCATTTAATCGTTTCCGATGACCACTTGATTTTAAACACAATTTGTTCACTGCTGAAAATCACCACTTAAACAAAATTATGGGAAATAAAGGTCCACAAATACGACCACCAAACACAAGTCTTTCCAAAAACCATATTTTAGGTGTTTTTGGACATAAAGAACGCTGATTTCTTCTGGATATATCCTAAAAACTCAATAACATTTTGTTTGCACGGTTCCTAACCTCAAACGTCATTAATGTCAATGACTCAATGAGCTATAAAGGCTCGTTCGCAACATCATATTGGGCTTTTGAGTATAGGCAACCCCGGTTTAAAAAATCATAATTTTATCAAAACAAGAGTTTAATTTGTGAAATAATCTTACCGAATACCACTCGTGCATCGCTATTGCAATCGGTTAAATTTTAGAAATAATTACTCAAGCTTTGTTGCCGTATAGGTAAAACAATTCGAACTAAATTGCCATTTATTATCAAAGATTAAAGCCCTCGAGCTAAAGCTCTCGGGCTTTAATCAGATAATAAATGACAATTTAGTTCTCATTATTTTACCACCGGCAACAAGCTTTCGTAATCATTTTCAAAATTTAACCGATTAAATAGCATGCACTTGTGGTATTATAAGCGATTAATTAATCGATTTTCTCGAAAAATCGATTTTACAATAAGAGCTGGACATTTTAACTTGAAAGTCTTGATCTCTTGAACTTGAAATACTTGGACACTGCACTTGTCGCCTGTTAGCTTAAAAGTGTGAATCGGAACCACTCAGTTCGGATTTCAGAAATGTTTACGTTATCTTCCTATTGTCAGCGTATAAATTTACAAACACCCTTTTGTAACCAGTTAACCACTGCTTTCCTGGGCTTGGGAGCGGCAAATGAAAATTACTGAATAATGAATCAATCGTATACTATTCACAACTAATGTGCAAATAAGTGCAATCAAGCTCAGCACCAACTAATATTTTATAATAAGAGCGAAAATCCCTTAATCGAAATAATCGAAATATCGATTAATCGGAATAATAAGAAGATCGATTAATCGAAATAATCGAAAGATCGATTAATCGATAATCGATTAAATTTGAGAATTTAATCGACTCCGATTAATCGATTATTTTGCCCATCCCTACTTGGGAGGGCTTCGCATATTTTCTACCTGAATTTTTCTTTAATCGTTTTCCTCAGAAAATGATATGAAAATCATAATTTTCTGGCCATGGTAGACAAAAGAGGTGCTCTTGGTCAAAGTCGCTAGAGCTCACCGTTTTCGAATACGTCTCTGATTTGTTTGGAGCGCGAAAATTTTTGACGACAGATTTTATTTTATTTTATAGAAAAGTTCATATGGACATGTGGCGAAAAATGCTTCCTAAGGCTTAGGGGAACTGTGGCACTTCAAAAAAAATGTTTTCCTTAGCCTCGATCAGTGAAAGGGCTATCTTTAAACCCAAGGAAATTTTCTAGTCGGTTCCCGTCTTAAATTTTTCCCTCTGGTTCACACTATCATCGTGCAAAGCGATAATCCGGGATCAAAATTTGTAGTATTGTTTTGGTAACCGCTTCGATTATAGTCGCGTTTCGAAATATTCGCTCAATTTTGAGCGACTCCTGCGGGCAAACCGTTGCTTTCAGGTGAAAAGTGCATAGAAACTTTCTTGTAGAGAATTTATTAGTCTTCAATATTGTATACGTGTATAGTTTTTATACGATGAAGGAAAAGCGAGTTATGGGGCAAAAACTTGCGCCTTGCGCATAATTTGCCGATTTTAGGGGGGTTCCAGACTGGGGCGGAGGGCGAGTTTTTAATATGTTTTTCGTGGCCCTGAAAACTAAACATTCCGATAAAAAAAAGTTCTTGCATGAATTTTTCCATTCAAAATTACACACCCCCTGGACCAGTTCAAGTGATTCAAAGTAAACTCATCATGTCTTTGATTGTTTCTCTTTCTTTGACTGTTACATTTTATTATTCTTTCCCAAAGCCCACCGAGAATGAGTTTATTGTGGATCGCTTTTATCGATCATTCACGAATTTATTAAATTACAGACGGTATTACACTCTTTTTTTGCAGAACACCACCCCAATGAGGCATAAAGCTAACCATTTCCTAAACATTTCCTCTAACGCCATCAAACTAATCGAGTTCGCAATTTCTCTGCTGAATGAAAAACTCAGAAACAGAATCTTCGTGAGTACCTGCTAATTTAGCTTTTCTGCATTTAATAATGCCTTGAATTACAGATTTACAAAAATATTGACGAAATGTACAGCAAACTTGACAAAAAAATCCTACCGAAGGAATACGGCGGTGAAGTACCACTAGAAGAATTTTTGGAAAAGTTTAAGACATTTTTGAAAGAGAAAAGAGATCAAATTCTAGCATTGGACGACATGTATATAGAAATTGATGAAAAAACGTGCCCCTTAGTCTCAGAAATGAATGAAGAACTCGGTGTCGGCATTGAAGGAAGTTTTAAAAAGTTGGCAGTTGATTAATAGGTACGTGATTATCTAGTCTGATAGTCGTACTAATAATGTGATTTACAAAATCTAAATAGGTAGGTTCACGGCAATTAAAGCCTTTTCTCTCTGTTTCAATATAAAATGTGATAGCAAATAATTAATTATTCCTTTACTGACTTACATTAAGTACCTATTGCACATGTTGGGAGCAATTAAAGTGGGTAAATCTATTGAAATAAATAATAGTTCGTAATGTATTATAGATCAATCAAATTATGTATATTATGTATAATCACCACGGATGATGTATTTTAGGTTGTTACTTTAGGTTTTTATTTTAAAATAATAAGTATGTCCAAATGGTGGATTTTAGTTACCTTCAATCTTCAGTGTATTATAAACTGTTGTTTCTCATATAAAACAATATTTTTACATATGTATAAAAGTTATACCTATTGATAGTTTGTTATTATTATACCTATTTATACTTAATTAGTCATTTCGTACTTATCGTTAATTAAAACGTAGGTATGTAGTTCATAAGTAGGTACCTAGGTACAGTCGGGGACAATGAAAAAGCCCACCCCACGGCGACGATTCATTTGGTCGACTGCATCGTTGCGGTTTGATCGACGTTTGCCACCAGTCGACCAAGTGATTCGTCGCCGTGGGGTGGGCATTTTCAAAGTCCCCGACTGTACTTAGTAGTTTATTTATATCTACAATTTTCATTGTTGCAAAATATTTTGAGATATTTGTAATCTTTGTGTGTATTATATACAATGTTTAATTATGTTGATTTTATTACCTACCTATACCTACCGTTGTTATTTCATTACATCGTGAAAATTTCCCGTACAGATCCACACCTGAAGCAGAGTCCTGCACGGGCCGGGCTGGCCAGCAAAAGCATTTAGGCATATCAACTTTAAAATTTTAAACACAAAGACACGGAAATCAAAGACCCATGCTATGGGGAGGTTCCAACCGCTGAAAAAAAAAATTATTTAAAGATTTGAGTCGTACCTATATTAGAATTATTGTTTTAACTTTTAAGCAAATGTGGACATAACTAGAAGACAATGGTTTTTGCTTTTTGAGATGCTCTACTGCATGTATCTACTATTTAACATACCTGACAAATCCTGTGTGTGCGTTAGCCGCAATCTTCAAAAAATGGTGAAGAACGTACGTGGGTGCTTCCGACGTTTTTCTTGTAGGTATATTTCGAAAACCGTTGGTCCTACGTGAATTTCTCACGTGACTAAATTGAAAGAGATATAGGATGTTCCGAAATTAGAGGATAAAATCTTAAGGGCGTATTCTACGATCAAAAAGATGAAGAAAAGTTTTAATAAACTTGGGTTGAAAAAAGCCCCCTAAGCGAGCTAGGCGCCCTGAAAGGGGCCACTTAGAAAGTGGCTTTTTCTAAATTTTTTCAAAACGGTTAAAGACATTTTTTCTCAAATTTAATAAAAATGATGCTTTTGTTCTAAATCGTTGGATAATTTCGAATAAATTGACCCTAGTCGTTTTATAGCGCGAAAATATGTCGCAGAAGATTTTAGTTTATTTACCAAATTGTCAAAAACGAGTTTAGGGTCTTATTCCTTGCGTGTTTTTAGTAAGAAAAGTTCGTATGGAAATATGACGGAAAATGCTTTGTATGGGACCTACGGGATCCTGGAAAGCATACGTTGTTCAAAGTGCCCCAACACACCTCTTTTAGGAAACGTTTTCCCCCGTATGTCCATACGAACTTTTCTTCCTAAAATAATACAGATAATCAACCCCTGAACTCATTTTTGATAATTTGGTAAATAAGTATGTAAAAAAAAATTCAGCAGAGAAGCGGCTGGAACCTCCCCATCGCGTGGATCTTTGTATTCTGTGTAGATAGTAGTCAATTCAACAGAATTTTTGTATGCTTATCGACTGTGACTAATTTCGCAATTTTCTGACACATACCGACATCACCTCGGACATCACCCATCACATTTGACAATATGTTCCTTTTAAGGTTAATAGTTTGCCACCCTTTTGACAATAACTGATACTTTATGTCATCCACTGTCAGTCCGCTCCCTTTTCTTGAAAAATATTTTTTTCTCTATTTCCCACTTAAATGGCAGAAACTGTGAATACATTTTTAGAACCAGAATTTGATCGTCTTTCTAATGGCGACATAAAAAGGAGGCCTTGTATTTAAAATTTAAAGTTGATATGCTTAAATGGCACTTTTCCAAAAACCTTTCGGGTCTTCAACGGGTCACCCAATCTCCATGTACCAAATTTCAGCCAAATCGATTCACTAATTGGGGTATAATGTATTTTTAGTGTTATTAAAAAATTTCGATTTTTTGACCCAAAGAGCACTAAATGCGAACGAATTTTGTCTTATTTAAAACCAGAATTTGAAGACCTTTCTGATGGTGACAATAAATCTTTCAAAAACTTGTTTTGGATGATTAAATGAGTGAATAATTTTAAAGTTGGAAATTGGTGTGCCAAAACGGCACTTTCCGTAGGCCGACTGAATCCTAAATTTGTTCAGCTCTTCGACGTGTAATACAATCCCCATGTGCAAAATTTCAGCCAAATCGGTTCAGGGGCTTGGGCTGTACCGCGATTTTAAAGTCCGATAAAAATCAATTTTTTTTAATTTTTGGTCAAAAGGGCACTAAGAATGAATGCATTTTTAGAAGCAGAATTTGAAGGCCTTTCCTATCGTGACGTGAAAAATGGGGGGTTGCATTTAAAATTTTAAAGTTGATGTGCCAAAATGGCATTTCTAGTTGCACGATTGGCTCCAAGAGCTTTTCAGATCTAAGTTGGGTTATCACATGCACAAGTACCAAATTTCAGCCAAATCGGTCTAGTAGTTTTGGCTGTGGCGTTACAAACGTACGTACATGCACACAGACACATTTTTAAAACCACTTTTTTGGGTTCCTGAGACCTCGAAACGTGAAGATCTGGTGCTATCTCAAATTCGAAAATTTTAGTGATTGCAGTAACCTCCCTTTTTTTATAAGTGGTGAAGTGGATTAGGGAGGTTAAAAATGAAATCTACGATAAGTTTTCACGCTCTAAACCACTACGGTCAATTTATTTGAAAACGGTGCGTCCTAGCGATTTCGAACAAGAGCACCATTTTTACGTAAAAGCTTCAAAGGTTCAGATTCTGATGTAAAATTTGAGAAAAGCGACTTATAAAAATGTTTACCTCTAAGCTTTAGTCCTAAGCCCGGGGTACGGGACGTTTATGGTCAAAACTTTAAAAATTTTACCACGGTAATGAATTCAGCATCAAAGCCTTACTGAAGGTACCCAATCTCACGTTGCTATCTTTAACCGTTTTGAAGAAATTTGGAATAAACCTCTTTCAAAGTAGCCGCTTTAAGGGGCCCTAGCTCCCTTAAGAGGCATTTTCGACACGTGTTTACTAAAACTTTTCTTCATATTTTTGATCGTAGAATACGCCCTTAAGACATTATCCTCTAATTACGGGACAGCCTGTATAAAGGAAAAGCTTCGGAGAGACCCACGTCCTCCACAACTTTTTGAAAATTGCGGTGTTAAACAGTACATAAAGTAAACTAAACAAAAAACCTCACAAAAAAACCATTGTTTTCTAAATTTCCACATGTTTAAAAAAATTCTATACAAAATTTTTCAATTCAAATTTTTTTCTGCAAAAGAGAGGAAGCTATGAAGGCAAGTCTATACTTATTTTGTTGCAAATTTTATCCTCTTTCAGTTTAGTTTAGGAAAGACTTTGGAGAGACCTACGCCCTCCACTCCACCCTCCACCATTTTTGTGAGTATTGCGGCTAACGCACACACAGGATTTATCAGGACTTATAGTATGTTAAACAGTGCATAGAGTAGAACATCTGAAAGCAAAAAAACATTGTTTTCTAATTATTTCCACATTTGCTTAGAAAAATTCTAATACGACTCAAATCTTTCAATTTATATTTTTTTTTTCGCCGGTAGTTATTAAAAGTGCATTTTACTGCCTCTTTTGCGGGAGTTTAGTGTGACTTTTACTGCCTAAAAGTCGACTAAATCGAGTTTTACTGCCGCAAAAGACACGGAAATGAAAGACCCACGCGATGGGAAGGTTCCAGTCGCTTCTCTGCTGCCAATTTTTTCTATGAAGTCCACGACTCTAACCGTTGAGAAAATACCACACGTACCATAATTTCCAAATTTCTAACGGCCATTTCGGCACTACGATGAAATTTGATGAAAAAGTGCTACCATTGTACCGGGTGGACCAACACTATTGCCCACCTCAAAAATTGCCCTTTATTTTAAAGCTGGGACTTCGAAATTTTTACAGTGTATATGGCTACCAAGGACCCTTCAAATGAGAGCAAAAGTTTATCTGTCATGCAAAAACTGTGACGTCACGAAATTTTGAAATATCGTTTTTCCAAGAAAAAAAAAATTTTTACCCATAAAATCGTTTTTTGGGCTAATACCTTTATGTTAAGCCCATTTTTTTAAATTTCCGTCATCAGATTAGCCAACTGTAGCAAGCTAAAAATGGTCCATTTTAATTCACAAGTCGGCCACGTAAACAATTGACTACTATGCGAGGGCTTTCTTGGATAACAGCGTACGCTTTTTTCATCTGTCACCAGTTGACAGCGACACGACGCGGCCATTTTGAACTGCGAAATTGTTTTTAATTTTAATAAACGTGGATTTTTGTAACGAATAATGTTGAAATATCGGTTTAAACTGGGCATCCACCATTTAATTCGCCCACCCAAGGTGCCAGGAGAGGTTACGAACACGGACATTTTATCAGGTGGCGGCGCGGCGTGAAGAGGGGCTCCAGTTTGTGTGAAGGGCTCCGGTTTGTGTGAGGGGGTTTTTTCAAATAGCCATTTCCATAATTCGCATTATTCCATACTTATGTAATTCCACAGGTAATTATTTTGTTGTTATGGCCTGTTTTTAGTTGCCATTTTTAGGTTAAGTGAGTCGACTTAGTTTGCCCCGTTGAGACTAATATCGAGGACTAAGATATTCACAGCCCAGAATTTAACAGCAACTCGTGTCAAATAAGGACCAAGGAATCGTTTTGCATAACATAATTCATATTCAAAGATAAACTGTAATCGAAGGTGGTGCAAGTGTCAGTTTTCGATTGGCAAATACCTCGTAGGTACCTCCTAAACAAAATCAAGACGTTAATAATTGATGCTTTGAAGTTGGTGAAGCTCAAGTTATTATTTGAACAGCAGAAGCAAAAAGGTGCAATGTGGAATTTAATAATCATCATCATGGTGGGCAAATAAGGACTAATTAATCATTGATCACACGACAAGCCATCCAGTGCATAAACAAGACGTGTGTGTGTGCCTGAGTTTCAATTTTTGTCATTAGAATGAACTAAGAATACTGAGATTATTCTTTCGTTTATTAAACAATAATTGCCTATTAAGTAAATTTAATAAATCAGGCTTTCATATTTTTACTTGAATTTCGCGCATTTATTTCATTACGCGCGTTAATTTCCCGCTCAAACTCCTCCAACCCCTTTTAGCTAATCATTAGTCACCCACTAGTGTGATTAGTGTGTGAATTACAATAGTGTTGCAGTGTTTAGGTTGCTAATTTTGAGAAAAATTGCTATTTTGTGAAATCTTCAACCTCTTGAAGAGAAGTGTTTTCCAAGTTAGTTTTACATACCTTCTTGTTAGCTGTTTTCACAGCTCTTATCCTGGTTTCCCTCCAGGGAAGCTTTCACGCGTTTTTCTGTGTTGTGAGTGTTAATTATAATTACGTGTAGAAGTGAATCTTGGTGAATTTCCTATACCTAGTGTTGATTAATAGTTTTATTCTATTTTAGTGGAGTGCATTTAATTTTTATCATGCCGATGCAACATCTTTCCTTTTCAGACAAGGTCGACATGATCTTGATTTTTGGAGAATGCCAGCAAAATGCAATGCAAGCAGCAGAATTGTATGCCCAACGTTACCCAGACAGACTTCAACCAGATAGACGAACATTTAAAAGAATTGTAGAGAAACTTAGAGAGACAGGCAGTTTGAAGCCCAAGAAAAAGACAGTGATAAATCCCGCTGTGACTCATGAAATCAATCAAGCTATTGTTTTGAACATAGCTGAAAATAATCCCCAAGTCAGCAGTCGAGAAATGAAGCAATCAAGCGGCATAAGTAAGTCATCGATTCTAAGAATATTAAAAAGGCACAAATTCCATGCATATCACATCGAACTGCATCAGGAACTACATGGAGAGGATTTTATGAACAGGGTGAGATTTTGCACGTGGGCCCAAGAGAAACTGCAGGAAAATCAGGACTTCTTCAAGTTTGTGCTTTTCACCGATGAATGCACATTCAAATCTAATGGGCACGTAAACAGGCATAATATGCACTATTGGTCGGTGGTTAACCCACATTGGATGAGAGAAGAAAAAACACAAGACATATGGTCACTGAACGTGTGGGGAGGAATTATTGACAACCGATTAGTTGGTCCATTCTTTTTTGAAGGCCATCTGACTGGTGCGATGTATGCAGAGTTCTTAAGAAATTCATTAGATGACTTACTAGAAGATGTGCCATTAAATGTGATCCAAAATTTGTGGTTTCAGCAAGATGGTGCGCCTCCACATTTCAGTCGAGAAGCTCGTGGTGTGGCAGATGAAAAGTTTCCAGATAAATGGATTGGCCGTGGTGGTCCAATTGCTTGGCCAGCTAGATCTCCCGATCTCACACCTATGGATTTTTTCACATGGGGAGTTGTGCAAGAAATTGTGTACAGAACACAGCCAACCACGAGACAAGACATGCAGCAACGACTCGTAGATGCCTTCCAGACAATCAATGAACGAAATACAGCAGCTACAGTCCAAAATTCATTTCAGCGACGTGCTCAGATGTGCATCGAAAGAGAAGGCCACCACTTTGAGCAGTACCTGTAATCAGGTAAGTACTTTTTGTGAAGTGATCTGTGCTATAGTGGTTGCAGTGCAGTGAATTTGGTGATGATTGTGTAGTGATGGGTTGTGGTAGTGAGTAATGCATCACTTTAGGTAAGTACAAGCCGTAAGTTCCTTGTACACAATTTTGTCTATGATGATTAGTAGAGCTCTTTCACAATATTTGAAGGATCCACAATTCTGAGACATCCAAAACAGCTAAAAGACAATAGTTTATGTAACACAATCAGTCAATCAAATTCAATTTATTGTTGTTAGTTTGATCATACAGGATTTAAGTTTCAATTTTTATCCTTGAAAAATTATAATTATTGTGATTGCAACTTCAACTTTACAGCAACACACTTTCGCCAGCTAAAAACACTTGGTTTTACATCACCCTACAATTTACCAAACAATTTAACCCAACTAGTTAAGAAATGGCATCGGGCTATAATTCTTCTACCTTCGGCTACAGTTTATCTCTGAATTTTAATTATGTTAGTTGAAACGATAGTTTAACAATTCCTTTGCCCTTATTTAGATCAGATGATGTTAAATTTAGAGGCTGTAAATATCAATTTTGTTATGCAAAACGATTCCTTGGTCCTTATTTGACACGAGTTGCTGTTAAATTCTGGGCTGTGAATATCTTAGTCCTCGATATTAGTCTCAACGGGGCAAACTAAGTCGACTCACTTAACCTAAAAATGCCAACTAAAAAACAGGCCATAACAATAAAATAATTACCTGTGGAATTACATAAGTATGGAATAATGCGAATTATGGAAATGGCTATTTGAAAAAACCCCCTCACACAAACCGGAGCCCTTCACACAAACTGGAGCCCCTCTTCACGCCGCCACCTCCATCTGATAAAATGTCCGTGTTCGTAAACTCTCCTGGCACCTTGGGTGGGCGAATTAAATGGTGGATGCCCAGTTTAAACCGATATTTCAACATTATTCGTTACAAAAACCCACGTTTATTAAAATTAAAAACAATTTCGCAGTTCAATGGCCGCGTCGTGTTGCTGTCAACTGGTGACAGATGAAAAAAGCGTACGCTGTTATCCAAGAAAGCCCTCGCATAGTAGTCAATTGTTTACGTGGCCGACTTGTGAATTAAAATGGACCATTTTTAGCTTGCTACAGTTGGCTAATCTGATGACGGAAATTTAAAAAAATGGGCTTAACATAAAGGTATTAGCCCAAAAAACGATTTTATGGGTAAAAATTTTTTTTTTCTTGGAAAAACGATATTTCAAAATTTCGTGACGTCACAGTTTTTGCATGACAGATAAACTTTTGCCCTCATTTCATTACCTTGGACTTCTCATTCCCTTTTTCAACCCCCTTAGTGCTAATTCTACATACCTACTTCGCAAATATGATGTTTTTTTGTTAACTCTCTACTGTTTAATTATGTACGGCCAATTTTCATAATTTCGTCTTTTTAACACTACTGTGCGTCTGCGGAGGCACTACTACTAGGTGCAGATTTATAAAATCTGCACCCGACTCCACCAGTAAATTCAGCTCGCCCCTACATACACATTAACAAGGTAAACATCTACAGGGACACACATCGCATTGATATACATCTTTCGTTGGCTTTTCCTCATTGGAGTGACATTCCAGGAATGATGAAACTCCGACGAAAACCGGAACGTGTGGAGAGGGCTTTATAGGTACTTATTTATGATCCCGAAATATCGCCCTATTATCTCAACATTTCGCCTCATTATCTCGAATTTTTACCTTGTTATCTCGAAATTTCGCCTTATTATCTCCAAATTTTGCCTTATTATCTCCAAATTTTGCCTTATTATGTCGGTATGTCACCTTGTTATCTCGAAATTAAGCTTTATTATCTCATATTTCGAGATAATAATTTTTATTTTTTAAACTGACAATGTCGTCTCAGCTCTTTCGTACAATGAAAATGACGAATGGAAATACATTGTAATTCCCTAATTTACACGTTATAGGTATTTACGTAACAAGCCTAGTAATTGTCTAATGAGCGAGCTTGCATAAGCGGATGTGATAACCCGACGAGACAAGTAAAAACAACTTGCATGCGAGTTGCGTACCTACAGAATTTTATTGTAATCATTTTGAAGTAACAGTCTAAAACTAGGTACACAGCGTAAAAGAAAACAGAGAAGCAGAGAGTCGCAGTAACCAGGTATGATTAAAATATTTTCGCAAATGCCGATATATCAACAAAAATATAAACTTACTCGCCATTAATTTTTGATCGAAATGACAGAACGTCAAAATTTGAATTTTAGGTTGGTATGAGGAACTTTTGCAAGGAATTTTACTAACTGGTGAGTTGGTAGAAGTGATTTCAATGCGATACGTCAGGAAACATGACAAATGTCAAAATTTTGCAATCGCTCTGAATTTCGATGAAATTGTCAAAAGTACAGGCCCTTACAAATTAGGGTTATACATGTACAGTTCCAGAAAAATTTAAGTTCTGCTACAGAAAATGAACGGACTCTACCCCAGAATTATAAAACTTTGACACAAACAACAAAATTGAATGTCATCCATTTTTCTGGAACAATAAAAAAATGCGCTTGTAAAGGTCGTAACCAAGCCTGGTAAACCGTTGCTAGGAGGAGTCTTTACGGTCGTGTTGTCGAGGCGAATATAAATATAGACCTAACCAAAGCAAAAAATACCACTGTAAACAGCGTTTTCCAAACAGGTAGGTGGTCCGGAAATAACGATGAAATATTTCTGGCGGAAAAATGGAATCAATCACTCCAAAATTCGAAATTGAGATAACACCTGACCTTTACGTTTCAATCTCCCAGAATCACGAAAAAGTGGTTTTTAAAAAATGTCTGTTTGTGTACGTATGTATGTACGTATGTGAGCAAGATTTCTCGAAAACTGCCCAATGGATTTTAATGAAATTTGGAATGGAGGTTAGTGTTGGCCTCCTGGTGAACCCAATTAATTTTCTTGCCGATCCGCAAACGCCAAGTACCTTTTTGGCACATCAACTATGAAATTTAACTGTGAACACCATTTTTTCTTATTAGCACATTCATTGTTAGCGTCTTTTTGGCACAAAATCAAAAAATTTGAATTTCGAAGAAACATTAAATAACACGCTACAGCCCAAACTACTGAATCGATTTAGCTGAAATTTCGCAGGTGGAGATACCATTAATTAGTCCAGTCGGTTCGCGACAAAATATGGTCGAATACTGCATTTCATTCTACAAAGGTGCCGTTTGGCACAGTTGTACATGGGACCAATACAAGTGATTTCACCCGCAGTACCCAAAAAAATTGCCCTTAGGAACAAAATGGCGACGGTTTTTTTCAAAATTTCCGCGAAAATTGCTAATAGCTAAACTATTATTGACTATTTGAGGAAACAACAACTATTTTTCTTGCACATTACAACCAAGAAGAACATTATTTCTCATTTTAGTAATGTACGGGGTGGTCCTTTTAACTTGAGGCTGGCAAGACGCAATCGGAAAGAAAGCATTTTAGAAAAAAATGTCTTGAATAAAAGTTTTATGACTTCAGGGGGGAAAATAGATGGCATCATCGCCATTTTGATTCAAGGTCATTTTCAATGTCAAATGAAGGTCAACTTCAACTTCATCTTTTTTATGGAAACCTATCCATCGAATCCAAAAATAGTTTAAATGAGAGTAGTTTGTTCTTTTACGGGGAATAAGAATCTGTAATAAAAAATATGTTTCCATTTAAAAAAATGAAGTTTGACCTTGTAAATGACCTTGAATCAAAATGGCGATGATACCATCTATTTTCCCCCTCGAAATCATAAAACTTTTATGCAAAACATTTTATTCTAAGATGCTTTCTTTCCGATATTGCGTCTTGCGGTCTCAAGATAAAACGACCACCCGGTATATTACTAAAATGAAATTATCTCATTTTAGTAATATACTATGTTCTTCTTGGTTGTAATGTACAAGAAAAATATTTGTTGCTTCCTCAAATAGTTAATAATATGTAGTTAAGATATTAGCAATTTTCGCGGAAATTTAGAAAAAACCGCCGCCAATAGTGTTGGTCCACCCGGTATAAGTAGGTTATCTTTTTATTACAACTACGGACGCGTCCCATCCTCGTCGTAAGTGAAAAAAATACTATATTCGCCACGGTAGAGAAGACTATTTTAGCCCTCGCGTTTTGTAGGTACAATCTTACCGTTTGGGCTAAAATTGTTCTTGTACCTTGGTCAAAATATACTATTTTCACTCCTAAAATGACAGGTTTTCGATTTGGCAATGCAACAATAATCTATCGAGTTCGATAATAATATTATGATCCTTTTTTAAGAAAAACTCAAATGTCAATTTTAGAAGAAATGGCACGAAGATTTTTCATCCAACAATGTAACAGCTATCGAATCGAATAGTAAAAAATGCCCTTTGACTAAGAAAAATTCAAAAAAGTGCCCTTTTGCCACTAAAATGACATTTTTCAAAAAAATGGCACGAAGGTTTCCGGCTCTGTAAAATATCAGCTTTCAAATTCAACAATAAAAAGTTGGCAGCAGAGAAACGGCTGGAACCTCCCCATATCGGTTGGATCCTGATATAAGTTAAAAGTTGATATGCAAAAATGTCACTTAGGATGTCACGGCTTCAAGTTCTAAGTTCAGTCACGAAATGTCTACATGCCAAATTTTAGCAAAATCGGTCAAGGGGTTTGGACTGAAGCGTGTTTTTAAAGTGCGCTACAAATTTTGAATTTTTGAACTTTTTGCCAAAAGGGCACTAAGAGTAAATTCATCTTTTAAAGCAGAATTTCAAGATCTTTATTCTTAAGGTGTTGTCAAAAATGTGGGTCTGTATTTAAAATTTCAAAGTTTATGTGCCAAAATGGCACTTCCGGTTGCACGATTGACTCCAAAAGCTTTTCAGATCTAAGTTAAGCTATGATATGTCTATGTACCAAATTTTAGCCAAATCGCTAAAGTAGTTATTGGGCTGTATACGTATACATACATACAGACAGATTTTAGGATCGAATCTCTTTTTTGGATTCCTGAGACCTCAAAAACGTATAGATCTGATGTTTACTCGAAATACCTATTCAGACGACATTTAAGGTTCTTGGAATAAACTCGATCGAAGTAGGTGAAGGTACACATTTTAGAGAGTGAACCGCCCCTCGCTTAAAGTTAATCAACGCAAACGACTATCAAATTACTTTTTTCATTAATCGATTACAATCATCGATGTATCGATTATGCTCCGCCTGCGCCCCTGCATGGCTAAGTTCCCAGATGTCGAGATGTGCATTGTCCAGGCTCTGGCCCTGACCTTGGCAGCAAACGAGATAAATTTGACTGTCCCGCTATCTTTTTCAACGAATCAGAAACCCGTTGATAACAGTCCGCGGTGGGATTGGAAAAGCACGCGATTGCGTTCAAGACCCGGCTCGATCCAGTGCGAAAGAAGAAAGAAGCAAAATCCATCCAATAACAGGATGGAATGAATTATCCCTCTCGCTCTTTGTTTTTATTTCTGTGCCTAGCTAGTCTGTGGTTTGGTATAGCCGCCAATAGCCGCAGTCGGTCGTCTTACGTCAGAACCAAATGGATAAAAAACTGAAGGAAAGGGTTGTCGATGTCGGATTGTCGTCCATTGGAGGCCAGCTGATTTGAGTTGACAATAAAATGTTGGGATTTTATCAGCCCGTTTTGGCTGTTAAAGTGTCGAAAATTTGTGAGACTTCTACTACTGGAAAAAAATAAAAATTCAGAAAATCGTCGGTAGTGATGGAAACTCCACAGTGGCCGGCAAAATACCAACAATCAGCACCCGAAAACGGCACCATCCACGATAATTTAAGCAATGGAAATGGAGTGCACGACGGCGACGTCTCTACCGAAGAAAATACCGAAGGGGCCCTGAACAACTACAAACCCGATGGAAATGAAACCCCAACAATCAGGTGAGTCCATTCAGCAAAATATTTCGCTCAGTTGAGTTGTTATTGTTGAGCAAATCTTTTAGTGATAAGGCCAGAAGATTGATTGCATCAATTCAAGATCAAATGAAGGAATTGTCAAATATTGAAAAGTATTTGGTGAACCTGAAACTGTTTCAAATCGGCAATGTGATAGACCCTTTGAGGCAGCCTCTAAATCCATTAGGTAGTCGATCTGAAATCAGTAGGACCATTTCTTGGATAAAGACACACTTGGAAGAGGACGCGGAGACATCTCTTCCTAAACAGCAGGTTTATGAGGAATATTCGTAATATAAGAAAACTTTTTACTTATAAATAGCTAAGCTTTTGATTTTAGACTCTATTGCACTGAAAACCAAATTAAGTCATTGTCTCAAGCAGATTTTGGAAAAGTAATGAAGCAGGTTTATCCAAATGTGAGGGCGCGACGTTTGGGTACTCGAGGAAATTCACGGTATTGTTACTCAGGTTTAACAAGATGTCTCAAGCTGAAGCCGCCAAAGTTGCCAGATCTTGGTGATAAGCCCCTTGTGAGTATTAATTATGGATGAACAACAAAATTTGAGATTAAAAGGGCCTTGATCAAAACTTTACTGATACTTGCATAGGGGCTAATTCTAAGTTGGTTTATGTCATGACGTAATAACGCAAGTCTGATTAGTGCATAACTCAAAAGAGGTCGTTAGTAGTACGGTTTTACAGAGTTCTACATTATTACTTTGATGAAACGGTAAGGCAGGCAACGTGACTTTAATATAAAGTCACTGGATTTCTTTCTTTGCAGAGGTATGGCAAACGGTATGGAGATATAACAGGAAACATATCTCTTTCTCTTTTAAGTTTGTACGAAAATCACGTTAGATGTCAGTTGACAGTTGTTTGTAAAATAGCTGCTTAGTGCTTACAAAAGCTATTTTTGCTTATTTTGCAGTATATTTCCCATATTGTTATTTATTTAATTCAAAAGACGACATACACGTCGTATAGAACACGTCAAAAGCAGTAGATATAAAACAAATATCACAAAATTAAGTAAATATATAAATACATATCACAATTATTAATACACACAATTAATACAGACACATATTACTTTATCAGAAATTCATTTACGGAGTAAAAACAATTGTCAATTAGAAAAGACTTAAAGGGGGTGTGAACCAAAAATGAAAAATATAGTAGAAAAAATTCTAAGAACAAAAATTAAAACCTGGCGCTTCTGGTTAAAACGGTTTTAGAATTAGAGCGATTTATAGAAGAAACTAATTGCAGGTGTGACGTCATAACAACATCCACGGCCTCGCTGGCTCGCTGCGCAGCATTGCAATTTCAGCAGCGCGGCAACAAACAATGAGATTTTTTCATATTTACATTCGAATTTGAATCAAAAAGCACAGAGAAGGAAATTACGTCGATCAAGGGAGACAAAAATTGAAAATAATTGTTATTAGCTAATTGTATTTATCAGACATGCATCATGCTTAGGTAGCGCCATACGACAAAAGCAGTGGAGCGCGCCGGACTTTGCTACAGATCTGCTGCCCGTACGACTTTATTTACAAAAATAAGTCCCTAGATGCTGCGAATAATCTGCAGCTAATAAAATTCCGCATGTCGTCGCGTGTAGCGATTTTTAATATTCGATTGTATAACGAAGTTATGCGCGAAAAAAGTGCAATTTCGGAAGTCACAATTTGGTGAGAATTGATTTCCGTCCTAGATTTCGGGAGCGAAACACACTGCAATTCCAAACTTATTGACATAATTGAAGAGCACATGAAAAGGGCTACAAGACAGTCAAAGAACGATGTCTGTAGCCCTATTGGTTCCCGAGAAGTAATTAGAAATATTTAAGAACAATGTTCCGTCATCAGGGTTTTTTTTTTGTTTCTTTTTGCAATAACCTTTGTCTCTACCGCCAAGCAGATGTTTAAAAGCGTCACACGTACAGAAGGATGCAAGACGAACTATTTGAGGTATCACTCATTTAGTTCTATACCCGAATATTGGGTAATGAGCGTTTTTTAACTTCTTACGCCGAGCTAATACGTGTTGGCTCAGTATACCCATGTTGGTATGACGTCACAATGTTCGGACTGCTGATTTAAAACGCTCAGATCTTTGAAACTTTTGCGCTTAGAAAAATTAGGTTTTCATACAGCTCTTAGATATTTGTTAACTATTTTTAAACGAAAAAAGTTTTTTGGTTCACACCCCCTTTAACCACCTTTTGAAATTTGTTAAGATTTGGAATGTTTTTAATATCTATAATAAAATGATGTTAACGTCCGTTGAATTGAAATCGAAAATTGAGGTTATGGGGAATCGGACAAGCAAATAAAAAAAAAATGGGCAGCTACGGAAGCGGCTGGAACCTCCCCACTTGGTGAATTTTCCAATCCTATCACCAATATCAAGTAAATGTTACTATTTACTATATCTAATAGTTTCACTCCACCAAACCTAAGGTGCTTTCTGTGATTTTTCTAAATTTGACGATCTTTTGCCAAAAGGGCACTAAGTTTGAATACAATTTTGAAAACAAAATTTGAAGACTTTTCATGTGCTGATAGAGAAAATGGGAGTTCATTATTCAAGTTTCAAAGTTGGTATGCCAAAATGGCACTTGCCATTCGCCGATTGCCACCAAAATTAAATCAGCTCTTCGGCGGGTAATGGTATCTCTACCTACCATATTTCAGCCAAATCGATCTAGTAGTTTGGACTGTAGCGTGTTATTTAATGTTTCTTCGAAATTTCGATTTTTTTGATTTTGTGCCAAAAAGGCGCTAAGTATGAATACATTTCTAGATACAGAATTTGAAGACCTTTCATGTGCTGATAAAAGAAAATTGTGTTCATAAGTCAAATTTCATAGTTAGTGTGCCAAAAAGGCACTTGGCGTTTGCGGATCGGCAAGAAAATTAACTGGGCTCTCCAGAGGGCCAACACTAAACCACATACCAAATTTCATTCAAATCCGTTCGACAGTTTCCGAGAAATCGTGCTCACATACGTACGTACGTACATACGTACGTACATACGTACATACACACAGACATTTTTTAAAAACCACTTTTTCGTGATCCTGAGACTTTGAAACGTAAAGATCTGGTGTTATCTCAATTTCGAATTTTGGACTGATTGCAGTAACCTCCCATTTTTATATGGTTGTGGGGAGGTTAATACGATAAGTGCAGCGACGACGTTTCGATTGTATTACAATCTTTTTCAAGCTGTTAATATCTTTCGGTAAATTATTGTATAAGATTGAGCTGGCATAAAGAGAGGATTTCTCAAACAGCGCCGATTTATGTGGTAAAATCCTTATTTCTGCACCATTCCGAGTGCTGTAGGTATGATGTAAATTGTTGTTCTGAAAACAATTTCTATGTTTAAAGACGTAAATACAACACTAAGATATAAATACAAGGTAGCGTCAAAATATGTTCCTTGATGAAAATAGGTCTACAAGAATCTCTATAGTCCACATTAAATATTAATCTTATTATACGTTTCTGTAATATAAACACTCTCTGGGTATCAACTGCTCTGCCCCATAACTTGATGTAATAATTTAGATGACAGTAGGCTAGAGAATAATACATATTTTTTAATACAGCAGCAGGCAGTATGCCATTTCATATTAGTGTCTAGGGTCTGTTTTTGTTGCACCGCTTTACGATTTGTGACATCACCAGTTCTTGCAGTTCATGTAATATTTGGGTACATGGAGAGGATAATACGACAGTGGTATCATCAGCATTATACCGAGATATCAAAAATTATATTGGTCGTGGGCGGTCATAGAATTGAAAACATCTGTCGTATGCTACGCTAGAAATTCTTGTCAAACATATCTGTGATTTGTCAGTGGCTGTCAGGCAGTTTTTGAACCATGGTCTTCACCACAGCCCACAAAGCTTTCATGATTGAAGCCTACTTCCGAACTGGGGTGTTAATTAACGGAACCTGGGAGTACAATGAGCGTTTATGTTTGGGTAGTTTCCAGGAGCAGTTGCCAAATTTGGTAGTAATTCCGAAGAATTTTGTTGCTTGCCTGAAAAACTGCGTTGCTGTTTTTCGCGAAACTGGGTCCGTGACTCATAAGAAAGGTGCTGGCAGGCCAACTGTCCGCACAGAAGAAGTCATTAATGATGTCCGTGAACGTATGGAACAACAGCCTACAAAACCATTAAAGCGCCTGTCTCAAGAAATTGGACTCTCTTATGGAACCTGCCAAACGATTGTTAAGAAAAATTTGCATATGCATCCATACAAGATGCAATCATATCACGCACTTTTGCCAGAGGACCATCCGAGACGCCTTACTTACTGCCAGTGGTTTGTTAACAATTTGATGGAACACAATGACCTGCTGGATTTAACATTTTTTTGTGACGAAGCCTGGTTCCATCTTTCGGGATACGTCAATTCCCAAAATATGCGAATGTGGAGCACAGACAATCCCCATATTTTTGTGGAATCTCCGCTACATCCCCAAAAAGTTGGTGTTTGGATGGCAGTATCACGAAGAAGAATAATTGGGCCAATTTTCTTTAATTTCACTGTAAATTCAGCAAGGTACCGAACACATTTTTTGAGTGAATTCGTTGGACAACTTCACGATGATGAAACTCAACATGGTTACTTTCAACAGGATGGTGCAACAGCACATACGACAGCTGAAAATATTGCTTTTATTCGTGAATTTTTTGATTACAGACTAATAAGTTTGCGTACACAAGTTGAATTTCCTCCGAGGTCGCCTGGTTTGACCATTATGGACTATTTTGTGTTCCCTCATTTAAAAAACACAATTTTCAAAACTCCTGTAAATAATTTGCAAGAGTTGGAACAGAGAATTGGTGAAGCATGTGGTACAATAACGCCACAAATGCTGCAAAACTCTTTTGAGGACATGAAAAGGCGTGTAAATTTGTGTTTTAATCCCCTGTGTTTTATCAAATAAAAATCTAATTCATCGTTCATTTCAATCTTTAAATCATCATTTCGTTCAAAAATAACAACTTATACTCAATCTAACCTAAAATCTTAATAAAGCAAATGGAAGGTGTAAGCTAAGACAGATGTTTTCAATAAAGCAAATGGCAGGTGTAAGCTAAGACAGATGTTTTCAATTCCATGACCGCCCACGACCAATATAATTTTTGATATCCCGGTATTATTACTAGACCCGCTTTGAGGTGTAGAGGTAAATCATTAATGAAGATGGAAAACAAAATAGGTCCCACATTTCTTTATTTCGGCTTATTTTAATGTAAATGCATCAATACAAGGAATCGTCCGCGAACATCAATTTTATTTAAAAAACGTTTGCTTATTTTATTTGAAAATAAATAAATAATTCGGAAACGCGACTTGTGACGTCACAGATCGTACAGCCGGTGAGATCTGTTAACATTTTATTTCAGGTTGTCGTAATAAATAAGGTATTATGTAAGTGTTTATAAAGTTTCGACGTGCCAATTAAAGTTCCACGACCTTCTTGATCTCAAATTTAGTTGTTCAAATTGTATTTTATTTATAAATGACATTTATTGGTGTTTAGAGCACTGAGGCCCCTTCCACCCAGTCAAGCTTAACAGTAGCTGCTTGGGCTATAGTTAAGGAGTGGTCAGAAATTCACTTTGGAATACCATTTTCATCAATACAGGCTTTAGCCAGGTTTCTGGTCATTACTCACTCAGTTGGTGTTGGTACCGAAGCTGCTAACCAAGTTACGTCAGCTACAGATGCCCAACTTAAAAGTGGTAATACAATTTTTTTAAACAAGTGGTTTATTGATAATTTGTAGGTGAAAGTTATGGAAAATTCGGGACGAAGCATAGGGAAATGCAATTACAATTGCAGAAGAAAATACAACAAAAGAATGAAGTGAAAGAAAGGAAGAGGAAAGTGCAGGTAAACTTCATTCGCATCTTCGCCCTAAATACTTTTTCTGATGAGTATCTAGGTATCTATTCATCAACCCCCTGCAAAAATGATAAGTGGTTTTAGGACAAATTTTTTTTTAAGTTAGAGAGCCAGAATCTACATTTTCTAAAATAAAAAAATGGGCAGCAGAGAAACAGCTGGAACGTCCTCACCGCGTGGGTCTTTGATTTTAAAATTGATATTCCAAAATGACACTTTCCGTGGACCGATCGTTTTTGTGTTTTAATTTTTGACGAAAATGACTTCGGTCGCTTATTGTCGACTAGCCGTAACAGATATTTATATGCTGTCGCGGACTTTTTTGTAGGTCTATTCCTTGTCGACATTTTTTCCTTATATGATTTTAATCCATCTTCAAGCGTTTAGGCAGCGTTCGCAGTAGAAGCGCGAGTGTGCGAGATTTTTTTCCCGGGAGCGAAAAATTATTAATTGTATAACTCGAGAGCGAGTGGAGGTATCTTACTGAAACTTGGTTTTCGAGTTCTACCATCAAGTCTTTTGAAGGTGAAGGGGTGTCAATTTTGGAGGATGAAATTTAGGGGTTGAAAATCACAAAAATTCGAAAACCACTCAAATATGTTGCACGTTGAGGTCTGGAACCCGACACACAAGTTAGAAATAAACCCCTGTAATCAAAGTGGTACAATAAAACCTCCCTTAAAGGCGCTACAACCCCGAACATGCAGAAACACAAAAATACGAGAAAACAAAAACTACTCAACGTATGCAGGCTGAATTTGGTGTGTCAATTTACAGTGACACTGTAGGCGGCTGGGCAAATTTTCATTATGATCTCACAAGGGAGATAAAGTTTAAGGGTTGAAACTGGGAAATTTTTCAGGTAAATGGTAAAATAAAATTATGGGGTTTGATACATTTCCGTCAACCATTGAAAAAAGTCTTACGTGTCTTCAATCCAATACCAACACCTAGGCTACTGACAACCCCTACCCTTGGCAAGCGGAGTAATTCACGATATCAAGTGTCTTGCTGACCCCTGGTTTTGACAGCCGAAACTGAATTTGAGGGGTTTAGACGTCACTGCGCAAGTCAAAATGCGTGTGATAATCGTAGCGTAAAGGGGATGTGCCGTCTTTTTTTAACGCACGGTAAACAAGGAAGACGACGAGAAGTGTAGAGTGCGTGATTGTGATTCTTACAGCTATTACATGTGACATTTACCGTGTTTAACCTAAGATTTGCTTTACAATTTGTTGTTTTGAACTTCCAATATTTTGGAATTTTATCGGATCGCTGCTTTCTTCCGCTTAAATTGAAATGCATTCCGCAAATTCGATGTGACTTTTTCGGTTGCCAACAATTAAAATTGCCGGGCCCATGTTGATTAATCAGCTCAACCGACTTATTCCGCAGTGATATTTTTCTTCGGAAAGCGATGAAAGGACACATATTTGTTTAACGTATTATTAGTGCAATCAGGTACACAACGAACCATTGGCATTTTTCAACTGTTTTAAAAAACGTAAGACCACAATTATTATTACACTTTGCAGGTTAGTTGCTGTTTCCTATCACTGTGACGTAAATGTCAAATTTAAATGAAACACGGCTGTCAACCTACAACTTCCAACAACCGCGCCACGCTAAATTCCCTTGATTGCCAAAAACTTGAAGCATGCGCATTAGGTTCACTTGATATTGTGAATTACATTTTATTTATCTTTTCTCGGGTTTTTATGTGCTTCCTCTGTAGATAATTCAAAGTCATTTTAATTAACTTCACCCTCAAAACCCTCAAAAAGCTAAATTTAGGCAGACCGCTTCTTTTTCGTGTAATTTTCTCTAGTTCTACTTAACTACAGTTAGTTTTCACCCCCCTTGACTTTCATCACTCTTCACAATTTTTCAACCCCGCGAGCGTTAATTTTGTAAAATTAGCGCAATTTTGTCCTTCCGGGGTAATAAATTTTACTCATTCTTCTTAATTCTCTAATTAGCTACCTGTTTTATTTTATTTTTAGTAAAAAACGACCTCTGAAATGTGCACTTTGATTTATCATCACTATCGCTCGTGTTAAATGCCGTGAAACGTTTTTTGCCCACTGGTGGAGAAAACAGGTTTATTTTAAATTTTACAATCTTTTAACCTCCCCTCTTTCAAATTAAAAGTGGACAGCCAAAGAAGCGGCTGGAGCCTCCCCACCGCGTGGGTCTTTGATTTTCTTGTGCTCGATTTAAAAAGAAAAATATAAAAATGGCACTTTGTGCGCCTGGCTCCAAAAGCTTTTCAGCTTTTCCCGGTTATGAAATGTTTATAAACCAAATTTCAGCCAAATCGAATCAGTGGTTTGGGTTGTAGCGCGTTTTTTAATGTGTCTTGAAACTTGCGATTTTTTTTGTTTTTTTGACGAAAGGGCCACTAAGTCAGAATACATTTTTAAAACCAGGATTTGAAAACCTTACTAATGCCGATTTTGACCTACAGTGCGTTCGCGAGACTTAGCCCCATCGTACCCTGTTATAATACACCTACGTTTTGAAAGCCATCTCTCTCCAGCGTTGTTGCACGTAGACCGTGAAAGTTTGAGCGTAACGCCCTGATCGTGTCGTGCGCTATGTCTCACTCCGACTCGTTTATCTGAGGAAGAAAGTAAACTGAACGTTCGACGTTCGTTGAAGCGTCACTGAGGACCGGTTGATCTCTCCACCACACAATGTACGACGACGGTTGATTTTTGTACGCGCTCTTACTGGCTTCGCTAACATTGGTGGAAATACCAAGCATCGCTTATTACAGACGTCGGTCACATCGTTGATAACTGCAGCCTCTAGCTCATGGGGCTAAGTCTCGCGAACGCACTGTACTGCCCTGTTGCGGCAGTACTGCCGGGGTATACCTATACAGGGTGGTGAATTTTTCGTTGCCCACCATTAGGAACTTGGAAACCATAAGAGATCGAGAGTAGGGTAAATTAGAGAAAAGTTGCGCTTTTTAAAAGAAATTAAGAATCTGTAAAGAATTCCCCGATATCTCGATTCGCTCCTTAGTTATCGCGAAAAAACGAAAAATGGCGATTTTACAGAAAAATTAATATCTTCCTACCGATTAATGTTATTTAAATGAAACTTTATATTTTTTATATCTTTCTAACGATTAAAGGTATTGAAATGAAACTTGGAACTTTTATATTTTTGACAGCAGCTATCAATAGACAACATTCAAAAGGTTAACGCCATCTATGATCAGTTAGGTTAAGTGTAAATTGTATTCCGCATAGTATTGAGTTGGCTTAACTGAATGTAAACTGTCACCTGTCAAATGTCACTTTTGTTTCACGTGTTTTACTCGCTTTGTACGTCAATTTTCAGTGTAACGTTATTGCATCAGACCAAAAGGCAGTAGATCACTCAAAACGCAAGTGAGGGAGAGATCATACCGCCTGATCGTTAAAAAGATAAGCTAAAAGTTAGTAGTAGTCAGGGGAATATTAGTTTATGTGTTGGTATTATGTGGCAGCGCAATTCAACTCTCAAAATGGCTCGCGTATGCCTATAACTGACGTTGAATATTGTCTATTCAATGGCATCGATACAAATTTTCTAGGCTATCCAGATTTTGAACAACGACAGTCAAATTTTCTTTTTCTCATGGCCGCCATATTGGATTTTAACATCACCGGATGCACAAAAATGTAATCAATATGCGCCTCTTTGAAAAAAAATATGTCAAAGTTTGAGTCACACCATGACAAAGCGTATTTTATTACCATTGGATTCAATTGTTTTCACATGTCACAGCAATTTTCAAAATTTGACAATCTGTCAAAGAAATTTAATGGTGTTATCTAATATGACGGCCATAAGAAAAAGAAAAGTTAACTGCCGTTGCTCAAAATCTAGAAAGCCTAGAAAATTTCTGTCAATGCTTTTGAGTTGAATGTTAACGATTGGTCCAAATCAGTAAACAATGACGTGGGTAGGGAAATACATTGGCCCTTCTAATTTTGGCAAATCGTTAACATTCATCACTTGCGCTCGAATGTACATATTTAAAACTAAGCTAAGTTTTATATTGCTGAGGAAATGTAAATTCCAAAACAAGTAATTAAGATTGTTAGTTACTATTAGACATTATTTTATTTTTTTTCTTCTACCGAAAAGATATTGTTAACATTTCGGCTGCCCCAAGCAGTAACCAACATTTTTTTGTGAAAATGAGTTTAATATTTAGATGCATATACTTTGTTTTCCTTTGTCTTTTAAGACAATAGCCATGGCTCTATCAGGTCCTGGTTTATCGATGTTTGAAAAAAAAGGCGGTCTCGGAGACGGCAGGAACTTCTACGCCGCACTGCATTGGATTAATAACAGCAGCATTTATTAAATTTTTAAATATTTAAAATAAGAAAGTTGCGATGACAAAAGGGCACTTCGGGTTGACTGATCGGCTTCAAAATCTAATCAGCTCCTCTCCCGCACAGACAATAAAATAAATTGCCACTAAAATGACATTTTTCGAAAAAATGGCACTAAGGTTTTCGGCTTGAAAAAAAATCAGTTATCAAATCCGGTAATAAAAATATACATTTATGCATAGTTTTTTTTTCACGGCACCATTATTTGGTCAAAAGGGCCCAAGTGTGAATACATTTTTAGAAGCAGAATTTGAAGAGCATTCATATGGTAATGCGAAAAATGGGGGTTTGCATTTAAATTTTTAAAGTTGATGTGCCAAAAAGGCACTTTCCGTGAGCCGGTGTAGCCCAGATTCTAATCAGCACCTACAAATCTCCCACTGAATATGTGTGCCAAATTTCATCAAAATCAGTTCAGTAGTTTCGGCTGTAGCGTGTCCACAGACACACGGACAGACAGACACACAGACACACATTTTTCAAAAATAGGTTTTTTGGGTTCCTGGGACCCCGAAACGTAAAGATTTGATGTCAGTTCAATTTCGAATTTTTGATCGATTTTATATACTGCTCCGCCTTGAGCGTAGAAGTTAAAATAATTTTGATATACAGGGTGTCCCGTAATTAGGCTGCAATATTTTTCCAGTGCGTTCTACGATCAAAATTAGGACTCAAAGTTTAGTAAACATTTTTCGAAAAATCCATCCTAAGGGAGCTAGGGCCCCTCAAAGGCAGTAAAAAAAAATTGTTATTTCTTCAATTTCTGGGGAACAGCTTAGGATAGGGTCACGAAATTTTGAACTTTGTCTTAGATTTTTAAGTTTCAGGGACGTGCGAAAGTGGAGGGGCCGCGGACATTTTTTGTCGAACTTTTTTGTACGACATCTTGGGTCAATTATGAACACAAATTTGAATTCCTTGTACATTTTTACATAAGAAAGGTGCTCTTGTTGAAACTCGATAGCTCAAGCCGTTTTTGAGGAAAATCGATTTGACGAAAATGTGCGAAATTGATGGGATAGAGTATGGAAAATCCATTTTCTTGTGATTTTCTTTGGAATTTCAAGCATATGAGATGCAAGTAGGTTAAACTTGTTTGTTCTTTGCTGATCACGCAGCATCTGACAATTTTAGGTATTTTCAGCGTCACAGACCCACTTTTATACCGCGAAATTGAACTTTCAAATCGATTTTCCCCGAAAACGGCTTGAGCTATCGAGGTTCAACTAGAGCATCTTTTTTACGTAAAAACGTACGGGGAATTCAAATTTGTGCTCACAATTGACCCCAGGTGTTGTACAAAAACGTTCGATACAAAAATGTCCGCGACCCCTCCACTCACGCACGTCCCTGAAGCTTTTGCCAAAAACCATTACATTAGTCTTGTTCAACACAAAAATCTACGACAAAGTTCAAAATTTCGTGACCCTATCATAAGCCGTTCCTCAGAAATTGAAGAAATAACAATTTTTTTTACCCCCTTTGAGGGGCCCTAGCTCCCTTCGGATGGATTCTTCGAAAAATGTTTACTAAACTTATAGTCCTAATTTTGATCGTAGAACGCACTGGTAAAATATTGCAGCCTAATTACGGGACACCCTGTACGTAAGTTTTTTACGGCTAAAGTCAAAATACACTTTTGCTAATTTTCCCGCTTTTTTATTCTTAACGCTTACTGTGTTTCTGCTTGGAGCAGCCGATTTCATTTAGTATCTACTTATTTTCTACGATAGAATAAAGATAGAATTCACAATAGAATTGATGAAAAAAAAACTTCGTTTGTGCCTTGATTAGACAATATTTTCTAAGGGAGCTTTGCCTGCATAGGCGCCTCGTTTATAAAAAAAAATGTTCAAATTGCGTTTGCGGTGACTGTTTGTTCATTTGGTACACACTTTTACACCAGTTCCAGTTTAATTTTAGTGATGCTTATCGTAAGTAAACATTTCGAAAACGAGTTAAGGATTAGTGAGTCAACAATAGAAGAGTCTCTGAAGAGTTTATGTAAAAAACGAATCAATCAAAATTTTAGTCACCTCATTAATCATCTTAGCACTATCTCACAAGACAATGGGGGTGTAGATGTTATTCAGAATCAGAGACGTTTTATTTGTATACCTACTTTACACAAACAAAATGAGAATAATCATGTTTTTGTTGTAATTTTCTCCAAATAAGGGGTAATTTTTGATTTCAGTCCCCCAAATGTGATTCTAAACCATCAAATGGAAAGAAATCCAAGGCGTCAGCTCGACCAGAAGCATCCCCCACCTTGACTTGTACGGGCGAAAGCAGCACAAGCACAGGCACCGGCAGCACCAGCACAAGTCCAACTCAGGGCAGAACTATCTGTGATAAATCGTTAGATTTCACTGCTACTACTACTATTTCTACTCAATTACCAGCGTTACCTGACTTTAAGAGTTTTCAAAAGTCTGTCTGTGAACAACAACCAGCACCAACGACACAGCAACAAAATGATAGTCCCGGAGCAGTCGCCAAAGTGCCCATACCGAGGTTGTTGTCCGGAATAAAAATTCAATCGCCTCAAACGCCCCCCAAAAAGCACGTCAAAAATGTAAAGTACAAAACCATCCAACCCAAACCACAATTATGTGATACTGCATTGTACAACCCGCAGCCATCTGTTGCGGACATTGGATCTCAAGGTTTACTACACAACGTAGATAGGATTAAGGAACGAAAGAGTAGTGATGATGACTGTGATGCGCCTGTCTTTCCTTTGCCCAGGGAGAGGCTCGACAGCATCGGAAACGTTGATAAGGATGCGATGGACGAATATCTCGGTAAGCTTGTCTTATTTTATTCCACTGGAATGGTTCACTATCACTAGAAACACTTGATTTTCACTGCCGACGCGTTTCGAACACAATGTGCTCATCATCAAAGCCGAAGCTAATAATGAGCACATTGTTCGAAACGCGTCAGCAGTAAAAATCAAGTGTTTCGGTGTAGTGGGGTGAAGTGATAGTACATTTTTCCACCGAAGTTGTCCGCTGTTTCCACTGGAATGGTTCCCAATTTTATTTTACTGAAGAATGTCGAGAATGTATCACTATGGCCGGAATTCCAATCCAAGTTTAACAAACTTTTCTTGCTATAATGAATTTTCTTGAAACCAACAAATATGTACATTATTTTCAAAAATACCTATAACGTATGATCGGTGTGATCAAAATCGCTTTCGATCTAAAGCCGCGCCAGTTTCTAACGAACGCAGGGGTTGCGTGAGTCAGACTTTTTTCTATTGGTTTGCTAAACGGGCTTTCAGTGTCGTCAAAATTCCTGTCAATGTCAATAAACAGCAACAATGGAGGTCGGAGGGACTTATAATAATTGTTGTTAATTGTTGTTAATTATTGTCAATTGTTCCGCTTTTGGACACTGACACCATAGAAATAAACTCACCCCTGTAAATCATAAAGGGGTGAAATCATGAGGGGTTGAAAACATGAATCTCTAAATAGCAGCAATCTTTCAACAAATTGGACAAGGGCGGTGAAATTGAAAACAGAACTTTCTTTATTAAAGCGTGTGTTGGTGGTGAAATAGGGAGTTGAGGTTTAGGGGTTGAAATTTTTATGAAGCCGTGTAATTTGACCGAGAGAAGCAATATGTGCTGTGAAAGTGTTGAGGGTTTACAATCATATTATATCTTCGAGAAAGGAGGAGTGAATTTTAGTACAAATTTAGAAATGGAAACTCAAATTTTTATTGAATAATGTAGGGTTGAAATGAATACCTTTCGATAGCTGGGTCATTCCATCCTAATTCATCAGACCCGAGGCGCTCATGTTCTCACATTGGGTCGAAAAATTTATTAATAAGTTACCCACTAGGGCAGTAACCAAAATTGGCAAAATCATCCCCTCACCCCTTTGCGTTAAAAAAACATTTGTTGCGAAAATTTTAAAAGAGAAAACTACTGTATGAAAAAAAATTGTACCTTATTGAATAATCAAAGATATTTCCTGAAATTGAACTGGAATAAATTCAACTTCGTTCTGGGCTTATTACGGCACTATTAGTTTAGTAATGAAAAATTATAAAATGGCGAAATCGAAATAGAAAAAATTGTATGAAATCATAAATTTTCACTAATTTTAAATTTTTCTGTGAAAACCTCGGGAAGTCCAAGAACATTGGCATCTCGCTGATGGCTATTCTCGTTCTTGATGTATCTTCGCGTATCTTTTCCATGGCCAACTAACACGCATGCCCGAGATAAATGGTTGTGCGCCAACACATATTTCTGAAATTAACTGAAAACGGCCTATTTGAAGGCCGATTTTGGTCATGTGGGACAGGTCTCAAGACATTGGGCTTCCTGTCATTTTCTTTAGACGACCAAGAGCTACAAAGCAGGCCTAGTTTGATTTTTCATTTCGATATATTTTGCAAGCTGTGCATTTTCTAAAATTAGGAAATCACGAATTTTATTTTTTGATGCTTGCATTGAAACAATGAAAGAATCTTTTTCATACATTCCTAGTGTACATCATCCACAATTTGCGAAAAGTCTGCAGTTTTATTAGTTTTATTGTATCCGATAATGTGATATCAGGCTTATTATCGTGAATTTCAATCTGAAAAAATTACAGTTAGGTATTGGTCGTCGATACGATTCTTACCTATGCTGAATTCGGCTTTCCCCTTAATTTCTGTAGGATAGCTTATAAAGGGGTGCAAACTGCAATGTATTTTGTTCTACTAGGAGGCTTGAATCATTTAGTAATAAATTTTGCTCAGTTGACGTTCAAGAAACTATGACAGATGGCGCTGCCGTAGTACTTGTTTTTAAGGTCTATTTTAGGTGTGTGGGGGATTGGTCAGACAACAACCAATCGTTAGGCGACTCAAACGGCCTTGAAGATTATTTCGATAATTCCAGTGCATGAAGGGATTTTACTTAAAAAACCTCAAATTTTCAGATGCTGGAATCTGAGAAAAAACTACTTACAAAAATGTTTGAGTAAATTTAGTCCTAAGTACCTACCTCCTGTACGAGTCGCTTATGATCAATATTTTAAAATGTTCTCCACTGTAGTAAATTCAACATCAAAAGTAAAGATACAAAATTTCACGTTGCTATCTTTAACCGTTTTGAAGATATTTAGAAAAGAACAGTTTCAAAGTGGCCCCTTAGCTCCCTTTGGACTTATTTTTCGAGACTTGTTCATAGAAACTTTTTTTCATATTTGTCATAGAAGAATCTACTGGTGAAGTTTTGACCACTAATTTCGCGACACCCTGTATATTTACAATAAAAGAGGCGAATTCAAGACCCACCTTGAGATCAGTGGTCTACCACAATTAGCTTGATTTCTTGTGACTCCAGTCACAAGAAATCAAGGTAATTTTTGTGTTGCTTACAAAAGGTTAGATTTAGCTAACAAATCTCCACATATTTTGGGACTGTCTATACAAGGTGTCTCTTTTAAAGTGTCAGTTAGCGAGATTTAGAGAATCATTTTGAGCAGCTCAATTTACTGCCCATCGAATGAAAATATTTTCAGCTCTAACGCACTTCCGGTTATACAGGAAGTGGCCGCCATCTTTGTTATTTTAAACGGGAAGCCTATGTTTTGATTCTAGATTCGGATTGACCTCTTAATTGTCAGTTTATTGCACCCCCCCTTGCCTGTCTAACTGTCATAGTTCTTGACATAAGTCAAAATTTGTGTAAAGAAATTGATTTTTATCCGGCAATAGAAAAATTTGTATCTTCCAGACGGTTGAAGATAAAGAATTCAAACTTTAAGGGTTACGAGGTTTCGGTTGATGGCTCATTCGTTCTTGTTGACTTAACAGTATGGCGGAAGTTAATTTTTAAAAATGGCGTAACGAAATTGTTCACAACTCAATTTTTTCAAATGCGAGTACCACAGTTTTATGCATCCAAAAGATGCAAAAGTAAATTCTCTGTAGGCTAGTGTTAGCATTCCGTATACCTATTTTTAATATTTTTGAAAATATTTGAAATAAATAAAATAAAATATTAAAAAAATTGATCCCAGCAAGCTTTGGATCAAAAATTAGTAATAGTTCATTCTACACATACAAATACATTTATTTCAAATATTTTCAAAAATATTGAAAGTAGGCATAGAGAATGCTAATACCAGCCTAAAAAGAATTTAATTTTGCATCTTTTGGATACATAAAATTATGGTACTCGCATTTGAAAAAATAGAGTTGTGGACAATTTCGTTACGCCATATTGTTAAATCAACATGATCCTTGTACTTTCAACCCTCCAAGTTTGGTTTCTTAATCTTCATCCGTCTGGAAGATACAATTTTTTTTGTTGTCGGTTAAATTTTGACACATGTCAAAAACTATGACAGTTAGGTAGGCAAAGTGGGGGTGCAATAAGCTTACAATTAAGAGGCCAATCCGAATCTACAGTCAAAATATAGGCTTCCCATTTAAAATAACAAAGATGGCGGTCACTTCCTGTGATAACCGGAAGTGCGTCAGAGCTGAAAATATTTTCATTCGATGGGCAGTAAATAGACCTTATTCTAAATTAAAGAGTCATCTATCGGATGTTGTACGAACTTCAGATGGTGTTTCAAGCTACAAAAATTCAAATGCGCCGCCAAAAATTAACCTATATCTGTCAATAATTAGCGTGGCTTGTTATGAATTTTATGATAATGGATCCTACCGTGGTAGTGGCATTGACTAGTGGCCTAGAAACGAACTTTGGCAGTAACTTTTGGTCTTTTAACGCATAAAATAAATTATTTACGATGATTTTCCAAGTGAGGCTGTCACTCCTGTCACTTGTCATTCTTGTCAATTTCTGTTCCCACTCGGTTCAGCATGGTTTAGTTTTGAATTAAACTGCTACTATTTTAATATTGTTTTATAATTATTGCATTGAGGAAATTAGCACTTTGAGATAAGTACTAGTTGTAATACTGTAAAAGTTCCGTCTGGCTTTTATATCATCAATAATCCTCGTGTATCTCAAATCTTTTATTATGTCAGAAAAACTTAATTTACATCAACCCGACATATAATTACTTTCAACTCAACAATTAGTAATAACAATAAGGTAAAACAATATGTAGTCGCAACATTCTCCCCCCTGTGAAGCCTCTTCACACATCTCCTTTGTCGTCTCCTTTCCTTACTTCTAATTTGCAAAGCTTGTTAACGGGTCGTCGGTATAAACCTGTCGAAGTTTTGACTTCGACAACTCGCACGATTCCATCGCTTTTTCCGGGAAATGTTTTCGTAATTCTTCCTAGGGGCCATGATTTTCTGGGGAGATTGGAGTCTACTACTAAGACAATGTCGTCTTCCTTAAGGTTTTGGGTAGACGTCAGCCACTTTCTCCGCCTATTCAGTTCGGGCAAATATTCTTTTAGCCATCTTTTCCAGAAGTCATTTGATATTCGCTGTGCCCATTTCCATTGTTTCTTTAGATCCGACTGAAGCTCATCTCCAGGCAAGTAATTGTTTGTCATTCCAATTAAAAAATGGTTAGGTGTAAGGCATTCAGGAGCTTCTGGATCAACTGGAACGTATGTTAGTGGTCGGGAGTTCAGAATAGATTCTATTTCCGCCAGAGCTGTCTGTAGGACTTCCTCCTTTGGAAATTCTTCTTTTAAAGTCACGCCCATAATCTTCTTTATACTTCGAATTAATCGTTCCCAGCTCCCCCCCATGTGAGCAGCTGTTGGGCAATTAAAGTGCCACCGAATTCTCTTAACACTCAGTTCCTCCCAAATCTTGTCCTGATCTAAACTCTTCAAGTTTTCGTTTAATTCATTGTTTGCTCCATGGAAATTCGTTCCATTATCAGAATATAAATCTGTTACTCTGCCTCGTCTCGCAATAAATCTTCTAAGTGCCATTATGAAACTATCAGTTGATAAAGATCCGGCAATTTCGAGGTGGATGGCTCTAGTGGTCAAGCAAGTAAATATTGCTCCATAGCGTTTCTCGTGTCGGCGCCCTATCGTTACATTCATAGGGCCAAAATAGTCGACTCCCGTCTTCGAAAAAGGCTTCTCAAATATTGCGAGTCTTGCTTCGGGCAACATTCCAATTTCAGGATTCAGCGGCTGAGCTCTTCTGTTCTTGCAGAGTTGACATTCCATATGAATCTTCTTCGCCGCATTTCTCAACCCTTGAATCCAAAATTTCTGTCTTACTTCATTGATGATGTGTTCATACCCTTGGTGTCTTGCTTGTGTGTGATAATTTTGAATTAACAACTTTGTAAAATCGTGAGCTGCAGGTAAAATGATTGGATCTCCTCTGTTCATCTGCATGTCGTTATTAATTCGTCCCTTCATTCGAATGACTCCATTTTGATCGAAGTATGGCGATAAGGGATATAGTTTACTAACTTTCTTAAGTTGTATTGACTGCTTCAAATTTCTAATGTCTTCAGAATAATAATCATTTTGGACTTTCTTGAACCATATCTCTTCTGCCTGTTCTATCTCTTCTACCGTTAACAAATTCTGTGATTTTCGCTCGGTTTGTCCTTTTGTCAGTATTTTCACGAATCTAAGTACCCAAGCCGTTGTTCTCACCAATTTTTCGTAACTGGAAAATTCTTTGGCGTCAGGTAAAACCGAAGGTTTCTGTGTTGCTATGAATAAAAGCTTCTTGATTTCTAGTTCCTTGTGTTCCATTTCGGTTGGATCCATCTCAGGTAGGTCTCTACAGTACTCTTCTATATTTCCTTTCAAAAAATCAGGGCCGGAAAACCATCTCTTGCAATTATAATTCTTGTTTTTTAGAACTTTCGTCGCTTCATCGGCTACGTTTTCTTTAGTAGGAACCCAGTACCATTCAGTTGGAGATGATAGTTCCAATATCTCTGCAATTCTTTGTGCTACGAACACTTTGAAACGACAATTCTCGACCTTTATCCAGTGGAGTACGATCTTAGAGTCTGTCCAGTAGAATTTTCGTACAATTGGTAAATCAATGTTTTCTAATACCATGTTCATTAATCTGCAGAGTAGCAAGGCTGCTTGGAGTTCGAGTCTCGGAATACTAAGGTTTTTAAGTGGGGCCACTCTTGATTTTGCTATCACCAGTGCGGTTTCATATGTAGGTAGTTCCAATTCTAAAACGAATATACACCGTCGCTGCAAATGCCTTATCGCTGGCGTCACAGAAACCATGGAGCTCTACTTCATCGGAATCAGCCAGACCTTTTCCATAACAACGAGGGATGTTCAAATTGAAAATCACGTCTTTTAAACATTTTAGCCAAAATTTCCAGCAGTCGAATAAATCCAGGGGAACCTCTTGATCCCAGCCCAGTCCAATTCTCCAAACCTCTTGCAAAATAATTTTTCCGGTCGTCAAGATGTTACTCAGGAATTACAAAGGGTCAAAGATACTCATCACAAATTTCAACATTTCCCGTTTCGTAGGCGTTTTCGTCCCTTCTATAAGTGCAGGATTCACCTTCTTCAATTTCAAGGGAAAAATGAAGCAATCTTCCTTTGGTTTCCATTGCAGACCAAGGACTCGTTCAACAACTTCTGAATTATGTTCTGCAAAATTCTTGGCCTTCGTACATCTTAAATCTTCTGGTATCGACGAATAAACTTCTTCTGAATTACAAATAAAGTTACAGATTTCAAAACCTCCATTCCTGTGAACCTTGATTACATCGTCGATACATTTAATTGCTTGGTCTTCAGATTTCTTGGAATCTAGGTAGTCATCGACGTAATGTTTTTTCGAGATGGCTTCATAGGCTTCTGGGAAGTTCTCTCGATGCTCTTCCGCGTTTCTGTTTTTAACAAATTGTGCTAAGCAAGGCGAGCATGTGGCACCAAATGTCATGACTTGCATTTCATATTCATCGGGTTCGCCTGATCTTCGTAGACCCCGCCAAAGAAAACGCTGAGCTGCCCTATCTTCCTTAATTATTCTGACTTGATGAAACATTTCCTTGATATCTCCTACGAAGGCTATCCTGTATCTTCGGAATTTTAGGAGCACGCTTATCAAGCTCGTCAGCAAGTCCGGGCCCTGCAGCAATTCGGTATTCAAGCTAAGTCCATCTGTTTTTGCAGCAGCGTCAAACACCAATCTCAATTTATCTGGTTTATTAGCATTAATAACCCCGAAATGAGGCAAATACCATGCCTTTCCATTTTTCTTTTCCAGTTCTTCGGGGCCCAACTTTCTGGCATACCCCTTTTGTAGATAATCTTCGATCTTGGCACAGTACTTTTTGGCAAATATTGCTTCTTTATCCATTTTTCTCTCCATGCACCGTAGACGATGAAAGGCGTTCATCTTACTATCAGGAAACTCCGTGTTATCCTTCCGCCATAGCAAGCCAACTTCAAATCTACTTCCGCATCTTTTCATGATCATGATCGTCACGCATCTTTGATCTTCTCTATTTCTTATCTCGTTGTTTGACTGAAATTTGACACCGAAGTTTTCAGTTGAAAAGGAAGATCTCACCAGTTCATGTAGGTTGGCATCTGAACCAGCGTCTGAATTTTCTGCGTTGCACAGGTGATAAAGAAAATGGCGTATGTTCTCTCTTCCTTTACTCGAGGAATTCTTCCCATGTAGAACCCATCCTAGTCTTGTCTTGGACAGAAGTGGGCCGCTAGGAGTCAGTTCCAACACCTTTTTCGCAATTGTCACCTGCACGTTATCTTGTCCGATTAGAAGTAGTGGTCTTTCTTCACAGAAGGATTGTAACTGCCTCAGCTCTGGTATATCGGGAAATTCTTCTTTCAATGCTTCAACATCAACTGTCTGAGTCGGCAATTCTATTTTTGAAATAGTCCTGATTCCATTCAGTCTCAGTTTATGGTCAGAATTTATAGCTGACACGTCCAACGAAATTATTTCTGAGTCGTTATCTTCATGCGTTATGCCGTTTACCCATTGGTAGCAAACAGGTTCCATCTGTCCAGAAACATTAAGGCATTTTGCTAACTTGCTATCGATCAAGCTAACAGTGGCGCCTTCATCAAAGAATGCATAAGTTTTTATCGCTTGACCATTGCTTCTATAAATCTTGATGGGTAGAATTTTCAGGAGAACTTCGCTATTCTTGTATCTTTTCACCACTGATACTTTCTCAATCCCAATTTGATCGACCTTTGGTTCTGTTTCTGGAGTCTCTTGATTTTTCACATCCTGCTTGTGCAGTAGAGAGTTGTGATTCCTTTTGCAGCTGTCCACGCCGCATTCCTTTTTCTTTCTGCACATATGTTGTCTACTTCTTTTTTCAGAAACTCGTCACAGTCAGCGATTTTATGGCTTCCGCTGCAGAGTGGGCAGGTCGGTTTTGCTTTATTTACCACTCCAACTGTTTCTTTCTTCTTATAATTGTTATTCTGAGGCTGCTTCTTTGCTTCCTCATATTTCGAAACACATGCTGAAGTTCCAACTAAACATGATATTTTTGCCTTTTGTCTCAACCAGTTTGCAAAATCTTTCAAGTTTAGTTCTTCTGACTCAAGAACATGTGCACCCCATTCCATTTTCAAGAAGTACGGCAATTTCCTCACCAATTCTTCCATTCAACAAGGATTCATCAAATGATTTCGTGCATTTAACGTTTCAATTGTTGTTGTCAAATTTGACACATTATTGGAAAAATGTATCAAAAATTCCGATCTCCCATCTTTCAAAGAGACGGTCTTCTTCACTTTTTCGATTAACGCAGCCAGTATAATTTCTTTCCTTCCAAACAGCATCTCCAGCGTGTCCATTATTTCTCCAACGCTGCTCGAAGTTGTTAGTAGGGGTTTCACTGCATCTCGCGCTTTTCATCTCAAACACTTCTGTAATCTTGAGATATTTTCTTCGTTGGTATAGTTGCATTTTCTGGTCGAATTGTGGAAATGTGAAGAAAACATAGCCCATTCTTCTGGTTCTCCAGAGAACAAGGGAAGATCAACCTTTTGAGTTTGTCTGACAAGGAACGTTTCCAAATTCTTGTTCATTGTCAATTTTTGGTTATCGGCATCGTCCCGTTGTAAACACGAATTGAACGGTTTCTGGTTATCAACAGGTTTCTCGTCTAATTGGTTCTTATTCAGCCATGAGTTTACTTTCGATAATGCAGACCTTTCAGATTGCTTGCCGGAATTAATCTTGATTTTTCTTTCCTTTTCCTCTTCGACATTATCGACGAAGTCGTCCACACTACTTGCTTCAGTATTTAGTTTATTCAGATTTAGTTGCAATTCCAAATCTATCAGTTCCTTCTGTCTTTTCATTTTTTCCTCCTCCAACTGGGCAATTTTCCTGGTTGCTTCCAGTTGCAATTGTAAAGTTTGTCTCGCCCTCGACATTTCAGAGCGTTGCGATGAGCTTTTCTTTTGCGATTCTCTGTTGTGAATAGCAGCTGGTGATGGAAAACCACGGAAGGCGGAAATGTCGTCAGTCTTCGATCTTCCTGATTTTCTTTTTTCGTCTTCCCCAGTCAGGGGAAGGTTATCCTCGTTGTGTCGTTCGGTCTTTGATCTTCCTTCATCCTCCCTAGCCAAGGGAAGGCTACTTCCGTCGTCGTCAGGAAGACCAGAGACATGTGAATTCGTTGGTTTTAGCTCGAAGGACCATGTAAAAGTTCCGTCTGGCTTTTATATCATCAATAATCCTCGTGTATCTCAAATCTTTTATTATGTCAGAAAAACTTAATTTACATCAACCCGACATATAATTACTTTCAACTCAACAATTAGTAATAACAATAAGGTAAAACAATATGTAGTCGCAACAAATACTAAAGGTTCATTGTCTTCATACTGCTAGTTTACACGAAGGTAGGTGCTACAGTTTTCAAATGATTTCATATTTTACGAGCACTGTAATGTAAGCGTTTCTTATGGACGCCAATTTCGGGAACACCAGAGCCCTTCGCGCGCTGCTACGCACATGCGCATTATAATTTTGAATATCGTCTATTGAAACCCCCGTGTGTGATTTTTCGTTTCGTTGCTCAAAATGATTCTCTAAATCTCGCTAACTGACCCTTTAAAAGAGCCCTGTATTTAATAGGTTGCCAAATGAGATAGTGAATGCGGATGGGTCGCTGAGGAAGTACCTAACCGTGTTAACTATACTAATTTCTTTGACAAATTCTTTATACATTTATTTTAATGTCTTTTAAGAAAATATACATTATTATTATTATTACCTAAGCTGGATGTTTGAAAAGTTGGCTGCACGTGCCAGTCGATGATCACTTTTTTATACCTTTGATCTCGAAATAACAGTTGTGCAACCTGCAAAGACCACGAAAGACTTCCAGGTCGTAAAAAATAACAAGCTGTCTATTTCCGTTCCAGGAGCAAACAATAGTCAACACGAGGAGGAACTATCGAAATATTTCAGTAACAACGTCGAACCCCCCAACCAACAAGAAAATTCCACAAAACTGTTTCAATTGCGACAGCTGCTCGAGCAAAACGGCATCTCGGAGAACAAAAGTCTTCTCGTTGTCGACAACAGTACAACTGCCAATTTGACCAACACAACGATTGGCCTCTCCCCCATCCACCCCGCAAATGCCACCCCATCCGCTCCCGTTCACAGCACTCTACAACCGAGCAACAGCCATGCAAGACGTCGAGTCAGCTTCGAGGCACCTTTTCATCAGGACGTTGTCCCTCCCAGTCCAAATACTCGTCGTAAAAACTTCAGTTTCACCCCTATTGATCCGGGGCCGCATTCACCGAACGGGAGGCAGAGCAAGTCTTCCAGCACGAACGTAAGTCCCTTCGTCAGTCCCAGAAATACACCCCTTCCCCGCGCCAAAAGCAACACCCATCAGAACGCCGTCATCCGGAAGAAAATCAAACACGAACCGGATTTAGTTCTCGAAATTCCCGCGGATAATAAAGCGCTGGCGATGTCCGCTCCCGCTAGTCCCATGTGCGGTAACTCCAAGTCCCTTTTGAAAAATCTGTTGAACGCCAACAACAAAGTTTCATACAATCCAAATTACACTAACAACAACCTACAGTTCAAACCAGACGCCAGCGGGGAATATTTCGAAGCGCATAACGAAACCCTATCGTTCAGATCACAGTCTGTTCCGTTGAATCAAATGGCGAGAGCAAATTTTTCCGAGCAGTTCTTATCGCAGTTGCCCCACCCCAATCCCGCCGGCGACTTCAACGATTTCGATCCAATACCGGAAACGCAGTCCGTTACAGTCGAGAACATAATTGATACGTTGGAGGAGCAACACTGCGAGAACCCCATTTTCGGCGTCAATTTGGAAAACGGTCCGTGCTTGCCCGGCTTCAACTTAATAGTTAACAATAATTTGGAAATTCCCAGCGAGTTTAACTACGTTCCCTGTCCGCGTAACGTCGGCCGATCTCAGAGTATAGACGTGAGCGGTTGTTACGAAACAAAATGCAGCAACCCCTCCAGGTCTGTTCCGAACACACCCCTTTCTTTCAATCGCTCCAAACTTCCCCCCGTCAAAGATTTTGCAAATCAAAATTCGCGGTCGTACCCTTCCACCCCATTGCTGATAAGCGGAGCGGCGTTCAATTATAACGGCGACTGTCTGCTAAACGGACAGCCGATACGAAGTAACGGGTTAAACGACGGCGGTCCTGCCGATAATTTGAATTATTTTATGTCGAATCTGAACGAAATTAACGAAGACAATAACATAGATAGACATTTGACGGGTGACGACGAGCTGGGTAGGACTTTGCAAAATAACGATTTTGGGGATGATCCCGTTATGGATGAAAACGGTGTTTTGATTGGTGAGCAAAACTACAGTAATCCAGATAATTGATGAGGAGGGTCGACTGTGCCCAAAACAAATTGCCGAAAGCTTTTTCGATTCCATTCGTGAATTTATGGTGCTCTTTCATGTTTGACTGTGATTTTCGTGATCCAAAATGGCTGCTAATTTGTCAGTTTTGGAATTTCGTCAGGTTTAAATTGCCGATCTTTATACTTTGCGACCTTTTTTGTTTTTGTTACATGTGTATCAAATAAATTCTTTTTCTATAGTTTATTTTAACATTTTTCCCTGCTGTAAGTTGGTAAACGTCACATTTCTCCCTTAGGGCCAAGCCCGAAGATTTAAATTTAGTCTTATAGGATTGAACTTTTTTTATATTTACGGTCTAAAGCTTGAATTTTGTGTCAATTCTAAAATTAGAGTTGCACTGCACAAATTTCATTTCCTTCGTCTGTGTTGAGGTTTCTGTTAAAGTGATTCCAGATTCATTAATTTAGTTATTTCTTTTCTGTGGGTGGAATTCTAAGTCAGTTTATGTCAGTCACGTGATGACATAAGTCTAGTTAGGTGCACAACTCACCAGGGGTCGTTGCTTGCAAATTTTTGCAGATTTTTGCAATATTACATCTCACTGGCAACTATTTTCATCCTATAACCATATACAGGCAGGTTCCTTGACAGATCGTGTGAGTTTATACAGGGTGTTCTCGAATTTGACCACGAAATTTTATGGGCATTCTTTGGTCAAAAATGAGATTAAAAATACCTATAAAAATTTTTCGATTCCGCTTTCCTAGGCAGCTGCAGCCCCCTAAAGTAGGGACTATGTTTGAGTTATTTTCGGATAACTTCTGAATCGTTTAAGCTACGACATCGACAACCAAATTTGGGTTACTGAACACAATCCCCTGTAATTTTATCAAAATGGAACTACGAGAACCCAGATATTCTTGCCTGTCATGATATTAAATTATTTCAAACCTTTTGCTAACGCATCAAAAAAATTATTTGATGCCACTTTCATAAAGCTTGTTTCAAGCGATCTTTTCGGGCTCTTTCATTTTTTTGATACGGCACTAAGGATGCCCATTATTAAAACAAAAAGGGTTGTCGTGGTTTCAGTAATACACAATAACACTAAAGGCCGGTTTTTCAATCGAAGGTTAACCTACAGATCTGTGGTTATCCAATCAGATCATCAGAAAGTTTTGAAATGGACTTATTTGATTGGATAACTAACAGATTTGATGGTTAATCTTCGATTGAAAAACCGACCCTAAGGCCCGGTTTTTTCATCTTCGATAACCTCCGGTTTACCTTACCAATAGTTTGTCGCATAGCAACGAGTATCCTGATTGGCTGTTTCCTAGCAACTAACCGCAGGTTTGGTAAACTGAAGGTTATCGAAGATGGAAAAACCGGGCCTAAGGGTCGGCTTTTCATCTCATGTTAACTTTAACATGAGGTTAGTCACCTTAGGCCCGGTTTTTCCATCTTCGATAACGTCCGGTTTACCTAACCAACAATTTGTCGCATAGCAACGGGTGTTCTGATTGGCTGTATCCTAGCAACTAACCCCTGGTTTGGTAAACTGGAGGTTACCGAAGATGGAAAAAGCCGGCCTTAGTTTCCATTGTGGCAACAATTTGTTTCTATGGAAATAACCTCGTGTTAAATTTAACATGAGATGAAAAAACCGGCCCTAAGCCTATTTTCAAGGGTTTTATTGATCAGAAATGGTTTTCAACCATAGTAACCACCTTTATGATATCGAAGCTGTGAATTTTACCGGAAATTTGGGGTATATGCTTGCATTAGGTTTCATTTTTCTCAAAAACTAAGCTCCGCATGAAAACAATTAAAGAGCAAATAAAAATCTCACTTTTTAAACAAGCTTATTGAAAATAGAATCAAGTAAATTTTCTAATGAAATAACAAAAAGTTTGAAAAAAATTACCCGCATGGTAGGCAAGAATTTCCGGGTTCACGTAGTTCGATTTTGATTAAATAAATGACCCAAATTTGGTTGTTGTAGCTTAAACCGTTCAAAAGTTATCCGCAAATAACTCAAACATACCCCTACTTTAGGGGGCTGCGGCTCCCTTAGGAAGCATAAATCGAAAAAGATTTATAGGTGTTTTTAATTTTATTTTTAACCAGAGAATATGCTCATACATTTTCGTGGTCGAATCCGAGGACATCCTGTATACAATGGTTGTGCACCTGTATATACAGGGTGTCCCAGAACTCGCGGAAAATCTGTAAATGGCAGACTCCTGAACCTAATCTGAGACGAATTTTCCTTTGCGGAAATTGCGAGGGCTCAATAGTTTTTAAATGGGAAGCAACTGTAGTCCGCCAATCAGAATGAATCTCTGAATTAGACGGTAAAGGTAAAGTAAAAGGATGGGATACACAAAAAAATAATACAGCGCAAACAATAAGGGAACACAACAATTATTTTTGTATCCCCAGCAACTGCTTTCACATCCTTATTGTACCTTACCCTTCAATTAAGGAATGCGCATTGTGATTGAAGGATTTAAATTGCTTCCCATTTGAAAACTATTGAATCCTCGCAAGTTTCGCAAAGGAAAATTCGTCTCAGATTAGGTTCAGTATTCAGGTCTCAGATTTTCCGCGAGTTCTGGGACACCCTGTATAGTTGTGCACCTAATTAGACTTATGTCATCACGTGACTGACATAATCTGACTTGGAATTACACCCTGTGTGTGATCAGTTGTGTGTGGCTTCACAACTTACAGTAAAATTTGTAATCTTTCTCCCTTTATAACGTGTGGTCAAAAACTCTTCCGATCTAGTAGCCCTTGCCTTGCCTAGTTTTTGATCACCCTTTACAAATGAATAACCGTTTTGCAGGGTGTCCGAGAACCCTCGCACCACCGTTTAATGGAGTATTCAGCATTAAATTCCGAGTCAATCCGTGTTTTTCAAAATTTTCAGGGCCCAATAGTTCTCCAGTCATAAGTGATTTAAAAGGACCAATCAGAGTACATGCACTATTTCTTAGGTAACAACCATATAAATTTTAATTGATAGTATCTTGTTACCTAAAGATTTTTCAAAAACACGGATCGACTCAATTTAATGTTCAATAAGTCCATTAAACTGGTGCGAGCGTTCTGGGACTGACTGTATAATGATGAAAAATATGTTAACAATTATAATTTCACTTTCTCCTTCACAATTTTACATCGATTGTCGGCTAGTCCCTTGGGATTCTGGTGTTTAATAATGTTTTCATTCAACACACACTAAATTTTAATAAAAACATCGGTTTTAAGAAATGAGGTCTTCATTTGCTAAAGAAAATTAGGAGGAAAAGCTTTAAAAGTTCATATTTGTAGGATATTTGCATTTGTAAAGTCCCAACGTAGTACGGAAATCATATTATAACATTGCCAGATTTCCTCTTGAGTCTACGCCCTACGTCTCGCACGGCAAGAACTACTAGATCGGAAGGGTTTTTTGATCACACGTTAGCATTGTGTGTTGTGTGTATCTTTCACCAACAGAATAATAACAACTGACGAATTCCATGTAATCCAAAAGTAATCCGATAAAGGCAGGTTTTGGAAAACAAATGTTTGACACTAATGACAATAGTATAATCTTTTATTAGTATCAAACATTTGTTTTAGTCGATCGGACTTAACTTACTTAAGTACTATGGACTCAAGCACTTGTTTTCCAAAAATAAAGGCATCTGATTTAATTTGGATCAAATGGTATTACATTGGTACGTTACCATTACTTAATTCCGATTAAAAACTTCGTCTACTTACGACGTTTTTGAATTAGGACAAACTTAAAACGACATGTAAAATGTTTTGGCCTACTTGAGGTTTTTTCAATCTCCCTGAGAGAAGTAGAGGTATTTATATCCCTAGGGATAAAATGTGACGTTTTATCACCTGTTAGGAACTAGAGAATATCAAGAATTCATGTAGGTTCTAGTTATAGAAGATAGTTGTAGAAGAATCTATTTAAAGTCGCGACACTTTCTAACGAACGCAGGGGTTGTGTGAGTCAGGCTTTTTTTTGTTTGTAAAGGCGCTTTCCTTTTACACATTTATCTGAAGAGCCTCAGTTAATCTCAGCTATTTAATTGGTACATTTGAATATTGACCAATCAAATTGCTGAGTTAAGTGAGCCTTCTCAGATAAATGTGTAAATGGAAAGCAGCTAAAATTCCTGTTAATGTCAGTCAGCAGTTGGAAGGGATCATTGTTGTTAATTATTGTCCATTGTTTCGACATTTTGTCACTGACAGGAATTTTGACGGAACTAAAAACCCGTTTACAAACCAACAGAAAGCTTGACTCACGCAAGCCCCGTGTTCGTTAGAAAGTGTCGGCACTTTATTAATAATCTGGAAAGTGATGCACTCTTCACTCTAAAATAATTAAAATAATTAACTCATTGTGGTATGCTCTATGCACAAAATAGACAAGCTGATTCTTCAACATCAACGTACCTACTAAATTTCTGTAAATAAAAAACCGCGATGTTAAAATAATATTTATTTAGTTTCTTACAAAACCGTGCAATATTGTGCATTTCTTCGGCTTTACATAGATATACGTCGGCAGGATTTGTGTCGGGATTCACCCCTCCTCATCATTTTGTAATAGCTCTGCTAAATATTTCTTCCTGATACATTATTATCAACAATAGTTAGGTTTTAAAAAGATTGAATTTTTCTAAAAGTGAACTGATATAAGATTGACTGTGATAAATTTATATTATTCGGATTGTACTATTGGCCCTAATTTCGCCTTTAAAATTGTAACTAAAGTACTTGTTTATTATGTTTTGTTACGTTACATATAAATTGTGTTATATAATGTATAATTTACTCGATCGATGGACCATTGGGCGCGGAAAATTCATCTCCACGACTGACTAGTAGGTCTGATTATTGAAAATCATTAGAAGTATGGCTCAGCTCGATAAAATTTACCCTCGCTTTTTCTGGCCACTACCAAGGCACATCACTTCAAAAAGTCACTGCGAATCGGAAGACAATGTCAAGGGAACCGAATAAGGGAGGATGGGCAAGTATACCGTTAGATCAACAAACTTTTAAAATCGAGAAGGCCGTGGAAGTTGAGCGGCACGTCGAGACTTGATTAATACCTACTCTCAGAGTTACATCTCATTAATAATAACGGGTGTCCTAGAAAAAACCGAACGAAATATTTTTGGGGACAACTCATCCATTTTTTAACCGATTTAGATGAACGTGGACTTAAATTAAAGCTAAAGAATCACGCTATCGATTCATTCAAGAGACCATGACAGATGGCGCTGCCGGAGTAGCCTTAGCCATGCTTGTTTTAAAGGCTTACTTTAGGTGCATGGGGATTGGTCAGTTAACAACCAATGGGTATGAGATAAAAATAACCTTGAAGCACGTTTACTTTTCTTCAAGAAGCTTCTTTCAGAAGTTCGTTATGATTCACGAATATATTTTCTGTGATTTTTTAAAATTCATATGTTTTCCCTTATTTTCACGCCTAATGATCATAACTGAAGTAACAGTGATGCATTTTCAGCTTAATTTTCAGTAATAGAGGTTCTAATTGAATGAAAAACACAAGCGGATGCGAATTGGAGGAAATTTAAAGGTTATTACTGAGAATTAAGCTCTTGTTGCTCCATTGTTACTTTAGTCATGGTCATTCTGCATGAAAAAATGTGAAGACACATATTTTTTAAATAATCACAGAAAGTCAATGCGTGAATCAAATTAACTTCTGAAAAAAGATTCTTAAAGAAAAATGAACGTCCTTCAAAGTCATGTGAGTCTCATAACGACTGGTTGATAATTGACCAATCCCCACGCCCCTGAAATGAACCTTTGAGACAAGTATCACTAAGAGAACTATTGCAGCACCATCCGTCGTAATTTCTTAGACAGTTCGAAAGCCTGATTCACTGGTTTCAATTTAAGGCCAGGTTCATCCAAATCGGATAAGAAATGCACGAGTTATTACCAAAAATATTTCGTTCGGTTTTTTTTAGGACACCCGTTAGTTTATATTCTACGCCGCAGAAACTTTTATTAGTGAGGTGTAACTTTCGTAGCCTTCTCGTTGTAAATTTTTTTGATCAATTCTAGTACATATTAATGCATGTGGCCATTTTACACTATTCAAAGTGCCCGAGATGAATTTCCCGCAAACGAGTGAACCGAAAAAGTGTTTCGATTGTAATACAATAAAAACTAGTTATGAGCGATATGTGTTATTAAAAATATTCACTAGACTGAAAAGCTTTCTAATGAAGGGAAGCCATCCATTCATGATAATAAATAATACTGAGGAGCAGGTATTATTTTGTTCATCCGCTGTAACGATGTATTTATAAATTTTTGTACTGTAGGGCACAAATGGCGACGTTACGTCGTTGACGTCGTCGTCATTCGTGAATTGACCTCCTTAAATATTTGTGGACTCCTTTTTCAAATTAAAAACATTATAAATATATTTTTGTACCTATGCTTGAAACCAACAATTGTTACATGAATTTACGTCGGTGATCGTGCATTCTTGAGATACCAGTTTAATGCACTGATTGTACGAGGTGGTTTTATTGCCCCCAGCCTCTTGTGCCTGTAGCTTTTTACACCATAGTCTGTAGTTGAAAAAGATACAATTAAAATATAAATGTTTAACAAGGTTCTGTTTTTTTTATTTCTGGCTTAAATTGTATCAATGTACCTACCGTTTCTTAGTACTCGCATCACGTCACACACTCTACCCTTCGTCAAAACTGCCAAATATGTGTTGATTATGATCTCTTTTGTTTTTTCATTTTAACAGCAAGTTTTTCATACATCTGTTTATTATTCTAAGAAAAGTGAACAGAAAAACGACTGTACTTACATATAAAATGATAGTTAACTCACCAAAAGTCTGAACATTGGTAAGCTCATTTTTGAAAGAGTATAAAGTAATTTTCATACATACATTTTGCAAGAAATTATAATTGTTAAACCCTTGTAAGAGCTGTTATTTTATCAGTACAAATTTGTTTAGGGATTAATTGAACAGTTCTTAGATTAGTTTGGATGTTTTGGTGTATACTAATTGTAATACTATTATTAAAGAAATAAAAATATATATTTATTCATCTTTTCGATGTGTTTGCACCCCAAGCGCGATTTGGCAGGGATCAAGAAGAACGAATTAAAAATATATTTTTTCTGTAACCTATATGAAATGTTGACATTTTCTACCTCCTGACAGTTGCTGATACGTCACATTTTAGCCTTTGAGGTATATTATTATTTTCCTTGGGGTAGAAATGCGTATTTCTCCCCCAAAGATTTGACAATCTAGTAGTCACTCTTATTTTATCACAATTTATGAAATGAAACCGCTAAAACATGGCGGAACTTGCTATTTATACAAATTAATGAAAAATTTTTAATGTTTCACAGCGGTTATAGAAAAAAATATTGCATTATACACGGGGGAGAAGCCTCTTTCCGCTACGCGTCGGAAGACAACTTCACACCTCACGCTATAATCTGTAACTTCTCCCCCTTATACCGGGTGATTCAGTTTGGTATTCGCTCCCTTGCAACTTTTTTATTTGAACAGACAAATATATATATAAAACCATATACAGGGTGTCCCAATTGTCTGTATTCGGTCGATATCTCCATTATCATTAGAGCGAGCGAAAAATTGTTAAATCCAAAGTTGTAGAGAATCAAACAAAGCACATTTTTAAAATACATTTATGTATACAGGGTGTTTGCCTAAGGAGTAACGACACAAACATAGGTTTTTTTAAATGGCACACCCTGTGTCGCAAATTTTTTTTAAATTCTTCGATGAATTCCAAGTGACATTTACTAATCATGTTTTGATCTGAAGTGAATAGTTTGGTAGATATTGGCAATTTCGTGGGAAAAATTACTTTTGCAGTACTTGTTTTAAAAAATCACCCTACAACCAATTTTCAATCTTTAATTTTGAAAATTCTGCATGACCTTAAGGGAGGTTTGGCCTACCATTCAAGCTTTTAAAAACGGCCCTAGCTTGCTAAGTTTGTTCCCTGCAATATTATGAACTTTGGAATATTCAGACCCCAAAATCTCAAAATTTTCAAATGACACTACTGTCAAATGTTATAGCCATCAGTTGTAAAATTAAATTAGCTTTCATCTGATATATCATATCCCTATATTGACGTTTTGTATTTTTCGTCTTATTCAATAAAATATGATTTTTAGAAATTTGTATTATTTGCTTAATGTTTTTTAAAAGGTGGCTTGGACACGCCATAGTAGGTGCCCGAAGTTCTGTCAGACGTATGTGGTCATAGCCACCCTCTAATAATATCACAAAGACAGTAAATAATTATGAAAATTGTATTTTAACGAATAAGACGAAAAATACGAGGCGTGAATATAGGGATATATTATATCAGATGAAAGCAAATTTAATTTTACAACTGATGGTTATAACATTTAATAGTGTCATTTGAAAATACCAAGATTTTAACGTCTAAACATTCAAAAGTTCATAATGTTACTGGATACGAGCTTAGCAAGCTAGGACTGTTTGCAAGAGCATGAAGGGTAGACCAAACCTTCCTTAATAACTTGCAGAATTTCCAAAAGTAAAGGTTGAAAATTGCTTGTTGGGTGATTTTTTAAAACAAGTACCGCAAAAGTAATTTTTCCTATAAAATTGCCAATGTCTTTCAAACTATTCACTTCAGAAGAAAATATGATTGGTAAATGTCACTTAAAATTCATAGTAGAATCCAAAAAAATATATACATACAGGGTGTGCCATTTTAAAAAACCTATGTTTGTGTCGTTATTCCTTAGGGAAACACTCTGTATACATTAATATATTTTAAATATGTGCCTTGTTTGATCCTCTACAACTTTGGATCTAACAATTTTCCGCTGTCTCTAATGGTAATGCAAATATCGACCGAATACAGACAATTGGGACACCCTGTATATTTGTAAATCGCATGACAAGTTCTATTAAATGGCGACATTAAGTCGTCAAAATGACGATTGTCAAATGTTTTTTTTTAGTGACAATAAGCTATATATTTTTTAACGGATTCTTGTAGACATGTTTTTTCTACATTCAATTATGTAAAAAAAGTTTACTTTCACTAGAAAAAATTTGAAAAAAAAATTTTACGACTCAATTTTAAAATTTCTTGTCCATAAACGTAGTAAGCCCTGAAAAAAAGTGAATTGTTGTGTAGTCTAATGTCACACATAAGGACCGTAGTTTCACAAAAATATTTTTATTTGCCCTTTTATTAATTAATAACAATAATACCCCACTTGCTTATACTTTTTAATAACAATAACATTATTACTTATCAACGTTTTTTTAAAAAACACCACCCTTGGAGTAAAGGCGACATTAGTCAACACCACAAACCAACTTTTTCCATGGCTAACTGCGTTTATTGACAACAAAACTATCAAAATGAATTTTTTTCTCGAAATTTTTCTAGTGAAAGTCTCGACTTTTTTTACATAATTGGATGTAGAAAAAATATGTCTACAAGAATTCGCTAAGAAATGACAGATTGTAATTTGAAAAAAAATGTTGAATATCGTCATTTTGACGAATGTCATCATATGTTATGTCATCATTTAATAGAGTTTGTCATGCGATTTACAAATATATATGGTTTTATATACTTTTCTATTCAAATAAAAAAGTTACAGTTACAGTTATAATAAATAACTATTTAATGACACTCTGGAAAGAAAAGTTCTTATGGGTATGGGTCGTAAAATGCTTCCTAAGTGATGTCAAACAAGAGTACCATTTTTACTTTAAAAAATGCAGCAGAGAAGCGGCTGGAACCTCCCCAACGCGTGGGTCTTTGATTTCCGTGATTTGTGTTTAAGATTTTAAAGTTGATATGCCTAAATGGCACTTCCCGTGGACCAATTGTTCCCAAAATCCTTTCAGTTCCTCAACGGGTCACCTCACCTCCATGTACGAAATTTCGGACAAATCGATCCAGTAATTTGGGCTATAACGTGGTTTCAGTGTTATTACAAAATTTCGATTTTTCTACCCAAAGGGTACTAAATGCTAATACATTTTGTCTCATTTAAAACCAGAATTTGAAGACCTTTCTGATGGTGACAATACATCTTTCAAAAACTTGTTTTGGATGGGTAAATGAGAGAATAATTTTAATTTCGAAATTGGTGTGCCAAAACGGCATTTTCCGTGGGCCGATTGAATCCAAAATTTGTTCAGCTCTTCGACGTGCAATACAATCCCCATGTGCAAAATTTCAGCCAAATCGGTTCAGGGGCTTGGGCTGTACCGCGATTTTAAAGCCCGATAAAAATCAATTTTTTTTTAATTTTTGGTCAAAAGGACACTGAGAGTGAATACATTTTTAGAAGCAGAATTTGAAGGCCTTTCCTATCGTGACGTGAAAAATGGGGGTTTGCATTTAAAATTTAAAAGTTGATGTGCCAAAATGGCATTTCTGGTTGCACGATTGGCTCCAAAAGCTTTTCAGATCTAAGTTGGGTCATGACTTGCCTACGTACCAAATTTTAGTCAAATCGGTCGAGTAGTTTGGGCTGTGGCGTGTTTACGAACGAACGTACGTACATACATACAGACACATTTTAAAAACCACTTTTTCATTATATTTCACCGAAAACATCATGTTTCCGTGACTACTTAGACTACGATAGCAACGATTGTTGGCCATTGCTTTTGACTTTTATTTGTCACTCATGAACCAATAATTTTTTGTGTTTAATAAGGTATAATGAAAACCGTCGTTCATTATACGTCCATAAACTGCTTTTCCCGTGCTCGCACGGGAAAAGCTTAGTTTCTGGACTGGTAATGAAATATACTATTTTGGGTTCCTTAGACCTCAAAACGTATAGATCCGGTCTTATCTCGAATTCGAAAATTTTAGTGATTGCAGTAACCTCCCTTTTTTTTAAATGGTGAAGTGGAGTGGGGAGGTTAAAAAACCTCAAATTTTCAGATTCTGGAATCAAATTGAGAAAAAACTCCTTACAAAAATGTTTGAGTAGTTGCGTCCCTCGGTCGATCAATCTTGCCCTTCGTTGTAACGAAACACTTCCAACTTCGGCTTTAATCTACTATCAATCACTTATTACGTTTATTCACGTAACACATAGGTAATGGTAATTATAATACTGCTTCAAACATTAAGCGTGTATGCTTTTTCGAGTATCCACAATTCTAGCAGAAGTTGGTGGTGGTGGTTCTGCGTCCTCCTCTTCGTCAACGTAACGGTATAATAAAAATATTGCTACGCATCCAAACACTGAAATAATTCCACCGGCAATACCCAAGGGCTAAAATTTCAAATCAGTAACAATACTTAAAGTGAATACAGGGTGTCTCAGAACATCCGGACTTAATTTTTGTGGAATGTCCTTTTTCAGATTCTGAGCCGACTCATCTTTTCCAGAACTTCCAGTGTTCTTAAACTACAAGCGATTTAAGTGGGCTAATCAGATTTTAGTTCTTAATTACTCTGTTTTGTAGGAAATCGAATGTTACTATTGCCTGGGTAACAAGATGTAGCAATGCAAGCTTTACATTGATTGTCTCGCTGACAGTAACAGTAAGTTACCTAGGAAATGGAAAAGAGCAGATGTGTCGTTTAATTTGAAATTAAGTGCGAGGGTTCTGAGACATCCTGTAAGTATAAGAAAATAGAAGAACAATAACGTACCCCCGGTATTCCGTGCATGGTGACGTTTTCTGTGCACCGGATTTTTTCCATAGTCGTCATTGCTGATCCTATTATAGCAATGAGGGAGAATATCAAATTCAAAATTATGTCCTAAAAAGAATAAGATAAAAACTTTGCCTGGCTTCTAGTAATGAAGAACCTTACAGCTACCACGAATCTTCCTGGACGACTCACGGTACCTCCACACGAAAATATGAGATAAAATAACAATTCGATGAAAATTTCTGCTCCTAACGTGATAGGAAGTAAATAAGGAAACCACGATGCAGCATGAGGACAACCAGATTGGGCCAAAAAGAGCACAAGGCTTGCCAATAGCACAATCTTCAAGTAATTTGTTGGTAGGTATAATAATTTCAATTAATCGGCTTACCACAGCGATGATTTTGATCCACCCAGTTTTAGTCAAAGGAAATTTTCCGCACTCTAATTTTTCACGAACTAGTTCATCCAAAGAGGCACTGACTGGTGCAAAACTACTCAAAAATTGCTTGTTAGATTTCTTTTGAATTGCTCTCTCCGCCATTATTTTACAACATATTTTTCAATTATTATGTTTGTGGTCGATCGTGAAATTTCTGCTTCACCTGCCTTACTAAAATTCAGATAACAAAATATTTCTGTTTTATCAACTAAAGGTTTAGATTATGTATTTGATTATTTTTTTAGGTTTGTGCTCTGATTTCATTAATCGATCATATAGAGCAGAGTAATTTCAGATTTCACTTCTGTAGTTTCGTTAAAAAACAACAAATTTTAAAGCAAATAAAAGATATTTTCAATGTTTTTATACTTTGTAAGCGTGTAATAGTATCCATGGAATTTATAATACAATCACGGTTGACAAAGTGATCTAAAAAATTGATTGATTCCTCTGATAACTTATCAAGTCGTTCACTTGTGATTTATTGTTTACGAATCTCCTTGCTCGATGTACGGTGATTCGTCGATTGCGTAGGTTTACAGATTAATAATTAAGGGTGGTAGGTACCTTTACAATAATGCGCGTCAGATTTTTTGCTCGGAAATCGCCTTGAAACTGAAAATTTTGCACATAACGGAACGAAAAAACGTGTCCATTAGTTTCGGTGGCATCAATTTTTTTTGCTTCTTTTTTCTCGGGACTTCTTTATAGACGACGCCGACTTGAAGATATTCAACGCCAACAGAGCAAAGCAAGTACTTGAGCAACGAATTTGACGCATACTGTACCTACATACACGATAAACAATGACACCAAGTTCTCAAGTAAACAAGCTTACACACACTAAAAACTATGACTACCATAAGATATGGTCGGAACAATTTTGGTAGCTATCATCATAATTTTAGTTAGCCCTACAATGCATATAAAAAAGGAAATGTTTCGTCTAACCCAAAAGTTGTAGTAACCTCACATGTGGTTATTGAAACTATAAATTGTGTTAATGTACGTCGTTGACTACAATAGTACATTGTGTATTAAAAGCGGAAAGTGCAACTTTTGTGCTCGGAACAAGTAAATTGCTGCTCGAGCCTTTAGGCGAGAGCAGCAAACTTGTGAGAGCACAAAAGGCACTTTACGCTTTCAATACACATACTATTTTTTCTACGCCCCTTATAAATAAGGCAAGAAGAAGCATATTTTTCTCAATTTTTAAAAAACAGCATGTCGTCAATCAGTACATGAATTTTTTGTAGTTATCTGTGGACGTTCCTATGACACTGCTTTTGTTATTTTTCAAAATACGTCAAAAATTTTTCAAAGCGACTGTAAACTAGAGATTTCGTTGTTCTCTTGGTCAGAATGGCAGACATTGATAGTAGTGACGAGAGTGTAGTGGATCTGGAATAGGCCTGCGACTTTCAATTGATATATCGATATATCGATTATCGATATATCGATATATCGATAAAAGTGTGTTATCGATATACCGAAATATCGATATATCGATATATCGATAAGTTATCGATAATATATCGATATATCGGTATATCGATATATCGGTATATCGATATATCGGTATATCGATAAGATATTGATATATCGATATATCGATATATCGATATACCGGTATATCAATAACCGGTGTCCCGTATATCGATACCTATAATGACACTTCTGAAGTTCTGACTTCTTTTAAATGTAGGAGTAGGTATTCGGCCTGATTCAGTCATTTGTTGACAACTGGCTAAGATTGAAATGAATCGACAAAATTGAGGAATCTTTGCGTTGGAGATATCAATATTTTCGTGCAGTGTATAAACAATTAGTATATAAACAATTTAAACAAGTGATGGTAGGAATTATTATACTTATTTAAACGACTTGTAGAAAATTGGACATCGCAACTGATGTTTTTCAAAGCACCCTTGGGTCCATAATCGTTTATTTCGAATCCTACGTTATTTTCCAGGGCACAACGTAAACAATAATGTTTGAGCGCTCCAATCCAATCGATTCAATCAATAATTGATTTCAATATTATTAACTAACTAACATCAAGAAACTACAGAAAAAGGACTATTACCTATTCATACCTATCTAGCTCTTAAAACTAAGATGTTACTCGATTACAGATATAATACCACAGTAACGATGTCGATACAATTGTATAAGTACCGATAAGGCGATATATCGATAAGTCGGTATATTTAGTTATCGGTATATCGATATATCGATAAATCGGTGTATCGGTATATCGATATATCGATAAATCGGTATATCGATATATCGGTATATCGATATATCGATATATCGATACATCGGTATATCGATATATCGATACATCGGTATATCGATATATCGGTATATCGATATATCGGTATATCGATATATCGATATATCGGTATATCGATTAAATTTTAAATATCGATATTCGATATTCAAATTCCGATATCGCACAGCCCTAATCTGGAATGCACCCCGCCACACATAAAGGAAGCCGCGAAAAACGTAATCTTGAATTTGTTACCTGACAAATCGAAGACCAGGTACGAGAGAGAATACACGTTGTTCGTGCAATGGTGCAAAACCAATCAAGTTAAATCATCCTACTCTGAAGATATATTGCTGGCTTATTTGTCGGAAATTTCGAGAACGAAGAAATCATCTACTATATGGTCAGTGTATTCAATGTTGAAGAGCACTCTGTCTTCCAAACATAACGTAGATATCTCAAAATATAGCAGATTGATAGCATTTCTAAAGAAGCAGTCAGTGGGATACAGGGCCAAGAAATCAAAGGTGCTGAGAAGGGAAGAGATTAACAGGTTCCTATCAGATGCTCCGGATGAGTGTTATTTGATGTTGAAGGTAAATTATGGCGCTAAATTATTTTTTAATAATGATGACATTGTAGGTTGCTTTAATATTCGGTATTTTCGGGGCCTGTCGTCGCGACGAGCTGACCAAAATGCTGATTCACGACATAGAAGATAATGGGACAATCATGGTTGTAAAAATTCCCAATACCAAAACTGGAGTTCAGCGTACTTTTATTGTGTCTAAAGGAGGAGAACACGAAGTGGATTATTTGGGCTTTTGCCGTAAATATGTGGCACTCCGTCCATCCCATGCAACGACGCAGAGATTATTTTTGAGGTATGAGAATGGAAAGTGCACGAACAGAGTCGTGGGGATGAACACATTTGGCAATATGCCGAAGCGTATAGCGGAATTTTTGAATTTACCTGGTTGCGCTTCCTACACTGGTCACTGTTTTCGAAGAACTTCCGCAACGTTACTGGCAGATGCTGGAGCGGATATTACCAGTTTAAAACGCCACGGAGGTTGGAAGTCCACCTCTGTGGCAGAGGGCTATATAGAGGAATCACTAGAAAACAAGATTGCAGTGTCTCACAAGATTCTCGGACAAAACCCTGAGCCTGCGGTAGTCAACAACAACGTAACATCTGCAAAACTTCATGAACTGGGCTCTGGTATACAAGTTCAGAATTGTGAAAATTGTACTATAAATTTTAAAATTGTTCATAACAGTAGTAACGATAAATCCATGTCCCCATCCGTAATGACAAGAGATCACTATAACAGTAGTATAAGTAGAAATCATTGAATTATCATTGGAACATCTGGTTTAATTTATTATTGTTCAATAGGCACCTAATCTAATTGTTTAATAAAGTTTCCTTAAAATAGTTATTAATCTCTATCCTATCAGAAAAACTAACTTTCGGCTTGGTAAGCGGCAATAATTTTTCCGCTCGCTCAGCCGCAAACGCCAACTTTCTATTCTCTACTGACAAATAGAAAAGCGTACTTTCAATAAAGGGCGTAGAAAAAAAATATTTGTTGTAACCAATAATTTGGTAAGATTTATACAATTATAAATTGTAATTATCTTAACCATTGCATGTGGTGAAATTTAAAAAACCCGCTGAAATGTGACCAATAGAAGAGGTTCCCGCAAAACTACCTGGTTTTTCTCACGTATGCCACGTTATGCACGCTCCGCTTTCGATTCGTCTTGTTTTGTTCTCCTGGCGCGGCTCCCATTCACTATTTTTTGAAAAGTATGTAGTGATAAAAGCAGTGAAAACATTATAATTATCTTTGGTAGTGAAAAGTTTTGATTAAACCGAGGATGTGAACATTTTCCTCGCTCACTGGGGACTGGACAATCATCTTCTGCCTAAACTTGAAGGTAAGAAAATCCTTGACTTATTAACGCGGTGAATAACTATACGCGCGCCGCGCGTAACGCAAAACGACACCTGAGAGTATATTTGCCGTTGTTACAATATCCATTGAAACTTAATGAGTTACGGTCATTTGCACTTATTAAAGTTAAATTGTTCTTATTCAAGTTACACCACTATAGAGACAACTATGCCGACCACCATGTTTCCTTGAAAAAAAAAACTCTGACTTTCAAACGGGGAACGGGGGTATACGTGTCAGTGCCCATAATTTAATTCTAAATTTAATTAGCATCATAAACATGTTCACAAACTAATATTTCTCAACTAATTCGCATTAATGTAAATTTTAGAACAAGCCGTTGATGACGAAGCCCTCTTGGACTTAATGGTGGAGCCAGCCAATCCTGTTAAAGAATCACAAGAAAGTCTGTCTGAAGAAGAGAGAAGTGAATCTTTGATCATCCACACCTCTGAAATCAGTAATGCTGTTGAAGCCGATGATGTTCAATCCATGGGACTGATGATAAGTATATGTATAATGTATATTTTTTGTTATAGATAATTTTTAAATAAAAAAGTGTTTCTGTGAATCCACAGTCATCATTTTAAATATCCCGCCACAATTTCTAAAAATAATATTTTAGTAACGGCAACTATAATCGTATATAGTTTCCTAAACGTAACAACAACGATAACAAATAGTTCGCCAAAACATAAATATTAGGTTATTGGGATTATATTTTATTTGTGGAACCGACCACATAATGTAGTTTTCTCCAGTACAAACATTATAGTTATCGTGACTATAAATGTTGTTCAACGAATTAAAACAAATCGATCAAAAGTTTATTGTTTACGGAACTACATAAATTGTTGGCTCCCAGATGATCATAAATAATGGTTCTTAATGCTATAATTATGTTCATTCGAACTATTATTTTTTAACCTCCCCACTCCACTTCACCATTTAAAAAAAAAGGGAGGTTACTGCAATCACTAAAATTTTCGAATTCGAGATAAGACCGGATCTGTACGTTTTGAGGTCTCAGAAACCCAAAAAAGTGGTTTTTAAAATGTGTCTGTATGTATGTACGTACGTTCGTTCGTACGTACGTTCGTTCGTTCGTTCGTTCGTTCGTTCGTTCGTTCGTAAACACGCCACAGCCCAAACTACTCGACCGATTTGGCTGAAATTTGGTACGTGTGCATGTGATAACCCAACTTAGATCTGAAAAGCTTTTGGAGCCAATCGTGCAACCAGAAATGCCGTTTTGGCACATCAACTTTTAAATTTTAAATGTAAACCCCCATCTTTCACGTCACAATAAGAAAGGCCTTCAGATTCTGCTTCCAAAGATGTATTCACTGTCAGTGCCCTTTTGACCAAAAACTAAAAATATCGAGATTTTTATCGGACTTTAAAATCGCGGTACAGCCCAAGCCCCTGAACCGATTTGGCTAAAATTTTGCACATGGGGATTGTATTACACGTCGAAGAGCTGAACAAATGTTGGATTCAATCGACCCACGGAAAGTGCCGCTTTGGCACACCAATTTCCAAATTTAAAGTATTCTCTCATTTACCCATCCAAAACAAATTTTTGAAAGATTAATTGCCACCATTAGAAGGGTCTTCGAATTCTGGTTTTAAATGAGATAAAATTTATTCGCATTTATTACCCTTTGGGTAGAAAAATCGAAATTTTGAAGTAACACTGAAACCACGTTATAGCCCAAACTACTGGAAGGATTTGTCTGAAATTTGGTACATGGAGGTCAGGTGACCCGTTGAAGAGCTGAAAGGCTTTTGGGAGCAATTGGTTAACGGGAAGTGCCATTTAGGCATATTAACTTTAAAATCTTAAACACAAGTCACGGAAATCAAAGACCCACGCGTTGGGGAGGTTCCAGCCGCTTCTCTGCTGCCTTTTTTTGTGTGCAACATTCAAAAATACATTGTACCTACTACCTATGCAACTCGGCTACGGCGTCGTGCGGCAATCATTGTTTCTTGTCGTGAAAAAAAGTTACACTTTCCTCACTTATAACATAAATAACTATTTCTACAACATTTGAAAAAGTAGCATAATTTTTTTGTCAGTGTTTAGTCCAGGCACAGGGTAGGTATATTTTGTAATCCGAAAAAGTCCGGAAGTTTTGAAGCTTGGTGGTTTTGTAGATTCAAGCATTCATAATTTGTAAACGTACAGATCGTGGTTATCGCTAAAGGTAGGTTCTATCGATTCAAAACGTCAATTTATCGCAACAGAATAACCTACAAGGTCAAGGAAGCTTATCGCCATTAAAATTACATTTTTCGAAAAAATGGTATCTACTACATCTAAGATTCATTGTCCTTATCGCCATTATTAAATCGCTTTCGTTTTTAGTCACTTTTTGCCACGACTGTATAGGTACGTCCGAAACTTCTTTACGTCTTGCTCTCTCTTTTTTGGCCTTGAGCCTCAGACTCACTCAGTCAGACCTCTTGACTACACAAGACGAGAACAGTGTTTTGTCACGTTTGTGTTTTAAAGTTTAAAATAGCATGGAATTTACCCGAAATTACTTGCTGGATTTTAACCACAATGTTAAATTTAAATGAAAATAGAATAAAAGTCAACCACTAAACCCTATAAACGTTTCAGTTATCCGTTGCGTGCAAGTCCGCGAAAAAACGCCGGTTTAACAATTTAAAACGTGAACGCTGAGTAAACGGTTGAAGATATAACAAAATCATAAATAGAAGAATTATTGGCTACGAAAAGATCTACCAAAAAGTCCGCGACAGCATATAGGTAGCTGTGCAGAATAGCCCACAATAAATAGTCAAACCGATTTTTACAAAAAATTAAAACAGAAACAATTATTGTAGGCTAGTATAGTGTAAAGGCCTTTCTTGTGAAATTTTTTCGAAGTTTTAATTTCATCAGAGGCGTACGTTCCTGGGGTGGCTTCACTCATTTTTATCATATTTTTTCTGTAAACATTTTTGACCCGAAACAGTACGAAAATTATAATTAGGTGGCCATTGTACACAAAAAAGTGCTCTTGATCAAATTCGGTAGGACGCACCGTTTTCGAATAAAATGGATCCAATTTCTTCAGAGCGCGAAGTTTTTTTAGAAGAAAATTTTTCTTATCCAATTATTTGGATAGTAAGTACAGTAAGTAAGGTAAGTACATGGGATGATTTCTTGCTTCATTCTAAGAAGAAAAAAAGTTAATATGAATAATAATGGACATAGGGGCGAAAAATGCTTCTTCAGGGAGTTATGGTCCCTTGAAGAACTCCCAGCGGTTATGCAGAAATAATAACGTACCGACACTGGATTATTTCTTGGTCAAGGGTTGTCGTATTGCCGACTTTGAAATTTGTAAAATAAAATTCAAAGTCTCAAATTCAAGAAAGATAAACCGCTCAACAATTCAATTGGTCCACCCGAAAATTTGAGTCGAATTCAAAATGCCTATCGTTTTTTTTTAAACTTGCTCCATCTCCTCTAATTAGGATGTAGGGACATTACTTTATTTCATGAGTGTACCTAGTTATTAATCCGGCGCTTAGGGTCACGTCACAGGTCAGGTCAAGTCTGAGTAGAGTGGTGGTTGGAGTGAAGTGTATCGAGTGGCGTTTAAGGGTGCGCACGGATTCAACGAAATGCAACCAATTATACATTCTTCTTTCATTTAATCCTACGTATTTTTAATTTCACACAAATATGCCTTACGATTACGAAGACAAATTAACTTCCGAAAAAATTAACAGTTTGAAGAGCAGTCATTAAGTTATTTAATGACTATTCCAAATTTGTTATTTTGTTGAAATAAATTTAAGAAAAAAATTAAGAAATCTCATATCACGATTTCTTAACTTTTTTCTTTAATTTAATTTTTAATTCAACAAAATAACAAATCTAGAATAGTCAATAAACAATGTAACGACTGCTCTTCCAATTGTAAATTTTTTCCGAAGTTAATTTGTCTTCGTAAGGCATATTTTTCTGAAATTAAAAATACACAGGATTAAATGAAAGAAGAATGTATATACGTAAAGGAAATGAAACTTTCGTCCTACATCAGAACTAAAATAATTGCTACCGCTAATACAATTAATACCAGCTGTTACCAGTAAAGACTATCCGAAAGGTAATTTTTCAGACTATTTTTGTAGATATTCACATTGAACCCAAAATTCAAAATACGACAACGGGGGAATTTTTTCATCTGTGCGTAAGATGAAAGTTTCATTTCCTTTAGGTATAATTGCTTGCATTTCGTTGAATCCGTGCGCACCCTTAACGGCAACTTATCATAAACATAACATAACCTATACCATAGCCTATACCCATACATAACCTATCGTGGATTGGATTTGGCCGATTTTCGATTTCGTTATTTTTATTTCCACTGGTGTTAATTTCTAGAAAGAGTTGTGACTTCACGCAAAGAACATTTTCAGTACAGGCAAGTGGAATGGCGCAGCTTGTTAGAAAGACAAATAAAATCATCCGTTTTGTTCGACTTGGCTGCACCAACAGACCATTCTTTCACATTGTCGTGTCCACGGTAATATTTAAATACCCCTATCTAGTTGTTAGTAATAATTCATAATCTAACATCTATTAATTTCAGAGAGAAAAAGAGCAGTTTTCACCACCAATTGAGCAGTTAGGATCATATGATCCACTACCAAATGAACATAATGAAAAATTAGTATCCTTAAATTATGAACGAATTCGTTATTGGATTGGAAACGGTGCAGATGTGTCAACTCCAGTTGCTGAACTTTTAGGTACCTAGCGGATAATTAAATGTACTCATATAAAATCTACCTTTAGTTATTGGTTACATACTTCTGCTGCCATCACTGCAGTCCTAACTCAGCTCGAATTTAGCATATAGAGCCATAAAATAATATCAAAACAACAACTAGGGGTAGTTTTTTATAGTTTGTGGTGTCTTATTATACAGGGTGGTGAATGTTTGGGGATTGGGAATTCAGAAACCATAATTGATAGGATTGCCACCTGTTCGGGTTTAAGCTTTTGTGTTGACAAAAAGTTGGGGTCAAATGACTGCTGTAAAATTGCAGAGACTTGAACTTTAACTGCACAATTTTTAGTGATTATTTCATATACAGGCACATTATAACGTCAAAATTTTTGTTGTAGACTACATAGTGCATAAAGCAATTGAATAGGAAACTCTTTAGAAGCGACTTCACCAATATTTTTGTACATTTGTCGTGAAAACAAATTACTATACTATCAATTATTATTTTCTATCATCCGACAGTTTGGGTCACACAACTTCGCAACGTGGAAACCCTAATAATATACATATGATCAAAATTATTGCATATTGCTGTATCTGCATTTTCAACAAATGGTTTTCATAGAATCATTTTTCGGAAATACAGATACAGTGATAAGCGATATATGCAATAATTTTGATCAGTGTGGAGGATATAGGAGAAATTAAAAAAAGTTACGCTTTTTCAAAGTAAAGGGTCTCTGTAAATAATTCTTCTCTATCTTGATTCGCTCATGAGTTATTCCTTAAAAACTGAGAATCGCGACTAAGAAAAAATTCGGAAAAAAACAAAAATCGTAACGATTGGTGGTATTTAAATGACAGAAAAAAATCATATCTTTCTAACGATATTAACACCACTGGAAAACCAAAAAAGTTAGTTTTTCAAAAATGAAGCCAACACGGTACTTTTTTGACAGATTGTCAAAATTGGTATGAGTAATTTGTAAAATCAGCCTAAACTCTAAACTGATGAAAGACACTTTATTGCAAAACAGTACACCGACTTTTTCAATCTCTGATGACTTATTATGAGATATGAAAACAATTAAATTCAACAATAATAAAATACGCCTTGGCTATGACGCAACCTTGGACATATTTTTTCAAAAAAGTTACTGGGCGCCTGCAAATTGTTTCAATAATGCGAAAAAATCGCCCAATGCAAACAGCCGTCAAAAATATAATTATTTTTGTGGATAACTCAGGAAAGAATGAAGAAATCCGGGGAATTCTCTACAGAAAAAGCTCGCAACTTTTCTCTAATTTAACCTACTCTCAAAAATTCGCCACCTTGTATAACATTGTTTTCTTTTGTTTCGAAGGCTTAGCAGGCTTCCTGCCGATTCATCCTAGATCATACATAATGGCATGGAGAAGTAGACGAGCAGCCGAGACAGAAAATGAAGCCCAAGAAAAAGAGGTAGAAAATACCAGTGCCAACTAAATTGAAAAATTGATAAGTTAATAAAATAGCATATTATTTTAGGTTTTTAAACTATATTATACGTATACCTATATACATAACTGACAGTATCCTCTACAAATCTATACAAAACAGGTAAAATACACAATCAAAAAAATTGTTTACATCCCAGTAGGGAAGTTCTGTTCTGGCGAGTTTGTGAAGCAGACATGACAAGTTTAATTGAGAACGTAAAAATAATGCTAACTTCATAGCAATGAATGTAAAATTTGACATAATGCAATACTACACTGTTCACCCCTACTTAGCAAAGTCTGTTCAAATGCCTCACTCAAGAACTCCCTACTACTGATTGTGGAATACAAAAATTGTGCATAATATATTTATTGATTGTAAATTGAAAGCCTCTTAAACATGGAGTAACCCAAAAGGGGTTAATAAATAAAATAATCCAACAATCCTCGACATATATTCAGGCCTGCCAGCGCGGATTATTCCGATTTGGCTGAGATTTTACCAACTGGAAAAAATATGTAAATGTTAGTGTTTATTAGTAACCACAAAGTTCACAACAAAATCATTCATAGCTCTGCAAAAATTACGTTTCTCATCCAAAAAGCATACAGGGTGTAAAAAAATTACTGCCAGGTTAGTTATTATAATATTGTAACATCACCACACAGGTGAAGACAAAAGAATTGACGCTTAACGCAATGCACTGTGGGAGTGTGACGCCACGCCACCGCCATTTGTTGCGTCCTGTCAAGGTTCACTTTCCAAACAAACCGAATTGACACATTAACTGAAATTGGTTTATAGCTATTTTTAATGGTCCGTTGTGTGGTTATTGAGCCATTCTAGTTATTTTACTACAAATAAATAATTTTCATCGTAACGTAGGAGAAAGTGGTCTAAAATGATCCCCCCTTTAAAATAAACAAGAATGGTGCCATGTCACAAAATTGTTGTAAAAGCTGCTCTACGTCGGTAAGGAGACCTTCTAGCTATGACAGATTATGCGCCCAATTGTTTTTGACAGAAATCTTCACGTTTTTTTAAATTCTGTAGGTCTGCTCTAAGGTAGGTGCTATTTCAACCTGCTTTAGATATTTTATTTAACATCTAAGAAAAATTTCAAATGTAGAGCTGAACGTAGCGGATATCAAAGTGTCAAGTTAGAACATTTTGCAAAAGTTTCCCTTATACCGGGTGGACCAACACTATTGCCCACCTCAAAAATTGCCCTTTATTTTAAAGCTGGGACTTCGAAATTTTTACAGTGTATATGGCTACCAAGGACCCTTCAAATGAGAGCAAAAGTTTATCTGTCATGCAAAAACTGTGACGTCACGAAATTTTGAAATATCGTTTTTCCAAGAAAAAAAAAATTTTTACCCATAAAATCGTTTTTTGGGCTAATACCTTTATGTTAAGCCCATTTTTTTAAATTTCCGTCATCAGATTAGCCAACTGTAGCAAGCTAAAAATGGTCCATTTTAATTCACAAGTCGGCCACGTAAACAATTGACTACTATGCGAGGGCTTTCTTGGATAACAGCGTACGCTTTTTTCATCTGTCACCAGTTGACAGCGACACGACGCGGCCATTTTGAACTGCGAAATTGTTTTTAATTTTAATAAACGTGGATTTTTGTAACGAATAATGTTGAAATATCGGTTTAAACTGGGCATCCACCATTTAATTCGCCCACCCAAGGTGCCAGGAGAGGTTACGAACACGGACATTTTATCAGGTGGCGGCGCGGCGTGAAGAGGGGCTCCAGTTTGTGTGAAGGGCTCCGGTTTGTGTGAGGGGGTTTTTTCAAATAGCCATTTCCATAATTCGCATTATTCCATACTTATGTAATTCCACAGGTAATTATTTTGTTGTTATGGCCTGTTTTTAGTTGCCATTTTTAGGTTAAGTGAGTCGACTTAGTTTGCCCCGTTGAGACTAATATCGAGGACTAAGATATTCACAGCCCAGAATTTAACAGCAACTCGTGTCAAATAAGGACCAAGGAATCGTTTTGCATAACATAATTCATATTCAAAGATAAACTGTAATCGAAGGTGGTGCAAGTGTCAGTTTTCGATTGGCAAATACCTCGTAGGTACCTCCTAAACAAAATCAAGACGTTAATAATTGATGCTTTGAAGTTGGTGAAGCTCAAGTTATTATTTGAACAGCAGAAGCAAAAAGGTGCAATGTGGAATTTAATAATCATCATCATGGTGGGCAAATAAGGACTAATTAATCATTGATCACACGACAAGCCATCCAGTGCATAAACAAGACGTGTGTGTGTGCCTGAGTTTCAATTTTTGTCATTAGAATGAACTAAGAATACTGAGATTATTCTTTCGTTTATTAAACAATAATTGCCTATTAAGTAAATTTAATAAATCAGGCTTTCATATTTTTACTTGAATTTCGCGCATTTATTTCATTACGCGCGTTAATTTCCCGCTCAAACTCCTCCAACCCCTTTTAGCTAATCATTAGTCACCCACTAGTGTGATTAGTGTGTGAATTACAATAGTGTTGCAGTGTTTAGGTTGCTAATTTTGAGAAAAATTGCTATTTTGTGAAATCTTCAACCTCTTGAAGAGAAGTGTTTTCCAAGTTAGTTTTACATACCTTCTTGTTAGCTGTTTTCACAGCTCTTATCCTGGTTTCCCTCCAGGGAAGCTTTCACGCGTTTTTCTGTGTTGTGAGTGTTAATTATAATTACGTGTAGAAGTGAATCTTGGTGAATTTCCTATACCTAGTGTTGATTAATAGTTTTATTCTATTTTAGTGGAGTGCATTTAATTTTTATCATGCCGATGCAACATCTTTCCTTTTCAGACAAGGTCGACATGATCTTGATTTTTGGAGAATGCCAGCAAAATGCAATGCAAGCAGCAGAATTGTATGCCCAACGTTACCCAGACAGACTTCAACCAGATAGACGAACATTTAAAAGAATTGTAGAGAAACTTAGAGAGACAGGCAGTTTGAAGCCCAAGAAAAAGACAGTGATAAATCCCGCTGTGACTCATGAAATCAATCAAGCTATTGTTTTGAACATAGCTGAAAATAATCCCCAAGTCAGCAGTCGAGAAATGAAGCAATCAAGCGGCATAAGTAAGTCATCGATTCTAAGAATATTAAAAAGGCACAAATTCCATGCATATCACATCGAACTGCATCAGGAACTACATGGAGAGGATTTTATGAACAGGGTGAGATTTTGCACGTGGGCCCAAGAGAAACTGCAGGAAAATCAGGACTTCTTCAAGTTTGTGCTTTTCACCGATGAATGCACATTCAAATCTAATGGGCACGTAAACAGGCATAATATGCACTATTGGTCGGTGGTTAACCCACATTGGATGAGAGAAGAAAAAACACAAGACATATGGTCACTGAACGTGTGGGGAGGAATTATTGACAACCGATTAGTTGGTCCATTCTTTTTTGAAGGCCATCTGACTGGTGCGATGTATGCAGAGTTCTTAAGAAATTCATTAGATGACTTACTAGAAGATGTGCCATTAAATGTGATCCAAAATTTGTGGTTTCAGCAAGATGGTGCGCCTCCACATTTCAGTCGAGAAGCTCGTGGTGTGGCAGATGAAAAGTTTCCAGATAAATGGATTGGCCGTGGTGGTCCAATTGCTTGGCCAGCTAGATCTCCCGATCTCACACCTATGGATTTTTTCACATGGGGAGTTGTGCAAGAAATTGTGTACAGAACACAGCCAACCACGAGACAAGACATGCAGCAACGACTCGTAGATGCCTTCCAGACAATCAATGAACGAAATACAGCAGCTACAGTCCAAAATTCATTTCAGCGACGTGCTCAGATGTGCATCGAAAGAGAAGGCCACCACTTTGAGCAGTACCTGTAATCAGGTAAGTACTTTTTGTGAAGTGATCTGTGCTATAGTGGTTGCAGTGCAGTGAATTTGGTGATGATTGTGTAGTGATGGGTTGTGGTAGTGAGTAATGCATCACTTTAGGTAAGTACAAGCCGTAAGTTCCTTGTACACAATTTTGTCTATGATGATTAGTAGAGCTCTTTCACAATATTTGAAGGATCCACAATTCTGAGACATCCAAAACAGCTAAAAGACAATAGTTTATGTAACACAATCAGTCAATCAAATTCAATTTATTGTTGTTAGTTTGATCATACAGGATTTAAGTTTCAATTTTTATCCTTGAAAAATTATAATTATTGTGATTGCAACTTCAACTTTACAGCAACACACTTTCGCCAGCTAAAAACACTTGGTTTTACATCACCCTACAATTTACCAAACAATTTAACCCAACTAGTTAAGAAATGGCATCGGGCTATAATTCTTCTACCTTCGGCTACAGTTTATCTCTGAATTTTAATTATGTTAGTTGAAACGATAGTTTAACAATTCCTTTGCCCTTATTTAGATCAGATGATGTTAAATTTAGAGGCTGTAAATATCAATTTTGTTATGCAAAACGATTCCTTGGTCCTTATTTGACACGAGTTGCTGTTAAATTCTGGGCTGTGAATATCTTAGTCCTCGATATTAGTCTCAACGGGGCAAACTAAGTCGACTCACTTAACCTAAAAATGCCAACTAAAAAACAGGCCATAACAATAAAATAATTACCTGTGGAATTACATAAGTATGGAATAATGCGAATTATGGAAATGGCTATTTGAAAAAACCCCCTCACACAAACCGGAGCCCTTCACACAAACTGGAGCCCCTCTTCACGCCGCCACCTCCATCTGATAAAATGTCCGTGTTCGTAAACTCTCCTGGCACCTTGGGTGGGCGAATTAAATGGTGGATGCCCAGTTTAAACCGATATTTCAACATTATTCGTTACAAAAACCCACGTTTATTAAAATTAAAAACAATTTCGCAGTTCAATGGCCGCGTCGTGTTGCTGTCAACTGGTGACAGATGAAAAAAGCGTACGCTGTTATCCAAGAAAGCCCTCGCATAGTAGTCAATTGTTTACGTGGCCGACTTGTGAATTAAAATGGACCATTTTTAGCTTGCTACAGTTGGCTAATCTGATGACGGAAATTTAAAAAAATGGGCTTAACATAAAGGTATTAGCCCAAAAAACGATTTTATGGGTAAAAATTTTTTTTTTCTTGGAAAAACGATATTTCAAAATTTCGTGACGTCACAGTTTTTGCATGACAGATAAACTTTTGCCCTCATTTGAAGGGTCCTTGGTAGCCATATACACTGTAAAAATTTCGAAGTCCCAGCTTTAAAATAAAGGGCAATTTTTGAGGTGGGCAATAGTGTTGGTCCACCCGGTATGTTTTGTTAACATAAAGTCTATGTATTGTTCATGCACTTGGGGTAAAACGATCCCCAAATGTTTGGGGTAAAATGATCCCAATTTTTTTCGTTCTTTAAATTTTAATTTTAAAATTACTGTAAATAGGTTTCTTTTCCCAATCAAAGTGTCACATAATTTAATCATTTATGTGAAACAAAACTACCAGACAAGAGTGGTATGCGTATAACACCTTAGAAGCCGTTCAGCAAAGAAATGTTACCAATTAAACCAGCAAGTAAGGAGTTTTTGGTTCCACTGAAGGTGCTAAAGCGGTGAGTCAAGGGCACAGACAAATTTTATAAAGTTTACAATAGGTAAATACATATTATAGAGCGGTGATCATTTTACCCCAGCCCCATGTCTAAAATGATCCATTTGCATGCTCGTGGTACAATTTTTTTTATCGTCTTTTTCGAAATTTAATTCACAAAAAAATTATGTAAGCTACCAAAGGTTGTATCTTGTTTCCATTAAAAAATCAGATTAAAAGAACCAGTTAATTCAGTTTTACAGCGATTCTTCCGTTAGGGGGATCATATTGTACCACTCTCCCCTACCTTTTAACCACGTATGAAGGCATTTAGAAGCCCATTAGAGGATACTTTTTGTTTTTGTGTGATAAAAACAATAGAAAATTGGAAAAATAGCAAAGAAGTCACTGAACACGTGGAGACGCACGTCACAAATCTTTGTTTGGAAAGTGAACCCCGACCAAACTCAACAAAAATGGCGGTCGTTACGTCATCACTCTCCAAGTGAATTACAGTTGCAACAAACCTGCTGGAAACTCAAAAAACAGGCCCAACCCCAACATTTCTTTCCATGACCCTATTGGTCAAACCAGTGCGCATGTATTTTCTCCATGACCTATTTTTTCTGTTTCCTGCCTGTCAGACGAGGATTTAAGGGGTTGTAACACCTTTAAGGATACCTTTAAGAAGCGTACGCGTTTTGTCAAATAACACTATTCTCTGTCGGCAGTTTTCATATGCCCTGTAGTATTGTGACTTGTTTTATCAACGTCTCCGCGATTTTTGATATCTACTGAGTACTGACGTTGGTAATCCCTTTTAAATTCCAATTTAGATTATTTTTGTGGTCTGAGGTTCCCATATAAATTGATAAAAAGAAATATAAATACAATGAAAATACTCTTTCAGTATTAGCACATCAGGTATTGGATTAGCAAATGACATACCTATTCATAAATTAGTATTACTTAAATTAAGAAGCACAATGACGTAACTCGTAACTATAGTAATTGACCTTGGTTCAGGTAATAAAAGATTAAACAGTAGGTCATGATTTTTGCCAACTCATAATTTTTAAACTGGCAACTGCATAATCACAATCACTCATGAGAATAACAGAGCAGGCAGTATTTACTTACAACTTCTTACACTCAAATCAAAAGAAAATATTTTTAAACAGAACCATTCACAATTATCCTCACTCACAGTTTCTACTATAAAATCATTTTCTAATGAACATAGGGGTTGTGTGTTGTGAGTCACTTTTCTACTTTCTTAAACAGGCTTTCAGTTCCATCAAAAATACTTCCTATCAGTGTCAATAAACAGATTAACAGTGAAAATGGAGGTTGGATGAGATCATTGTTGTCCATTGTCTCTGCTTTTGACACTGACAGGAATTTTGACAAAACTAGAATCTCATTTCACAAGTCAGAAACAAGCCTGACTCACACAGTCCCTGTGTTTCATATAAAATGTTTACTATTTTAATTACCTGATTCTCTGACTTTTGAAATGGTCTCATCAATAGCATTATGGTGCTTCAAGAAGTATGGCAAAATGATCCTTTTATATATAATTAACGATCCATTCAGTTCTGTAGGAATCATAAGCCACACTAGAAAAACACACTGCAAAAAAACAGTAATTACCTAAATATTTTTCATGGTAATTTTTATATTACCTTGAGTAACCAGTAAAGTGGGAACCACCCCACGATAGTATCCGCAAAATACTCAACAACTGAAAAAATGGCGAAAACCACCCAATAGGTCAACCATTTGGTATCATCATCTTTTTGTTTCGATTCTATCGCTTGGATGGAAATGTAAGCAGGGTATAAAAATCCACACGTGTTGCAAACCAATTGTGCAGCATATCCAAAAACTAACCACAAAGCGATCAAGGCGATTGAACCTGAAATTATAAAAATAGCAGTGGCATAAAACCCTGAACTTTGTCCCTAAGCCAAGGTAGCCCTTACCTATGAAAATATAAAGCCTATCAACACCGGTTTTTCGTTCTGCCGATGATAACACAGACGTCCACGGTTTGGTATTATCGTGAAGCGATTTGTTTAATTCACTTTTAATTTCGGCAACTCTTCCTGCCATTTTCTTCAAAAATTTTGATGACAGCACGAAAAAAAACAACGACCGTTGCGGAGAGCTAATCCAAGCTCAAGGTCGAATTTAATTAGGGGCCCGGACAGTGGTGCCAACCCCAACCTGGCTCTTTTTTCCGTTTTGATTTAAGACGTCCTGATTTGTCGTGCTAATAATATTTGAAGTTATGTCACTGCTAGAGCACTTCTGACTTCTGTGCCAGTCTCTTGTCTACAGCTGGTCTACAGTATTACGCGATGTTCGTGGGAAAATAAAAAAAGATTTAGTGTAAAAAAATCAGAGATCCCTACATTGCGATTGGTTATTATTGGTTGGTATTACTGTAATTTAGCCATATTTGATTCTTGTTACGTAAACAGCTGATACATTTTATATTTTCCTGCTTAACAAAAATTAAGGTAGGTAAACTATTAATTTTTACAATAATTTGAGAGTAAATATTACTTATCTTCTAGAACAATGTCGTCCAAGGCGTTGACCAGACTTTCCCAGCAAGCTACAGTTGCTGTAAGGCAAATGTCCGCAGTCTCAGGGCCCGCCACCGTTAAAATTTCTTCAGCTGAAAAAATTGCCCATGCTGCGATTATTACGGCATCGATTCTAGCTGTTCCAACATATGTAATGGTTAACATTAGAAATTATAGAGGACAAGAGTAAATTAGATACTTATTTGCATAGTAGGAGAGTGTACATGTTCGTATTAAATAAAAACTAAAACTAAACATTACGATTGCGTGGGGTCCTTAGACATTCTATTCTAAGCAGGAGTGGTAATCAGTCTGATCAAAATAGTAAGGTTTATGCAACAAGCATTTTTTATAAGCCTTTTAACCGTTTATAGGGCAGACCTGTGTGATTTTTTAACCTCCCCAACCCCATCACAATTTAAATAAAATGGGAGGTTACTGCAATCACTAAAATTTTCGAATTTAAGATACCACCAGATCTTTACGTTTTGAGGTCTCAGGAACCCAAAAAAGGGGTTTTTAAAATGTGTCTGTGTGTATGTACGTACGTACGTTCGTTTGTAATCACGCCACAGCCAAAACTACTAGACCGATTTGGCTGAAATTAGGAAAATAGGCATCTCGTAACCTAACTTAGATCTGAAAAGCTTTTGGAGCCAATCGTGCAACCGGAAATGCCATTTTGGCACATCAACTTTTAAATTTTAAATGCAAACCCCCATTTTTCACGTCACCATTAGCAAGACCTTCAAATTCTGCTTCTAAAAGTGTATTCATTCTTAGTGCCCTTTTGGCCAAAAATTAAAAAAAAGTGATTTTTATCGGACTTTAAAATCGCGGTACAGCCCAAGCCCCTGAACCGATTTGGCTGAAATTTTGCACATGGGGATTGTATTACACGTCGAAGAGCTGAACAAATTTTGAATTCAATCGACTCACGGAAAGTGCCGTTTTGGCACACCAATTTCCAAATTTAAAATTATTCTCTCATTTGACCATTAAAAACAAGTTTTTGAAAGATTTATTGTCACCATCAGAAAGGTCTTCAAATTTTGGTTTTAAATAGGACAAGATTAATTCGCATTTAGCGCTGTTTGGTTCAAAAAATCGAAATTTTAGAATAACAGTAAAAATACATATAGCCCAAATTACTGAATCGATTTGGCTGAAATTTGGTACATGGAAATTGGGTGACCCGTTGAAGACCTGAAAGGCTTTTGAAAGCAATTGGCCCACGGGAAGTCCCATTTAAGCACATCAACTTAAAATTTTAAATACAAGACCTCCTTTTTTATGTCGCCATTAGAAAGGCGATCAAATTCTGGTTCTAAAAATGCGTTCACAGTTTCTGCCATTTCAGTGGAAAATAGAGAAAAAATTCTTTCTCATTAAAAGGGAGCGGGCTGACAGTGGATGACATAAAGTGGCAGTTATTGTCAAAAAGGTGGCGAAAGATTAACCTTTAAAAAGAACATATTGTCAAACGTGATGGGTGATGTCCGAGGTCACGTCGGTATTTGTCAGAAAATTGCGAAATTATACTCTGTCCGGGATCCACACACGACCAAGATTCACCCAATTTCCATGGCGACTCATTGTTGACAACAATGATTCGCCATGGAAATAGGGTGAATCTTGGTCGTGTGGATCACTGACAGACCATAGTATTATTCAAGGATTAAAAAAATTCTGTTGAATTGACTACTGTCTACACAGAATACAAAGATCCACGCGATGGGGAGGTTCCAGCCGCTTCTCTGCTGCATTTTGTACCGAATTCCCTCATGTAAATTCAACAAAGTAAGTACCTAGGCTGCTACATACTTTTGACCTTTTTTCTAGAGATGGGCATATCGATACGAAATATCGATATTGTATCGATATAAGACGAAAAACGGTGTATCGATACATGTTTTCCGTATCGATATCTGTATCGGTTAAAAAAATTCGTATTCTGCCTTTCGATTATTAGGTAATAATATAATGACTAAATTTTTAACTTGAGCCAGGCTCTATTTATTTAGAGAGCGTTGCTGTTGACATTTGTGTGATCTGTGGGCATGCGGGTAGTGGACGGTGGTTGTAAATTTTTTGTTACATTTTTATAAAAATACAATTTTTTTAACAATGTTAAATGTTTTCACAGAATCGTTTATAAATGTGTAGAGACGCTTATAGTTAAAGTCGGTAATACAAAATTTTACTAGGAAAATCGTATCGATATAATCGATATTGAAAATTTATATCGATATCGTATCGATACGACCTCGTATATCGTTATGCCCATCTCTACCTTTTTCAGGCTTTGACGTTTTAAATTCGATCGAGTACTTTTAAGAGCTAACGTCAAAAACGTGACAGTAAAATAAGTCAAAAGTAGCCTACTTGCTATTACATGAGGAAATATGATACCGTAAAGTGGGATCGAATTGGCCGTTTTTCAAGTTTAAAAGGCTCCAACTTTTGACACAGTTGGCCGATTTATTCCAAATTTTGTGTATATACGGATCTCGATGCGTACTTTGACACCATATGCTATGCATATTTTAATTTATTCAATTTGAACAAAAATATTCCAAAAAAATAGGGTGGCCAATGTTACCTGGCAAGTGGGGGTCAAATTAGCCACGTGTTCATTTTGCATGTTAAATCAATTTAAACCGTGTTAGGTATTAAGATTGGCCACAAAAAAATATTTTTTTTGGCAATCTTGTAGGGTACCTATAAAGCCCTTGCAACCCATATTTTCTGTGTGATAAATGCATTATATTCTATTGAACTTCAAAAAGATACTTTATTTATAAAAACAGACAATATTCATATAAAAACAGACAAATTTCTCTCAAATTTCATTCCCAACTTATTCTGTCTCAACTTCACTAAATAGTATACATAGTATAGTATACCACCGAAATTTAGTGGGGGTAAATCACCCACCCCCCTGGCTCTTAGGGCGGCTAAACTTACCCTCCCAACCTGTAAAAATGTCGGTCTAAGTTTGGCCACCCTCTAGGAGCCAGGGAGGGGATTTATCCCCATTACATTTGGGTATGGTACTGCAAGGGGAAAGATGTACAATCACAAGGGCAAGAATTTCCGCACAAGTCGCCACAAGTCGCTTATCTAGTGGCGACAGGAAAAGTTTTTTGACCTTCAATTTTGGTAGAATTTTTGTAGTCTGAAACATATTTTTTTTGCAATAACCAAGCAATTAAGCAATTAAGAGAAAGGTTTTTGCCCCTACATATATGCTACAATATTTTAAACTTACAAATAATAAACATCAAAATTGTACAGAGCGCCACTAACAAATTCTAAAAAGTGGCCAATCTCACACCGAATGCCAAAGCCACCCCACTTTACGGTAATATCCTACAAATGGGTCTTCCTTCATACAACATATACAGGTAGCCCTCGCCGAGCGTCAGTTATTAGCCGTATTTGGAGAACTGTTTCTAGCATCGTCATGAAAATTTGTGCACAGGGGTTTCAATTATTTTTGAATAGATGTAAAATATTTTCATCAATGGCGCACTTCCGGTTATAACGGAAATAGGTACTAACTTCCTTATTTTAAATGGAACATCCTGTATATTATGAAACTTTTGGATTCTACCTTTAATTCTAGGTGAACTTTTACTAAGAATTGCTATGCCAAAAATCAACCGTTTTTGAGAAAATCAAGAATTTCGTTTTTTTTTGATTGGCTGGAGTTGAACCATCTGTGAACCGATCAAAATGAAATTAGTGTAGGATGAAAGCGAGTGCTTTTCTTTTCTAAAGCAACTTTACAAAATTTTATTCTGACCGTGCTTGATTCATTTATAATTTTTTTTGTGATGCTTTAAAACAAGGATTTTTGAAGATTTATTTTTTATTTGGTCACCGATCTTGACAAAATTTGCAGAATCCTAAGTAACACCATCAATATATCACAAAATGATGTCACTTTGCAGATGGCGCCACCCTAGCAAATTTTTATGAACACATTTGATTAAAAAATTAACGAGAATAATATGAATGTGTAATTAGTAATAAAATAATGTTAGCACTAAAAGCGGCTACAGACAACAGGCTGGAATTGAATAAACAGCAAAGCTGGATTTTAAAATAAACCAAATATGTGCTTTATAACAGTCATAAGCTGAAGAACAACTTGTCGAGTTCACAAATAAGTCGATGTTAGACCATTTTTTTTGGGTTTCATTTATTTTAACATTTTGTATACCGATATAGTACCTAAGTTAAATTCCTGCACAAAGTACCTAACGTTATTTTACGAAAGATTTATGGTGTTACTAAGGATTCTGAAAATTTTGTCAAGATCGGTAGGTAGCGAATTAATATCAAATAAATCAAAAAAAATCTGTTTTAGAGCATCGCAGAAAAATTTGTAAATTAATCAAGAACGTTCAGAATAAAATTTTGTAAAGTTGCTTTGGAAGAGAAAAGCATCAGCTTTAATCTTACACTATTTTCATTTTGATCGCTTCACAGATGGTTCAACTCCAGCCAATCAAAAAGTGGCCTTGTAGAAAACTGCCATAAAAAATTTATTAGTGGCGCCATCTGGAAAATGGTTGTCGATTCTAAAAGCCTCATCTTTTGACTACGTCTCGTACAAGATTGGGAAAAATCGCTCCAATAATAATAAAGTTATAACCAAAAATAAATCGTTCGGTTTTTTTTGAGACACCCTTTATTTTATGGCAAACATGTAGATTGAAATGATAACACAATTAAATTCTGCATCGATGTGCCATAAAATAGTTGGGCATTCCATTTGTAAAAATTGACTTTTTGACCATAATGAAAGTTGATGATGCTTAAAAATTTGCAGAGAACATCCTGTATGTATTTGACCCAATTTGAGTACAGGGAAGGATGTCCCTACATTAGATTTCATGCAAAATTAATATCATTTTCTAATTTCATACTGTAAGGATCGAAGGATGTTGCAGCTTTTTGAAGCTAGAAGTTAGGCCTGCACTTATTGACATAGAAAAGGGAAATTATTGATTTTCTCAAAAACGGTTTACGAATGACGCCAATTTGGACCAATTCTTATTAAGCGGAATTTCGAGTTACAACGACCTCTACCCCATTTGTCCGATTTTGCGGAAAATGCTCCCCTGCGTGGAACACTTTCTATGGTTTTCATCCCCCTAAATTGACACTCCTTCATCTTCAACAGACTTGAAGGTCGAACGTACATACCAAGTTTCAGCCAGATACTTCCACTCGTTCTCGAGTTATTGCAATTAATATTTTTTTGGTTTTTCTTATTTTTTGGGCCATAAATCTGTATACCAAGTTGCAGCCCGATATATCAATCAGTTCTCAAGTTATCCGACAGACAGAATAGAGGAGCGATTGATACGACGAGCGAGCAAATAATCAAAAACAAGAGTGCCTCGCATTCTGCTGCGGCACTAAAACCATGGTAGATTTATTCAATGGAATAGCATATAACTGGAATTCAATACGGATAATTTTTTTCAATACTTATTTTTCATTTGGGGAGAAAAGTCACCAAGATACCATTTATTGTCACGTAAAAGGAAAAATTAATCTCTGCAAATTATGGCTGTAGGTACTAAAACTAAAAAATACTTTCTCTCTCGCACATTTTCAAAAAAATACTTATTTAATTTTTCATAATCCCGTGCGAAAAATGTTATTTTTCGCACCGCACTGTAGTGCAAAAAGTAATTATGTTAATATAATTTCTTTAATTTGTTTCAATCAGCACGATCCACGTGATCACTAAATATTTCATGCAAGTTATGAAAAAACACCAAATCTTTTTCAGTGCTTCGCCAATTATAGTTTTTAAATGTCTCAATCGGGATTATGAAAAATCTTGTATATAACACGTGGGAAAATGCATCATTTCCTTACTTGCGTGCTCACAGAACTCGGCTTCGCCTCGTTCTGCAATAAGCACCCGCGTAAGGAAATAATGTACTTTTCCCACTTGTTACATAAATAGCTATTTTGTCCTGGCAGAATTTAGCCGTGAAGCGGTACACGCGCTTTGGAATATAAAGGAAATATGTCGTGTAGATAGGTACCTATAGTTTTCTTTCCATTTTTGGACCCAGAATTTTCGTTCAATAAAAATTCTACTTTATAGGATTTTGAAATTTGGAGAAAATTTTAAAGTTCGAAAGGGTTTCGTTTTGATTTGCATACCTCCTCCCATGAAGCATTTTTGTCTTACAACACATGGCAAAAGAATAAACCAAAATTTTTTTGTGCGCTTACCTAACACCCTGTATAGGAAAGAGCAAAAATACATATTTGTGTACACTAGGTATATTATTATGATTACTGAAGGGACAACTTACTGTTACAATGGGATAGTATCAAAAAAATTAAATATTCTGTTTCTTATTAATATTAAAATCCTAGGTACCTAATACTAATTTAATCTACTAGATTACTGTCTCCCCACTAGGAACCAGTCCTCTAATCGAGAGATCATAGACAACTTCCTCAATCTTCTTTACATCATATTTCAATGCGTCAAATCTTTTGCGCAGAGAATCATTCTTAAGGTTTAATAGTCTGAACCCAGCATTCAACTCAGCAACAAATTTAGATATCTGTAAAGGTTTCTGATATTCACCGATTGTAACAGAATTCACAGCAAGTCTTGCAAGTTCTGTGGCCAAATTCAGCAATCCCATCAAATAATCTTCCAGATCGAGATGTATTCGAGATTTTTCATGCATACCCAAAATCTGTGCAGTTGTCACTTTATCAATTAAGAACCCTTTTTCTAGGAAAATGATTAAAGCTGCTAAATAGCACAGACGTTGGGTGGCATAACGCCAATGATCATTGTATCGGTAATATTGGCCTTCAGGTAGCGTGTCATCTAGGCGAGCGTAGCCCTGTCTCACCTCTTCAAACAAGTCTCGGGCTTTTTGACAGGCTGTAGATACTAAAAAACCACATGTACAAAACAGACAAATATTAGTTTGTTTTTACTTTCTGAACCTGATGATGTACGATGAATAATCTGCAGCACTGTTGTGATTTCACGCAAAGGCTTTTCAATATCTTTCATAATATTTCGAATCAGCTGAAAGCCGAAATGAGGTTAGCTTGGATATTATTGGAATTCACTTACCTCTCGAGTGTCTTGCTCTGAGTTTATGTACTCCTGAAAGGGCACAAATATATTTTCCACAATAGGATTTGGAATAGACATTTTTTAGCTACTGATCTACGTCTGGAAACTCAAATCTTCACACTACTTCCAAGCAGCTCGACCAGAGTTGTTGAGATGAGACTCTACCAGGTATAGGATCAAGGGATTCGAGGTTCCTTTTTCCACTGCTCCAAAACAACCCCACAGGTTGGTTCTTCTATTTCTAGTCGTTCGTTGTTCTCGTTTTACTACTGTTCACTGTTTTTGGTGCGTTCTTGTTGGTGTGGTTAGAATCTATGGTTAGAATACAGAGACGCAGAAATTTGACGTTTGCGTTTAGAACTGGGTTATAGGTAGGGGAGGTAGGGGAAGTAGGGGAACACGAGGTACGGTATGGCCAATGGCCAAGGCACAGAATACGGTGTGTCTGGAAATAAGATTGAAATCATATACAGAGTGTCCGGAAATAACGATGAAATATTTCGGGGGGTGATTCTACAGCTCAAAATATGCAAAAAAGTTCCTATAAACATATATCCGGAAATCGTTCCTAAGGGGGCTACGGCCTTCTGAAGGGGGCGCCTCAAATTCGGTTTTTATTGAATAAATCAGGAACCGCTGAAGATACAGTGACGACCTTTTGCACATTATCTAACATCAGTAAGCGCCATCAGATTATGGTATCTACCAAAAGCAGATTCAACCAGGGGCGTGGAAAATAGGGGGGCTTTCAGCTTTCCCCACCCAAATTTTTTTACGTGTTATTTTTTAGACAATTTCTCACCGGAATATGGTTTCCTGACTAAAATTACATAAAAAAGCCTCTCTTGTTATAACACAGTAGGATCAACCGTTTTCGAAAAAATTAGATTTAAAAATCCATTTGCATTTCCTAGGCTTATCAAACGATTTTTATTAAATTACAAAACTGAACGGATTTTAAAAATTAGTATCTAAAGTAATCTAATGTTGCTTATCGATGTCGGATAGTATGCAAAAACTTAATAATTGACAAAATCAAAATCGAATTATTTTGAGCGCTCCCTTCAGGGGACCCTAGCCCGTAGGAGCGATTTCCGGACCCATGTTTATAGGAACTATTTTTCAAATTTTGAGCTGCAGAATCACCCCCCGAAATATTTCATCGTTATTTCCGGACACCCTGTATATTGAAATATTTAAGACGGAACCTCAAAATTTGAATTTTAGGTTGGTACGAGGAAATTTTGCAGGGAATTTTGCTAACAGGTGAGGTGGTAGAAGCGATTTCAATGGGTCCAAAATGGCCTTTGTGGTGCGTGCAGTTTTAAGTAAAAGTGCAAAGAAAAATATTCCCGAAAAAGCGTCAGGTATCTGTGACACTGCTGCTAAGTGCTAACAATAAAAATAAACCCTAGAAGATTTGGTTATGTGATGTTTTCGCTTTCCCGCCAAACTTCGATCAAATTGTCAAAAGTACACGCCCTTACAAATTAGGGACGTACAGTTCCAGAAAAACTTTACTTTTGCTATAGTAAATGAGCGGACTTTACTTTAGTTACTAATTTTCTAGAATCCGTTCAGTTTTGTAATTTATAACAAAAATAAATTGCCCATTTTGATAAGCCTGGCGGGAAATGCAGATGGATCTCTAATTCAAATTGTCTCGAAAACGGTTGGTCTTACAGTGTGCTGCTTTTTTTTTACTTTCAGGGGACCATACCTATTCCGGTGAGAAAATAAGAGAAAAAATGCAGCAGAGAAGCGGCTGGAACCTCCCCATCGCGTGGATCTTTGTATTCTGTGTAGATAGTAGTCAATTCAACAGAATTTTTTTTATCCTTATCGTCTGTAATTTCGCAATTTTCTGACAAATACCGACATCACCTCGTACATCACCCATCACATTTGACAATATGTTCCTTTTAAGGTTAATCTTTTGCCAAATTTTTGACAATAACTGCCACTTTATGTCATCCACTGTCAGCCTGCTCCCTTTTAATGAGAAAGAATTTTTTCTCTATTTTCCATTGAAATGGCAGAAATTGTAAGTACATTTTTAGAACCAGAATTTGATCGTCTTTCTAAAGGCGACATAAAAAAGGAGGCCTTGTATTTAAAATTTTAAGTTGATATGCTTAAATGGCAGTTCCCGTGGGCCAATTGCTCCCAAAAGCCTTTCAGGTCTTCAACGGGTCACCTAATCTCCATGTACCAAATTTCAGCCAAATCGATTCAGTAATTTGGGCTATAATGTGTTTTTACTGTTATTATAAAATTTCGATTTTTTGAACCAAACAGCGCTAAATGCGAATTAATTTTGTCCTATTTAAAACCAAAATTTGAAGACCCTTCTGATGGTGACAATAAATCTTTCAAAAACTTGTTTTTAATGGTTAAATGATTGAGTAATTTTAAATTTGGAAATTGGTGTGCCAAAAGGACACTTTCCGTGAGTCGATGGAATTCAAAATTTGTTCAGCTTTTCGAGGTGTAATACAATCCCTATGTGCAAAATTTCAGTCAAATCGATTCAGGGGCTTGGGCTGTACCGCGATTTTAAAGTCTGATAAAAATCAATTTTTTTTTAATTTTTGGTCAAAAGGGCACTAAGAATGAATACATTTTTAGAAGCAGAATTTGAAGGTCTTTCTTATGGTGACGTGAAAAATGGGGGTTTGCATTTAAAATTTAAAAGTTGATGTGCCAAAATGGCATTTCCGGTTGCACGATTGGCTCCAAAAGCTTTTCAGATCTAAGTTGGGTTATGAGATGCCTACGTACCAAATTGCAGCCAAATCGGCCCAGTAGTTTTGGCTGTGGCGTGTTTACAAACGTACGTACGAACATACATACAGACACATTTTAAAAACCACTTTTCTGGGTTCCTGAGACCTCAAAACGTGGAGATCTGGTGCTATCTCAAATTCGAAAATTTTAGTGATTGCAGTAACCTCCCATTTTTTTAAAATTGTGATGGGTTTGGGGAGGTTAAAATAGCACATACAAAATTTTAGATAGGGAAAGCCAAAGTCACGCCATTCCCCACGCCCCTGTTTGAATTAGATAATCTGATGGCCCTTATATGTATTTATGTCAGATAATATATAATATGCAAAAATACGCGGAAGCGCTGAGGGATCAGTCGGTATAGACTTTTCTTTTCGATTTTTGAATTCTTGACTTTTATCTCAAGATCTTGACTTTTATCTTAAAATCTTGACTTTTATCTCAAGATCTTGACTCTATCGCTCTATCGCTTGTCTAGTCTGTCCGTCGGACAACTTGAAAACAGATTGATATATCGGCGAGCTTAAACTTGGTAGGTATACATCATCAGTTATTGATATGTGTTTCCCAAAATACTCGGCGGCGGCGGGAATTGCTTTTGGACCATATCGGACCAATGGGGTAGGAGTAATAGGCGAGCTTATGGGTGAAAAACAGAAACAAATATTAATTGTAATAACTCTAAAATAAGTAGTGGAGGTACCCTACCGAAACTTGCTATGCGCTTTTGACGTACAAATCTGTTAAACGTGACTGGATGTCAATTTTGGTGGAAGAAATTTTGGCGTTGAAAATCATAAAAATATGAAAATGTTGCACGTGGAGGTCTCTGAAACCCGACACACACACACGCACACACATACACACATCATATTTCGATATAATCTGCAAGATTGGACAGAAGTGGAAATTAGGGGCTGAAACTCGAAATTTAAAATGTGTTGCTTGAAGTTCCAGCTATTCGATAACTTTCCATCAATTATGGTACAAAAAATTTATTTAACCCTTGGTTGCACTTGGCCTATCTAACTGGGAGATATTATAATTCAACGCAAAAAAAGTAATCACCTGAAACTCACACCCCCGCACGATTCTTTATCATATGCTTCGGCAGTAGGGAGTAAATCTGCACCCAAAACCATACCAATGTACAAATCGTTCACGGTGAATTAACATTTATTACAGGGATGCACATCGCATTAATATACGTTTTCAGGACAAGAAGACTTATTGGTACAAAGCCCAATAAAGGTAGCTTTCCTTTTACACATTTATCTGAGTAGCCTCAGTTAATCTCAGCAATTTGTTTGGTTCATTTGAATATTGACCAATCAAAACCCAGGCAGCACGGAATATTTCATAAATATTTGCCTTATATAAGGGTAATATTCTAATGTTTTCTAATATTTAAAAGATTTGAGAAATATTTGGTATATATGATGAAAATGATATTTGTTCTATAATATTATACAAATAACATTTTTTTATAAAAAATCCAATATTTGTTACATAATATGTTATCTTTACCAGAAATATATTACATGTTTTATATTGCGAATTAAAAGTAAATATGTTTCAAGTAATTTATTGATTAAATACCGTAAAGTCGGGTTACTTTGTCCCTTTGCGTGTTACTTTAGCCCACACTGGAAAAAGTGTTCTGTAACGTTGTGACATTTTATAAGAAGATTCCTTTCGAAAACAGTGAGCGCCTACCCCCAGATGGCATCTAAGGGTAACGTGTTGAGCAGCTTCTGCGCATTTAGCACAACTCGTGGTAAAGCTGCAACGCGTACTAATTTTTCCAGCTGTGAATCAAATTTTTTCACCTCTACAACTTCTGTGGTTGCAGGTAATAACTAGTGAATCGGATATTAAATAAGCCCTCTTTTATGTAACTAATAGTGTCAACAAGCCGATCACGTCAAATATTTAACCTAAATTCAACCTCCTGTTCTTTCCAGAAAAAAAAGTTTTGAGCTTGCTCGGTTTCATGGTCAAATAGGGTTACTTTATCCCGGGCTAAAGTAACCCTAAAAGTGGGGTAATGTAACCCTGCTTATCTATTTTGCAATTTTTCTTCTAGACGGTTCCTTGGGAAATGCCTAGTAAATATAAAAGGAAGCCAGGTAGTCGGGGCTACAAGGACTACGCACCAGAGAAGCTGGAAGAGTGTCTAGAAGCAATTAGATCTGGACGGTTGAGCCAAAGAAAGGCGGAAGCTGAATTCCATATCTCCAGAGCCACTATTAAGAACAAATTGAAGAATAAATTTCCTAATAAACCTGGACATCCAACAGTCTTCACAGATGGCGAGGAAAAAGCATTCGCGAGTCATATTGCATCATTGTCTGAATTCGGTTTCCCAGTTGACGAACTCGATTTTCGTTTTACCGTAAAATCGTACTTAGCTAATCAAGGCCGTAATATTAGACAATTTAAGAACAACCTCCCAGGCAAGGATTGGGTGAAGTTGTTTTTAAAGAGGCACCCACGTTTAACGGTACGATTTGCCGCAAACATAAAGAAGGTTCGCGCTGGTGTAAATGAAAGAACTCTCACCGATTATGTCCAAAATTTGAGTCAAGTAGTAGAGGGCGTACCTCCTGAATGCATTTACAATTATGATGAATCAAACTTATGTGATGATCCGGGCAAAAAACGTATAATTTGTCGGAGGGGTTGTAAATATCCAGAGAGGGTTATAAACACGACGAAATCAAGCACTTCAGTGATGTTTTGCGGAAATGCTGCTGGGACAGCTATTCCACCTTACATCATATATAAGGCAGAACATCTATGGTCGACATGGACAGAAAATGGACCACCAGGTGCAAGATATAACCGTACAAAACACGGATGGATGGATGGCGCAACATTTGAGGAATGGTTTGCATCTCACCTTTTACCTATATTAAAGCGGCAACCGGGCAGGAAGGTGGTTATTGGAGATAACCTAAGTTCACACATCAGCCCTAACGTTTTAAGACTTTGTCAAGAGAACGACGTGAGTTTTGTATGCTTGCCTCCAAATTCGACGCACATCACTCAACCGCTTGACGTGGCTTATTTTAGACCATTAAAAATTAAATGGAAGCAAGCATTAACTGCATGGAAGGAGTCGGCAAGTGGAAAAAATCAGTCGTCGCTGCCAAAAGATCAGTTTCCAGCTTTATTAAAAAAGGCGTTGGATGAGTTACAACCGACTACTAGTCAAAATTTGATATCTGGCTTTAGAAAAGCTGGCATTGTTCCAATAAATGTTCAAGAGCTCTTAGACCGTCTACCTCACCAAGATCGAGAAGTCCATTTAAATTTGATTGGGAATGTTTTTTTGCAAAGGCTTGAAGACAAACGAAGTGATATCACTCCAAAGACTGGTCGCCGTAAAAAAATGAACGTTCCACCGGGTCAAAGTATTTGCCCTGGCCACGTTGAAGAGGCCAATAACGAGGCCAACCACGACTCTTCCGCATCTGAACCAGAACAACCCAGGCCACGAAAGAAAGGGCGTCCCAAACGCTCCCCATCCCCTGAAACTGATCATCTTCAGAAGACGATGATAACTACAGCCTTGCGTCATCTTTGGAAAGTATTGAATCATTTGATCTCTTGGGAAATAAGGATCTTGATGCTATATCGCCAGGGCCATTTGCACAGGAGCATCTTCAACCAGAAGTGTTGCCCGATAGTGTATCGCCAGAGCTACTTGCACAAGAGCATTTTACACCAGGAGCATTGCCTGATAATATATCGCCAGACCTATTTGCACAAGAGGATTTTGCACCAAAGGTATTGCTATTGCGAGGTGATTTGTCACAAAAGTCGCCAAAAGAAGATTCTGCGAACAAATCAGACGGCCTTTTGAAGGACATTCTAAAATCAGGTTGCTACGTAATTGTCAAGTGGCAAGAAGAACAGTTCCCGGGTGTTGTAGTATCGATTAGTGATACAGGAGCGGTCATCGAGTGTATGCAACAAGGGAAGAATGGGTGGAAATGGCCCAAACAGAAAGACAGTCTTTTTTATGCATTTTCTCAGATCGTCAAAATAATAGACGAGCCAAAATGTCTTAAAAAAGGAATTTTCATTGTGGATGATATTGTTATTTGTCAATAAAGCAATTTTCCACTTATTAGATTCTGTACCTCAGTCATAATCCTAAAAAAAACGATAAAATTGCAATATTTTTATACTTAATTACTTTTTTTGATCAACTGTATGGTGCTAGTTTATCCCACTTTCAATATAACGCGCTTGCTATGGAGAAAATGTGGGTGGGTTAAAGTAACCCAAAGTGGTAGCTAACATTAGCCCACTAACAAACAATTTTTTTTTAAATGCAACAAATATTTTTTAATTAATTTAACATATACAACAGCTAGGAGAAGCTTCCACTTTATCCATAACGGTCAAAAAATGACGTTTCAAAAATTCCATCTTTTATTTTATGAACGAAACCTTTTTAAACAACGTTTTTTTGGGGCAAAGTAACCCGACTTTACGGTATGTTGTCGTTTTATAATTTCTTATTTATAAGATTTGTAAAATTATATATTATGAAAAAAATTTGAATATTTGCTGTACAAGATGTATCCTTTATATGGAATATATTGCAAATATCGGATTAAAGATATATTTCCTAATGTTACTTTTCAAACACGTCTCCACGGAGTGCTTCTGCGCCTGCGCTACCAGACGAGCTGATGGCATCATGGCGGCTGTTGCGTTCACGTTTTGTGTTTGTGCACGTTTTGTGATTTGGTGTACTTCCACATATTAATTTTACTGTTCGTGCCGTTCTGATTACTTTTATCCTTGTGCTTTGCGGTGAGCTGCTAATGTTAATTTTTAACTGTTCGCAAAATTTGTAGGTTAGGTCAACATTTCTAAAGATATTTTTGTACGAGTGGGCCTTAAATGATGCATTCCAGCATACCCATAGGTACATCTATTTTGGTAAGCAACACATTAAATTATTGTTTAATGTCGATTTTCAAGAACGCACTGTTCATCAACCTACGACATTTTAGTACCTAGAAGATCTCCGTGATTTCACTCCCCTAGAAGAAACGAGTCCAGAAGAGCGTTTATTTTTCGATTTTCTGTACAGTTATGCGTATACCTACCTAGCTACACCTTTGGTAAGAACACTTCAGTTAAATTATTGATTTAAAATGTTTGTTTTTAGGACCAATTATAACTGCTGGGAAGTGCTGAATGTCAGGCGTTTCACAAGAAACGCATTTGAAGTGGGCTGTGGGGCTATGGCAAAGGACGTCCTTTGCCATAGCCCACAGCCCACTACAAATGAGTTTTTTCTGAAACGCAGGATATTGTTTTATGTAGATTTTTTGATAATAAATAAATATTCCATAAACATCTTCTGCCTATATTTCATTAGCAATATTACCATCATATTCGCAAACAAATATTTGAAATATATTCATAATATACATTTGTCATATATATAAAAATCTGTCGTTTTGGATATCATTTAAATATCTTCTAAAATATGTTTTAAAAATATTTCAATGCTGCCTGGGAATGCTGAGTTAAGTGAGCCTTCTCAGATGTGTAATGGGGAAGCAGCCTAAAAAGTAAACTGTAAATAATCAATGATGCAATGATTTCAATGAGTCACGCATGCGCAAAATCGAAATTTTTGAGACAAAGTCGAGATCTTGAGATAAAAGGCAAGATCTTGAAATAAAAGTCAAGATCTTGAGACAAAAGTCAAGATCTTGAGATAAAAGTCAATAAGTAATTCAAAATCGAAAAGAAAAGACTACCGACTGTTCCCTCAGCGTTTCCATCATAGATGGCCGTAGTCCCCTTGCGAGCGATTTCCGGACAGATGTTTAAGAACTTTTTTTCATATTTTGAGCTGAAGAACCCCCCGAAATATTGCAATGTTAGGCGCTTCCCATGATAAATAGATTAGAAAGATACGATATTGCGCATTGCGGGCGGAGTTAACTCTGGGCGCCAGTGGTTTATACTTTCAGTTCAACGTACATTTTTTGTCACTGTGATTATTTTAACAGCATATCATACATCATTATTTGGTGATTATTTTTCAAATTGAGTGGCTTAAAATTAAAATTGGTGTTTAATTTTTTTTCTCGCGCTTTTATTTAACACAGCGGACGAGTTTTGGAATCGGGAATATCATATCTCTAGTCTATTAATCATGGGCGCTTCCCATTTACACATTTATCTGAACTGCCTCAGTTAATCTCAGCTATTTGTTTCGTCAATATTCAAATGAACCAATCAAATTGCTGAGATTAACTGAGGTTCCTCTTCCTCAGATTTTGTAAATGGAAATCACCTATAATTCCCGGACACGGTGTATATGGCCATTGGCCACAGATGAGATCTAGTGATGGGAGTATTCGAGAACAAAGTATCGAAAGTATTCGATTCTGTAAAGTTCTCGCTGTTCTCGAGAACAGGTGACCAAATATTCGAATGTTTTAGTTCTCGGATAATTTTGTTAAGCAGCACAATAATAATCTAATATATGAATCGAACTCGAGTACCGATTTCTTTAGCGTTCAGGCGCGAACGAATGCAGGGCCGATTCATAGGGCCGATTGCTGTCGATATGTCGATTTCTAGCTACGCAACGAGCATTCGATCACGATTCAACGTCGGTACTCTGTGCATGCGAGTCCTCAGTCATTGTCACAGACTAAAACGGCGCACAAAGAGAAACTCGAGTTCTCGATTCGATATTCGATACCTAATATTTTTATAGTTTGTAGTAGATACCTAGGCTTGTTGATTAATTATTGTACAATTACTTAACAGGCAGTTATAGCATTTTAAAAGTAATTGCAGCTTAGGACCTATCCTAACATAAAATAGGTAGAAGACAGAATCTAATACAATAAATAAACAACCCATAGACCTATAGGTATACAGGTGAAAGATACGAACATTCGTTATTTAAATTAGATTGGATTTTCGATTGGACGCGATTCTGATTTTTCGATTTGCTTATTCATTTAAATTCGTTGGTAAGTACTTGGTTCTCGGTTCTCGGGTGTGTATTCGATTCTTGAAAATATTCGAGAACCATGTATTCGATTCTCAAAAAGTTTTCGATTCTGCCATCACTAGAGATGACGTCCGCTACGCCTACTCTACCTTTTGTTGCTACGTCCGAGGTTACGCCAACGCCCAACGCCACAAATAGCATCACACATGTCCAGAGCGCACACAGCGTCGTCAATCTTCGCTAGTAAAATTTCCCTGCTTGACTGACTGACAGCTCATAATTTGACGGCCACAGTGACAGAAGACTGACAGCTGACAATGGCAGCGTAGTGACAGCTGACAGCGACAGCTCCTCTTTAGTCTTTAGCACTCTTTAGCTTGTTCAATGGTTGACTGAAAAATTATTATTGCCCGAAATTATTGAAGTATCATCGTGATTAAAGTATGTTTGGACGTTTATGGTTTACGTGTAAAATAGTCTACAATTTGGAAGTCTAATGGATTTGATACGAGCACGTGAGCAAATGCACCTATTTCAATGGCCATATTTGAGCAAGAACCTGCTAAAAAAGTTATATTAGATGATACAGACCCATTAACATGTATCATTGAAAACTGGCGCAACGTAAATGGACACACGGTAATAACACCACAACACGTTTTTGTAAATAATTGCCGTTTAAATCAAAACTTATTTTCAGGAATTTGTAATACGAGTGCAAAGAGGACCATTTTCTGACAAAATTTGGAAGGTTTACAAGAGATACAATGACTTCTACAAATTGCACAACTACTTGCAAACATCCGGTATCCCCCTACCATTACCACCCAAAAAGCTTCTCGGGAATATGGATCCAGAATTCATTGCAAAGAGACAACAAGGCTTGCAGGTTCCTTATGAGTACAATTTGTGGTTTGAAATTGAAAACAGATTTGTAGAAGTATCTAAATAACATTCTAATGAATCCGATTTTGGTGTCCTCACTTCCAGCGAGATCATTTGTTGATCCTGCCAATTACTGCCAGCCTTTTGGTGAATTGGCCTTGCAACACGTTTCCTTAGCATTACGAGGTGAGGTTGGTTGGGAAGTTGTAGAACCACTTGAAGAAATGGGTTGGAGATTGCGGAAGCATTATTATCTAGTTCGGAGTAAATCTTCACCTAAAGCAGACCTTTTTGGTGGTTGGACTGATTATGGTCCAGACAAACACCTAAATGAGAAGGACATGCATTCAGTGTTTAAAAGTTTAAGTCAGATACAACATCCATTTATACATTCTATTGACTTGTGCCTATGTACTGATATTGGGGGCCTTGTTGTTAGAAGTGGTCACACGAGTGGCTCGCTGAGAGATCTTCTATGTGCGGCTACTCCTAGGAAGTCATTTCTGAAAAAATATGGAAACCCCAAAGGTCACAAGACATTGGAAATTAGTCAAGTAGCTTTATATGGAAGACAAATTCTGGAAGCTTTAAAGTTTTTACATGATAAGGGGCTTCCATATGGTAAGCATTTACTTTCTCAATTTCGATGTTCTTATTTTCGCACACTTCAGGTCATCTACATACCGGCAATGTGATAATAGATGGAGAAAGGGTGAAACTCATGGATATAGAAAACGGAGTTTTGGGTGTCCCATCATTTTACAGACCGTATTTTATGCAGCACCGCAAGATAAATAATTTAGAAGCTATTGATGTTTACTGTTTTGGTCACACTTTGTATGAAATGACATTTGGAGCACCCCTACATGAAAGTGTTGCTGATAATATCCCCCATTGTCCAGCATCACTAAGTAAGAAAATTTTTTCAAAGCGCAATACCATTTTGTAATTGTGATTTTGTTAGAGGGCATATTGGGGTCAATTTTATCATCTGAGGCCTGCAGAGTTGGTCTTCCCACGATTGAGTCGTTGCTGAAAAACCAATTTTTCTCGTCAGTTGTGCTAAATATCTTACCAACAGATAAGGCACACCTGAAAATACCCTCATCAGCTAAAGAACACATAAAAAACTGTGTGACGCAGATGGAAGACAGATTGAGAGATGATCAGAAAATGGTTAGAAGTCAAAAACGATTGGTTAAAGTGCAGGAAATGATGAGTTCCGAAGAAGAGAAGAAAAAACAAAAACAGAAAATGGTGAGGGCTTAAATTCATGCTGTTTTATTGTTTCATATGTTTTAATGTTATCACATACTCTTATTAACCTTGTTTATCTGACTCTGTGCAAGTAAAATTTGAAAAATTCCATGACCTCAGAAAAGATTTTTTTCCAGAAACATGACCAGCGTCAACTGCAAAAGCAGAAGAATAAAGAGGATAGAAGGTTGGACAAGATCAATGGAGGAAGTGTAGACAGACCCGATAGCGTCAATAGTAGTGCTCCAACTTCAGTTGGAACTGCGACACCACCATCGGTTTTAGGTAAATAAAAGGAAAAAATTGCATATTCTGGAGAGTAAATTACGGAAAAAAATGGTGGTTCTTTTTGGCCAATGTTTAAAATACTTGGTTTTTGCATTTGAAACATTCTACAAAGTCAATTTTTGGCGATCTTAAATGGTATTCCATGTGAGATTATGTGGTGATTTCTGGAAGCTCCAAGGGTTTTTTTAGAGAAATAGGTCTATATTTAGTGAAATTCCTTAAAATCGTACATGGAATATCAACTTAGGGCTTAATTCCAAGTGGATTTATGTCATGAAGTCATCTTAGGTGTACAAATCATGAGATGGCGCTGGCAGTAACAATTTAGAAGTGCTACAACGCATGCTGGTGATAGTTTTGAATTTTGATCTATGTAGTTTTGTCAAGTTTGGGGCAATGGTATTGCAGGAATCTTATCTGCCAGTCAGTGGTCGGAAGTAATGCATTACTGTAATGAAATTACTTTGGCTGGTAATGGAAAACCATTACTTTTTTTACCATTATTTGACAAAGACAAAAATAGAACTTTTATGGAGAGGAAGAGCCAGATAAATGCGAGGATAAATGTGTAATTCTGTGAAATGAAATAACCACCACAGGAAGTAGATACTTACTAGAGGTATCAGGGTTAACCATAACCCTGCGGAGTCCTGTTTACCTGCGGGCTCCCAAAAAAAATTACAAAAGTAATGTTTCAAGTAATGCATTACATTTATTGCATAATTAGTAATGGTAATGCATTACTTTTGGAAAAAAGTAATTAGTAATTGTAATACATTACAATTTCGATTAAGTAATTTGTAATGGTAATGAATTACTTTTTAAAAGTAATGTTCCGACCACTGCGCCATTTCATGATTTACGATATTTTACGCGCTAACTTAATTACCGTACAGTAAATTTTTATGTCAACACATGAAATGCCATCCTAAAACACGAATGATTAGCTTTGATTGTTGCTTTTAAAGGCATTTGGGCTTATTATTACTGTGAACCTCAAACATTGGAAAAGTTCTAGTCATTGAAAAATTGCTATGGATGTAATTAATTGTTGCAGTAGTCTTCCTTCAGTCTGAGTCTCAATCATTGGAAGTCACCGTAAAAAGCACAAGGAGATGAACGAAATTTAAAAAATCACAAAAATTGGAGTATAAATTGGTAGTATTAGGTTTTTATAATTTTCAAGTTTTCTCTGGGCATTCGTAGTGTGGCGAGTTGACAAGGAACAACTTTTAGAAACGTGCATTCATACATACAGGATGGTTCCTTTTTCACTGCTCACCATTTCTTTGTGATTAAGAATCTGAAGAAAACTCCACTATATCTTCATTCGTTCCTGAGTTACCGAAAAATTTGTATTAGTAAAATTAGTACGTCTCTGACGATTGGGCCTAAATTCTTGACTCTTCGCAAATTATGGAACACTCGTAGTTACTATGGTACGAGTTCTGTGATTGGTTATACATATCCTAGCAACTGCGAGCGTTCGTTAACAAGCGAAGGGTCAAAAATTCCCCCCCTGATGTTATTTAAAGGAAAGTTAGAACTTTTGTATTTTTGACAGCTGTCAATCGAATGGCATCCACTGAAATTTTCTAGGCCTTCTGGATTTTGAGCAATGACACTATTGGCACTCAACTATTGATTCTCTTATGGCCGGCATATTGGATTTGACACCATAGGTTACAGAAAAAGTTAGCTTTTTAAAAATACAATAAACAATTATGGACTTTTTTAAAATAGTACACCAACTTTTTTAATTCATTTTGACATCTTTTAAAGAATTAAATTGGAAATTCAATAAAATAGATTTTGAAGTCATGTGACTCAAACTTTTAGCATATTTTTTCAAAAAAGTTCTTGTTGATTACATTTTTGAAAAGCTATTTTTTTGTGTGTTGCACTTGCATCGGGTTCCTTTTAAAGTTAAATGGTTACTAGTAGCTATACATATAAAAACATACTTTTTGCAAAATATTTTTTTAAAAATCCGTCTCCAACCAAGAAATATGGATAGAACATCAAAGTTTCCCTCAGTTTGTTGTGAAACCAGGTCCCCACTTACCTCAAAACAAAATTATCTTGGAGATTCGCGAAATAAGAAACGGATAAATCTTCATCTATACTTCTCGTTTTATACAGTTTATTAAATAAAACGAAGGTGGTATTTTTTTAATTAAATCCTTACAAAGCTGCAAAAATTACAAAATACATGTCTGTTGAGCTAATGAGCATAAAAAACATAAACAAAATCAAAAACTAATAATTATTGATGTAGGTGGTTCAAGCGTCCCCACGCCACCCCCGCCCCCGCCTCCACCTCTGGCAATACCAAGTGACACCAAAGAAATGCCGCTTTCAGGAGTTCACAAAGAACGAACGGCTCTGCTGGGAGACATTTGTAATTTTAATAAAGATGTTCTTCGTAAGACCAACGTAATCTGATTTAGTTCAACAAGTAAAATGTGTAACTTGAATTTGTGATAATTTTTGTGAATTTAGCAAGATGTAGGTAATTTCTCGTATGTATTTTATTGTTTCCAAAAACTGAAATTTCAATATTACTGTTTGTCCTGTTCTCACATTATACTCTCAATACGTTTTTAACTGTACGATGTAAATCGCTAAGGGTCCACATATGTGTAAATATATCGTATAATATAAATATGTGTTAGTATAATATCTACCATTTGCTTTTACGATGTAAGTTTAAGTTTTTGCAAATGTACTACCATTTCATTAAAGCTAGAAACAAGTGAAACAAACAAGATGTAATTGTGTAACTTACCGATATTGCTACCGCAGAAAATCTCGTAAATAGTAAAAACTCGGCTTTGCCTCGTCTGTGCAAATTATTTGGCAATTCTCTTATTATACTGTTCTTACCAACCTAATATCGTAATAAGTAGAGTTGGGCAAGTGTGCAGTAAAGATAATTCATATAATATAGGGCTGCTCCTCACATTGGCTGGTATGAATAAAGTGTTACATGATGCTCATACTTGCATTAATAAAGGGTGCAAATGCACGTCTCTCGTGCACGAGAAAAGGATAGAACTATAAGCAAAAGCTTTGTTACCGTTTATTAATACTGGCCATTATTCTAAAACTCCCTATGGACATATTGGTCGGTATGAATAAACGGTAACAAAGGTCTTGCTTATAGTTCTATCCTTATCTCGTACACGAAAAACTTCAGTTAAGAATTATTCGCTCAAGAATTTGGCATAAAGTGCATTATTTAGTTTTTCGACTGTACCAACCATTATGTCCTAAAGTGTTAAGTTTTAAAAGCAGGTAAGTACAGAGAATATTCGTAAATTGTAGGTACTTATTCTTTTTTTGTCAGTCCTGGAACTAATTAAGGCTTTCAACGTAAGTATTGGTCGTATTGGTCATTCTGATATTAAAAATGTAAATTTATTATAGCATAGTGGTAAAAAAACTTTACCGGTTTCAGGCGATTAAAGCGTTCTTAACATGCATAAAAATAGGCTGGTAAGCAGATCATAACGTTATCTAATGGTTTCTAGACAACAAGCCCATTAACCATTCATGACAACAATGACCCCATTCAAATGCTGTCATCTCGATTGTCAAAATGACGCGAATTCACGCAACATTTTTTTAATTTTGGCTTTAATCGCTTTAAACCGATAAACTATTGAACAAACCTCGGATGTTATGAATCATAACAGACTTAGATGTCTTAAAATCCTCGCTCTCCGAGCTCGGATTTCAATTGACATCTGCGTCTGTTATGATAGTCATAACATTCCTAGGTATGTTAATAGTTATTATTTTTCGAATTTATTCGCCCCCGATTAGTTTTTACTTATTTTCTCAAAAACGGCTGATCACAGAAAAGATGAAAGAGAAAGATTTTGTGGAATTTTAACAAGTGAATATAATCCAAGAATTTTAGGATTTCACTTCGAAAAATTTACCACAGAGATGAAATTTGGTAAATGCCTTCATACAGGGTGGTCGTTTTATCTTCAGACTGGCAAATATCTCGGAAAGGAAGCATTTTAGAAAAAAAAGTTTTGACTTCGAGGGGGAAAATAGATGGCATTAGCGCCATTTTGGTTCAAGGTCAAATGAAGGTCAACTTATTTTTTTTTAATGGAAACCATTTTTTATTACAGATTCTTATTCCCCGTAAAAAAAAACAAACAACTCATCTAAACTATTTTTGGATCCGATGGATAGTTTGTCAGATATTTAAATCCATTGCCTTCCCTAGCAACAGCGGCATGGCAAAAACAAAATCTACAACATTTTTTTCTAAAATGCTTCCTTTGGAGATATTTGCCAGTCTCAAGTTAAAACGACCACCCTGTGTAGTAATTGCAAGTAATGGGTCAAACGTCCCCATCGATTGGCCCATGTGCGCATTAGCTCTTAAAAGTGTTAAGAAATTGTTTCCAGAATATCTCCGTCTTTATTGACTTCGACCAAAGCACTTACCTATATACAGGGTGTTTAATTTTTCGATGCTCACCATTAGTTTTCGGCAACCATAAGAGATGGGGAGTCGTTTAAATTGTACAAAAGTTGCGCTATTTCTTGGTGATCAAGAATCTGAAGAGAATTTTCCGATATTTTGATTCGTTTCTGAGTTATCACAAAAAATCTGAAAATAGGCAATTTAAAGAAAAATATCTTCCTAACGATTGATGTTATTTAAATGAAACTAATGAAACTTGGAACTTTTATGTTGTCAATTGAATGGCATTGACAGAAATTTTCTAGGCCTTCGAGATTTTGAATAACGGCAGTCAACTTTTTATTACGGCCCTCATATTGAATTTGGGCACAATCAAATACACAAAAAATTTGCTTTTCAAAAATGTAGTCAACAGACTTTTTTGACAGATGTCAGAATTTGAAAATCCGGGGGAATAATTTGTAAAATCTTGCCTAAACTTAGATGAAAAACAATTTCAAAAAAGTACGCCATTTCTTCAATCTCTTATAACGTGAAAACATTTAAATTCTACAGCAATAAAATACATCTTGCTCGGGCTTTCACATATTTTTTCATAAACGTCCATATTGGTAACATCTTTGAAAAGATAATTTTTTTTAAGTATGCGGCGGTGTTGAGATTCAATAATAATAAATAAATGCTTACAAAACTTCTGTCAATGTGATTCGATTAATGGTTGTCAAAAATATAAAAGTTAAAATTTCATTCAAATAGCAGCAGTCTTAACAAAGATACGCATTTTTCTTTAAAAGTGCAATTTTCAGATTTTTCGGGATAACTCAGGAACGAAATCAATAAGATATCGGGGAATTCTCTTCAGATTTTTGGTCGCCAAGAAGTCGCACAACTTTTCTCTAGATTATTACTTTAATGTTAAAATTCTAAATTTCAATTCAAAATTAGGATCGTTTTTGGTTTATGGTTGACGTGTCCGAGGATATTTCCGGAATAAGTTCTTGAAAAGCATTGTATGATTGGATCGATTTTCCCCAATTTTTCACGGTAGGGGTGGGTATTTAGTCTAAAAGAAGATGGGATTTTACAATCGAAAACTATTGTCCGCCGGCAGTAAAAGTCGCATTTCACTGCCAGAAAAGCGGCAGCAAAAACGCACTTTTAATTGCGAAAAAGTATAATAAGTCATTCGGAGCTGAAATTTAATGCATCAGCGCCAAAGAATTTGAATCTGATCTTTTTCATTATTTATTTTAATCATGGGAGGGTTTTCTTGGGGGTGACTTTGACAGTTTTTGGACCCTTATGAAGCATTTCAACGCAAAAGGTTACCCTTACTTTTTATCTTATTTTGACCTGCCAAATCACCTGCCGAATTTTTTGCCAACAATTTTGCAACCTCTGTATAACTTTAATACTGTTCAAGATCTCAGACCGCGACACGACACCCATTGTGAAGCATCCGGTATAAAAGCAGGTGGTCTAAAATTTTGGTTGAGCTTTTTTGACTTTATGGTGGTTCAAATGGTAGAATTGTAAACCCAAAGCTGTTTTTTATTTTTTTTGGATTGTTTGCTAACAAAATCCATTTCTGCAAAGGATCCATGATGGTGGAAACGATTTTTGAACAAAGCTGGATTACAATCTAAAACCTGCAAGGACAGATTTTATTGATCATTCATACATATAACTTGTCACATTATTTACAAGTATTCACATTCAGAGGACCTAATCAAAAGAACGTTCATTTATAGACCCGTATATAGTAATCGCATTATTTTTAAAATTCGGAGCTGATTTCATAATCAATTTCCAAGGACACTTTAAATCACAATGAAACACTCATAAAGAATAATACGACTTAAGTGCCTTTTACATTTGATTAGAAAATCAGCTGTTAATACCACATTCTAGAGTTTAGCTTATTCTTTTAAAATCGAAACATTCACGTTTTGTTTTTGCAAAAAGAAAACATTTAATTCCGTTTTAGAATTCTGTGAATGCTAGAATTTTAGTAGTTTAATAAGCGCCACACTCAAATGTTGAAGCATTTATTTTTATACTTTCGAAACAGAACTCAACAAAAATGTAACTACATTGTTAAATGTTTTCTCTTTTTATTTTTTGGATGGTGAATTAACAGTTTAAATGCCAAAAATATAATGAAGCAATCGCACAATGCATTTAAAGTGTTAATCCCAACATTGATATACAGAAATAGGAATGTGACTTATTATCTAATAGCTTGCACCATTGATTCTAAATTTCAAAATTATACTGGTTTTAAATAATACCTTTGCTTTTAAACGAAATTTTAAACACTAGGAATCAGTTCAAACTTTGTACAAAAAATACTGCTAGTCTCGTCGCCTAGTCACAATTTATAATTTAATATTTACACAACTTAAGAGCAAAAGTTTTATTCAAACTAGTAGACATTTATCGATTTAGGAAATAAGAGAGCGTTTAATTTCACCAACATTCTAACAGCCTTGTTTTGTTAGTTGTTTATAAAGCATACAGAATCGAAACAAAAACACAATTTCGAATTGTTAACGATCTGCCAATGGTAAATAGACACACAGAAGCTTAATATGAAAGACGTAACACCACTTTGACAAATTGTTAACTATTATTATTTATTCTTATTACTGAAATAACGTGCCAACGTTTTACATTTAAAATTGCGCAAGTCTCTGGCTTCTTACATCTTGTTGCTCATTCTAGAAAAAACGAAAATTTTATGTTAAAAATAATGTAATCAATTAAAATACAATGTTCTAAGTAAGTACATTACACAAAATAGTTAATTTAAAAAATACAATAAGTTACTAATAATAGTAAAACAGCCTCATGAATCATTAACACTATGTTATACATAATTACAAAAAGAAAATAAATAGAACTTATTAAAATAGAAGTTCAGTAGTTTTAACGTTAATAAGGATTGTATGAAAATGCCTGCATTATGTTTAGGAGATTTATTGAACTAAACTTAGGTAATTGAATGATCACGTGCAATGAACACAATAATACTATGAGTTTGAATAAGTTTCTCTTAGAATATTTTGAGGTTATGTAATCTAAAACTGATGACACATTCTTACAAAAAATGTAACTAAAACCAAGCTTTATGATATATAACGATGGCACCGTGTGAAGAAATCGTAATTCGAAAGGGGCGGAGCACATTTAAAATCGGAGTAAAGCCATAATCCAACCTATAAAATAAATAAAACATGGATCTAAAAACAACTATTCACACCATCATGTCATTCAAATAGCAGATAATAAGTTCCCAGATGTAAATAAGAATAAAACCAATGATTTTACAATCTTTCATGTATTTTTTTTGCTGTTTCATGTATAAATATTCTTCTATCCCTCCTCTATGTTAAAACTTCAGTCGTGTGAACTTAAGAATCAGACAGGCATTCCACATCTTTTAAACTGATAACCAGCAGAAAATGAAACACCTTGATAGTAAAATGCCATCCTGCGATACTCCTAATCGCAGGCCAAACGATGATCATCACGTCACTTCCATTACCAGATTATTCTTCCGAACAATTGTTTTTGTTTTGTTGTTGGTTGTAGCAGTGGTTGGTTCCGTACACTGAGACTTTAACTTGTTCGAGACGGGTTCTGAATCGTCTTCCGTGTGTATTTCTAGAATGTTGGCACTGGAAATATTTTTACGTCATTAACGTTATGCCTACAATAAATTAATAAATATGCCACTAATGACTGGTTTAAATAATCGCTGATCTGTCTAAGTCTGATTATTTTATACATGAAGTATTGAACCAATCCAAAGCAGCATTTAGTATACCAGTAACCAATCAAATCCTGATTACAGTGATAATACTACAACGTCAACTTGGCACTACTTACTCAATACTTTAATTTATAAAATAATCTGCAAAATACGAATCGTAGTCTCTTGGTTGCCTTGTTGAGTCCTCATGGATGCACTACTTGTCAAATGGTAGATTTTTTTCGGCCAAAAAAATCTACAATTTTGACTCGTAGTTGACAACCATTCGGACGTCAAAACCCGCGGCAATCAAGAGACTACTCGTCGTATTACTATTGATAAGAAGTTGTGGTGTGTTTTAGTTTTTAGTATGGATGCTCTTTTGGCACAACTTTTTAAATAAACAGATGTTCAAGAAGACTGGAATTTCTCTTTATCTTATCCAATCAAATTATCCGAAATTTTAAAATGCATTTATCTGATTGGATACCTGACAACCACTAGCTAACCATCAATTGTAAAGTAGGACCTTACACGTTTTGCAAGCAACAGTATTAATTATTTTAGCCCAGTCAACGAAGTGAAAATAGAAACAAAAATTACTGCACTTCTGCAAATTGGCGGAAGTTGTAGCTTGAACCATTCTATTGAACGTACTAAAAGTCCCCAAAGATGATGGGATGTGAGCTCGAGCCACCATCGTGGCGGAGAGGTACAGTTTTTGTTAACTTTGCAAATATCTCATGAAATATTGATTCTATCGAAAAAATAGTAATATAACGAATTGAAGAGCGTAAAATTCTCTAGACAAAAGTTTATATACATTTTTTGTCATCCCCCTGAATTTGGGCAGGTTTATGCCAAAACCGAAATTAAAAATACATTAATATTTAGTCAAGTAGTGACAAACGAAATTCAAAAAAATCCAAAAAAACTACAACAAAACTATACAGTGTTAACCAAAAGTAGGGAACGGGTAGTTTATTTGACAAACTATGATATGAATTCATCGACATTTTTCTTAAAAACAAAATAGTTTTAGTTTGGTGTCATTAGAAAGCGTATTTTTTTCTCTGACGCGCGAAATATTGGAGACTTTCTTAACTGCTAATAACTTTTTTCTTTTTTTGCATATATCGTGAAATAATGATTTTATCAAAAAAGCCGTTAAGTAATGAATTGAAGAGTATACAATTTTCCAAAAAAAAATTTCTATTAATTTTTCTCCTAACACCAATATTTATATGCCGGGGGGTGTCGACGAAGCCAGACTCAACCCCCTCTTTTCCGCACTTATTAAATTACTTGAAATTTGGCAAGCAAATATTATACGATGAGCTCCCTTTGACATTTAGAGGCATTTTGAATCACTTCCCTGTATATCTTAATATTTTCGAATTCTGTATTAAATTCTGAGTATGACAGAATATTTTTTTTAAACTTTCGCTGTTTTTAAATCTTCATCTAGAATGCTATCTATGACCCCTCAAAAACTAATCTAGATTCTAGAGCCATCAAACACCTCATCAAAATTTATTTTAGGCTTATGTTTCTATCTGTCACTTATGCTGATTCGTTTAAAAGGATGAAACGCAGTTTTTTCCAAATTATATTTTTTTTAATGGAAAGTAAATTTTCTTAGAAATAAAATGATATAAGTAGGATTCGAATGGTTAAAATGAAACGTGTAACCAAGGGATAAAGAATGAAATTCTAGTTTAGGCATAAATCGTAGTAGGCCATTGTAAAATAAAAACAATTGCCATCTAATTTGGTTTTGTTTTAACCCACAGGTCCTTGATCCATTCGAAAAAAATTAGTAATTTGGAGATTATTGTGATTAGTACGAGATGACAGCACTTTAGATGAACAAATAAAAAATCAAGTTTTTCGAAACTTTGAAAAAATATGCTGTTAAATTTTAAGATATACAGGTGCCCCATTTAAAAATTTAATGGTAGATCCATTTTCGCTGTAGTGATTCAAAATGCCTCTAAATGTCAAAGGGTGCAGTTTATCGTATATTTGTTTGCCTTTCATTGAAGTATTTTAACAAGTGCGGAAACAAGATGGTTGAGCCTGGTTTCATCGACACCCGGTATATTAGTATTGGTGTTAGGAAAAAATTAATAGAACCTTTTTTTGGAGCATTTTCCTTTTTTTGGAGCATTTTATACTCTGCAATTCATTACAATGGCTTTTTTGATAAAGTCATTATTTCACGAGATATATGCAAAAAAAGAAAAAAGTTATTAACAGTTAAAAGTCTCCAATATTTCGCGCGTCATAAAGAGAAAATATTCCCCTTTTCAATGACACCAAACTCGAACTATTTCGTTATTGAGGTAAAGTAAAAAAATATCATTAACGTCAAAAGATACGTCTGACAGTCATATTCAAGTTTTATAGGAACCGTTTTTCAATAATGTCAATAGTTTGTGAAATAAACTACCCGTTCCCTACTTTTGGTTAACGTATAGTTTTGTTGTAGATTTTTTTAAATTTAATTAGTCACTGTTTGACTAAATATTAATATACAGGGTGTCCGGAAATAACGATGAAATATTTCGGGGGGTGATTCTGCAGCTCAAAATATGCAAAAAAGTTCCTATAAACATGTATCCGGAAATCGTTCCTAAGGGGGCTACGGCCTTCTGACGGGGGTGCCCCAAATTCGGTTTTTATTGAATAAATCAATAACCGCTTAAGATACAGTGACGACTTTTTGCACATTATCTAACATCAGTAAGCGCCATCAGATTATGGTATCTACCAAAAGCAGATTCAACCAGGGGCGTGGAAAATAGGGGGGGCTTCAGCTTTCCCCACCCAAATTTTTTTACGTGTTATTTTTTAGACAATTAATCACCGGAATATGGTTTCCTGACTAAAATTACATAAAAAAGCCTCTCTTGTTATAACACCGTAGGATCAACCGTTTTCGAAGAAATTAGATTTAAAGATCCATTCGCATTTCCTAGGCTTATCAAACGATTTTTATTAAATTACAAAACTGAACGGATTTTAAAAATTAGTATCTAAATTCTAAAGTAATCTAATGTTGCTTATCGATGTCAGACAGTATGCAAAAACTTAATAATTAACAAAATCAAAATCGAATTTTGAGCGCCCCCTTCAGGCGATTTCCGGACCCATGTTTATAGGAACTTTTTTTCATATTTTGAGCTGCAGAATCACCCCCCGAAATATTTCATCGTTATTTCCGGACAACCTGTATTTTTAATTTCGGTTTTGGCATAAACCTGCCCAAATTTAGGGGAAGACATCGTTGGACCAATAGACCGCTTTAGTCGCCGATTTAGCGATTAAATTTTAGAGCCAGCAAAAAATTTATATAAACTTTTTTCTAGAGAATTTTACGCTCTTCAATTTGTTATATTACTATTTTTTCGATAGAATCAATATTTCATGAGATATTTGCAAAGTTAACAAAAACTGAACCTCTTCGCCATGATGGTGGCTCGAGCTCACATCCCATCTTTGTAGACTTTTAGTACGTTCAATAGAATGGTTCAAGGTAGAACTTCGGCGAATTTGCAGAACTGCAGCAATTTTTGTTTCTATTTACCAAATTCAGGTCTTTATTGACTGAGCTATTTAACACAGAATCAAAACAGGAGTCATTTTCTTTCAGAACATTTGCCCCAATTGCCGTTGTCCGCACTTGTCTTTTTGGAAGACTCGGAATTAGCCGATTGGCTAGTTACAAAATTTTCCAAACGACGAGCAAAACTGAAGGGCTAAACTTGCATAATAATGACGTCCACAATTTTGCCAAAACTCACCTATGACTATTAAGCGTAAGATTGTGTGCAGAAGTGTGAAGACTCAACGTGCCCGAGGAAGCATTGGAATATCCCAGTCCGCTGTGGTATATGATTTTCTTGTTTTTTATCCTGCCTGTAAAAGTGAATGAGTAAATAGTTATTTGTATAACAAGTAAGAAAAAGTGTGACTTTTCCATGAAATGGCGTTAACATTTAAGATAAAAAATGAGAAATCAAAAATGATTTGTACAGTACAAAAAAAAAATTAACAAATTATGCCGATGAATAAAATTATGTAGAAAAGCGTTGCTACGTGGAAAAGTGTTGCTATGTAGAAAAGTTTAACTTTTCTAAATGAAAAAATTATTGGAAAGGACCCCGCACTTTTCTTATGGAAATTGGGTTTGGGTCAGATTTTTTTCAAAAAAATCTATGTTGTAGAGTAATTGTTACCACTGCAACTTTGTGGACCTCGCCGTTTCTTAGATATGGAGGATTGAAGGTGAGAGGGTTGTAAGGCACAGAGTTAAAACGAATGTGAATTCCGCTGTTTTCGCCATGGTCAACGTAGCATATTGTCACAACAATAAGCAGGGCATCTTTTGAAAGTCATTCAAGATCGTCATTCTTGTTATTTCTTCAGTATATTCAATGCTATTATAACACCTTTTGGACTGTCGTTAATTTGGGTGAGATTTCCTTTATTTCTTAATATATGACACCTAAATGCATGTAATCTGTCGATGATTTTTCAAAAGTTTCTTCGCCATTACCTCTTCGAAGGAGTAGGGCGCAAATTCTACATTTGTTTTGTCTGGAGAAAATCTTCAATTAAGCAAAGTTTCACCGATTTCAAACACATCTATGCTTGGGCATGGTTTACTAAGACGTAATATATTATGATAGCAATTTCAAAAATATTTCCTTTCTTAATCTCAATTCGCGTACCATGAAAAAAGTCCCACACTTTGTATATAGGTCACACCTTCACTCTACGCCCTAATTACTCGAAGAGATAAGGACGACAAAACTTTCTCAAAAATTATCGAGAAACTAGATGTATACAGGCATGATATATTAAAAAATAAAAGAAATCTGACCCAAATTAACGACTATCCAGAAGGTGTTAAAATAGCATTGAATGTACTGAAGAAATATCAACAATGGCCATCTTCAATGAGTTATAAATGATGTCCCGCTTAATGTTATGACAATATGTAGCGTTGACCATGGCGAATACAGCGGCCTTCACATTCGTTTTAACTCTATACATTACCACCCTCTCATCTTCAACCCTCCATATCTAAGAAACGGTGAGGTCCACAAAGTTGGCGCAATGGTAACAATTACTCAGGGAGACGTGCTCTACGATATAATTTTTTTTGAAAAAAATCTGACCCAAACCCAATTTCCATAAGAAAAGTGCGGAGTCCTTTAATATACCTATTTCCTATTTCAGAACAGTACACGGAAAAATAAAAATAATGTACAATTGTTCTTACTTCCAAACTGCGAAAGTATTCCATTTGCGTTTCCTAAAGAATTTTCGGTCGCATTCGTCGTCCTCATTCTTCTGTCAGACGCAGTGTTGACACTATTCAGCTTATTGGGACTAGTCAAGGTATTACCGCTCGAAAAGACATCAAATTTGGACGTGGCTACAGGGTTCAAACCGTAATCACCGGCTTCGGATACGCGAAACCGCGAACAACCAACAGCGGTCCTGTCAACTTCCTCGTCGAACAACACAGATGATGTCTCGTCGAACTTCGCGCTGTCATCAAGGTTTCCGTTGTTATTGAAAAAAACACTATTATTGTCCTTAACATTAGGAATAAGCGTATTGAGACCGACATTAACGTTTAAATTAATGCCCGTTTGCACGGTTTTATCACTGGATTGCCGCGTGTCGGTAACGGGTACATCTTCTATACTGTCCAAATTATCAAACATGAACGGATCGGTTATGAAGGTAGAAGTGTCCAGGAGGGTGCTAGGCGTCTCCAGCGATTGGATTTCTACCGAAAAGGGTGTGTTGGCACCAGGGACGAAGTAGCTGTCGCTGTCGGGCAGCAGACCGCAAGGTGGAGATTCGTGGCCTGGGGGCGGCGTCTTCGGTCGGAAATGCAACCTGAAACGATGAAATTCTGGTGAAATCTCAACTTTAAAAATCCCCTTGAAAGTTCAAGACAATTCTCAGAATAATGCGAATGCGGCTTAAATCATAACTGTAATATTCTGAACATTATTTGGAAATATCAGTAATTTTTTTTTCTCTTTTATATTCCATAGTACCTATTAACAAAACGATGGCATCTAGGTACTAATGCTACATACAAGTTTGTAAATAAATATTACTAAATCCTGAAATGCTATGCAGATTCAACAATATCTACTATTTACCTATTTACTCACATATTTACTCACAAAATGGTACTTCCCGTGGACCAATTGCTACCAAGAGCCTTTCAGCCCTTCAACGGGTCACGTAATTTCCATGTACCAACTTTCAGCCAAATCGATCCAGTAGTTTGAGCTACAACGTGTTTTTAGCGTTATTACAAAATTTCGATTTTTTAACCAACCCCACAATTTAACACGCCACAACCCAGCCTACTGGACCGATTTGGCTGAAATTTGGTACATAGGCATGTCATAATCCAACTGGAGCTAATCGTGCCAAAGATGTATTCACTCTTACTGCCTTTTCGTCAAAAACTCAAATAGTCGAGATTTTTAACGTACTTTAAAAACTCTAGACCGAATTGGCTGTGCACATGAAAGAGCTGAAAATATTTTGGGGGAAATCGACCCACGGCAAGTACCGTTGTGGCACAAGATTTCCTTGGATTTCCCTGAAATGTTTTTCGCAAGATTTCTCCAGATTTCCCCGAGATTTTCTCGGATTTCCCTAAGATTTCGTAGCACCTGTACACCAGATTTCCCCTGCGGCTCACGCTCTCTCCTCAAAGCGACATTATGTAACTCCTATGGATTTGATTCGCCTCGCTCCGCTCGGCGTTTAAACTTCCATGCTTCGTGACATAATGTTTTACTTAAACTACTAATAGAATAAATATCTATACTCTGTCCGGGATCCACACGACCGAGATTCACCCGATTTCCATGGCGATTCATTGTTGACAACAATGATTCACCATGGAAATAGGGTGAATCCCGGTCGTGTGGATCCCGGACAGACCATATTATTTGCTGACCCCTTCGAATTAATAATGGACTTGAAAAAAATAACATTAAGCTGAAATTTTTTACACACGTTTCTTCAAGAGTTGCGAAAAAAATCTAGGGTTATTCAGGGCACAAAACACACTATACAAATAAATAAACATGAATGAATAAACAACAATTCGTGCAAAGCCTCTGAAGGAGATCGATCGACGTGCCATCTTTCGCCTCGCGTTACGGCTGAAACTGTTGAAATACGAAAAAGTTAATAGAACATTTCTTGTGAAAATTGAAGAGAACTTTCCAAGGAACTTTGATTTTGTATATCGCCTCTTTACACTTTCTTGGTGCATGGGATATCCATATACAGGGTGAGTCTAGTTGGACAAATCAGTCGCCTAGCGTTTAAGATATTGAAATTGGAAATTCAATTTTTGGATATGTTGTAGCTGATATGGTCCCCTACACAAGGGACCCATAAAGAAAGCTCCAGTTTTATTCAAACCGAAATTATTAAATAAAAACGAAGGCTTAAACATTTTTTTTTCGATATTGTTGAATTTTTTGAGGTTATTTAGTTAGAGAATCATTTTCTCTTTATGGAAACATAATTTTTTGCAGAAATAAGTTAATAATCTCCGAGACCGAGAGACAAATTATTTAAATAATAAAGATTTTTAATTATTTCCTGAAGAAAGCCACGCATGCCGTGATTTGAACAACTGAAAGGCAGTCTAGCTTATACTGCAGACTGTACCCACAACGACAAGTGTCAGTTGGAAATGTCATTTGAGGTCGTTTGTGAAAAAATAATGCAAAACTACGGGTTTTTGCCCTTTTCTTTACAGATAATTAGGTAATTTTTATTGCTTGATGGATGTTTTGCTAAATTCGTCGAATACAAGTGTCTCGGGTTTTCACACTGGAGGGGCCCGATTAGTTTACACCCTTCGAGTTGAATTTTCTTGGTTTCGCTTGGCTCACCGCTTCTTTGTTCATTATATCAACACGGTTGAGTGTCTTCAACATTTGCTGGACCCCTCAACATCCGATGATAAATCTTTATTTCGTAAGTGTGAAAAAATTATCAGCAGAAATATTAAATTTTTAATAAAACAACAAAATCACCATATTTGACAGCATGACAGCAATGTAAACTGTTAGCAACTATTGCCAATTGCTTTCTGGCTAACGAGAATAGCTTTTCTTGGTCGAACCATTCGACTCCAATGGCAATGTAAAAAACATCCATCAAGCAACAAAAATTACCTAATTATCTGTAAAGTAAAGGGCAAAAACTCGTAGTTTTACATTATTTTTCCTTTGATTTTTCCACAAACGAAAGCAAATGACATTTCCAACTGACGCACTTGTCATTCCGGGTACAGTCTGCAGTATAAGCTAGACTGCCTTTCAGTTGTTCAAATCACGGCATGCGTGGCTTTCTTTAGGAAATAATTAAAAATCTTTATTATTTAAATAATTTATCTCTCGGTTATTATTAACTTTTTTCTGCAAAAAATTATGTTTCCATAAAGAGAAAATGATTCTCTAACGAAATAACCTTAAAAAATTCAACAATATCAAAAAAGAATTTTCTAGGCCTTCGTTTTCATTTAATAATTTCGGTTTGAATAAAACTGGAGCTTTCTTTATGGGTCCCATGCGTAGAGGACCATCTCAGCTACAACATATCCAAAAATTGAATTTCCAATTTGAATATCTTAAGCGCTAGAGCGACTGATTTGTCCAACTAGACTCACCCTGTATATCAGCGGAAGTGGCACTGGGATTTTAAGGGACTTTTAGTATTTCATTTAAAACTGCAATGAGAACATGTATGCAAAATTTCAACCCTCTGTGAATTTTTCCAAAAAAAGTGACTGAACTATGGTCTGTCCGGGATTCACCCTATTTCCATGGCGAATCATTGTTGTCAACAATGAATCGCCATGGAAATCGGGTGAATCTCGGTCGTGTGGATCCCGGACAGATTATAGTATCTGAACGGCACGGCGCAGTGGCCCGCTCTGAGGTCTAATTCTCGAATCGTTCGAATTGTTTCGCATGTGATGTTGCTAAGCAGCCGCCAATCAGACTGCGCGTACCTTAGTGATGCCGCATAAGAAACTGTTCGCCCGATTCGAGAATTAGGCCCCTGCGAGGGCCCCTGGTACATTTGTGTACGAAATACAGCGTACAAAAATATAAAGTGTTCGATACCGTTAACAGGCTTAATTTGTTGATAATTTTCATGTAGAATCAAAAACCGGCATTTTCAAATCGAAAAAGTGTAAGAAAAATTAGAATACCTTTCTAATTCCATGTACAGTCCGGGGACTTTGAAAATGCCCACCCCACCGTGACGACTCACTTGGTCGATTGTATCGCAACGTGCTAAATGTTTACCAATCTGTCAGGCAAACATCAAACGAATTTCAGTGATGCAGTCAACCAAGTCAATCGTCGCGGTGGGGTGGGCATTTTCAAAGTTCCCGACTGTACTCAGCCGCATATTTTAAGATGACGATTTGCCCCATGTCCAGACGCTGCGCTATTAATTCGTTCATAGTTCCGTTATTTACGAATCAATTTCAAAAACTCAAAAGTGTCGGTATCCTCATAAAATTATCTAAATGATAATTTTTTTACATTTTTCCAATATTCGGGGTGGTTCAGGAGTTATCATCGTGGGGGCGATTTTATAAAATGTGCAAAAATAAAATCTGCATATTAAGCGAATTATGAACAAGTTGTATGCCTCGATACTCCATTTAAACAACTCGTTTGGCGCCTATGAATCTTGCTATAATTTTGTTATGGTCTGTCCGGGATCCACACGACCGGGATTCGCCCTATTTCCATGGTGAATCATTGTTGTCAACAATGAATCGCCATGGAAATCGGGTGAATCTCGGTCGTGTGGACCCCGGACAGAGTATACATGGAAAATTCGAAGGGGTCGGTATATAAATAAGTAAATCCCGTACATTTTAATTTTTTTCCTCTTTTAGGCCCTGGGGGCCGTTCGGATACCGATACCGCCAGACAAATTCACGGGGAGTATACAGGGTGTTGCCAATTTCATTGCCCACTATTATTGGGATCTCAACCATTAAAGTTAGAAAATCGGTTAAATTATATAAAGGTTGCACTTTTTCAGGGTGATTAAGAATCAGTAAAGATTTCTTCGATATCTTGATTCGTTACTGAGTTATCCTGAAAAAACTGAAAACCGCGATTTTAAAGAAAATTAATATCTTCTTAACAGTTGACGCCGAGGTTGACACTAAGCAAATGAAACTTGGGATTTTTATATTTTTGACAGCTGCCAACTCAATTGCATTAACAGAAATTTTCTAGGCCTCCTACATTTTGAGTAAGGACAGTCAATTTTTCTTTTTCTTATGGCCGCCATATTGGATTTTAACACCATCGGATACACAAGAAAAGTAGCTTTTCAAAAATGTAACTAACTTGGCCTTTTTTTGACAGATCGTCAAAATTTGAAGTTGTGAATAATTTCTATAGGGAAGAAAACTGTAAAAAAGTACACTGACCTTTTCAATTTCTTACATGTGAAAGGTCTTGAATTCAACGATAACAAAACACATCTTGGCATCGCGTGACTAAAGCTTTGGATTTTTTTTTCAAAAAGCCCGGATTGGTTACAGGTTTTGAATAACTCAGGAACCATTCAAGATATCGAAGAATTCTTTACATATTTTTAATCCCAATAGTGGGCAATGAAATTGGCAATACCCTGTATATACACCAGTAAACATCGAATGGTGCACTACGTATATGATTACCTTTCAATCCGTCACGGAAATCAAAATAAATTGCCCGTCGTCTCTACTATGACTTCAGAACACGCTTTAACGCAGCAAGTAACTAACATCAAATCTGCGTTTTAGGGTCCTATTGAACGTATCGAGAAATTTTGTTGTATATCTAGAGTGTTCGGCTCATTTAAGCCTTATTCGGTCGGGAAGAGTAGGAAACGGCGGCTTCAAAAATGTGTGTAACTGTATAACCTTATGGGAAAATTTTATCTTCGGGGCGATCAGAATCATGAGGGATACTACATATCAAAAATCCTGACAATTTCACCGAAAGCCATTTTCCATCAGAATTATGCACGGGGTACCTTCCGGCGAAACCGGAAGTTATGGAAAGTTATAATGTATGTCAAAAGATGTCGTTTGGTGGATATGTTCACTGTAAGAATTGAATAGCGTATCTATATGGTTCTGTTGTCACCCGGTATACACACCAGTATACATCAAATGGTGCACTGCGCACATTTTTGCCTTTCAATCGGGCCACGTTTCATTTCCATCGCGCTTATTCATGTATGTCTGTCTTCGTTTAACCCGAGGGGCAAATCTATGGGTGAAATCTGTGTAGAAGCTAGGTGAAATCATGGTGGTGGAATCAGGTGAAATCAAGATAAATCGGGCGAAATCAAGGTAAAACCAGGTGAGATCAAGGGAAATAAGGTGAAATCACCAGGTGTAATCATGGTGAAATCACGCAGGAAGGTGAAATCAGTGTACAGGATTGTGCTGATAGATTTGCCCCTCGGTTAAACGAAGGCAGACATACATGAATAATACTACGAGTTACGTTGTTAAACGTTCAATGTCGGGCGGCTGTGGCATAGAGCGCGATGGAAATGAAACGTGTGTCTTGACGTCTGTCAATGAGAGTCTGGAAGTCTTAGGATAATTCAACTATACCATAGCACTGTCGAGACATTATTTTCAAAATGTTCAAAAAATCTTACCAATCCCTTCGTATAGATGTAAGGATCTCTATCATTTCATCCTGTTGGCTCTTGTTCTGTGACAAGTTATCTGTAAAATGAACACCATCTTCCTCGATTTCTTTTTTAACGACTACCTGGTCCCTACTTTCGCACTCACTCCCGACCGCACTCACATCTGTCCGCGTACTGTTACTCACGTAACTACTAAACTCACTTTTAATACATGTCCTTAAATTATTAATTACGTTTGGACTACTATATACAGAATAACTATCCAATTTAACTACACCACCCGACGACGATTCGGAACTTTCCGTTTTCGGTTCGACTATCGAAAAATCCAGGGTGCGCCACAAATCGTCACTGTCGGTAGTGACTCGATCCAGGATTATCCTACCCCCTCGACCGACGCGCCTCCGAGCGAATCCTACGCAACGCTTCGGATTCGAGACGGATGTTAGGGTGAACCTGAAACGTTTGTCCGCCAAACCGTTTTCTTCCTTTGAGCACCACGGCCAGTTGCCTTCTTCGGACAAAGGCTGCAACCAAAACAAAATATGTTAATTATCACAAAATATTGTAATTACACAAGGTAGTTTCACAGTCTCGTTCCACAAAATTTTACTTACTGTTTAGGACGCGTTTCGGAGTGTTACTCCATCTTCAGCTATAAAAGAAATTAACACAAAATACAAAACAGTTGCCTGGAAAATGAAAAAACGTTTGGGTCAAAGAAAAATAACAGCTTTTGGGTCGCACTGTAAATCGATCGAAAGACGCTCAAACATTCAATCGATCGAAAGACGCTCAAACATTCAAACAAATATTTGAGCGTCTTTCGATCGATTTACAGTGCGACCCAAAAGCTGTTATTTTTCTTTGACCCAAACGTTTTTTCATTTTCCAGGCAACTGTTTTGTATTTCGTGTTAATTTCTTTTATAGCTGAAGATGGAGTAACACTCCGAAACGCGTCCTAAACAGTAAGTAAAATTTTGTGGAACGAGACTGTGAAACTACCTTGTGTAATCAAACATCAGCTCCTCTTAGAAAAATGGACCAAGCTTTCAACCAACAAAATATTGTAGTCCTGGACGAACATAAAACTGTATACTTCGAGCCTTGAACTTTTGCAGAAGTGTCACTTTTTACTTTACCACTACAATCTACTCTAGAATTTTCAGGATGGTGGCATTCATGACCCCAAGTTTTAAAAGTTGCAACTTCAATTTTTTTATGTTGGGTTAGCATTTGGGTAACTAATTTGTAGTAGAATTTTGAATACTGTATAGCGGAATTCTTTGAGACAATATAAGAATGTATTACAACGGACAGAGAAGTTCGGTTCCTGTGATCAGTGCAGTATCTTGTGCAATTCTGTGTCAAAACACCTTCGGGTTGTTATGTTTAGGGCCGGTTTTTTCATCTCATGTTAACTTTAACATATGAGGTTTGTCACCTTAGTTTCCATTTGTTTCTATGGAAATAACCTCATGTTAAAATTAATGAGATGGAAAAACCGGCCCTTAAGGCATAAGGCGATTTCCCTTAGGACCGATTTCATAATCAAAATTAATACTTTAAATATTTGCCTAGCAACAGTTCAAAATGGCTGCTCCTGATTGGTCAAATTCCCCTTTAAAGACAACTTTAACTTTAAAGGACCTTTAACTTTTATTATGAAATCGGCCCTTAAACCTCATTCACAACCACTTTACGTACGTGACTTAACAAAGTTTAACAATCATCAACAATGACTAGAAAAGTCAGAAGCTGTCATAAACAATTGTTGACCATTGTTAAAGTTTGTTACGTTACGTACGTAAAGTGGTTGTGAATAAGCTCTTAAAGCTGTAACGTAACAAACTTTAACAATGGTCAACAATTATTCATGATTGCTTCTGACTTTTCTCGCTATTGTTGACGATTGTTAAACTTTGTTATGTCACGTACGTAAAGTGGTTGTGAACGAGGTTTTAGGCTTACAGATGCTTAAAACTTTAACACATAGTATCACGTCACTTTAATTTATTTGACAAATGACAGGAACAGTTGATGGGCTGTTGTTGACATTTGGTTGGCAACTGAATGCGCTACAAATCAATAGCCTTTTTTTCGCGATTTCGTCCGGTTAACCGCAAATTCATAATTGTGATTGGTGCATTTACCACATTTCCTAGAAATTTGTTTTCTAAAATTGTCAAACTAATGTCAGTTTCTAACACACCTCCGTGAGAAGGTTTTAAACGGTCAGCGCTATGACATTGTCGCTAGACAACAATCTGCAAAATGGCTAAATGCACCAATCACAGTTATGAATTTGCGGTCAACCGGGCGAAATCGCGAAAAAAAGCTAATATCTTATGGTTTTTATTTGCAAAGTGTGTATATAATGTGTATAATGTGTATATAATGGTTCTTTTACTCTTAAAAAAGATATAAAGTTGTAAACGTCTCATTTACTGAGAAGATTAATATTGTCAATTATTTAGTAGGTACATTTTTATTATTTGATTGCTTACAGAAACTGATAAATCACTTTAATTTTCAATTGAAATATCGATAATAAACATAAAAAGGTTCAACCACACCATCGCACCACTTCCCACAGGCATTAACCTCACCTCAAACGCCAACGACGACTAAGAACTCGGCGAGCTCTTTACCCCTTTGAACATACTATAAAAGTAAGTTGTGACGTCATCGTATGTGTAAAGATATAAAGGGAATTTAATTCCGTATGTTAGTAACCTATAAATCTTCTTCTTCTTCTTCAATTTTTCATTGGCTTCAGCTGCTAAGGCTATTCGGCCAAGTCAATTCAAAAAAACGATACTAGAAGGGTCGCTAACACGTGCTATCCGAACACATCCGGCCTGGGTACCGGCGTGAATGAAAACAACCAAAAGACTGTTCACAAACACTTAAATCGATATTAGAAAGTTTTTTTTTGGTATCAAACCCGGTTGTAAAAAAATTGAACATTCACAACACAATGATCCGCTCCGCACGCGTTAAAATAACACTCAACTTCCCGATGGGGATGATCCATCGCGGAAATTCGCCTAAGCAGAAGGAATTTTCCGGAGCACATGGCCCGGACGTAATGGCGGAACGGCAGCCATAGCGCAACTCATGGAAATCGTCTATTGTCTCGAGGAAAAAGTAAGTTCCACCACGGATCCGAACCGGATGTCAGTTAGGGGATTCTTTTTTTCAAATTTCCATGTGTATAAAGTATCAGTGTATGCAACCCAGCACTCTGTAAACAGAACCTCATTTTTACCTTGCTGAGTGAACAACGTCAACCAACTAGGTAAATGTGAAGTTTTGTTTTATGTCGTTGCATTATAGTGCTAGGTTGCATACATTCCAAGCGTAGTGTCCGGCTTTACTTGAATCACGAGGAATCTCTTGTTATATTTTGATCTGGATTCGGTCAGAATTCAAGTCAAGTGGAAAGTCATTGTAGGAAATATATTTAAGTATAGCCCGTCCCCTCTAAGCTGGAGCACTAAATTTCAGTGCCGGCGTGTGTCAGTAAGACATTTCAGATGTCTATATGTCTATCAATACAATTTTTGTACAACACGCCACTGCCACTAAATAAGAGAATACAGGTAGGAAATGCGGGAATAAAGATAGAAAATGCGGAATGTGACGGCAATGCGGCCATTATACATATACTAAACATTCCCGAAATCGGCAATGGTGTACAAAATTTAGGGGAGTGGATAGCCCCTCGTGATTGGCGTTGCAGTTGAATGGAAAAATTGTAATAGATACCCTCGTAGATACCACATTTTAAAAAGAAAGAAAGGTTGCTTTTCTTTGTCTCGCTGATGAGACAACATTTTTGACGGGCTGCAAAACCAACCAATAAGCTGCTAGAACCGAGGGGTGATCCGCAGGCCGGAATCAGTGTACATTTTTCGGGAATACACCGGGAATAGATCGGAATACGTCGGAATACATGGGAATACGTCGGAATACATGGGAATACATCGGAATAGATGGGAATACCCGGAATACTCTGGAATAGTTGGGAATAATTGAAAATTTCCCTGCGATATATTAAAATTTATTGATTGGATGCGTGGACTTTAAAATAAATCAAAACAATAGGCGTTGTCATACTGATTTTATATAGATACGCATGCGCGAAATAGTTTGACAGATGCGGCAAACAAAGCGCTGTCAATATTGACATTTCACTTAAATTTGTTTTGTTTGGACTGTTTGAAGAGGATTTTGAACTTCTAAAAGTTTTGGAAGTGGTGCTTTCGTTATGGAAATGATGGAGGAAGATTTATTTAAAGTTGGCGCTTCGAAGACTTGTGTTTTTGAAAGCTGTAAAACGGATAGCAGACGTTCTACAATTCCCTTCATTTCATTCCCTAAACCGTGTTTAGCTGTGTGGAAAAATTCCGTATTTGGTGAGAAAAAGCATAGAAAGGATTGCCCTTTGTAAGTAAGCCCCGGCACTGGAGCCCACGTTTTTAGTTTTAACACACTGTGGTCCTTCACAGCTTTATCCTTCTCCAACGCCGCACCAGGCACATCGTTTTCTGTTAAACTGAAGTTGTGTTGACATGAAGTCGAAGAACAGGTTAAAGACATTATTATCAATCCATAAAAATTGCATCGTCACAACTTACAAGAAAACGCAAAGCGAACTTTAAAGTTTAAAAATATCTGACGTTTACTTAAAAATATTTGACGTTTATCAGCTGATCTTTGTTTGCCGAAATTTCAGTATGTGCGCCTGCGCATTGCGTTCGTAACAAGCCTTATTGGAGAATGATTTGTAGGAATATGTAGAATTACCCTGAATACATTAGAATAACGCGGGGTAGCTTCGGAAGCGCCTGCGCCTGTTCAGGTTAGGAAATCTCGGAATACTTGGGACTCGACTTGGGAATACACCGGAATACATGGGAATACACCGGAATACATGGGAATATACCGGAATACATGGGAATACTAGGAATACTCCGGAATATTGATGGAGAAAATTGCCGATTATCTACATCGGAATACCGGAATAGCTTTAAGTCGAGTTTCGGAATAGCTTCGGAATACATCGGAATACTGGGAATACTTGGGTATTCCCGGAATCAGTGTACGTTTTTCAGTCTGCGGATCACCCCTCGGCTAGAACCGATAGTAGGTAAATTGCGAAAAAAGCACTTTTGACAGAAGCCTAATCCGAAGGTCGGCCTAATCTTCTATTTTGCTGGGCTCATTACAAGCCTTCTTGTAAGAAAATTCCACATAAAAAACGAAAATCGAAGAACCTCAAGAATCCCGTGTAAATCCATTGCATTTTATTCGAAGAGAATTTAACGATTCAGGATGAATTTGCACAAAACTAAACCACACAACGTTTATGTGAAATCACGATAAAACACTGCAAAAATTATAAAACCGCTTGTCATTGTGACTACAAAATTTGAAAATGTTCCTAGAGAATTGGCCTTTCCAACAATTTTTGAAAATTATAAAATTATAAAGAATATACTTCGTCAAGACCTCGGCAAATAAAATGTTTAAAAAGTTCGTAGTTTTTTTATAAAGAAATCTTTAAAATTCCGACTCAGCATATGACGTCATATATGCTGACAAACCACTCGGTGCTATTAGCTGAACTCTGTCGGTGCGTAGTTAGTGGGCGGAGTTTCCCGCATGCCCTGGTGTAACTGGCTGAATTTTATTTAAACTTTTACCGCACAAATCAGTTACAATCTGTTTTTATTTTTTTAAATAATGTAGAACATTTACGTTGCAGATTAGTTGAACAAATATCATAGAAATTGGTTAAATTTTGGAAATATAACAAAAAAAAAACGATTTTTTTTTCATTGGAAAAGCCCATTACAACACCTGTCACATCTTCCTTTTAAGGTTAACGTCCTGTCACATATACTGTCACAAACTGTTAACTTTACGTCATTCACTGCCAGTCCCCAAATTTTTATAATAAGGTCCATACATCTCATTTATTTACTATTGATTGAACTGTCGTTTTTCTTAGACTGTTGAAACTGACCCCCGTTTTTTAATGTCACAAAATCTCGATTTTTAAACTTCTCGTCATTTTGAAAAATTTTACACTTTCCGTACACTTTTTCAAATCTGTTGAACTTTTAATTCACGTATATTCATTTTTGCAACTTTGCCATTGTTTCGTAGTACCGTGCGTACCTTAAAAAAACTAGTCATGTCAGGCTGTGGAACTTTTGTATTTCGGAAACCCATGTCGGTTCTTAAAATCGGTCAATGTAAACGTCAACATGCAACATTTTCGAAAGTGCTTGAGTGACATGGGACGTGGGGGATCGGGATGTCTTGCAGTTCCACAGCCTGACATAGCAATTTTTTTTAAGGTACACCCGGTATAAAGCTTCATACACATGCATCCGAAATTCGTACGTTTTATCCGAAATTCGTACCTTTTATGCGAAATTCGTATATTAGTCTAAAATTGGTCGCATTAGCATAGACAAAGATACGTAATTCGGATACGATAATTGAGAGGTTATGGGAAGTGTTAAAATTTTAGCGAGGCCACAATCTTCACAATAATTCAAAACATATTTTTCGGATGCATGTGAAAAATAAGTTCCAGTTGATTTAAACTGCTTCCTTCGTTTATCCACTGTTATCTAGAGTCAATTGGTAACTGTAAACAAAATGTGACTTCGGATTGGAACAATACTTATGGCCGTTTGCATCGTAATTTTAAGGGGTTCCTTAAAGATAAGTGACGTTTAAATTCCGTAGATACGTTTGTTGAAACAATGGTTTCCATGGATTTTAAGGATCACTTATCTTTAAGGAACACTCAAAAATTGTGGTGCAATCGGCCATAAATGTATAAAATAATAATCGTAAGCAAAATACAATTAAAACGTTGGAAATAGTCGAAAATATAGCGACTGATGAGACGTGTTGCTAAGAAACACCTCGAGACGCCGTCGAGAGGTGTTTTGACGCAACTCGTCGAATCGAGGAGTAATATTTTCAAAACATTTCCAACGTTCGAATTGTATTCGGTGAGACTATACAATGAATATAATACATATTTACATTGACAATTTAATGCAGATTAGAAGGAACCAAACGATGTATTATTTATGAAAAAAATTAAAAACACAATTATTATAAATATTTAGCATCTGTCAACCCAAAGTGTTTCGTTTTGAAAACACGCTTATTAGTTACAGAAACTTCCTCTGTAATTTGTAGTATCCAAAGAAAAATGGAATATTTCAATTTGCTAGTATTACACCTTCCATAACTTCGTTCGTTTATTTACATTACATTTACATTATTTACGATGAATCGGAACCATTTTTGGCAACGTGGCAACGCATCAGTGGTCCCAAAATGTTTTTATTTCATTGGCTAACGACATGTCACTTTGTTATTTTAAATGGCACCCTGTATATTTCTTTATTGTATCAAGTAGCATTTTTGATTCTCTTTTCAACGGTGTAATAAAATCACACTCTTACATAATGTAAATTTAGAGAAAATGTCAATTGAACGTGTTCCTAAAAGCACGGATCTGGGCCTTTATTTTACAAACTATTCTCTTTATCAAAAAATTGTTCCAGTAAAAGTTGAAAGGTAAAGTTAGGTGCGATGCGATTCACTTTATCTTGATATCTTCTTCACCGAGTCACACTGAGTATTTACGTCATACACATTTTTTTTATTACAAGATTATGTCGAGTTAATCTCATCAACAGATGCGTCTAAATTTACTTTTCGACTTTTATTGGAACAATTTTTTGATAATGTGAATAGTTTGTAAAATAAAGGGCCAGATCCATACTTTTAGGAACACGTTCAATATGATTTTACATCGTTCTAAAGAGAATCAAAAATGCTACATGATACAATAAAATTTAAAATAATTGAAATAAAAACATTTTGGTTCCGATCCATGGTAAACGAACGAAGTTCCCGTTTGACTCACCCTGTATAATCAGTTGTATAGTGTAGTGGTATTAGAAAAAAATGTGAAAATAATTAGAAGACAATGGTTTTTTGCTTTGAAGTGGATCCCACTGACGTTTTTCCTTTATGTCTCGAAAATTACGTGAATTTTTCACCTGACTATATCTCGAAAACAGAAGAAGCTATGAATGCAAGTATATATAAAGAAAAAACCACGGAAGCACCCACATCCTCCACAATTTTTTGAAGATTGCGGCTAACCCACCCGCACGATTTGTCAGGACTTTTAGTATGTTAAACAGCCACATAAAGTAGAGCATCTCAAAGCAAAAAACCATTGTCTTCTAGTTATTTCCACATTTGCATAAAAAAATTCTAATACGCACTTTTTCAATTTACATTTTCTTTTCTGCATAACAGAAGAAGCGCGAATGCAAGTATTATACTCATTCTGTTTAAGTTTAGTCACGTGAAAAATTCACGTAGGATCTTTGTCAGGACTTTTAGTATGTTAAACAATACATAAAGTAGAACATCTTAGCGCAAAAAACTATTGTCTTCTAATTATTTCCACATTTGCATAAAAAAAATTCTAATACGACTGGATTACCATCGTAGGTGGCTGTGATGCGTTGTTTTGACATTTAATTTATACAGCCGTAAATAATATGTTAAATTAAATGTCAGTTCTTTTATTTTTAAAGCCACCTACGATGGTACAATATTTTGTAACCACCTTGTAGTATTATAATAAGTTATTGTATAGTCAGAATTATCAATCGAGTTGACCGTTGTTTACCGATAAATATAGCAATGTAGACAGATCGCAGGTTGAAAAGCACCTGTGGGCGGGGCAATTTTCAACAAGTCGACTAGAGCCGATCACGTGACAGGTCCTTTTCAACCTGCGATCTCTCTACAAACAAAATGACCATTTCCGGCTAAAACGCTGCAATTTATTTTATTTCTTATGAAAGCTAGGTAAAAACCATATTGTCATTTAATTTTTGACGCAATTTTTCTTTAGTACCTCTTTAAGTCGAGTTGGAGGGGTGGGTGATCGACTTGCCTTTCTGGCTATATGCCGTACTGATGAAAGCTAGCAAGGTCGAAATCGGTTTTCGAATGTCCAGAGGCGCAGGGCTGTACAAAAAGGCACCTTTTTAGAAATGACCAGGGCACTTGCTTTTTTTGGGAAATTGGCCTTTTTCTGACTTTTTCTAAAATTTTAAATTTTCCGCGTGTCACATCACGAATATAATAACTTAAGATCCCTAGAAAGTACTAGTGTCAATCAGATAATTGTGAACAAAGTAAATGGAAGTCCGGCTGGAGCGCATATTTTCCACGTTTAACCATATTTGGAGTAAACTCCGCAACCGATTAGGCCCTGATAGGGTACAGTCGAGAAAGTAAGTCATGCACCCAACTCTTGAGCGTTACGCTCAGAATTTAGAAAACCACCCGTCGATAGTGGTGCATTTCCATGTCATTAGAATCGGCAGCAATTAGGAGTTGTAATGCTGGGTCAAAAAGCCTAGGACTGTAAGCCAGTTAAGAATTATTCACTCAAGAATTTGGCATAAAGTGCATTATTTAGTTTTTCGACTGTACAAGAATCGGTAAAAATTTATCGTTTTCTTGACTTTAGATCACGTTGAGTCGTTAATAACATTCGCATTTTTACTTTTGCATTTTTTTATAAAATAAACGTTTATATTTAGAGATGGGTGATGGGAATATTTCCGAAAGGAAATATTTGGGAAAATTGGAAACTTTCCGGGAAGAAATCTATACCTAAAAAGAAACTTCCCGGAAGCTTTTTGGGCAATATTTCCGGGAACATTTTTCTTATGGTCGCCATATTGGATTTTAACACCACTGGATACACAAAAAATTTGCTTTTATTAATGTAACCAACTAGGACTTTTTTGAGAGATCGTCAAAATTTGAAATTTTGTGTGAATAATTTGCATAATCAGCGTACACTTAGGGAAAAAAACAACTGAAAAAAAGTACACTGACTTTTTCAAATTCTTATGACATGTGAAAGGAATTGAATTGAACGATAATAAAACACGTCTTGGCATCGTGTGACTCAAGCTTTGGATTTTTTCTTTCAAAAGGTCCGGATTAGTTACATTTTTGAAAACTGGTGTTAAAACCCAATCTCAAGCCAATAAGAAAAAGAAAAGTTGACTGTCGTTACTCAAAATCTAGATTGTCAAAAATATAAAATTTTAATTGTATCTACTGGATGCGGTGAGATCTTGTGAATTAAAGAAATGTCGGTCAAAGACCCCGAGGATGCCCTAATAAGGCGAAACATGTCGATCTACCAATATACATTTTTTATGCAATCCACTAAAAACTACATTTCTTTAAAAAATATATAAAAGTTCCAAGTTTCATTTAAACAGCATCAACTGTTAGGGAGCTATGACTTTTTCTTTAGAATGTCAATTTTCAGTTTTTTCGGAATAATTCAGCAACGAATCGAGATATCGAAGAATTCTTTACAGATTCTTAATCAACTTAAAAAAGAGCAACTTTTATCTAGAGATGGGCGATTCCCGGGAATTTATTTTTTAGGAAAAATTCCCGATATTTTTCCGGAAATTTTCAAATACGTTTCCGAAAGACAATAAATTTCCCCTAGCTAAAGAAGGAAATATTTCCATTGCGCATAAAAATTTAGAAAACATGCCGCATCTGCGCATTTAACGGCGGTATATTGTATTAAAATGCGGGAATGTTTCCGGAAATATTGCCCAAAAAGCTTCCAGAAAAGTTTCCCAAAATTTCCTGGCATTTTATTAATATTGACATGACACCACATTTAGAAAACAGTGCCGCGTCTGCGCATTTGACGGCGGTATATTTAAATGTGGGAATATTCCCGGAAATATTTCCCAGGAAATGTTGCCCAAAAAGCTTCCGGGAAAGTTTCTTTTTAGGGATTGATTTCTTGCCGGAAAGTTTCCAATTTTCCCAATATTTCCTTTCGGAAATATTTCCATCGCCCATCTCTACTTTTATCTAATTTAACCGATCTTCTACTCTTATAGTCTCCGAGATCCCAATAGTGGACAATGAAATTGGCAACACCCTGTACACTAAAGTGACATTTTTTAATTTCTAATTGCAGTTGGCGGTGCTCGGGGTGACTCATGTCGAAACTTAGATAGGGGTTATGTCAAAAAAGTTGACAGGCTTCGATATTTGCACTAAATTGAAACACGGCCAACTCTAATAAGAAATTTAAAAAATGTCACCTTATTAGTATTAATACTAACTTCTATGGTGAATTTGAATTAGCTTCTTATGTTTGCTATAAAACACGCCATTCCATAAAAGCACGTCGCCCATGACAACGTGTTTTAAGGCTAATAAATCAAAAAAATTTGTAAATTATGGCTTGAATTGACAAGAAAATTGAAAAGCAATTTAAAAGATTGTGTTAGTTTTAGAAAAAATCATGAAGACAACATGTGTTATCTCGGCCTATTATATTTTCGCTCCTAACGTCGCTCAAATAAAAATATCTGTATTTTTATGCAATTTATATTTAAAACATTCTTTGAGTTGAGGTCAGGCCATCCAGAAAATGTGAACAAAAAAAACGTTGATTTAGTTGGAAATATTTCCAATGTTTCTTTAGCTAGGGGGAATTTATCGTCTTTCAGAAACGTATTTGAAAATTTCCGGGAAAATATCGGGTTTTCCTAAAAAATAAACCGGGAATCGCCCATTTCTATTTATATTACACATTTTGTGTTTTAAGATGTTTAATTTTCATTGGAGAAAAATTGGTCATTTTTTAAAGAAGTGAGTTTTTCTGTACTTTTCTACAGGGTATCCCTCGACGAGCGTCAGTTAGCCGTATCTAAAGAACTGTTTCTAGCATCGTCATGAAAATTTGTACACAGGAGTTTCAATTAATTTTGAATCGACGTAAAATATTTTCATCAATGGCGCACTTCCGGTTTACCGGAAATAAGTACTAACTTCCTTATTTTAAATGGAACACCCTGTATATTATGAAATTTTTAGATTCTACGTTTCATTTTAAGTAAACTTTTACTAAGAATTGCTATGCCAAAAATGAACCATTTTTGAGAAAATCTAGAATTTCGCTTTCTTATACCAAGTGCAGGCCTAACTTCAAAAAGCTGTAACATCCTTATAGTATGACATGAGAAAACGATATTAATTTGGCATGAAGTGTAATGTAGGGTGTATCCGCCCCTGGACTCAAATTGTTGCAAATACATACAGGCTGTTCTCTGCAAATTTTTAAACATCATCAACTTCATTGGTCAAAAAGTCAATTTTTTCAAATGGAATGCCCCAACTATTTTGTGGCACATCGATGCAGAATTTAATTGTCTATAATTTTCGTCTACATGTTTGCAATATTTAAATAAACAGTTTTTGTGATATTTCTAAGTATTTGGAATTTGACCAAAATTTCATATTTAGCACGATTTAATAACCAAAGTTAGCTATGATTTTAGGAACCTTTAGAGTTCCTTAAGGCTGCTCAAAGGAAAATTTAATCCTATTTTAATCCTGTTTTAAAATATGAAATGGTCCAATTCCAAATACTTAGAACTGACAAAAACCGTTTATTTAAATATGACAAATATTCTGGTCTAAAATGATAAACAATTAAATTTTGCATCGATGTGCCATAAAATAGTTGGGACATTCCATTTGAAAAAACTGCCTTTTTGACCAATGAAGTTGATTATGTTTAAAAATTTGCAGAGAACACCCTGTATGTATTTGACCCAATTTGAGTCCAGGGGCGGATACACCCTACATTAGACTTCATGTCAAATAAATATCGTTTTCTCATTTCATACTGTAAGGATGTTACAGCTTTTTGAAGTTAGGCCTGCACTTGGCATAAAAAAGCGAAATTCTTGATTTCCTCAAAAATGGTTGATTTTTGGCATAGCAACTCTTAGTAAAAGTTTACCTAGAATGAAACGTACAATCCAAAAATATCATAATATACAGGCTGTTCCATTTAAAATAAGGAAGATAGTACCTATTTCCGGTATAACCGGAAGTGCGGCATTACTGAAAATATTTTACATCGATTCAAAATTAATTGAAACCCCTATGTACAAATTTTCAAGACGATGCCAAAAACAGTTCTCCAGATACGGCTAACTGACGCTCGTCGAGGGATACCCTGTATATTGGACCTTTTTGAATGGTTAAGACCAGAAAAACCCACGTTTTTTTCCATAACAACCCTGTCAGAGGGCAACTCGTTCTGAATTATCAATGTATAATCACAAAGCCTGTACAGGCACGTTAATAATTTGGAATAATAGGTATAAATTAGGAAAATAATTCCTGTTTATGAGCTTTTCAAGCAGAAAAAAAGCTCAAAATAATCATTCATGCTACTAAAACTACCTACCATGTGATAAGAACACTGCTTATTCCTACGGAAAGCGAACTGTCCCTCGTCTTCCACCTCTTCCGGTTCAGGTGAGAGTTGCGTAATAAGATCCTCGTCCGACGACAAAGTACCCAACCCATCCAACTCCGAGCCCAATCCACCACTCCGAGAATGCTCCAATGATTTGTGTTTTCTTTTTTTGTACTGTCGTTTCTCTTTCCTTGGGATAACTTCATCCTTGTGGATGACTTTGTTTGACCAACTCTGATTGGTGTAATGGTTGTGAAAGATGGGGGTAAATGCCGGCCTGGTGGTCTTAATCGCCGACACCTCGGCACAGATGGCGCCACTGAAATCTCTCGCCTGGAATCGTTTTTCGAAAACGTCCACCGTAAGATGGACATGTTCGCGTTTCATTTTCTCCCTTTTCTTGATGAGCTCCAATAACGTGACTGCCCTGTGCAGATCCCGTCTCAGCTTCAACATTTTCTCGTAAGACGTTTCATCGTTTTTCCTATTCTTGCGCGTCTGCATTTTTTCGGTTCTTCGGCGGAAGGCCAGGTACGGATTGTTGGCGGCTTGTCCAGGTCTTTGTTCTGTTTTTACGGTGAGAATGAGGGGATGCTGGGTCTTCAGACGTTTATTTAACCAGTAATCGTATACGACAATTGTGAGATCATCATCTTCCTTGAGAAGGGCCTTGGCTTCGTTGAGGGTTACAACGGTTTGGCCACTGCTCTTTTCAAGGCGGTCCATCATTTCTTCAAATTTCAACGCGCTTAATTCTAGCTTTTGTGTTTGCGATTGTAACCAACGTTCGTCTTCAGAGTCCATGTCGTAGTCCGGAATGTCCTGCTCCATCGTGAATGCTGCAATTATAACATCTCTAATCAGTTAGTTGGCAACTTAAATTATGGTACAGGGGTGATTCACAAAGGCTTTTTATTGCAAACATTCGGGGATCCACTTGTAAAATTTTAAAATTTGGTTCTACAGGGTGAGTCAACAAGGCGACGGCGGTCCATAACTTCTGAACCCTTCCAGACAGGAAATCAATTCAAACGCCATTATGTACAACACCGCCAATTCTACATCCTAAAAATACTTTCAACTATACAGGGTGTCTCAAAACACTTGCAACGCATGGCAACTTGATTTTTTTAAATGGAACACCACCATTTTGATGCCATATTCTGGATCACCTATAACATAGCTTTACATCGACATAAGACATTCGATGTTTTAAGGCTCTGTTCTACAGTAATTAATTCTTTTTGAAAAATTTCGATCATTGCGGCGGCTTCATAAGAAAATTCCTGAAAACACAATTTTGTATCTAGAAAGCTGAGATTCGGTACGAATATGAAGGAAGGTCTATTCTATCTATCTAACAGGATAACTATCATTATCACTATACAGGGTGTTAAAATTCCTTTTTCAAGTTTGGAAAATTTCAAATATGCAAAACTCCATTTTTTCAAATGGCACCCCCTGTTATTATTGTGCCATGGGGTTTGGTTGTTGAATTACTTTATTTTTTATTAAGTATGTCCTATACCTAAAGTCAATACTTCAAAAGATATTCTTTGTCTTATTTATTTTATTGAAGATTATTACGATCTCAGTTATGATTACAGTTATGATTACAGTTATGATTAACATTGTTTATTTACATGGTTACCAGACAGTTTGTCACATTTATTGACATACACAATGAATTTCAACCATAAGCAGTAAACCATGTCAATTAATTCTTCCTGGTTGTGTATGTGAATAAATGTGACAAACTGTCTGGTATCCATGTAAATAAACAATGTTAATCATAACTGTCATACAATCCATGGCATTCTTTAATTGAGATCGTAATAATCTTCAATAAAATAAATAAGCAAAGAATATCTTTTGAAGTATTGACTTTAGGTATAGGACATACTTAATAAAAAATAAAGTAATTCAACAGCCGAACCTCATGGCACAATAATAACAGGGGGTGCCATTTGAAAAAATGGAGTTTTGCATATTTGAAATTTTCCAAACTTGACACAGAATTTTTAACACTCTGTATAGTGATAATGATAGTTATCATGTTAGATAGATAGAATAGACCTTCCTTCATATTCGTACCGAATCTCAGCTCTCTAGACACAAAATTGAGTTCTCAGGATTTTTTTTAAGAAGCACCCGCAATGATCGAAAATTTTCAAAAAGAATTAATTACTTTAGAACAGAGCCTTAAAACATCGAATGTCTTATGTTGATGTAAAGCTATGTTATAGGTGATCCAGAATATGGCATCAAAATGGTGGTGTTCCATTTAAAAAAATCAACTTGCCATGCGTTGCAAGTGTTTTGGGACACCCTGTATAGTTGAAAGTATTTTTAGGATGTAGAATTGGCGGTGTTGTACATAATGGCGTTTGAATTGATTTCCTATCTGGAAGGGTTCAGAAGTTATGGACCGCCGTCGCCTTGTTGACTCACCAGTCTGGTCGCCGGATAGATGGAGTGCTAAGTCGATGACGTGAACATCCTGCGACTTCCAAGAAGTAGGAGGTTGTTGTCATTGTTCGAATAGCAAAAATATCACGCTTTGATCTGTTCGGCGACCAGACTATAGAACCTAATGGCTCACGCTCGCCAAAAGTAAAGTACTTGCTGAACGCATTACACTACAAGTAGAAAAACAAATTAGAGCTTATGTTGTCGATCTGTGATTGGACGCTCATGTTATAGCGAATTCATTACCCTCCCCACTCTACTTCACAACTTAAAAAAAAGGAAGGTTACATACGGCAATCACTAAAATTGTCGAATTTGAGATGACACCAGATCTTTACGTTTTGAGACCTCAGGAACCCAAAAAGTATTTTTAAAAATGTGTTTGTGGGTATCTCGGTGTGTATGTACACCCAACCGCATTAATAATAAGCGGGCTGATGGAGACAGAAATAGCAGACACGCATTCTAATCGTATTTCCCTCTTTACCTCACCCGCTTATTACTAATGCGGTTGAGTGTACAAGGTCTTTTTTTATTATTGTCCCTTTTCAAATTGGAATATTCTCCTTTATTAGTTGAGCTATTCGCCTGAACTAAAAATAGGATAGTAGACCGCAGTCCCAAGTTTTGTTCTGGAGCTTACTCTCAGCGACCAGGGAATGGGACATTTCGCCGTCGCCGTTTCGCCGTGGACCATTCGGCCGTAGGCCATTTCGTCGTCAGCTTTCTAACAGTCAATTTTTTGTGTTTGGCGGTTGAATAGTGCAATTTTTTCCGTTCAATTATTATCCTCCACTAACAGTGGTCCAAATGTTACATTTATTTGCGCTCAAACAGTATCTTCCAGTAACAAGCGGTCTAAGGGTTAAATTTCCACGGAGCCAATTATTTATGTCTGAGGGTTGAAGGTTGAAAGCTGTGGGTTTTGGAGGTAGGGTGTGAGTTTCGGGGTGCAATTTCTTTCCGTCCAATTAGTGTTCTACGGTAACAGGTGCTCCAAAAGCTAAATTTCGTCCATGCCAATGTTTCGTATTTGAAGTTTGAAGGGGGTAGTTCTCGGGGGTACAACTTTTTGCGTTCAGTTGGTCTGTTTCTGTTGTAAATAGTTCAAGGTCTAAATTTCCACCAAGTCAATTATTTGTGTTCGGGGGTTGAAGGCTCTGGGTTTTGGAGGTAGGTACAATTTTTTGCGTTCACATAGTCTCCTGCGATAATGAGTGGTCCCAAAGTTAAATTCCGTCCAAGTAATTTTTTTGTGTTTCGGGGTTGAAGGGGGTGAGTTGGGAGCACTTTTTTTTGTTCGATTCAACTCTTTCGGTTGTAGGCGGTGCAAGGGTTAAATTTCTTCCAAGTCAAGTTTTTGTGGTTGGGGGTTGAAGGGAGCGAGTTTCAGGGATGAAATTTTTTGCGTTGAATTAGTATCCGGTGGTCCAATGGTTGAATTATGTCCATGTCAACCAAAACATTTAGAAATTCTGGGGTGGCTGACGGACGGCGAAATGGTCCACGGCGAAATGGCGACGGCGACGGCAAAACGGCGGCGGCGAAATGTCCTAGACCGCAGCGACCACCGTCGGATCTTAAGCGTTGTGGATGCAACTTGCTTTTTTTTAAACGGGACACCGGGTCTATTCTTACACGGATCGATAGAGAATTTTCTTCTGATTTCATTTATATAGGGTAGTTGATATCTGGGGTTGATAGTTTTCGAGAAAAAAAAATGAAATTTGAAATAACAGGACCTTTAGAATCTACGAGAATGGCTAAATGAAAATGGCAATCATTTTGAAATTTGTAATTTATAATGTTTGAAGGTGAATAAATCAGTTACCTATTTTGTTACTATAATACTAAAGGTTACAATTTCCTTAGAAAACTCAGACCTTCACTACATTGCTATAAGTTATAAAAACAATTTATTTTCACGAAAACTTACAACCCTCGTTACAACCCCAGATATCAACTACCCTATATAAATGAAATCAGAAGAAAATTCTCTATCGATCCGTGTAAGAATATACCGGGTGTACCGTTTAAAAAAAAACAAGTTGCATCCACAACGCTTAAGATACGACGGTGATCGTTAAGAGTAAGGTCCAGAATAAAACTTGGGAGTACGGTCTACCATCCTGTTTTTATTTCAGGCGAATATCTCAACTAATAAAGCAGATCTGACAATTTAAAAGTGGGACAATAATAAGAAAGACCCTGTACATTTGTAAACACGCCACAGCCGATTTGGCTGAAATTTGGTACGTAGGCTCATAACCCAAGACCTGAAAAGCTTTTGGAGCCAATCGTGCAACCAGAAATGCCATTTTGGCACATCAACTTTTAAATTTTAAATGCAAACCGAGGGGTGAGCCGCAGGAGAAATCTGGTGTACAGGTGCTAGGAAATCTTGGGGAAATCCGAGGAAATGTTGCCAAAAAAATCTCCGGGAAATCTTAGGTAAATCCTAGACAATCTTGGGGAAATCTGGGGAAAATCTTGGGAAATCTTTGAAAATTTTGCGAAATAAATTTCGGGGAAATCCGAGAAAATCTTGGGGAAGTCTTTCTAATAGGAAATCTAGCGTACAAAGTTTTCCCTTGCGGTTCGCCCCTCACGAGTTCCACGATTGGCTTCAAAAGCTTTTCTGCTCTAAGTTCGGTCACGTAATATCTACCATAACAAATTTCAGCCTAATCGGTGAAGGGGTTTGGTCTGCAGCGTGTTTTTGAAGTGCGTTGAAAATCTCGAAATTTAAAAGGGCCCTAATAGTGAATACATTTTTCGACATTTTTGCAAGCAAAATTTCAATTTCGCAAATAATAAAAAATGCAAAAAGTCATGCCGTTTCTAGAAATTTGTTTACACTGCTATGACTGGCTTATAATTTTGCAATTGAATCAAATGTACGGAAATATTGTATTTAACATAACCTAAACCTAAAATCACCTAAAATGCAATAATGTGCGAGTTTCTGGGGTCAAGGTTTCTTAATTACATTGTTTATTTACATATTTCAAACGCACCTTGTAACGAGTTCGCTTATTATTTTTCGCCCAATTGTGTGCAATAACTCTCTTACCGGCGTAGTTAAAATAATAAGGTATAAGTTCGATTTATCAAGCGCGGTAAAAAATTGTAAATTAATCAAAAACGTTCAGAAAAAGATTTTGTAAAGTTGCTTTGAAAGAGAAAAACATCAGCTTTAACCTTACACTACTTTTATTTTGAACGGTTCACACATGCTTCAACTCCAGCCAATCAAAAAATAGCATTGTAATAAATTCCAACAAAAAAGAAGTGGAGTGGGGAGGTTAATTTGTTGGTGGCGCTATCTGGAAAATGATGGTACAGTCGAGAAAGTAAGTCATGCACCCAACTCTTGAGCGTTACGCTCAGAATTTAGAAAACCAGCCTTCGATAGTGGTGCATTTCCATGTCATTAGAACTGGCACCAATTAGGGGTTGTATTGCTGGGCCAAAAAATCTAGGACTATAAGCCAGTTAAGAATTATTCGCTCAAAAATTTGGCATAAAGTGCATTATTTAGTTTTTCGACTGTACGTCCAGTACAAAATTGGGCAAAATCGATTCAATAATAACAAAGGTATAGCCAAAAATAAATCGTTCGGCTTTTTCTGGGACATCCTTTACTATTATTTTTTATTTTATATACAGGGTGAGTCTAGTTGGACAAATCAGTCGCTCTGCGTTTAAGATATTGACATTGGAAATTCAATTTTTGGATATGTTGTAGCTGAAATGGTCCCCTACGCATGGGACCCATAAAGAAAGCTCCAGTTTAATTCAAACCGAAATTATTAAATAAAAACGAGGGCCTAAAAATTTAGTTTTCGAGAAGCGTTGAGCCAAGCGAAACCAAAAAAATTCAACTCGGAGGGTGTAAACTTAAACTTCTCTAATCGGGGCCCCTCCAACCGTGTGACAACCCGAGATACTTGTATTCGGCGAATTTAGCAAAAAAGCCTTCAAGCAATAAAAATTACCTAATTATCTGGAAAGAAAAGGGCAAAATCTCGTAGTTTTGCATTCTTTTTCCACAAACGACTCCAAATGACATTTCCAACTGACACTTGTCATTCTGGGTACAGTCTGCAGTATAAGTTAGACTGCCCTTCAGTTGTTAAAACCAGGGCATGCGTGGTTTTCCTTAGGTAAATACTAAAAATCTTTATTATTTAAATAATTTATCTCTCGGTTATTATTAACTTTTTTCAGCAAAAAATTATGTTTCCATAAAGGGAAAATGATTCTCTAACGAAATAACCTTAAAAAATTCAACGATATTGAAAAACATTTTTTTTGGCCTTCGTTTTTATTTAATAATTTCGGTTTGAATAAAACTGGAGATTTCTCTATGGGTCCCATGCGTAGGGGGCTCTTTCAGCTACAACATATCCAAAAATAGAATTTCCAAATTCAATATCTTAAACGCTAGAGCGACTGATTTGTCCAACTAGACTCACCCTGTATACAATTATTTCAACTAATATCTGTCCGGGATCCACACGACCGAGATTCACCCGATTTCCATGGCGATTCATTGTTGACAACAATGATTCACCATGGAAATAGGGTGAATCCCGGTCGTGTGGATCCCGGACAGACTATAGCGCGCGAGGTTATATTCCGTTCCTGTTGCATTCGGCTCCCGTGTTCTCATGAAAGGTCTAAAGGGGAAAGGGGCCCCCTTAGGGTCTCACACCCGCAAGGGGGCCCCTTCATAGGGCTTCGCCCCACAGGCTCCCCTGTTTAACGCAAAAAGAACAACTTTTTTCAAAAACCGGTTTTCTCACTCTGAGGTCCAGAATCTCAATCGAAGGTTAACCAACAGATCTCATAGTCATCGAATCAAATTAACCCGTTTTAAAACTTTCTATTTGATTAGATAACCAACAGAGCTGTTGGTTAACTTTTAATTGAAATTGTGGCCCTTATGGTTAAAGTTCTAATAGAGGGAAACGAGAAAAAGCACCACCCTGTATAAAACTCTTATGAACACGGTGTACAATAATTTACATGTATAATACCGTCGGGGACACATAAAATGGGACGACGCTGACATTTCATTGTCAAAAGCTGTATTACGATTACATTATTTTTTTTAATAACATAAAAATGATGTCCCCTTTTCTGTGTCCCCGAGGGTAGTAACGTTATGAGAGTTTTTACGATATGAGGGAGTAGATTAGAAGAACGAGCGATGAAGGAGCGAGTGCTTTAATTCCCGAGTTAGTAATGTAGAAACCCAATAACGTTATGTGTATTGATTGTAACATGCCTTATTTTATTCTAAATACTTTTAAAAATGTGAATGTGATAACACATCCAACTTCATAATGACTAAAGCCGACAATGGATACGCTTCGGTATCCTAGGGACTTGTTATTTACCTTTGTTTTTAGAGTTTTTAGAGGGAAATTGTGCTCGAATTGATTGACAAATTGACGTACTTACCCATTATACCGGGTGTCGACGACACCAGACTCACTCCGCCTTTTTTCGCATTTATTAAAATATTCCAATTAAATTTGGTACACAATCATATATTACACGATAAACTGCATTTTTTGACAGATAGAGATTTTGAATCACTTTCGGTTTTAGCGGAAATTGCCCTATCATTGAATCTTAATATTTTCGAGTTCTGTTGTATTAAATTCTGAGTATGGCAGAATATTTTTTTAATTCCAGACTGCTTTCAAAAAATTTGATTTTTAACTCTTCAGCTAGAATGCTATGGCCCCTCAAAAACTAACCTAGAGTCATCAATAAACACCTCTTCAAAATTTATTTTAGGCTGCTGCATCTATCTGTCACTTATCGCTTAAAAGAATGTATGCAGTTTTTTCCAAATTATAATTTTTTTTCAAATGGATCAAGGGTGAAAAGTAGATTTTCTTAGGAATAAAATGTTATAAAAATCGAGTGGTTAAAATAAAATATGTAACCAATTGATTAAGTAATAAAGTTTTTGTTTTTCAAAATTAACGACTAGCAGTAAAACGTAGTAGGCCATTGCAAAATAAAAAGAATTGCCATCTAGTTTGATTAATCAACAGGTCCTTGATCCACTCGATAAAAATTAGTAATTTGGAAATTGTGGTCAGTAGAAGACGTCAAAGCACTCTTGATAAAGAAATAAAAATAAATTTTTTCGAAAAAATACAGAATTTAAAAAATTATCATACTCAAAATTTAATACAGAACTCAAAAATATTAAGACATACAGGGTGTTCCATTTCAAATTTCAATATAGGGCCAATATCCGCTGAAATCGGAAGTTACACAAAATCTCTCTAAATGTCAAATGATGCAGTTTATCATATTAGATATGTTTTCCAAAGGGGTGTATGGATGGACATGGGCCACCCAGTTCTGAAAATACCGCACATGCCATTTTGGCATATGATACTCTAGAACACAAGGAAACTATGCACAAAAAATCACGTGTGCGGTATTTTGAAAACACTGTTGGAAATAAGACAAAATTGAACATTTATTCTTAATTGAACTTTATTTTCAACTTGACGCAAGTGCAGTAACCCTATAAACTTCAACGAGTTTTCTTCTTCATTGTACCCTATTTTCATTCTTTTGTTTGATAATATGACTTTGCCGGTGTAAAGAGATATAATATTTCATTTAACCTGATATTTGGCCCAAAAGTGGCTTATCCCATACACTCCTTTCATTTGAATATTTTAATACGGAAAAAAATGGGGGTGAGCCTGATTTCTTTGACACCCGGTATTATAAGAATTCTAACAACATTGAATGCTGCTAATGCTGGGTTGTTCAGCCACGGCTTATTAGCGGTTTACCCTAAACTCGGTTTGTTTGCCAGGTACAGCCAATCCTCGAGCCAATTCATTTAAATCGGGTTTAGAAATAACATCGCACTGAACAACTGGGCCTAAATGTGTAGAAAACTTCTATGAACACGATGTAATGTGACATTTTTAAATTGCTGGTTATTGCAGTGGGGGTGCCCGGAGTGAGTTAGGTATGTAGAAATTTAGTTACATTATGTCAAATGAGTTGAAAGACGATGAGGAGCCTCAGTTAATCTCAGCAATTTGATTGGTCAATGATTAAATGAACCAATCAAATTGCTGAGATTAACTGAGGCGGGAGGCCCCTCAGATAAATGTGCAAAAGGAACGCGCCTAATATCTGTACTAAATTGAAACATACGTCATTCAAGGCACGGCCAACTCTAATTAGAAATTTGAAAAATGCGCCGTTACAAACCTTCTCTGTACAAAGTTTTGATGAACCATGGTATACAAAGCTTTGATAAACCATGGTGTACAAAGCTCTCAGGAACCATGGTGTACACAACTATTATGAACACAGGGACAAAACTTTTATGAACACGGAGGACAAAACTTTTATGAACAAGGTGTACAAATCCTTTATGAATAAGGTGTACAAATCTTTTATGAACAAGGTGTACAAAACTTTTATGAACAAGCTGTACAAAACTTTTAGGAACGGGGGTGTACAAAACTTTTATGAACGGGAGTGTAGAAGACTTTTATGAACGGGGGGGTGTACAAAACTTTTATGAACACGGAGTGTACAAAACTTTTATGAACAGGGAGTGTACAAAACTTTTATGAACAAGGAGTGTACAAAACTTTTATGAACGGGGGGTGTACAAAACTTTTATGAACACGAAGTGTACAAAACTTTTATGAACACGGAGTGTACAAAACTTTTATGAACAGGGAGTGTACAAAACTTTTATGAACAAGGAGTGTACAAAACTTTTATGAACGGGGGGTGTACAAAACTTTTATGAACGGGGGATGTACAAAACTTTTATGAACGGGCGATGTACAAAACTTTTATGAACGGGGGATGTACAAAACTTTTATGAACACGGAGTGTACAAAACTTTTAAGAACACGGAGTGTAACAAGGGGTACACAACACTTTTATGAACGCGGAGTTCACAAAACTTTTATGAACAAGGTGTGTACAAAACCTTCATGAACACGGTTACAAAACTTTTATGAACAAGCCAACAAGGTGTATAAAACTTTTATGAACAGGGTGTATAAAACCTAAGAGGATTCAATAAAACTTGTATACATTTTTTATGAACACTGTGCATTAAAATCTTTTATATGTCCTTTTAAAATAGCACATTTTCCTCGTCATTTTCTTTCATTCAAATGCGTGCTAAATGTGTATTTTTTTAACGCAAAAGCGTGAAAAAAAGTGACATAATGGCCGGTATAAATAAACGGTAAGAAAGCTCTTGCTTATAGTTCTATCCTTTTCTCGTGCACGAAAAACTTATATTTACATCCTTTATTAATGCAAGTATAAGCATTTTGTAACACTTTATTCATACCAGCCATTAGCTCACTTTTTCACTCTGGCGTGAAAAAAAGTGCAGTGCAGTGTAACTGAACTTTTATGAACAAGGTGTACGTATAAAACTTTTACAAACAAAGATACCTATAAAACCGATATAAAACTTTTATGACCAAGGTGTATAAAACCTAAAGGGCTTTTCACCTAAAATTCCCTTAAATTGAAGCCTCACTTCGCCCACTTTTGACTTCTTTCTTTGTAATAACACAATATGTGAAAGAGTGGAAAAATATCCAGCTGTTTACATTCATTCGACAATCGATTAGATTGTGTACAAGTTTTGAGGTTAGGATGACTGTCAAATAGGCGTGGAAACGTGTCAATTTGCCTAGAACTTGTCTGAGTATGTTCAGAAAAGTGTGACAGTTTATTTATCTGGTAAAACAGTATCGTATGACCAAAAATCACCGAACCGAATAAAGTTAAATTTTCTCAAGATCAGCGACCATGGACCAGTCAATTATTGGTTTGGTAGAGGCCATAAAACATAAGTAATACATGGACAATGGTAAAACATGCCAAAAGAGCTTACGCTGCATGTGGATGAGTTGTCGGGGCTGTTTGTAGTTGGCTGAGTAGACTCTATCGTAGAACTCCTTGTCGGGCAAATCAGAAACTTCCGGAGTGGGTATAATGAGGCCGGCACAAATAGCCCTTTGCAAATGGTGCTCCTGCGGGTCCCCAAATAATTTTAGTACATAATAAAACAGTTGCATATTAAGAATTATGGATGTCGGTGTGTAAAAGTGGATGACAGCTGGAGTCATCAGTGGCAAAGTCATAAAAAGTGTGAATTTGACGAAATTATTCATTGAAATCGTGGATTTTGTGTTGTTTAGTGGTAAAAATGTTTAAAAAATATAATGTGCCGGGCGCGCATGGGAGCGACAATGTTTAGCAAAATGGCGGCAACATAGTGGGTATACGCCTGGCCGCGGTCCAGGTCCAGCATAACTTACACATTCTTCCTCCTTTTCCATGCCAGAAGGCATTTGGGGGACCGCTCTGTTAATTGCGGAGTAATCTGGAAGGTCCGGGAGCTCCTCAGCCATGTAAATAGGCATTGGCTTGCTGGCGTCCAGGGCCCTCGCCCTGAACGAAAGCTTGGACATATTTGTTGACAGCACAAAACACTCGACAAGGCCAACATAAAATACGCCCGAAGTCGGCTTTCCCGCGTCTCGGGCCGTCCGAGACGGACACAAAACGGTACTTTGCAACCCTTAGTTCGTTCCCATTGTTTTTGTTTACACACACTCAGTCACAAATACAGTAAAACAGCTTCGAAACTTTCCATGTTGACCGTGTATAACAGAAAGCCATCATGGCGGCTCTGTCATGGAACCATAGAAATTTACTACCAACATGCAGTGCGCGGGAACCATTTACGCACGTTTTGAAGGATGGTTCATTCATGCCTTACTGTCACAACTTTTTGAAGATTCAACTAAATAACATAAATTTTATCATTCACAACACCCTCAATCCCTCGCAATCGTTTGTTATCAAATCCACACCCTTTAATTATTTTACTGGGAATATTGCGTTTTAAATTTTGTTCAACAGTTGCTGTTTTGACTCTTTTTGACAGGATGCTGACAGCCTGGCCTGACAGGTCGTCAACGAGCGAATGGTGTGGTGGTTGCGGTACACGATTCCCCGACCTAAAGTTTCGTATAAATATTGGTAATATTGGCAATAGCCTATTTGTATCTACCCCATATTTTTCCGTTACTATCTAAAATGTTGTCATGACAACATGCCCTTTTCTAGAAACTAGAAAAAATTAAGAAAAGGTTTAGCTTCTCTGTGCTGTGGAAAGAAGGACGGGACGACTTTAGCTATCCTTTTTCTGTAAATAAAAAGGCTCTTTAAAAGAAAATGACGTAATATTTGAGACACGTGGAAATATTAAAGGAAACTGTAAAATATAATGGTAGAAACTGCTCGAGAAACTGGAACAAAGAACCTTCTTCATGGTGATCGTGGTGCCATCTGCCGGCTGACAGCAATTTATTGGAACTGAAAAAGCTTTCATAAATAGTAGGTAAAATCATGGCCGTCTCTAGCTGCAGGCCTTGGGGCCTTATCCCCGACTTCGGCGGATCTCATCCGAATGCACATCCGCACGAAATCGAAATCCGCACGGGCGACTCTCGGATCGCCAAACGGTATTCTCGAGTTCCCCGTTCCCCTCCGCCTGTTCGCATTTCGATCGTTTCTTCCGCCCGAGAAACGTATGCCGTAGCGTAACGGCAGTCGAAAACCAATGAGAGCACCTGTTTCGCACAGCGCGGCGGTCAAGTTTGAATTTATTTGATAAATCGTAACCCAAATAAATGCAAATATACCTAATGGAAATGAAACTTTTGTCCTACGTCACAAGTAAAATAATTGCTATGTACCGCTAATACAATTAATACCAGCTGTTACCAGTAAAGGCTATCCGAAAGGTAATTTTTCAAACAATTTTTGTAGGTATTCACATTGAACTCAAAATTCAAAATACGACAGCGGGGGAATTTTTTCATCTGTGCGTAAGACAAAAGTTTCATTTCCATTAGGTATATTCTAATTTTACAGTAGATGATTGGGTGAAATTTAAAAAAAAGACATTTTATATTCAATATTGCTATTTACCTTCATAGCTTATATAGCAGGTGTAAAGTGTAAAGTCGGGAATAAAATTCCTTAAATTTTTATCCTTGATTTGTGGCAAAAATCCTCGGACAGGTCAATTTTATTAACCTCCCCACAACCAATATAAAAATGGGAGGTTACTGCAATCAGTCCAAAATTCGAAATTGAGATAACACCAGATCTTTACGTTTCAAGGTCTCAGGATCACGAAAAAGTGGTTTTTAAAAAATGTCTGTGTGTATGTACGTACGTATGTACGTATATATATGTAAGAGTGTGTACGTGCTCCGGGGCGGAGCTAACTGCTTCGTCTATTATCGGACGTGTCCGACGTACCAAGTGCAGATTTAAGTTTGCTACTGGGGTTATATTTAAATTCTTGCGGTAGAGGGGGCTGCAGAGAGTTCTTAAATTGCTGGTTGCAGACGGTTTGGTTTTCAGTTCGAGGTTTTAGTAATTGGACTCAATGGGTCTCAGTTGAGTCGTGTTTCAGCACTTAGATGGTACACAGTGGGCAGTAGCTTGCGGTAGTTGTGAGACGTGAGGCAGTGCTTTTTAGGATTTTCTCTTTCGACGGGCATTTCGTTTCAATTAACAAAGGCGTAAGTACATTTAAATCAACGGTGAAAAATGTAAAAATTAATTTATGTTGTCTCGATTATTTAGCGGAAGCCAACGAAGCCTTTGAAATGGAGGGTGAAGGGGTGAAGTCAAAATTGAGAGTTTGGATCCTTGGCTCTACGTCTGGCAAATTTCTTGAGTCTCGTGTTTCAACTGTTCCAAATTTGTTCTGGTGGATATGAATTTAAGATGATAGAGGAAGATAAATCAATGATCAAAGCAGACCTACTCATCAGGAAGTGATAGTTTGATGGTGATAGTTATGTGTGACAATATTTAATCATCAGGTGTATTTAATAGTAATTTTTTACTGTAAGTTTAAATCTACTGTAAGTAAATACATTTAAAATTTCTGAATTTTTACTGTCTAATATTTATTGTGGTATAGGCGCTCGGAGGCCAAAAGTTAAGATGCGTGTGCTTAAAAACGTCTTTTTCATTTCAACAATTTTTTGTTATTTTCTCTCAATTTATTACGACTTCAATTTCAATGCGACGAGACTTCGAATTTGTTTTGAATTATGTCAAAAAAATGCCTTAAATTTTTGAAGTTTTTTCAAGTCCGTTTCAAATCCGTTTATGAAGAATCCGTTGTTTCCGAAATTTGGCATTTAAGATAGCAAAAGTGAGCAGAATTCAATAAAAGGTGTTAAATCGAGTTCGCATCCCCAATTCCATCTTTAGGTATTGCTTTAGCATCCCCGAAAACGATTCATGAAGAAATTGGTGCCGGAGGCTGACGGTCAGAATGCGTCTATCTAGAAACGTCAAATTAATTTTACCAATTTTTGATACAATTTAAGCCCTGTTTACTGCTTGAAAGTCAACGGCGAGACAAAAGGAAGGGTTTTCCCTATTCCTCTTCATTTAGGAGGCCGGAATTAGTTTCAAGTGGTAAGTAGTTGGTGTAGGGCGACGGAGGCCGACGGTTCATTTAGATTAGTCGAGGAAATTTTGGAAAACGATGGATGGCCCTTCTTTCAGCGAATACCGTCAATTTTAACGCAATTAGATGAATTAGTCCTTTATCTGCGATTAATCCCCGAAAACGATTTTTGCTGAATTTGGTGCCGGAGGCCGACGGTGTGCGTGTATCTAGAAACGTCAAATAAATTTTACCACTTTTCATACAATTTAAGCCCTTTTACCGCTTGAAAGTCAACGAGAAGACAAAAGGAAGGGGTTTTCCCTATTCCTGTTAATTTAGGAGGCCGGAATTAGTTTCAAGTGCTAAGTAGTTGGGTTAGGGCGACCGAGGCCGAAGGTTCACTAAGATTAGTCGAGGAAATTTTGGAAAACGATGGATGGCCTTTCTTTCAGCGAATTCCGTCAATTTTAAAGCAAATAGAGTAATTAATCCGTTATTTGGGATTAGTCAAATTTTAGTCAAATAAAAACTGAGGTGGGACTACCGAAGATCAAAGGTATTCTTCTTCGGGCCACTTAGTGCTTGTTTTTAGATGCATTTCATCGTTCAATTGCCTCAATTAGACCGCATTCTATTGTTTTTTGAAAATTAATACAAAATAATGGGACTCTGCGTTTCCTGTTCAACCCAGGGCAAAGCAGTCTCTTACTTTCCGAAATTTTTAGATCAAGAGAGCGAAAATGAACAGAATTCAATAAAAGGTGTTAAATTGAGTTCGCATCCCCAATTCCGTCTTTAGGTATCGCTTTAGTATCCCCGAAATCGATTTATGAAGAAATTGGTGCCGGAGGCCGACTGTTAAAATGTGTGTATCTAGAAACGTCAAATAAATTTGACCACTTTTCATACAATTTAAGCCGTTTTACCGCTTGAAATTCAACGGGAAGACAAAAGGAAGGGTTTTTCCCTATTCCTGTTAATTTAGGAAGACGGAATTAGTTTCAAGTGCTAAGTAGTTGGCGTAGGGCGACGGAGGCCGAAGGTTCACTAAGATTAGTCGAGGAAATTTTGGAAAACGATGGAAGGCCCTTCTTTCAGCGAATTCCGTCAATTCTAACGCAATTAGATTAATTAGCCCTTTATCTGTGATTAGTCCCCGAAATGAATTTATGCAGAAATTGGTGCCGGAGGCCGACGGTTAACATGCGTGTATCTAGAAACGTCAAATAAATTTTACCACTTTTCATACAATTTAAGCCGTTTTACCGCTTGAAAGTCAACGGGAAGACAAAAGGAAGGGTTTTTCCCTATTCCTCTTAATTTAGGAGGACGGAATTAGTTTCAAGTGCTAAGTAGTTGGCGTAGGGCGACGGAGGCCGAAGGTTCACTAAGATTAGTCGAGGAGATTTTGGAAAACGATGGATGGCCCTTCTTTCAGCGAATTCCGTCAGTTCTAACGCGATTAGATTAATTAGCCCTTTTTCTGCGATTAATCCCCGAAATCAATGTAGGCAGAGATTGGTACCGGAGGCCGACGGTTAAAATGCGTGTATCTAGAAACGTCAAATAAATTTTACCACTTTTCATACAATTTAAGCCCTTTTACCGCTTGAAAGTCAACGGGAAGACAAAAGGAAGGGTTTTCCCCTATTCCCGTTAATTTAGGAGGCCGGAATTAGTTTCAAGTGCTAAGTAGTTGGCGTAGGGCGACGGAGGCCGAAGGTTCACTAAGATTAGTCGAGGAAATTTTGGAAAACGATGGATGGCCCTTCTTTCAGCGAATTCCGTCAATTTTAACGCAATTAGAGTAATTAACCCGTTATCTGGGACTAGTCAAATTTTAGTCCAATTTTATTTAATTGAAGGGGACTACCGAAAATCAATTACATCGTTCAATTGCCTCAATTAGTCCACATTCTATTGTTTTTTGAAAATTAATACAAAATAATGGTACTCTGCGTTTCCTGCTCAACCCAGGGCAAAGCAGTCTCTTACTTTCTGAAATTTTGAGATCGAGAGAGCGAAAATGAGCAGAATTCAATAAAGGGTGTTAAATCGAGTTCGCATCCCCAATTCCGTCTTTAGGTATCGCTTTATCATCCCCGAAATCGATTTATGAAGACATTGGTGCCGGAGGCCGACGGTTAAAATGCGTGTATCTAGAAACGTCAAATAAATTTTACCACTTTTCATACAATTTAAGCCCTTTTACCGCTTGAAAGTCAACGAGAAGACAAAAGGAAGGGTTTTTCATTATTTCTGTTCATTTAGGAGATCGGAATTAGTTTCAGGTGCTAAGTAGTTGGCGAGGGGCGATGGAGGCCGACGGTTCACTTAGATTTGTCAATTAAATTTTGGGAAACGATGGAAGGCCCTTCTTTCAGCGAATTCCGTCAATTCTAACGCAATTAGGTTAATTAGCCCTTTATCTGTGATTAGTCCCCTAAATGAATTTATGTAGAAATTGGTGCCGGAGGCCGACGGTTAAAATGCGTGTATCTAGAAACGTCAAATAAATTTTACCACTTTTCATACAATTTAAGCCTTTTTACCGCTTGCAAGTCAACGGGAAGACAAAAGGAAGGGTTTTTCCCTATTCCCGTTAATTTAGGAGGCCGGAATTAGTTTCAAGTGCTAAGTAGTTGGCGTAGGGCGACGGAGGCCGAAGGTTCACTAAGATTAGTCGAGGAAATTTTGGAAAACGATGGATGGCCCTTCTTTCAGCGAATTCCGTCAATTTTAACGCAATTAGAGTAACTAACCCGTTATCTGGGACTAGTCAAATTTTAGTCCAATTTTATTTAATTGAAGGGGACTACCGAAAATCAAAGGTATTCTTCTTCGGGCCCCTTAGTGCTCGTTTTTAGATGTATTACATCGTTCAATTGCCTCAATTAGTCCACATTCTATTGTTTTTTGAAAATTAATACAAAATAATGGTACTCTGCGTTTCCTGCTCAACCCAGAGCAAAGCAGTCTCTTACTTTCCGAAATCTTGAGATCGAGAGAGCGAAAATGAGCAGAATTCAATAAAGGGTGTTAAATCGAGTTCGCATCCCCAATTCCTTCTTTAGGTATCGCTTTATCATCCCCCAAATCGATTTATGAAGACATTGGTGCCGGAGGCCGACGGTTAAAATGCGTGTATCTAGAAACGTCAAATAAATTTTACTACTTTTCATAAAATTTAAGCCCTTTTACCGCTTGAAAGTCAACGGGAAGACAAAAGGAAGGGTTTTTCCCTATTCCCGTTAATTTAGGAGGCCGGAATTAGTTTCAAGTGCTAAGTAGTTGGCGTAGGGCGACGGAGGCCGAAGGTTCACTAAGATTAGTCGAGGAAATTTTGGAAAACGATGGATGGCCCTTCTTTCAGCGAATTCCGTCAATTTTAACGCAATTAGAGTAATTAACCTGTTATCTGGGACTAGTCAAATTTTAGTCCAATTTTATTTAATTGAGGGGGACTACCGAAAATCAAAGGTATTCTTCTTCGGGCCACTTAGTGCTTGTTTTTAGATGCATTACATCGTTCAATTGCCTCAATTAGTCCACATTCTATTGTTTTTTGAAAATTAATACAAAATAATGGTACTCTGCGTTTCCTGCTCAACCCAGGGCAAAGCAATCTCTTACTTTCCGAAATTTTGAGATCGAGAGAGCGAAAATGAGCAGAATTCAATAAAGGGTGTTAAATCGAGTTCGCATCCCCAATTCCGTCTTTAGGTATCGCTTTATCATCCCCGAAATCGATTTATGAAGACATTGGTGCCGGAGGCCGACGGTTAAAATGCGTGTATCTAGAAACGTCAAATACATTTTACCACTTTTCATACAATTTAATCCCTTTTACCGCTTGAAAGTCAACGGGAAGACAAAAGGAAGGGTTTTTCATTATTTCTGTTCATTTAGGAGGTTGGAATTAGTTTCAGGTGCTAAGTAGTTGGCGAGGGGCGATGGAGGCCGACGATTCACTTAGATTTGTCAATAAAATTTTGGGAAACGATGGAAGGCCCTTCTTTCAGCGAATTCCGTCAATTCTAACGCAATTAGATTAATTAGTCCTTTATCTGTGATTAGTCCCCGAAATGAATTTATGCAGAAATTGGTGAGGGAGGCCGACGGTTAAAATGCGTGTATCTAGAAACGTCAAATAAATTTTACCACTTTTCATACAATTTAAGCCCTTTTACCGCTTGCAAGTCAACGGGAAGACAAAAGGAAGGGTTTTTCCCTATTCCCGCTAATTTAGGAGGCCGGAATTAGTTTCAAGTGCTATGTATTTGGCGTAGGGCGACGGAGGCCGAAGGTTCACTAAGATTAGTCGAGGAAATTTTGGAAAACGATGGATGGCCCTTTTTTCAGCGAATTCCGTCAATTTTAACGCAATTAAAGTAATTAACCCGTTATCTGGGACTAGTCAAATTTTAGTCCAATTTTATTTAATTGAGGGGGACTACCGAAAATCAAAGGTATTCTTCTTCGGGCCACTTAGTGCTTGTTTTTAGATGCATTACATCGTTCAATTGCCTCAGTTAGTCCACATTCTATTGTTTTTTGAAAATTAATACAAAGTAATGGTACTCTGCGTTTCCTGCTCAACCCAGGGCAAAGCAGTCTCTTACTTTCCGAAATTTTGAGATCGAGAGAGCGAAAATGAGCAGAATTCAATAAAGGGTGTTAAATCGAGTTCGCATCCCCAATTCCGTCTTTAGGTATCGCTTTATCATCCCCGAAATCGATTTATGAAGACATTGGTGCCGGAGGCCGACGGTTAAAATGCGTGTATCTAGAAACGTCAAATAAATTTTACCACTTTTCATACAATTTAATCCCTTTTACCGCTTGAAAGTCAACGGGAAGACAAAAGGAAGGGTTTTTCATTATTTCTGTTCATTTAGGAGGTTGGAATTAGTTTCAGGTGCTAAGTAGTTGGCGAGGGGCGATGGAGGCCGACGGTTCACTTAGATTTGTCAATAAAATTTTGGGAAACGATGGAAGGCCCTTCTTTCAGCGAATTCCGTCAATTCTAACGCAATTAGATTAATTAGTCTTTTATCTGTGATTAGTCCCCGAAATGAATTTATGCAGAAATTGGTGAGGGAGGCCGACGGTTAAAATGCGTGTATCTAGAAACGTCAAATAAATTTTACCACTTTTCATACAATTTAATCCCTTTTACCGCTTGAAAGTCAACGGGAAGACAAAAGGAAGGGTTTTTCCCTATTCCCGTTAATTTAGGAGGCCGGAATTAGTTTCAAGTGCTATGTATTTGGCGTAGGGCGACGGAGGCCGAAGGTTCACTAATATTAGTCGAGGAAATTTTGGAAAACGATGGATGGCCCTTCTTTCAGCGAATTCCGTCAATTTTAACGCAATTAGAGTAATTAACCCGTTATCTGGGACTAGTCAAATTTTAGTCCAATTTTATTTAATTGAAGGGGACTACCGAAAATCAAAGGTATTCTTCTTCGGGCCACTTAGTGCTTGTTTTTAGATGCATTACATCGTTCAATTGCCTCAGTTAGTCCACATTCTATTGTTTTTTGAAAATTAATACAAAGTAATGGTACTCTGCGTTTCCTGCTCAACCCAGGGCAAAGCAGTCTCTTACTTTCCGAAATTTTGAGATCGAGAGAGCGAAAATGAGCAGAATTCAATAAAGGGTGTTAAATCGAGTTCGCATCCCCAATTCCGTCTTTAGGTATCGCTTTATCATCCCCGAAATCGATTTATGAAGACATTGGTGCCGGAGGCCGACGGTTAAAATGCGTGTATCTAGAAACGTCAAATAAATTTTACCACTTTTCATACAATTTAAGCCCTTTTACCGCTTGAAAGTCAACGGGAAGACAAAAGGAAGGGTTTTTCATTATTTCTGTTCACTTAGGAGGTTGGAATTAGTTTCAGGTGCTAAGTAGTTGGCGAGGGGCGATGGAGGCCGACGGTTCACTTAGATTTGTCAATAAAATTTTGGGAAACGATGGAAGGCCCTTCTTTCAGCGAATTCCGTCAATTCTAACGCAATTAGATTAATTAGTCCTTTATCTGTGATTAGTCCCCGAAATGAATTTATGCAGAAATTGGTGAGGGAGGCCGACGGTTAAAATGCGTGTATCTAGAAACGTCAAATAAATTTTACCACTTTTCATACAATTTAAGCCCTTTTACCGCTTGAAAGTCAACGGGAAGACAAAAGGAAGGGTTTTTCATTATTTCTGTTCATTTAGGAGGTCGGAATTAGTTTCAGGTGCTAAGTAGTTGGCGAGGGGCGATGGAGGCCGACGGTTCACTTAGATTTGTCAATTAAATTTTGGGAAACGATGGAAGGCCCTTCTTTCAGCGAATTCCGTCAATTCTAACGTAATTAGATTAATTAGCCCTTTATCTGTGATTAGTCCCCGAAATGAATTTATGCAGAAATTGGTGCCGGAGGCCGACGGTTAAAATACGTGTATCTAGAAACGTCAAATAAATTTTGCCACTTTTCATACAATTTAAGCCCTTTTACCGCTTGAAAGTCAACGGGAAGACAAAAGAAAGGGTTTTTCCCTATTCCCGTTAATTTAGGAGGCCGGAATTAGTTTCAAGTGCTAAGTTGTTGGCGTAGGGCGACGGAGGCCGAAGGTTCACTAAGATTAGTCGAGGAAATTTTGGAAAACGATGGATGGCCCTTCTTTCAGCGAATTCCGTCAATTTTAACGCAATTAGAGTAATTAACCCGTTATCTGGGACTAGTCAAATTTTAGTCCAATTTTATTTAATTGAAGGGGACTACCGAAAATCAAAGGTATTCTTCTTCGGGCCACTTAGTGCTTGTTTTTAGATGCATTACATCGTTCAATTGCCTCAATTAGTCCACATTCTATTGTTTTTTGAAAATTAATACAAAATAATGGTACTCTGCGTTTCCTGCTCAACCCAGGGCAAAGCAGTCTCTTACTTTCCGAAATTTTGAGATCGAGAGAGCGAAAATGAGCAGAATTAAAGGGTGTTAAATCGAGTTCGCATCCCCAATTCCGTCTTTAGGTATCGCTTTATCATCCCCGAAATCGATTTATGAAGACATTGGTGCCGGAGGCCGACGGTTAAAATGCGTGTATCTAGAAACGTCAAATAAATTTTACCACTTTTCATACAATTTAATCCCTTTTACCGCTTGAAAGTCAACGGGAAGACAAAAGGAAGGGTTTTTCATTATTTCTGTTCATTTAGGAGGTTGGAATTAGTTTCAGGTGCTAAGTAGTTGGCGAGGGGCGATGGAGGCCGACGGTTCACTTAGATTTGTCAATAAAATTTTGGGAAACGATGGAAGGCCCTTCTTTCAGCGAATTCCGTCAATTCTAACGCAATTAGATTAATTAGTCTTTTATCTGTGATTAGTCCCCGAAATGAATTTATGCAGAAATTGGTGAGGGAGGCCGACGGTTAAAATGCGTGTATCTAGAAACGTCAAATAAATTTTACCACTTTTCATACAATTTAAGCCCTTTTACCGCTTGAAAGTCAACGGGAAGACAAAAGGAAAGGTTTTTCTCTATTCCCGTTAATTTAGGAGGCCGGAATTAGTTTCAAGTGCTAAGTAGTTGGCGTAGGGCGACGGAGGCCGAAGGTTCACTAAGGTTAGTCGAGGAAATTTTGGAAAACGATGGATGGCCCTTCTTTCAGCGAATTCCGTCAATTTTAACGCAATTAGAGTAATTAACCCGTTATCTGGGACTAGTCAAATTTTAGTCCAATTTTATTTAATTGAAGGGGACTACCGAAAATCAAAGGTATTCTTCTTCGGGCCCCTTAGTGCTCGTTTTTAGATGTATTACATCGTTCAATTGCCTCAATTAGTCCACATTCTATTGTTTTTTGAAAATTAATACAAAATAATGGTACTCTGCGTTTCCTGCTCAACCCAGAGCAAAGCAGTCTCTTACTTTCCGAAATCTTGAGATCGAGAGAGCGAAAATGAGCAGAATTCAATAAAGGGTGTTAAATCGAGTTCGCATCCCCAATTCCTTCTTTAGGTATCGCTTTATCATCCCCCAAATCGATTTATGAAGACATTGGTGCCGGAGGCCGACGGTTAAAATGCGTGTATCTAGAAACGTCAAATAAATTTTACTACTTTTCATAAAATTTAAGCCCTTTTACCGCTTGAAAGTCAACGGGAAGACAAAAGGAAGGGTTTTTCCCTATTCCCGTTAATTTAGGAGGCCGGAATTAGTTTCAAGTGCTAAGTAGTTGGCGTAGGGCGACGGAGGCCGAAGGTTCACTAAGATTAGTCGAGGAAATTTTGGAAAACGATGGATGGCCCTTCTTTCAGCGAATTCCGTCAATTTTAACGCAATTAGAGTAATTAACCTGTTATCTGGGACTAGTCAAATTTTAGTCCAATTTTATTTAATTGAGGGGGACTACCGAAAATCAAAGGTATTCTTCTTCGGGCCACTTAGTGCATGTTTTTAGATGCATTACATCGTTCAATTGCCTCAATTAGTCCACATTCTATTGTTTTTTGAAAATTAATACAAAATAATGGTACTCTGCGTTTCCTGCTCAACCCAGGGCAAAGCAATCTCTTACTTTCCGAAATTTTGAGATCGAGAGAGCGAAAATGAGCAGAATTCAATAAAGGGTGTTAAATCGAGTTCGCATCCCCAATTCCGTCTTTAGGTATCGCTTTATCATCCCCGAAATCGATTTATGAAGACATTGGTGCCGGAGGCCGACGGTTAAAATGCGTGTATCTAGAAACGTCAAATACATTTTACCACTTTTCATACAATTTAATCCCTTTTACCGCTTGAAAGTCAACGGGAAGACAAAAGGAAGGGTTTTTCATTATTTCTGTTCATTTAGGAGGTTGGAATTAGTTTCAGGTGCTAAGTAGTTGGCGAGGGGCGATGGAGGCCGACGATTCACTTAGATTTGTCAATAAAATTTTGGGAAACGATGGAAGGCCCTTCTTTCAGCGAATTCCGTCAATTCTAACGCAATTAGATTAATTAGTCCTTTATCTGTGATTAGTCCCCGAAATGAATTTATGCAGAAATTGGTGAGGGAGGCCGACGGTTAAAATGCGTGTATCTAGAAACGTCAAATAAATTTTACCACTTTTCATACAATTTAAGCCCTTTTACCGCTTGCAAGTCAACGGGAAGACAAAAGGAAGGGTTTTTCCCTATTCCCGCTAATTTAGGAGGCCGGAATTAGTTTCAAGTGCTATGTATTTGGCGTAGGGCGACGGAGGCCGAAGGTTCACTAAGATTAGTCGAGGAAATTTTGGAAAACGATGGATGGCCCTTTTTTCAGCGAATTCCGTCAATTTTAACGCAATTAAAGTAATTAACCCGTTATCTGGGACTAGTCAAATTTTAGTCCAATTTTATTTAATTGAGGGGGACTACCGAAAATCAAAGGTATTCTTCTTCGGGCCACTTAGTGCTTGTTTTTAGATGCATTACATCGTTCAATTGCCTCAGTTAGTCCACATTCTATTGTTTTTTGAAAATTAATACAAAGTAATGGTACTCTGCGTTTCCTGCTCAACCCAGGGCAAAGCAGTCTCTTACTTTCCGAAATTTTGAGATCGAGAGAGCGAAAATGAGCAGAATTCAATAAAGGGTGTTAAATCGAGTTCGCATCCCCAATTCCGTCTTTAGGTATCGCTTTATCATCCCCGAAATCGATTTATGAAGACATTGGTGCCGGAGGCCGACGGTTAAAATGCGTGTATCTAGAAACGTCAAATAAATTTTACCACTTTTCATACAATTTAATCCCTTTTACCGCTTGAAAGTCAACGGGAAGACAAAAGGAAGGGTTTTTCATTATTTCTGTTCATTTAGGAGGTTGGAATTAGTTTCAGGTGCTAAGTAGTTGGCGAGGGGCGATGGAGGCCGACGGTTCACTTAGATTTGTCAATAAAATTTTGGGAAACGATGGAAGGCCCTTCTTTCAGCGAATTCCGTCAATTCTAACGCAATTAGATTAATTAGTCTTTTATCTGTGATTAGTCCCCGAAATGAATTTATGCAGAAATTGGTGAGGGAGGCCGACGGTTAAAATGCGTGTATCTAGAAACGTCAAATAAATTTTACCACTTTTCATACAATTTAATCCCTTTTACCGCTTGAAAGTCAACGGGAAGACAAAAGGAAGGGTTTTTCCCTATTCCCGTTAATTTAGGAGGCCGGAATTAGTTTCAAGTGCTATGTATTTGGCGTAGGGCGACGGAGGCCGAAGGTTCACTAATATTAGTCGAGGAAATTTTGGAAAACGATGGATGGCCCTTCTTTCAGCGAATTCCGTCAATTTTAACGCAATTAGAGTAATTAACCCGTTATCTGGGACTAGTCAAATTTTAGTCCAATTTTATTTAATTGAAGGGGACTACCGAAAATCAAAGGTATTCTTCTTCGGGCCACTTAGTGCTTGTTTTTAGATGCATTACATCGTTCAATTGCCTCAGTTAGTCCACATTCTATTGTTTTTTGAAAATTAATACAAAGTAATGGTACTCTGCGTTTCCTGCTCAACCCAGGGCAAAGCAGTCTCTTACTTTCCGAAATTTTGAGATCGAGAGAGCGAAAATGAGCAGAATTCAATAAAGGGTGTTAAATCGAGTTCGCATCCCCAATTCCGTCTTTAGGTATCGCTTTATCATCCCCGAAATCGATTTATGAAGACATTGGTGCCGGAGGCCGACGGTTAAAATGCGTGTATCTAGAAACGTCAAATAAATTTTACCACTTTTCATACAATTTAAGCCCTTTTACCGCTTGAAAGTCAACGGGAAGACAAAAGGAAGGGTTTTTCATTATTTCTGTTCACTTAGGAGGTTGGAATTAGTTTCAGGTGCTAAGTAGTTGGCGAGGGGCGATGGAGGCCGACGGTTCACTTAGATTTGTCAATAAAATTTTGGGAAACGATGGAAGGCCCTTCTTTCAGCGAATTCCGTCAATTCTAACGCAATTAGATTAATTAGTCCTTTATCTGTGATTAGTCCCCGAAATGAATTTATGCAGAAATTGGTGAGGGAGGCCGACGGTTAAAATGCGTGTATCTAGAAACGTCAAATAAATTTTACCACTTTTCATACAATTTAAGCCCTTTTACCGCTTGAAAGTCAACGGGAAGACAAAAGGAAGGGTTTTTCATTATTTCTGTTCATTTAGGAGGTCGGAATTAGTTTCAGGTGCTAAGTAGTTGGCGAGGGGCGATGGAGGCCGACGGTTCACTTAGATTTGTCAATTAAATTTTGGGAAACGATGGAAGGCCCTTCTTTCAGCGAATTCCGTCAATTCTAACGTAATTAGATTAATTAGCCCTTTATCTGTGATTAGTCCCCGAAATGAATTTATGCAGAAATTGGTGCCGGAGGCCGACGGTTAAAATACGTGTATCTAGAAACGTCAAATAAATTTTGCCACTTTTCATACAATTTAAGCCCTTTTACCGCTTGAAAGTCAACGGGAAGACAAAAGAAAGGGTTTTTCCCTATTCCCGTTAATTTAGGAGGCCGGAATTAGTTTCAAGTGCTAAGTTGTTGGCGTAGGGCGACGGAGGCCGAAGGTTCACTAAGATTAGTCGAGGAAATTTTGGAAAACGATGGATGGCCCTTCTTTCAGCGAATTCCGTCAATTTTAACGCAATTAGAGTAATTAACCCGTTATCTGGGACTAGTCAAATTTTAGTCCAATTTTATTTAATTGAAGGGGACTACCGAAAATCAAAGGTATTCTTCTTCGGGCCACTTAGTGCTTGTTTTTAGATGCATTACATCGTTCAATTGCCTCAATTAGTCCACATTCTATTGTTTTTTGAAAATTAATACAAAATAATGGTACTCTGCGTTTCCTGCTCAACCCAGGGCAAAGCAGTCTCTTACTTTCCGAAATTTTGAGATCGAGAGAGCGAAAATGAGCAGAATTAAAGGGTGTTAAATCGAGTTCGCATCCCCAATTCCGTCTTTAGGTATCGCTTTATCATCCCCGAAATCGATTTATGAAGACATTGGTGCCGGAGGCCGACGGTTAAAATGCGTGTATCTAGAAACGTCAAATAAATTTTACCACTTTTCATACAATTTAATCCCTTTTACCGCTTGAAAGTCAACGGGAAGACAAAAGGAAGGGTTTTTCATTATTTCTGTTCATTTAGGAGGTTGGAATTAGTTTCAGGTGCTAAGTAGTTGGCGAGGGGCGATGGAGGCCGACGGTTCACTTAGATTTGTCAATAAAATTTTGGGAAACGATGGAAGGCCCTTCTTTCAGCGAATTCCGTCAATTCTAACGCAATTAGATTAATTAGTCTTTTATCTGTGATTAGTCCCCGAAATGAATTTATGCAGAAATTGGTGAGGGAGGCCGACGGTTAAAATGCGTGTATCTAGAAACGTCAAATAAATTTTACCACTTTTCATACAATTTAAGCCCTTTTACCGCTTGAAAGTCAACGGGAAGACAAAAGAAAGGGTTTTTCCCTATTCCCGTTAATTTAGGAGGCCGGAATTAGTTTCAAGTGCTAAGTTGTTGGCGTAGGGCGACGGAGGCCGAAGGTTCACTAAGATTAGTCGAGGAAATTTTGGAAAACGATGGATGGCCCTTCTTTCAGCGAATTCCGTCAATTTTAACGCAATTAGAGTAATTAACCCGTTATCTGGGACTAGTCAAATTTTAGTCCAATTTTATTTAATTGAAGGGGACTACCGAAAATCAAAGGTATTCTTCTTCGGGCCACTTAGTGCTTGTTTTTAGATGCATTACATCGTTCAATTGCCTCAATTAGTCCACATTCTATTGTTTTTTGAAAATTAATACAAAATAATGGTACTCTGCGTTTCCTGCTCAACCCAGGGCAAAGCAGTCTCTTACTTTCCGAAATTTTGAGATCGAGAGAGCGAAAATGAGCAGAATTCAATAAAGGGTGTTAAATCGAGTTCGCATCCCCAATTCCGTCTTTAGGTATCGCTTTATCATCCCCGAAATCGATTTATGAAGACATTGGTGCCGGAGGCCGACGGTTAAAATGCGTGTATCTAGAAACGTCAAATACATTTTACCACTTTTCATACAATTTAATCCCTTTTACCGCTTGAAAGTCAACGGGAAGACAAAAGGAAGGGTTTTTCATTATTTCTGTTCATTTAGGAGGTTGGAATTAGTTTCAGGTGCTAAGTAGTTGGCGAAGGGCGATGGAGGCCGACGGTTCACTTAGATTTGTCAATAAAATTTTGGGAAACGATGGAAGGCCCTTCTTTCAGCGAATTCCGTCAATTCTAACGCAATTAGATTAATTAGTCCTTTATCTGTGATTAGTCCCCGAAATGAATTTATGCAGAAATTGGTGAGGGAGGCCGACGGTTAAAATGCGTGTATCTAGAAACGTCAAATAAATTTTACCACTTTTCATACAATTTAAGCCCTTTTACCGCTTGCAAGTCAACGGGAAGACAAAAGGAAGGGTTTTTCCCTATTCCCGTTAATTTAGGAGGCCGGAATTAGTTTCAAGTGCTATGTATTTGGCGTAGGGCGACTGAGGCCGAAGGTTCACTAAGATTAGTCGAGGAAATTTTGGAAAACGATGGATGGCCCTTTTTTCAGCGAATTCCGTCAATTTTAACGCAATTAAAGTAATTAACCCGTTATCTGGGACTAGTCAAATTTTAGTCCAATTTTATTTAATTGAGGGGGACTACCGAAAATCAAAGGTATTCTTCTTCAGGCCACTTAGTGCTTGTTTTTAGATGCATTACATCGTTCAATTGCCTCAGTTAGTCCACATTCTATTGTTTTTTGAAAATTAATACAAAGTAATGGTACTCTGCGTTTCCTGCTCAACCCAGGGCAAAGAAGTCTCTTACTTTCCGAAATTTTGAGATCGAGAGAGCGAAAATGAGCAGAATTCAATAAAGGGTGTTAAATCGAGTTCGCATCCCCAATTCCGTTTTTAGGTATCGCTTTATCATCCCCGAAATCGATTTATGAAGACATTGGTGCCGGAGGCCGACGGTTAAAATGCGTGTATCTAGAAACGTCAAATAAATTTTACCACTTTTCATACAATTTAATCCCTTTTACCGCTTGAAAGTCAACGGGAAGACAAAAGGAAGGGTTTTTCATTATTTCTGTTCATTTAGGAGGTTGGAATTAGTTTCAGGTGCTAAGTAGTTGGCGAGGGGCGATGGAGGCCGACGGTTCACTTAGATTTGTCAATAAAATTTTGGGAAACGATGGAAGGCCCTTCTTTCAGCGAATTCCGTCAATTCTAACGCAATTAGATTAATTAGTCCTTTATCTGTGATTAGTCCCCGAAATGAATTTATGCAGAAATTGGTGAGGGAGGCCGACGGTTAAAATGCGTGTATCTAGAAACGTCAAATAAATTTTACCACTTTTCATACAATTTAAGCCCTTTTACCGCTTGCAAGTCAACGGGAAGACAAAAGGAAGGGTTTTTCCCTATTCCCGTTAATTTAGGAGGCCGGAATTAGTTTCAAGTGCTATGTATTTGGCGTAGGGCGACTGAGGCCGAAGGTTCACTAAGATTAGTCGAGGAAATTTTGGAAAACGATGGATGGCCCTTTTTTCAGCGAATTCCGTCAATTTTAACGCAATTAAAGTAATTAACCCGTTATCTGGGACTAGTCAAATTTTAGTCCAATTTTATTTAATTGAGGGGGACTACCGAAAATCAAAGGTATTCTTCTTCAGGCCACTTAGTGCTTGTTTTTAGATGCATTACATCGTTCAATTGCCTCAGTTAGTCCACATTCTATTGTTTTTTGAAAATTAATACAAAGTAATGGTACTCTGCGTTTCCTGCTCAACCCAGGGCAAAGAAGTCTCTTACTTTCCGAAATTTTGAGATCGAGAGAGCGAAAATGAGCAGAATTCAATAAAGGGTGTTAAATCGAGTTCGCATCCCCAATTCCGTTTTTAGGTATCGCTTTATCATCCCCGAAATCGATTTATGAAGACATTGGTGCCGGAGGCCGACGGTTAAAATGCGTGTATCTAGAAACGTCAAATAAATTTTACCACTTTTCATACAATTTAATCCCTTTTACCGCTTGAAAGTCAACGGGAAGACAAAAGGAAGGGTTTTTCATTATTTCTGTTCATTTAGGAGGTTGGAATTAGTTTCAGGTGCTAAGTAGTTGGCGAGGGGCGATGGAGGCCGACGGTTCACTTAGATTTGTCAATTAAATTTTGGGAAACGATGGAAGGCCCTTCTTTCAGCGAATTCCGTCAATTTTAACGCAATTAGAGTAATTAACCTGTTATCTGGGACTAGTCAAATTTTAGTCCAATTTTATTTAATTGAGGGGGACTACCGAAAATCAAAGGTATTCTTCTTCGGGCCACTTAGTGCTTGTTTTTAGATGCATTACATCGTTCAATTGCCTCAATTAGTCCACATTCTATTGTTTTTTGAAAATTAATACAAAATAATGGTACTCTGCGTTTCCTGCTCAACCCAGGGCAAAGCAGTCTCTTACTTTCCGAAATTTTGAGATCGAGAGAGCGAAAATGAGCAGAATTCAATAAAGGGTGTTAAATCGAGTTTGCATCCCCAATTCCGTCTTTAGGTATCGCTTTATCATCCCCGAAATCGATTTATGAAGACATTGGTGCCGGAGGCCGACGGTTAAAATGCGTGTATCTAGAAACGTCAAATAAATTTTACCACTTTTCATACAATTTAAGCCCTTTTACCGCTTGAAAGTCAACGGGAAGACAAAAGGAAGGGTTTTTCCCTATTCCCGTTAATTTAGGAGGCCGGAATTAGTTTCAGGTGCTAAGTAGTTGGCGAGGGGCGATGGAGGCCGACGGTTCACTTAGATTTGTCAATTAAATTTTGGGAAACGATGGAAGGCCCTTCTTTCAGCGAATTCCGTCAATTTTAACGCAATTAGAGTAATTAACCTGTTATCTGGGACTAGTCAAATTTTAGTCCAATTTTATTTAATTGAGGGGGACTACCGAAAATCAAAGGTATTCTTCTTCGGGCCACTTAGTGCTTGTTTTTAGATGCATTACATCGTTCAATTGCCTCAATTAGTCCACATTCTATTGTTTTTTGAAAATTAATACAAAATAATGGTACTCTGCGTTTCCTGCTCAACCCAGGGCAAAGCAGTCTCGTACTTTCCGAAATTTTGAGATCGAGAGAGCGAAAATGAGCAGAATTCAATAAAGGGTGTTAAATCGAGTTTGCATCCCCAATTCCGTCTTTAGGTATCGCTTTATCATCCCCGAAATCGATTTATGAAGACATTGGTGCCGGAGGCCGTCGGTTAAAATGCGTGTATCTAGAAACGTCAAATAAATTTTACCACTTTTCATACAATTTAATCCCTTTTACCGCTTGAAAGTCAACGGGAAGACAAAAGGAAGGGTTTTTCATTATTTCTGTTCACTTAGGAGGTTGGAATTAGTTTCAGGTGCTAAGTAGTTGGCGAGGGGCGATGGAGGCCGACGGTTCACTTAGATTTGTCAATAAAATTTTGGGAAACGATGGAAGGCCCTTCTTTCAGCGAATTCCGTCAATTCTAACGCAGTTAGATTAATTAGTCCTTTATCTGTGATTAGTCCCCGAAATGAATTTATGCAGAAATTGGTGATTGAGGCCGACGGTTAAAATGCGTGTATCTAGAAACGTCAAATAAATTTTACCACTTTTCATACAATTTAAGCCCTTTTACCGCTTGAAAGTCAACGGGAAGACAAAAGGAAGGGTTTTTCATTATTTCTGTTCATTTAGGAGGTCGGAATTAGTTTCAGGTGCTAAGTAGTTGGCGAGGGGCGATGGAGGCCGACGGTTCACTTAGACTTGTCAATTAAATTTTGGGAAACGATGGAAGGCCCTTCTTTCAGCGAATTCCGTCAATTCTAACGTAATTAGATTAATTAGCCCTTTATCTGTGATTAGTCCCCGAAATGAATTTATGCAGAAATTGGTGCCGGAGGCCGACGGTTAAAATACGTGTATCTAGAAACGTCAAATAAATTTTGCCACTTTTCATACAATTTAAGCCCTTTTACCACTTGAAAGTCAACGGGAAGACAAAAGGAAGGGTTTTTCCCTATTCCCGTTAATTTAGGAGGCCGGAATTAGTTTCAAGTGCTAAGTAGTTGGCGTAGGGCGACGGAGGCCGAAGGTTCACTAAGATTAGTCGAGGAAATTTTGGAAAACGATGGATGGCCCTTCTTTCAGCGAATTCCGTCAATTTTAACGCAATTAGAGTAATTAACCTGTTATCTGGGACTAGTCAAATTTTAGTCCAATTTTATTTAATTGAGGGGGACTACCGAAAATCAAAGGTATTCTTCTTCGGGCCACTTAGTGCTTGTTTTTAGATGCATTACATCGTTCAATTGCCTCAATTAGTCCACATTCTATTGTTTTTTGAAAATTAATACAAAATAATGGTACTCTGCGTTTCCTGCTCAACCCAGGGCAAAGCAGTCTCTTACTTTCCGAAATTTTGAGATCGAGAGAGCGAAAATGAGCAGAATTCAATAAAGGGTGTTAAATCGAGTTCGCATTCCCAATTCCGTCTTTAGGTATCGCTTTATCATCCCCGAAATCGATTTATGAAGACATTGGTGCCGGAGGCCGACGGTTAAAATGCGTGTATCTAGAAACGTCAAATAAATTTTACCACTTTTCATACAATTTAAGCCCTTTTACCGCTTGAAAGTCAACGGGAAGACAAAAGGAAGGGTTTTTCATTATTTCTGTTCATTTAGGAGGTCGGAATTAGTTTCAGGTGCTAAGTAGTTGGCGAGGGGCGATGGAGGCCGACGGTTCACTTAGATTTGTCAATTAAATTTTGGGAAACGATGGAAGGCCCTTCTTTCAGCGAATTCCGTCAATTCTAACGTAATTAGATTAATTAGCCCTTTATCTGTGATTAGTCCCCGAAATGAATTTATGCAGAAATTGGTGCCGGAGGCCGACGGTTAAAATACGTGTATCTAGAAACGTCAAATAAATTTTGCCACTTTTCATACAATTTAAGCCCTTTTACCGCTTGAAAGTCAACGGGAAGACAAAAGGAAGGGTTTTTCCCTATTCCCGTTAATTTAGGAGGCCGGAATTAGTTTCAAGTGCTAAGTTGTTGGCGTAGGGCGACGGAGGCCGAAGGTTCACTAAGATTAGTCGAGGAAATTTTGGAAAACAATGGATGGCCCTTCTTTCAGCGAATTCCGTCAATTTTAACGCAATTAGAGTAATTAACCCGTTATCTGGGACTAGTCAAATTTTAGTCCAATTTTATTTAATTGAAGGGGACTACCGAAAATCAAAGGTATTCTTCTTCGGGCAACTTAGTGCTTGTTTTTAGATGCATTACATCGTTCAATTGCCTCAATTAGTCCACATTCTATTGTTTTTTGAAAATTAATACAAAATAATGGTACTCTGCGTTTCCTGCTCAACCCAGGGCAAAGCAGTCTCTTACTTTCTGAAATTTTGAGATCGAGGGAGCGAAAATGAGCAGAATTCAATAAAGGGTGTTAAATCGAGTTCGCATCCCCAATTCCGTCTTTAGGTATCGCTTTATCATCCCCGAAATCGATTTATGAAGACATTGGTGCCGGAGGCCGACGGTTAAAATGCGTGTATCTAGAAACGTCAAATAAATTATACCACTTTTCATACAATTTAAGCCCTTTTACCGCTTGAAAGTCAACGGGAAGACAAAAGGAAGGGTTTTTCATTATTTCTGTTCATTTAGGAGGTCGGAATTAGTTTCAGGTGCTAAGTAGTTGGCGAGGGGCGATGGAGGCCGACGGTTCACTTAGATTTGTCAATTAAATTTTGGGAAACGATGGAAGGCCCTTCTTTCAGCGAATTCCGTCAATTCTAACGCAATTAGATTAATTAGCCCTTTATCTGTGATTAGTCCCCGAAATGAATTTATGTAGAAATTGGTGCCGGAGGCCGACGGTTAAAATGCGTGTATCTAGAAACGTCAAATAAATTTTACCACTTTTCATACAATTTAAGCCCTTTTACCGCTTGAAAGTCAACGGGAAGACAAAAGGAAGGGTTTTTCCCTATTCCCGTTAATTTAGGAGGCCGGAATTAGTTTCAAGTGCTAAGTAGTTGGCGTAGGGCGACGGAGGCCGAAGGTTCACTAAGATTAGTCGAGGAAATTTTGGAAAACGATGGATGGCCCTTCTTTCAGCGAATTCCGTCAATTTTAACGCAATTAGAGTAATTAACCCGTTATCTGGGACTAGTCAAATTTTAGTCCAATTTTATTTAATTGAAGGGGACTACCGAAAATCAAAGGTATTCTTCTTCGGGCCACTTAGTGCTTGTTTTTAGATGCATTACATCGTTCAATTGCCTCAATTAGTCCACATTCTATTGTTTTTTGAAAATTAATACAAAATAATGGTACTCTGCGTTTCCTGCTCAACCCAGGGCAAAGCAGTCTCTTACTTTCTGAAATTTTGAGATCGAGAGAGCGAAAATGAGCAGAATTCAATAAAGGGTGTTAAATCGAGTTCGCATCCCCAATTCCGTCTTAAGGTATCGCTTTATCATCCCCGAAATCGATTTATGAAGACATTGGTGCCGGAGGCCGACGGTTAAAATGCGTGTATCTAGAAACGTCAAATAAATTTTACCACTTTTCATACAATTTAAGCCCTTTTACCGCTTGAAAGTCAACGGGAAGACAAAAGGAAGGGTTTTTCATTATTTCTGTTCATTTAGGAGGTCGGATTTAGTTTCAGGTGCTAAGTAGTTGGCGAGGGGCGATGGAGGCCGACGGTTCACTTAGATTTGTCAATTAAATTTTGGGAAACGATGGAAGGCCCTTCTTTCAGCGAATTCCGTCAATTCTAACGCAATTAGATTAATTAGCCCTTTATCTGTGATTAGTCCCCGAAATGAATTTATGTAGAAATTGGTGCCGGAGGCCGACGGTTAAAATGCGTGTATCTAGAAACGTCAAATAAATTTTACCACTTTTCATACAATTTAAGCCCTTTTACCGCTTGAAAGTCAACGGGAAGACAAAAGGAAGGGTTTTTCCCTATTCCCGTTAATTTAGGAGGCCGGAATTAGTTTCAAGTGCTAAGTAGTTGGCGTAGGGCGACGGAGGCCGAAGGTTCACTAAGATTAGTCGAGGAAATTTTGGAAAACGATGGATGGCAATTCTTTCAGCTAATTCCGTCAATTTTAACGCAATTAGAGTAATTAACCTGTTATCTGGGACTAGTCAAATTTTAGTCCAATTTTATTTAATTGAGGGGGACTACCGAAAATCAAAGGTATTCTTCTTCGGGCCACTTAGTGCTTGTTTTTAGATGCATTACATCGTTCAATTGCCTCAATTAGTCCACATTCTATTGTTTTTTGAAAATTAATACAAAATAATGGTACTCTGCGTTTCCTGCTCAACCCAGGGCAAAGCAGTCTCTTACTTTCCGAAATTTTGAGATCGAGAGAGCGAAAATGAGCAGAATTCAATAAAGGGTGTTAAATCGAGTTCGCATCCCCAATTCCGTCTTTAGGTATCGCTTTATCATCCCCGAAATCGATTTATGAAGACATTGGTGCCGGAGGCCGACGGTTAAAATGCGTGTATCTAGAAACGTCAAATACATTTTACCACTTTTCATACAATTTAATCCCTTTTACCGCTTGCAAGTCAACGGGAAGACAAAAGGAAGGGTTTTTCCCTATTCCCGTTAATTTAGGAGGCCGGAATTAGTTTCAAGTGCTATGTATTTGGCGTAGGGCGACGGAGGCCGAAGGTTCACTAATATTAGTCGAGGAAATTTTGGAAAACGATGGATGGCCCTTCTTTCAGCGAATTCCGTCAATTTTAACGCAATTAGAGTAATTAACCCGTTATCTGGGACTAGTCAAATTTTAGTCCAATTTTATTTAATTGAAGGGGACTACCGAAAATCAAAGGTATTCTTCTTCGGGCCACTTAGTGCTTGTTTTTAGATGCATTACATCGTTCAATTGCCTCAGTTAGTCCACATTCTATTGTTTTTTGAAAATTAATACAAAGTAATGGTACTCTGCGTTTCCTGCTCAACCCAGGGCAAAGCAGTCTCTTACTTTCCGAAATTTTGAGATCGAGAGAGCGAAAATGAGCAGAATTCAATAAAGGGTGATAAATCGAGTTCGCATCCCCAATTCCGTCTTTAGGTATCGCTTTATCATCCCCGAAATCGATTTATGAAGACATTGGTGCCGGAGGCCGACGGTTAAAATGCGTGTATCTAGAAACGTCAAATAAATTTTACCACTTTTCATACAATTTAAGCCCTTTTACCGCTTGAAAGTCAACGGGAAGACAAAAGGAAGGGTTTTTCCCTATTCCCGTTAATTTAGGAGGCCGGAATTAGTTTCAAGTGCTAAGTAGTTGGCGTAGGGCGACGGAGGCCGAAGGTTCACTAAGATTAGTCGAGGAAATTTTGGAAAACGATGGATGGCCCTTCTTTCAGCGAATTCCGTCAATTTTAACGCAATTAGAGTAATTAACCCGTTATCTGGGACTAGTCAAATTTTAGTCCAATTTTATTTAATTGAAGGGGACTACCGAAAATCAAAGGTATTCTTCTTCGGGCCACTTAGTGCTTGTTTTTAGATGCATTACATCGTTCAATTGCCTCAATTAGTCCACATTCTATTGTTTTTTGAAAATTAATACAAAATAATGGTACTCTGCGTTTCCTGCTCAACCCAGGGCAAAGCAGTCTCTTACTTTCTGAAATTTTCAGATCGAGAGAGCGAAAATGAGCAGAATTCAATAAAGGGTGTTAAATCGAGTTCGCATCCCCAATTCCGTCTTAAGGTATCGCTTTATCATCCCCGAAATCGATTTATGAAGACATTGGTGCCGGAGGCCGACGGTTAAAATGCGTGTATCTAGAAACGTCAAATAAATTTTACCACTTTTCATACAATTTAAGCCCTTTTACCGCTTGAAAGTCAACGGGAAGACAAAAGGAAGGGTTTTTCATTATTTCTGTTCATTTAGGAGGTCGGATTTAGTTTCAGGTGCTAAGTAGTTGGCGAGGGGCGATGGAGGCCGACGGTTCACTTAGATTTGTCAATTAAATTTTGGGAAACGATGGAAGGCCCTTCTTTCAGCGAATTCCGTCAATTCTAACGCAATTAGATTAATTAGCCCTTTATCTGTGATTAGTCCCCGAAATGAATTTATGTAGAAATTGGTGCCGGAGGCCGACGGTTAAAATGCGTGCATCTAGAAACGTCAAATAAATTTTACCACTTTTCATACAATTTAAGCCCTTTTACCGCTTGAAAGTCAACGGGAAGACAAAAGGAAGGGTTTTTCCCTATTCCCGTTAATTTAGGAGGCCGGAATTAGTTTCAAGTGCTAAGTAGTTGGCGTAGGGCGACGGAGGCCGAAGGTTCACTAAGATTAGTCGAGGAAATTTTGGAAAACGATGGATGGCAATTCTTTCAGCGAATTCCGTCAATTTTAACGCAATTAGAGTAATTAACCTGTTATCTGGGACTAGTCAAATTTTAGTCCAATTTTATTTAATTGAGGGGGACTACCGAAAATCAAAGGTATTCTTCTTCGGGCCACTTAGTGCTTGTTTTTAGATGCATTACATCGTTCAATTGCCTCAATTAGTCCACATTCTATTGTTTTTTGAAAATTAATACAAAATAATGGTACTCTGCGTTTCCTGCTCAACCCAGGGCAAAGCAGTCTCTTACTTTCCGAAATTTTGAGATCGAGAGAGCGAAAATGAGCAGAATTCAATAAAGGGTGTTAAATCGAGTTCGCATCCCCAATTCCGTCTTTAGGTATCGCTTTATCATCCCCGAAATCGATTTATGAAGACATTGGTGCCGGAGGCCGACGGTTAAAATGCGTGTATCTAGAAACGTCAAATACATTTTACCACTTTTCATACAATTTAATCCCTTTTACCGCTTGCAAGTCAACGGGAAGACAAAAGGAAGGGTTTTTCCCTATTCCCGTTAATTTAGGAGGCCGGAATTAGTTTCAAGTGCTATGTATTTGGCGTAGGGCGACGGAGGCCGAAGGTTCACTAATATTAGTCGAGGAAATTTTGGAAAACGATGGATGGCCCTTCTTTCAGCGAATTCCGTCAATTTTAACGCAATTAGAGTAATTAACCCGTTATCTGGGACTAGTCAAATTTTAGTCCAATTTTATTTAATTGAAGGGGACTACCGAAAATCAAAGGTATTCTTCTTCGGGCCACTTAGTGCTTGTTTTTAGATGCATTACATCGTTCAATTGCCTCAGTTAGTCCACATTCTATTGTTTTTTGAAAATTAATACAAAGTAATGGTACTCTGCGTTTCCTGCTCAACCCAGGGCAAAGCAGTCTCTTACTTTCCGAAATTTTGAGATCGAGAGAGCGAAAATGAGCAGAATTCAATAAAGGGTGTTAAATCGAGTTCGCATCCCCAATTCCGTCTTTAGGTATCGCTTTATCATCCCCGAAATCGATTTATGAAGACATTGGTGCCGGAGGCCGACGGTTAAAATGCGTGTATCTAGAAACGTCAAATAAATTTTACCACTTTTCATACAATTTAAGCCCTTTTACCGCTTGAAAGTCAACGGGAAGACAAAAGGAAGGGTTTTTCATTATTTCTGTTCATTTAGGAGGTCGGAATTAGTTTCAGGTGCTAAGTAGTTGGCGAGGGGCGATGGAGGCCGACGGTTCACTTAGATTTGTCAATTAAATTTTGGGAAACGATGGAAGGCCCTTCTTTCAGCGAATTCCGTCAATTCTAACGTAATTAGATTAATTAGCCCTTTATCTGTGATTAGTCCCCGAAATGAATTTATGCAGAAATTGGTGCCGGAGGCCGACGGTTAAAATACGTGTATCTAGAAACGTCAAATAAATTTTACCACTTTTCATACAATTTAAGCCCTTTTACCGCTTGAAAGTCAACGGGAAGACAAAAGGAAGGGTTTTTCATTATTTCTGTTCATTTAGGAGGTCGGAATTAGTTTAAGGTGCTAAGTAGTAGGCGAGGGGCGATGGAGGCCGACGGTTCACTTAGATTTGTCAATTAAATTTTGGGAAACGATGGAAGGCCCTTCTTTCAGCGAATTCGGTCAATTCTAACGTAATTAGATTAATTAGCCCTTTATCTGTGATTAGTCCCCGAAATGAATTTATGCAGAAATTGGTGCCGGAGGCCGACGGTTAAAATACGTGTATCTAGAAACGTCAAATAAATTTTGCCACTTTTCATACAATTTAAGCCCTTTTACCGCTTGAAAGTCAACGGGAAGACAAAAGGAAGGGTTTTTCCCTATTCCCGTTAATTTAGGAGGCCGGAATTAGTTTCAAGTGCTAAGTAGTTGGCGTAGGGCGACGGAGGCCGAAGGTTCACTAAGATTAGTCGAGGAAATTTTGGAAAACGATGGATGGCCCTTCTTTCAGCGAATTCCGTCAATTTTAACGCAATTAGAGTAATTAACCCGTTATCTGGGACTAGTCAAATTTTAGTCCAATTTTATTTAATTGAGGGGGACTACCGAAAATCAAAGGTATTCTTCTTCGGGCCACTTAGTGCTTGTTTTTAGATGCATTACATCGTTCAATTGCCTCAATTAGTCCACATTCTATTGTTTTTTGAAAATTAATACAAAATAATGGTACTCTGCGTTTCCTGCTCAACCCAGGGCAAAGCAGTCTCTTACTTTCCGAAATTTTGAGATCGAGAGAGCGAAAATGAGCAGAATTCAATAAAGGGTGTTAAATCGAGTTCGCATCCCCAATTCCGTCTTTAGGTATCGCTTTATCATCCCCGAAATCGATTTATGAAGACATTGGTGCCGGAGGCCGACGGTCAAAATGCGTGTATCTAGAAACGTCAAATACATTTTACCACTTTTCATACAATTTAGTCCCTTTTACCGCTTGAAAGTCAACGGGAAGACAAAAGGAAGGGTTTTTCATTATTTCTGTTCATTTAGGAGGTTGGAATTAGTTTCAGGTGCTAAGTAGTTGGCGAAGGGCGATGGAGGCCGACGGTTCACTTAGATTTGTCAATAAAATTTTGGGAAACGATGGAAGGCCCTTCTTTCAGCGAATTCCGTCAATTCTAACGCAATTAGATTAATTAGTCCTTTATCTGTGATTAGTCCCCGAAATGAATTTATGCAGAAATTGGTGAGGGAGGCCGACGGTTAAAATGCGTGTATCTAGAAACGTCAAATAAATTTTACCACTTTTCATACAATTTAAGCCCTTTTACCGCTTGCAAGTCAACGGGAAGACAAAAGGAAGGGTTTTTCCCTATTCCCGTTAATTTAGGAGGCCGGAATTAGTTTCAAGTGCTAAGTAGTTGGCGTAGGGCGACGGAGGCCGAAGGTTCACTAAGATTAGTCGAGGAAATTTTGGAAAACGATGGATGGCCCTTCTTTCAGCGAATTCCGTCAATTTTAACGCAATTAAAGTAATTAACCCGTTATCTGGGACTAGTCAAATTTTAGTCCAATTTTATTTAATTGAGGGGGACTACCGAAAATCAAAGGTATTCTTCTTCGGGCCACTTAGTGCTTGTTTTTAGATGCATTACATCGTTCAATTGCCTCAATTAGTCCACATTCTATTGTTTTTTGAAAATTAATACAAAATAATGGTACTCTGCGTTTCCTGCTCAACCCAGGGCAAAGCAGTCTCTTACTTTCCGAAATTTTGAGATCGAGAGAGCGAAAATGAGCAGAATTCAATAAAGGGTGTTAAATCGAGTTCGCATCCCCAATTCCGTCTTTAGGTATCACTTTATCATCCCCGAAATCGATTTATGAAGGCATTGGTGCCGGAGGCCGACGGTTAAAATGCGTGTATCTAGAAACGTCAAATAAATTTTACCACTTTTCATACAATTTAAGCCCTTTTACCGCTTGAAAGTCAACGGGAAGACAAAAGGAAGGTTTTTTCATTATTTCTGTTCATTTAGGAGGTCGGATTTAGTTTCAGGTGCTAAGTAGTTGGCGAGGGGCGATGGAGGCCGACGGTTCACTTAGATTTGTCAATTAAATTTTGGGAAACGATGGAAGGCCCTTCTTTCAGCGAATTCCGTCAATTCTAACGCAATTAGATTAATTAGCCCTTTATCTGTGATTAGTCCCCGAAATGAATTTATGTAGAAATTGGTGCCGGAGGCCGACGGTTAAAATGCGTGCATCTAGAAACGTCAAATAAATTTTACCACTTTTCATACAATTTAAGCCCTTTTACCGCTTGAAAGTCAACGGGAAGACAAAAGGAAGGGTTTTTCCCTATTCCCGTTAATTTAGGAGGCCGGAATTAGTTTCAAGTGCTAAGTAGTTGGCGTAGGGCGACGGAGGCCGAAGGTTCACTAAGATTAGTCGAGGAAATTTTGGAAAACGATGGATGGCAATTCTTTCAGCGAATTCCGTCAATTTTAACGCAATTAGAGTAATTAACCTGTTATCTGGGACTAGTCAAATTTTAGTCCAATTTTATTTAATTGAGGGGGACTACCGAAAATCAAAGGTATTCTTCTTCGGGCCACTTAGTGCTTGTTTTTAGATGCATTACATCGTTCAATTGCCTCAATTAGTCCACATTCTATTGTTTTTTGAAAATTAATACAAAATAATGGTACTCTGCGTTTCCTGCTCAACCCAGGGCAAAGCAGTCTCTTACTTTCCGAAATTTTGAGATCGAGAGAGCGAAAATGAGCAGAATTCAATAAAGGGTGTTAAATCGAGTTCGCATCCCCAATTCCGTCTTTAGGTATCGCTTTATCATCCCCGAAATCGATTTATGAAGACATTGGTGCCGGAGGCCGACGGTTAAAATGCGTGTATCTAGAAACGTCAAATAAATTTTACCACTTTTCATACAATTTAAGCCGTCTTACCGCTTGAAAGTCAACGGGAAGACAAAAGGAAGGGTTTTTCCCTATTCCTGTTAATTTAGGAGGCCGGAATTACTTTCAAGTGCTAAGTAGTTGGCGTAGGGCGACGGAGGCCGACGGTTCACTAAGATTAGTCGAGGAAATTTTGGAAAACGATGGATGGCCCTTCTTTCAGCGAATTCCGTCAATTTTAACGCAATTAAAGTAATTAACCCGTTATCTGGGACTAGTCAAATTTTAGTCCAATTTTATTTAATTGAGGGGGACTACCGAAAATCAAAGGTATTCTTCTTCGGGCCACTTAGTGCTTGTTTTTAGATGCATTACATCGTTCAATTGCCTCAATTAGTCCACATTCTATTGTTTTTTGAAAATTAATACAAAATAATGGTACTCTGCGTTTCCTGCTCAACCCAGGGCAAAGCAGTCTCTTACTTTCCGAAATTTTGAGATCGAGAGAGCGAAAATGAGCAGAATTCAATAAAGGGTGTTAAATCGAGTTCGCATCCCCAATTCCGTCTTTAGGTATCACTTTATCATCCCCGAAATCGATTTATGAAGGCATTGGTGCCGGAGGCCGACGGTTAAAATGCGTGTATCTAGAAACGTCAAATAAATTTTACCACTTTTCATACAATTTAAGCCCTTTTACCGCTTGAAAGTCAACGGGAAGACAAAAGGAAGGTTTTTTCATTATTTCTGTTCATTTAGGAGGTCGGATTTAGTTTCAGGTGCTAAGTAGTTGGCGAGGGGCGATGGAGGCCGACGGTTCACTTAGATTTGTCAATTAAATTTTGGGAAACGATGGAAGGCCCTTCTTTCAGCGAATTCCGTCAATTCTAACGCAATTAGATTAATTAGCCCTTTATCTGTGATTAGTCCCCGAAATGAATTTATGTAGAAATTGGTGCCGGAGGCCGACGGTTAAAATGCGTGCATCTAGAAACGTCAAATAAATTTTACCACTTTTCATACAATTTAAGCCCTTTTACCGCTTGAAAGTCAACGGGAAGACAAAAGGAAGGGTTTTTCCCTATTCCCGTTAATTTAGGAGGCCGGAATTAGTTTCAAGTGCTAAGTAGTTGGCGTAGGGCGACGGAGGCCGAAGGTTCACTAAGATTAGTCGAGGAAATTTTGGAAAACGATGGATGGCAATTCTTTCAGCGAATTCCGTCAATTTTAACGCAATTAGAGTAATTAACCTGTTATCTGGGACTAGTCAAATTTTAGTCCAATTTTATTTAATTGAGGGGGACTACCGAAAATCAAAGGTATTCTTCTTCGGGCCACTTAGTGCTTGTTTTTAGATGCATTACATCGTTCAATTGCCTCAATTAGTCCACATTCTATTGTTTTTTGAAAATTAATACAAAATAATGGTACTCTGCGTTTCCTGCTCAACCCAGGGCAAAGCAGTCTCTTACTTTCCGAAATTTTGAGATCGAGAGAGCGAAAATGAGCAGAATTCAATAAAGGGTGTTAAATCGAGTTCGCATCCCCAATTCCGTCTTTAGGTATCGCTTTATCATCCCCGAAATCGATCTATGAAGACATTGGTGCCGGAGGCCGACGGTTAAAATGCGTGTATCTAGAAACGTCAAATACATTTTACCACTTTTCATACAATTTAATCCCTTTTACCGCTTGCAAGTCAACGGGAAGACAAAAGGAAGGGTTTTTCCCTATTCCCGTTAATTTAGGAGGCCGGAATTAGTTTCAAGTGCTATGTATTTGGCGTAGGGCGACGGAGGCCGAAGGTTCACTAATATTAGTCGAGGAAATTTTGGAAAACGATGGATGGCCCTTCTTTCAGCGAATTCCGTCAATTTTAACGCAATTAGAGTAATTAACCCGTTATCTGGGACTAGTCAAATTTTAGTCCAATTTTATTTAATTGAAGGGGACTACCGAAAATCAAAGGTATTCTTCTTCGGGCCACTTAGTGCTTGTTTTTAGATGCATTACATCGTTCAATTGCCTCAGTTAGTCCACATTCTATTGTTTTTTGAAAATTAATACAAAGTAATGGTACTCTGCGTTTCCTGCTCAACCCAGGGCAAAGCAGTCTCTTACTTTCCGAAATTTTGAGATCGAGAGAGCGAAAATGAGCAGAATTCAATAAAGGGTGTTAAATCGAGTTCGCATCCCCAATTCCGTCTTTAGGTATCGCTTTATCATCCCCGAAATCGATTTATGAAGACATTGGTGCCGGAGGCCGACGGTTAAAATGCGTGTATCTAGAAACGTCAAATAAATTTTACCACTTTTCATACAATTTAAGCCCTTTTACCGCTTGAAAGTCAACGGGAAGACAAAAGGAAGGGTTTTTCATTATTTCCGTTCATTTAGGAGGTCGGAATTAGTTTCAGGTGCTAAGTAGTAGGCGAGGGGCGATGGAGGCCGACGGTTCACTTAGATTTGTCAATTAAATTTTGGGAAACGATGGAAGGCCCTTCTTTCAGCGAATTCGGTCAATTCTAACGTAATTAGATTAATTAGCCCTTTATCTGTGATTAGTCCCCGAAATGAATTTATGCAGAAATTGGTGCCGGAGGCCGACGGTTAAAATACGTGTATCTAGAAACGTCAAATACATTTTACCACTTTTCATACAATTTAGTCCCTTTTACCGCTTGAAAGTCAACGGGAAGACAAAAGGAAGGGTTTTTCATTATTTCTGTTCATTTAGGAGGTTGGAATTAGTTTCAGGTGCTAAGTAGTTGGCGAAGGGCGATGGAGGCCGACGGTTCACTTAGATTTGTCAATAAAATTTTGGGAAACGATGGAAGGCCCTTCTTTCAGCGAATTCCGTCAATTCTAACGCAATTAGATTAATTAGTCCTTTATCTGTGATTAGTCCCCGAAATGAATTTATGCAGAAATTGGTGAGGGAGGCCGACGGTTAAAATGCGTGTATCTAGAAACGTCAAATAAATTTTACCACTTTTCATACAATTTAAGCCCTTTTACCGCTTGCAAGTCAACGGGAAGACAAAAGGAAGGGTTTTTCCCTATTCCCGTTAATTTAGGAGGCCGGAATTAGTTTCAAGTGCTAAGTAGTTGGCGTAGGGCGACGGAGGCCGAAGGTTCACTAAGATTAGTCGAGGAAATTTTGGAAAACGATGGATGGCCCTTCTTTCAGCGAATTCCGTCAATTTTAACGCAATTAAAGTAATTAACCCGTTATCTGGGACTAGTCAAATTTTAGTCCAATTTTATTTAATTGAGGGGGACTACCGAAAATCAAAGGTATTCTTCTTCGGGCCACTTAGTGCTTGTTTTTAGATGCATTACATCGTTCAATTGCCTCAATTAGTCCACATTCTATTGTTTTTTGAAAATTAATACAAAATAATGGTACTCTGCGTTTCCTGCTCAACCCAGGGCAAAGCAGTCTCTTACTTTCCGAAATTTTGAGATCGAGAGAGCGAAAATGAGCAGAATTCAATAAAGGGTGTTAAATCGAGTTCGCATCCCCAATTCCGTCTTTAGGTATCACTTTATCATCCCCGAAATCGATTTATGGAGGCATTGGTGCCGGAGGCCGACGGTTAAAATGCGTGTATCTAGAAACGTCAAATAAATTTTACCACTTTTCATACAATTTAAGCCCTTTTACCGCTTGAAAGTCAACGGGAAGACAAAAGGAAGGTTTTTTCATTATTTCTGTTCATTTAGGAGGTCGGAATTAGTTTCAGGTGCTAAGTAGTTGGCGAGGGGCGATGGAGGCCGACGGTTCACTTAGATTTGTCAATTAAATTTTGGGAAACGATGGAAGGCCCTTCTTTCAGCGAATTCCGTCAATTCTAACGTAATTAGATTAATTAGCCCTTTATCTGTGATTAGTCCCCGAAATGAATTTATGCAGAAATTGGTGCCGGAGGCCGACGGTTAAAATACGTGTATCTAGAAACGTCAAATAAATTTTACCACTTTTCATACAATTTAAGCCCTTTTACCGCTTGAAAGTCAACGGGAAGACAAAAGGAAGGGTTTTTCATTATTTCTGTTCATTTAGGAGGTCGGAATTAGTTTCAGGTGCTAAGTAGTAGGCGAGGGGCGATGGAGGCCGACGGTTCACTTAGATTTGTCAATTAAATTTTGGGAAACGATGGAAGGCCCTTCTTTCAGCGAATTCGGTCAATTCTAACGTAATTAGATTAATTAGCCCTTTATCTGTGATTAGTCCCCGAAATGAATTTATGCAGAAATTGGTGCCGGAGGCCGACGGTTAAAATACGTGTATCTAGAAACGTCAAATAAATTTTGCCACTTTTCATACAATTTAAGCCCTTTTACCGCTTGAAAGTCAACGGGAAGACAAAAGGAAGGGTTTTTCATTATTTCTGTTCATTTAGGAGGTTGGAATTAGTTTCAGGTGCTAAGTAGTTGGCGAGGGGCGATGGAGGCCGACGGTTCACTTAGATTTGTCAATTAAATTTTGGGAAACGATGGAAGGCCCTTCTTTCAGCGAATTCGGTCAATTCTAACGTAATTAGATTAATTAGCCCTTTATCTGTGATTAGTCCCCGAAATGAATTTATGCAGAAATTGGTGCCGGAGGCCGACGGTTAAAATACGTGTATCTAGAAACGTCAAATAAATTTTGCCACTTTTCATACAATTTAAGCCCTTTTACCGCTTGAAAGTCAACGGGAAGACAAAAGGAAGGGTTTTTCATTATTTCTGTTCATTTAGGAGGTTGGAATTAGTTTCAGGTGCTAAGTAGTTGGCGAGGGGCGATGGAGGCCGACGGTTCACTTAGATTTGTCAATTAAATTTTGGGAAACGATGGAAGGCCCTTCTTTCAGCGAATTCCGTCAATTCTAACGTAATTAGATTAATTAGCCCTTTATCTGTGATTAGTCCCCGAAATGAATTTATGCAGAAATTGGTGCCGGAGGCCGACGGTTAAAATACGTGTATCTAGAAACGTCAAATAAATTTTGCCACTTTTCATACAATTTAAGCCCTTTTACAGCTTGAAAGTCAACGGGAAGACCTAAGGAAGGGTTTTTCCCTATTCCCGTTAATTTAGGAGGCCGGAATTAGTTTCAAGTGCTAAGTTGTTGGCGTAGGGCGACGGAGGCCGAAGGTTCACTAAGATTAGTCGAGGAAATTTTGGAAAACGATGGATGGCCCTTCTTTCAGCGAATTCCGTCAATTTTAACGCAATTAGAGTAATTAACCCGTTATCTGGGACTAGTCAAATTTTAGTCCAATTTTATTTAATTGAGGGGGACTACCGAAAATCAAAGGTATTCTTCTTCGGGCCACTTAGTGCTTGTTTTTAGATGCAATACATCGTTCAATTGCCTCAATTAGTCCACATTCTATTCTTTTTTGAAAATTAATACAAAATAATGGTACTCTGCGTTTCCTGCTCAACCCAGGGCAAAGCAGTCTCTTACTTTCCGAAATTTTGAGATCGAGAGAGCGAAAATGAGCAGAATTCAATAAAGGGTGTTAAATCGAGTTCGCATCCCCAATTCCGTCTTTAGGTATCGCTTTATCATCCCCGAAATCGATTTATGAAGACATTGGTGCCGGAGGCCGACGGTTAAAATGCGTGTATCTAGAAACGTCAAATACATTTTACCACTTTTCATACAATTTAAGCCCTTTTACCGCTTTAAAGTCAACGGGAAGACAAAAGGAAGGGTTTTTCATTATTTCTGTTCATTTAGGAGGTTGGAATTAGTTTCAGGTGCTAAGTAGTTGGCGAAGGGCGATGGAGGCCGACGGTTCACTTAGATTTGTCAATAAAATTTTGGGAAACGATGGAAGGCCCTTCTTTCAGCGAATTCCGTCAATTCTAACGCAATTAGATTAATTAGTCCTTTATCTGTGATTAGTCCCCGAAATGACGGTTAAAATGCGTGTATCTAGAAACGTCAAATAAATTTTACCACTTTTCATACAATTTAAGCCCTTTTACCGCTTGAAAGTCAACGGGAAGACAAAAGGAAGGGTTTTTCCCTATTCCCGTTAATTTAGGAGGCCGGAATTAGTTTCAAGTGCTAAGTAGTTGGCGTAGGGCGACGGGGGCCGAAGGTTCACTAAGATCAGTCGAGGAAATTTTGGAAAACGCTGGATGGCCCTTCTTTCAGCGAATTCCGTCAGTTCTAACGCGATTAGATTAATTAGCCCTTTCTCTGCGATGAATCCCCGAAATCAATGTAGGCAGAAATTGGTGCCGGAGGCCGACGGTTAAAATGCGTGTATCTAGAAACGTCAAACTAATTTTACCACTTTTCATACAATTTAAGCCCTTTTACCGCTTGAAAGTCAACGGGAAGACAAAAGGAAGGGTTTCTCACTATTTCTGTTCATTTAGGAGGTCGGAATTAGTTTCAGGTGCTAAGTAGTTGGCGAAGGGCGATAGAGGCCGACGGTTCACTTAGATTTGTCGATTAAATTTTGGAAAACGATGGATGGCCCTTCTTTCAGCGAATTCCGTCAATTTTAACGCAATGAGAGTAAGTAACCCGTTATCTGGGATCAGTCAAATTTCCTTTAACTGAGGGGGACTACCGAAAATCAAAGGTATTCTTCTTCGGGCCCCTTAGTGCTTGTTTTTCGATTTATTACATCGTTCAATTGCCTCAATTAGTCCACATTCTATTGTTTTTGAATATCAATACAAAATAATGGGACTCAGAGTTTCCTGTTCAACCCATGGCAAAGCAGTCTCTTACTTTCCGAAATTTTTAGATCAAGAGAGCGAAAATGAACAGAATTCAATAAAGGGTGTTAAATCGAGTTTGCATCCCCAATTCCGTTTTTAGGTATCGCTTTAGCATCCCCGAAATCGATTTATGAAGACATTGGTGCCGGAGGCCGACGGTTAAAATGTGTGTATCTAGAAACGTCAATTAGTCGGAATTAGTTTCAGGTGCTAAGTAGTTGGCGAGGGGCGATGGAGGCCGACGGTTCACTTAGATTTGTCGATTAAATTTTCTTTCAGCGAATTCCGTCAATTCTAGCGCAATTTGATTAATTAGCTCTTTATCTGCGATTAATCCCCGAAATCAATGTATTCAGAAATTGGTCGACAGCCAACCCACGGCACCCCCGAAATCGATTTATGAAAAAATTGGCGCAGGAGGCCGACGGTTGAAATGCGTGTATCTAGAAACGTCAAATTAATTTTACTCCTTTTCTTACAATTTACAGCTGTGATTTACAGATATGTCGATCGGATTTCGGAAAATGATGAATAACCTTTATTTCAGTGAATTCTGTTAACTTTAACGTACTAGTTAACCCCCCGTCTGTAATTACGCAAATTTTATTTAAAGTCTGTTTGCCTATCTACCTGAGAAAGCATTCCCAAAATCCACCTCCTCTTTCTTCAGGCCGCTTACCACCGGTTTTCTGATTGCATCTTTCAATTTCGTCAATTAGGTAGCCCCCATTTTATTTTTTAAGGAATTATTGCAAATTGAAGGGTGCAATGCATTTTCTTTCTGTATAATAATTACGCAGCTCATTCATAAGAAAGCAACCCCTTTAATTTCAAGAGTCAACTGATATTTGCAATAGTTTTAGAATGATGCTCATTTCATCATCCGCTGATTAATTAATTATTAACCATGCGCAGTCTTAGTACAATGGTGCTTGTGAATTAATTACCCAGACGTGTACATGACAATAATTACACCCCCTCATCGTCCAAGATAGGCAGCCAGTAATATTTCTTTCAAATTGTAAGTCTAGGCAACTAGGAATGCTAGAATAGTCCAGGCTAGAACCGGGTGTACAGAGCGATTCAAACTTCGGAAGGGGGAGGAGCCATTGGGAGCTATAAATCAGTTAAAAAGAGGCGGAAGGTACACTTTCATAAAAAGAGCTTTCGATCTCCGGAGGCAGAAGGTCTTTTCGAGCCCAAAGGTACCGCAGCACTTCTACATTTGAGGCTGAAGGTATCGCACTATATATATACGTATGTACGTACGTATGTATGTACGTATGTACGTACGTATATATGTACGTATGTACGTATGTGAGCACGATTTCTCGGAAACTACCGAACGGATTTTAGTGAAATTTGGTATGCAGGTTAGTGTTGGCCTTCTGGTGAGCCCAGTTAATTTTGTTGCGAATCCGAAGAAGCCAAGTGCCTTTTAGGCATGTAAACTATGAAATTTGACTGATGAACACTAATTTTTATTAACAGCGCATGAAAGGTCTTGAAATTCTGTATCTGAAAGTGTACTCACACTTAGCGCCTTTTTGGCATAAAATCGAAAAATTCGAAGTATTGAGGAAACATTAAATAACACGCTACAGCCCAAACTGCTGGATCGATTTGGCTGAAATTTGGTAGGTATAGAGATACCGTCACCCGCCGAAGAACTGATTTAATTCTGGTGGCAATCCGAGGGCGGCAAGTGCCATTTTGGCATTTCAATAATGAACTCCTATTTTCTCTATCAGCACATGAAAAGTCTTCAAATTTAGTTTTCAAAATTGTACTCAACCTTAATGCCCTTTTGGCAAAAGATCGTAAAATTCAGAAAACTCACAGAAAACACATTTGGTTTGGTGGAGTAAAACTTAGGCATAGTAAATAGTAAAATTTAAGTGATATTAGTGATAGGATTGGATCATTCACCAAGTGGGGAGGTTTCAGCCGCTTCCGTAGCTGCCCATTTTTTTTTGTAATACGGACTTGATGGAGGGGACAGTTATTTTCTCACACTTTCGGTTTAACCGGAAATGACCTTAACTTAGTTTTCTCAAATGGAATGACACTTTTTTCTCAATGGATTCGGAATCTGAGAATTTTTTAAAGTTAGAAATATGTATTTACCGGAAGTACAGTCACGGCCACCCCAGATTTTCAAAAACATCGAAGAAATCCGTCAAAAACCAAGATTTTTGAAAATCACAAGTACCTACACGTCAATCTTATTTTTTTGTTACAAATTCAACTGCTCGATTACTTTTTCTTTAAATTCTTTTTGCTATTTTGGCAGATTGTGAAAAATGAAAAAATTTGAAAAAGCAAAGACAAATAAAAGGAAATGAAATTGAAGACATTTTCCTAATCGCCCCATTTAGCATAAATAATAAATGTATTAGCAAAATAATCCAATGGTAATGATTTTTGATATAAAAATTGAAAACCGAGTTGAGCAAGCAGCATCTACTTTCGTGCAAATGCCTCGATCCGCCTGGAATTATCATGCGATGCTGACGGTCGTACGAAAAGTTCCACATCGCCCGAGATTCGAATGGTACGGATCTCGAGAATACCAAAGTTGGAGGTTCGTGCGCAAACCGCATCACTTTCGCACGAAACGAGATCCGCCGAAGTCGGGGATAGGGCCCCTGGGGGATGATCTCGCTTGGTTTGACCAAGGGAGATTGAATCTCATAGGTTTGCCGCAGCTCTATATGCATCTGAGAGCGGCGTGTTGCCTAAATCTCACCGGTGAGATGATCTCCCGGTTTCAAAGTTAAGCGTCCTGTCGTTAACCATTTGGCAACGTTGCCAAAGGACATTTAACGGATTTAACGTCAGGATGACAAATTGTCACAGATTGTCACTAAAGCCAAACATTTGCAAAAAATACCAAAAATAATTGTATTTTTATCAATTTCGAATGATTAAAGGTAATAGGACGTACTTCAGCAGAAGGCAACAATGCACAGACGCCGCTGCATTTTTGGTTGCCTATGAACAGACACAGAGAGATAAGTGTTGTCAACATGTATGTAAAAGATAGCGCTAGAAACCAGGTGACGACTGGCGAAAGCCCGTAGAGTTAACAGGCGGGTATTTAAATAGGATTTTCTTTGTAAATGCTGTTCCTGTTGTAATAAATTGCATTTGAGGACAAAATAAATGTCAATTTTGAGGAAAAATGTTTCCTAAAATCAGTTATAAGATTAGCGAAATCGCGCCGTGCAGACGGCGGTCAATGCAGTGTTTTGGTTTTTGGTAATGGTTGAAGTGGTCCCATGTAATTCACAGCGAATATCTAGATCTAAACCATTTAAACAATGCAATAAATGAACAGCAATACGACAAGGGTAAAATTGTGCAGTGCTTACGATTGCACTGAACGTGCAAAAAAACGAGCGATGTCTTTCCAATCGATTCGTAAGTAAAAGTAAGTATGAGCCCTAGATAGACAAGGCTAGAATTTCAAAAAACGGTCTCTATATTATGCTAGAAGCAAATCGGATAACATTTTGACGATAAGTGTTTCTAGACTAATTGGACCCTGCTGAATCCGAAAATCACTGTCGGCAATTCGAAATCTTAACCGGAAGTCCGTAATTCTAGATGGCGCTCAAGGCAGATCGTTATATCCAAAATAGCAGAAAAATTACACAGTTTTCGACCAAAGATGTGGTATACAAAATTAAAGATAGCTTAATTCTCTACAAGAAAGGCCCTCATGATTTTTTTCGTACAGACGACGGTTTATCCCTAGCGCTGACAAGAAAGCTGCGCTCGCCGCGCGGCTTACGCGCTCCACGATTATCTAACCAAAAAACTTGTTTCTTAAATTTTAGGGAGTTTTTCAATATCTTTCACCAATGTTCACCTAAATACATGGAATCAGTAAGATATTCTCTATTTATTTCCCCTTTTTCAATGTGCAAACGCCGTTTTCTGTCTTTCACTGTTGGTTTCTTTTGACGTGCGCTACAGCAGAGAGCAGATCGGAGAACATTTTGATAACGAGCATTATTTGAATAATTGAACCCTGCTGAATCCTGAAATCACTGTTTAAATTTCAAAATCTTGAGAGGATGTACGCTAGTCAAGGTGGCTTTCAAGCTCAGTTATAGTTTCTATTTTATTTTCAGGTCTTTGTAGCAAGAACAGTCCATACGATTGGTTTGTGTCAATGACAACTTTTGATCAGGAAGTCGAGATCTACAACATATCAAAATTTCAGCCAAATCGGTGAAAGCTATTCTCCCATTAGGGTGGTATTTTGGATGGTGCCATCTTGAATAAAACATTTCCGGTCAAGATTTCGAAATCAAAACAGTGATTTTCGGACTCAGCAGGGTTCAATTAATCAAAAAATACTCGTTGTCAAAATGTTATCCGATGCGCCCCTTGCAAAAGACGCACCTCAAAAGCAGCCTAGAGTCAAAATAGAAAACGGCGTTTGCACATTGAAAAAAGGGAAGTATATTGTGAATATCTCACTAATCCCATGTACCTATTTAGGTGGATATTGGTGAAATATATTGAAAAACTCGATAAAAATTAAGAAACAAGTGTATTGACTAAATAACCGTTGAGCGCGTAAGCCGCACGGCGAGCGCAACTTTCTTGCCCGCCTGTACGAAAAAAATCATTAGGACCTTTTTGGTAGAGAATGAAGCTATCTTTAATTTTGTATACCTACCACGTCTTTGATCGAAAACTGTGTAATTTTTCTGCTATTTTGGATATGACGATCTGCCTTGAGCGCCATCTAGAATTACGGACTTCCGGTTAAGATTTCGAAGTGTCGACAGTGATTTTCGGATTCAGCAGGGTCCAATTAGTCTAGAAACACTTGTCAAGATGTTATCCGATTTGCTTCTAACAAGTCGCGAAACTCAAAACTAGCCTGGTCTATAGAACGATTAACGATAATTTGTTGTACTTACCTATTAGCTATACTGAACAAAAAATTTTTCATTAGTGTAATTTCCAATCCCTAGTTTAATTTTTTTTTCATTCATAGGTAGGTATTTAAATATTTAAGCTGTTTTTAGCCACTGTTAAATTTATACCTACCCGAGTTCCAGAGTATATACAGGGTGAGTCTGAAAGACTCCACATCCTTTATACCACAGAATCTACTGTTCAAATGATGAAGCTTGGTGCAAAAATTATTGGTCTATTGTGATTCCTCTTGATGTTATAAGTCGCCAAAGATCTTCATTTTTAAATGTTCTTTTATAATATCTTTCGAAAGGTGTATAGTAGGATTTTGAATTTCTGCACAGCATTGTTACAGACTAAGATGCAAGATGGTACTTAAGACATTATCTAAAAAGCGGATCTCTGTTATACAGGGTGGCCCCGATGTTATTTGCCCTTGAACTTTTTTATGTTTGAAATTATTGCTAATTTGCCTATGCGGCCGTATTCCCCGTTTAATTCTAAAACTTTTTTGGCTCTTACAATTTTTTGAAAAACTAACCAGTCACGAGAAAATTTGAAAATACCGAAAACATGATACCAGCTAATCACCTTAAAACCAATGATGAGTCTACCTCATAAAAAAGTGAAATTACCATCAATGTTTTTTCTTCAGTTGTGAGCAATGATTCTGGGCACAGATGTAGGACAACACCTTCAATGCAAAAAAAACAGTTGAAATGTGATGCGTGTCAACGTACACTTTGATTTTTATTGAAATTTTAGGTTTATCACGATGATCATGCTTTCGGTTTTTTCAATTTTCCTCGTGAGTGGTCAGTTTCTTCAAAAAATCTTAAAAGCCAAAAAAGTTTTAGAATTGAACGGGGAATACGGCCGCATAGGCAAATTAGCAATATTTTCAAACATAAAAAAGTTCAAGGGCAAATAACATCGGGCCACCCTGTATAACAGAGATCCGCTTTTTGTATAATGTCTTAAGTACCATCAGTAGTTGCATCTTGGTCTGTAACAATGTTGTGCAAAAAATTCAAAATCCTACGATACACCTTTCTAAAGATATTTAAAAAGAACGTTTAAAAATTAAGATCTTTGGCGGCTTATAACATCAAGAGGAATCACAATTGACCAGTAATTTTTGCACCAAGCTTCATCATTTGAAGAGTAGATTTGGCGGTATAAAGGATGTGGAGTCTTTCAGACTCACCCTGTATGTACCTACATGTACCTATTTAAAAACAAAATGTACAGCCAAAAAGCAGCTTCATTAGTAAAACAATTTTCCTGTAGGTACCTAAATACCTATTATTTTTTGCGATTCAAAAAAACTCGAATTTTGGAGTGATGATTGTGATTGCAGTATAACCTCCCGTTTTAAAATTGGTTTTGGGGAGGTTAAAATGTTCCAAATAAATTCGAATTTTTCCACTCCTACCTCCTATATGTAATGAATGGAACAACAATAATTTTCAAATTTAACTCATTTAACCATCTAAAACAAGTTTTTGAAAAATTTATTCTCACCATCAGACAGGTCTTCAAATTCCTGTTTTAAATAAGACAAAATTCATTCGCATTTAGTGCCCTTTGGGCAAGAAAATCGAAATTTTTTATTAACACACGACATATTATACAGGGTATCCCTCGACGAGCGTCAGTTAGCCGTATCTGGAGAACTGTTTCTAGCATCGTCTTGAAAATTTGTACACAAGGGCTTCAATTAATTTAGAATCGACGTAAAATATTTTCATCAATGGCGCACTTTCGGTTATACCGGAAATAGGTACTAACTTCCTTATTTTAAATAGAACACCCTGTATATTATGATATTTTTGGATTCTACGTTTCATTCTAGGTAAACTTTTACTAAGAATTGATATGCCAAAAATCAACCATTTTTGAGAAAATCAAGAATTTCGCTTTTTTATGCCAAGTGCAGGCCTAACTTCAAAAAACTGTAACATCCTTACAGTATGAAATGAGAAAACGACATTAATTTGGCATGAAGACTAATGTAGGGTGTATCCGCCCCTGGACTCAAATTGGGTCAAATACATACAGGACTGTTCTCTGCAAATTTTTAAACATCATCAATTTCATTGGTCAAAAAGTCAATTTTTTCAAATGGAATGCCCCAACTATTTTACGGCTCGTCAATGCAGAATTTAATTGTCTATCATTTTAGTCTACATGTTTGCCATATTTAAATAAACAGCTTTTGTAATATTTCTAAGTATTTGGAATTTGACCAAAATTTCATATTTTAAAACTGGATTAAAACAGCATTAAATATTCATTTGAGCAGCCTTAAGGAACTCTAAATAAAGGCTCCTAAAATCATAGCTAACTTTGGTTATTAAATCGTGCTAAATATGAAATTTTGGTCAAATTCCAAATACTTAGAAATATCACAAAAACTATTCATTTAAATATGGCAAACATGTAGACTAAAAAATGATAGACAATTAAATTCTGCATCGATGTACTATAAAATAATTGGGGCATTCCATTTGAAAAAATTGACTTTTTGACCAATGAAGTTGATGATGTTTAATAATTTGCAGAGAACACCCTGTATGTATTTGACCCAATTTGAGTCCAAGGGAGGATACACCCTACATTAGCCTTCATGCCAAATTAATATCGTTTTCTCATTTCATACTGTAAGGATGTTACAGCTTTTTGAAGTTAGGCCTGCACTTGGCATAAAAAAGCGAAATTCTTGATTTTCTCAAAAATGGTTGATTTCTGGTACAGCAATTCCTAATAAAAGTTTACCTAGAATGAAACGTAGAATCCAAAAATACCATAATATACAGTATGTTCTATTTAAAATAAGGAAGTTAGTACCTATTTCCGGTATAACCGGAAGTGCGCCATTGATCAAAATATTTTACGTCGATTCAAAATTAATTGAAACCCCTGTGTACAAATTTTCAAGACGATGCTAGAAACAGTTCTCCAGATACGGCTAACTGACGCTCGTCGAGGGATACCCTGTATATAGCCCAATCTACTGGATTGATTCGGCCTCGGATTCGGCTTAAAATCGGAAGGTACATGGAGAATGGATGACCAGTTGAAGAGCTTAAAGGCTTTTGAAAGCAGTTGGTGTACGGGAAGTGTCATTTAAACATATCGAATTTAAAATTTTAAAAACAAGACACGGAAATGAAAGACCCACACGATGGGGAGGTTCGAGCCGCTTCTCTAATGCATTTTTTTATTAAAATTATTATTCTACAATTAGTTTAAATTCCGGTGGGGCATTGGAATTCTTCTGGTTAAAATCTGCGGTACTTCGTCTGGCACTGACGTAGAATCCTCAATTTCATCAGTTCGCACGTATTCCCCGAAGTTGGAGTTTAAATCATAAAATTTGGGAGATTCAGCACAATCCATTGCTTCGTCAGCTCTGGTGCAGGTGAAAATCTCCTGAAAGAAGAATTCAACTATTCAGTGTAGCTTGTAGGTTCGACAGTATAGTATTTTTCGATGACTTATGCGCATAAATGGGCATTACCGGGCGTGTCTAGTTCAAGTGCGGCAAATCTGTTGGAGAACTTACTGCGTCCGTAGGTGAAGCGAGTATTTATCTGTAGCCGCTCCGTTCTACTCATGAATTCTAGTGTAGCGCAAGTAACGACAGATCCCTGCTTAAAGCAGAGGGATTTTAAGAATTCATGAGTAGAACGGAACAGCTCCAGAATACTCGCTTCACTTACAGATTTGCCGCGCATTGAACATTGGTTTGAACTAGACACGCCCGGTAGGTATCGCCCACTCATCCGCAAAAGTCATCGAGAAATACTATAGGTCCTGAAGGGTCTTATAAATATATATAATGTTTATTAAAGGTGCCTACGTTAAGTACCTATGACTCTAATTGATTTATAAACAAGTGCAGCCTGTCTGCTCTAAGCTGGAGCACTAAATTTCAGTGGCGGCTTGTGTCAGTAAGACATTTCAGAAGTCAATACAATTTTTGTACAGCACGCCATTGGCACTGTCATAATCTAGGAAAAACAGCAAAATACCTACACTTTAGTGCTTATCAGCTTAGAGCGGATGGACAGTACCACTACTTATACTTATGCAGTGCTTTTCAAAAGTAACGTAAATCCAAGAACTTTTTCGAGAGGTATGTTTGGGAAATATCCTCACACAGGTCAACCTTATTGTTTTGAGGCGCATCCCCTGGTGTACTCTGATATTCTTTTGCGCTTCCGGTTTAACCGGAAATGATCCTAATTTTGATTTTGCAAATGGGATCATATTTTTTTCTCAATCAATTTTTTTCGCAATCTACGATTTGTTTTAATTTAGAATAACATGTGTCATACCTGGTCGGAAGTGGAGACACGGTCACTCTAGATTTTCAAAAACATCAAGAAATTGGTGAAAAATTGAGATTTTTGAAAAACGCAAAACACGTCCACATTGTTTTTTCTATACAGGGTGTAACACAAACATACGGCAATATTTTAACCACGCATTATCCGCAAAAATACAAGACGAAAATTATCTCTTAACTTATTCTATAATGTCAACGTGTTGTCAAATGGAAAATCTGTAGAATAAAGTTAGAGTTATGGAATAAAGTTAGCAGAGCCGTGCGAAGGGGTGGGCAAAGGGGGCGACCGCCCCGGGCGCCAAAATGCAGGGGGCGCCGAAAGGCGCCCCAGAATTTTCCATCCAAATTGGATTCTGAGAAGGAACGCCGACGGCGTCACGCTGCCGGGCTTCAGTATTTTCAGAATCAGCTTCTGAGCGAGGTACTGAGCGCGAAAAAGTTATTTCCGCCCCTGAATGAGAAATTTGGTAAAATGGACCATCTAGAAGTTTTGCAACTGATTCACAATTTTGACTTAACGGCCAATTACAAAAATATGGAGACGGCATGCAGGATTTTCTTAACAATTCCAGTAACTTCTGCATCCGCAGAGAGAACTTTCAGTAAACTTAAACTGATAAAAAAAATTCAAGATCGTCTATGGGTCAAGAAAGGCTTACCAATTTAAGTTTACTGGCCATTGAACATGAAATCACGCAGTCATTAGATTTAGATGAAATCATTGATAGCTTCGCCGCTTTAAAGGCAAGAAAAGTGCCATTGTAATTTTATTGTAACACTTAAGTTTACCGAATTCTGAGTTTTTTGCTTTATGTACCTACCTGCTTCGTTTCTTTTGTTCAGTTTATATAAAAACTTGTTCACCACTCAAGACTTCTATTTCTCGATTAAATAATTTTTTTTATTTAGCAATGTGGCATACCGAAAATCAGGTGCGACGGGGGGGGGGGGGGCGCCAATTTCAGGTTAAGCCCCGGGCGCAAGTTTTTGTTCGCACGGCTCTGAAAGTTAGGGAACCATTATAAATCATCCCTTAGTGTCCTTTGGGCAAAAAAATTATAAATTTTGAAATACTCCAGAAACACTGGATTGAAATTTATACGAGATAGGATTGGATTTTTCACGTTTCAGATACTGGCGCAGCTGCCCAATGTTGAACTTCTACGCTTCGCGGAGCAAGTTACAAAAATCTGTCGAAAAATCGAATCGCCAAAAACATGAAATCTTTACGTTTTAGGGTTCTGGGAATCCGAAAAAGGAGTTCTGTTTGACTGTAAGCGCGCATCGAGATGAAATTTGACACAAATATTCAGTGGGAAATTTGTAGGTGCTGATTAGGATTTACACCACATCGGTTCACGGAAAGTGCCTTTTTGGCACATCAACTTTAAAAATTTAAATGCAAAACCCATTTTTCGCGTTACCACATGAAAGCTCTTCGAATTCTGCTTCTAAAAATGTGTACACACTTGTATTGTTTCGAAAAATGTTATTTTAGTGATAAAAGGGCCCTTTCTGAATTTATTTTACAAAAAGGTATATTCTTACTATCGGATTCGATAACTGTTGCATTATTGCCGGATCAAAAACCTTAGTGCCATTTTTTCGGAAATTGCCATTTTAGAGGCAAAAAAGGACCCCTTTTTGAGTTTTTCTTAGCAAAATAGCAATTATTATTATCGAATTCGATAGCTGTTGCATTACCGGATAGAAAACCTTGGACTCATTTTTTCAAAAGATGTCATTTTAGGGGTGAAAAACATTTTTAACTCTTTGTGTTGTTTTTTATTTTCCGCGTCCTCAGCAAGGGTGAGGGACTCCATACGCCTCAGGCCTCAGACTGCGCATCTCCCACTAAACGAATTCCGGCAGTTTGCGGTAGCGGGTCAGGGACGCTTTACGTGTTGGTTTTACACAATGGTTTTACGAACTGCACACGTGATATAATCATAATTCTATTACAATTCTCCGATCCGTTCAACCTGCTATAATTCTTCGAAAAGTAACATTTTGGCGGCGAAAAGCTCCTTTTCAAATTTACGTTAATCATTGGATTTTACTACGTTTTATTTTGTTTATACTTTTTAAAATTAGCTGGTTAAACGGTTAAAATTTGTTAAATGCTACATTTACAAATTCTGTGAAAAGGTAGAAGTTTCTAGTTTCTACCGTCTAAGAGGCGGATAATTTTCTCCCGCAGTTTTTCCTACCATTTTAGAGCTCGTCGGAGTATACCTATGCATGGTATCTTGGGTTTCTAAAAAAACTTATTCGCAGCGGACTATGGGCTATTAGGCCAGTCTGCAAAGAAATCAAAAGTGCGTTAATTCCCATAAGTGCGATTTTAACCTCCCCACAACCATATAAAAATGGGAGGTTACTGAAATCACTCCAAAATTCGAAACTGAGATAACACCAGATCTTTACGTTTCAAGGTCCCAGGATCACAAAAAAGTGGTTTTTAAAAAATGTCTGTGTGTATGTACGTACGTATGTACGTATGTATGTACGTATGTGAGCACGATTTCTCGGAAACTACCGAACGGATTGTAATGAAATTTGGTATGGAGGTTAGCGTTGGCCTGCCGGTGAGCCCAGTTAATTTTGTTGCGAATCCGCAGACGACAAGTGCCTTTTTGGCACACCAACTATGAAATTTGACTGATGAACACTAATTTTTCTTATCAGCACATGAAAGGTCTTGAAATTCTGCATCTGAAAGTGTATTCACACTTAGCGCCTTTTTGGCATAAAATCGAAAAATTCAAGGTTTCAAGGAAACATTAAATAACACGCTACAGCCCAAACTGTTGGATCGATTTGGATGAAATTTAGTAGGTAGAGATACCGTTACCCGCCGAAGAGCGGATTTAATTTTGGTGGCAATCGGCGAACGGCAAGTGCCATTTTCTCTATCAGCACATGAAAAGTCTTCAAATTTTGTTTTCAAAATTGTATTCGTTCTTAGTGCCCTTTTGGCAAAAGATCGTAAAATTTAGAAAAATCACAGAAAACACCTTAGGTTTGGTAGGGTAAGACTTAGGTATAGTAAATAGTAAAATTTTGCTTGATATTGACGATAGGATTGGACCATTCACCAAGTGGGGAGGTCTCAGCCGCTTCCGTAGCTGCCCATTTTTTTGTGTTAAATGGTTTATTTAGCTGTACATTAAGGATTATGTTTTGCACAAAAAAAATCTACCGGAAGTTGATAATTTTTGCTCAGAAAGTTACATTTTTTCACTTATTGCGAACGTTGGCTGTGGAATATTCCAACTAAAATTTTCTTGGGTTATCTACTGCTGAAATCCTCGGACCGGTCGATTTTATTTTTTTAATGCGAATCTGATTCTTCATTCGGATTTTTTTCCCAATTCCGGATTAACCGGAAATGACCTTAACTTTGTTTTCTCAAATAGAAAGACGGAAAAACGGATTCGGAATCTACGATTTTTTTTGAGTTAAACATATGTATCTTACTTGATCGGAAGTGCAATCATGGCCACTCTAGAGTTTCAAAAACATGACAGAAATCGCAAATAAACGTGAATCTTATTTTTTTGATGCAAATTCAACTGTTCAGTTACATTTCCTATTATTTGCCTTTGTTTTTTAAATGTCTTTCACTTTTCATAATCTGCCAAAATAGCAAAAATGTTTTTTTTAAAAACGTAATCGCGCAGTTGAATTTGTATCGAAAAAATAAGGTTGACGTGTTTTTGCAATTTTCAATAATCTTGATTTTTGACAGATTTCTTCAATGTTTTTGAAAATCTAGGGTGGCCGTGACTGCACTTCCGGTCAAGTATGATACATGCTTTTAACTCAGAAAAAATCGTAAATTCCGTAAAAAGTGTCTTTTCATTTGAGAATTCAAAGTTAAGGCCATTTCGGGTTAAACTGGAAGTGGGAAAAAAAATGTGACCGCAGAATCAAATCCGCATTTAAAAAATAAAATCGACCGGTGCAAGGATTTTAGCAGCAGATGACCCAAGAATTTTTTATTTGGAATATTCCACATCCAGCGTTCGCACTGTATAGGCGAAACTGTTGAGAAACTGCAAGTCTGTAAGTGGTCAAAATGAAAAACACCTTTAATTTTCTGTAGTCTCTGACAAAGGCAATCAATGGCGTCAACGCAACTCCCTACATCTAATAGTTTCGGAGATATAGCGATTCAAATTTAGCCTGAAAATGGCTTCTTTTTCAATCTTGACTCGTTAAACATTTGCAAGGCACCGTACGTGGAAAATGCTTATTGCCTTTTTTAGTCTATATTATATCGTGAATAAGTAGCCACCAACCGGAACTCTACTTCCAGTACTTCCGGAGTTTTAGCGGTCGAAAGCTAGGTCTGAAACTTTAAAAATCGCTTATTTCACCAAACATTTGCAAAGCCCCGCACGTGGAAAATGTATAAAACGTAAGATTCTATGCGTTTTCCTATACTATAATTTGTGAAATAAAATTTTTACTTCAAACCTACATTTTTAAAATGCTATATATCTCCGAAGCGATCCTCTTTTTCGTGGACCCTAGATTAGAAAATGTCTTATACCTACATTTTTCACGTGCGGGGCTTTGCAAATGTTTGGTAAAACAAAGTACAAAAAATGGTAATTTTCAAGCGATTTTTGACGTTTCAGACCTAACTTTCGACCGCTATAACTCCGGAAGTATATTAGAAGTAGAGAGTTCCAGTTGGCGGAGACTAATTCACATAGTCTAAATCAAAAAACTATTATGCATTTTTCCCTTGCAAATGTTTGACGAGTCAAGATTTAAAAAGTAGCAATTTTCGGGAAATTTTCGAAAATTTTGCACTAAATCTGAACCGCTGTATCTATTAGATGTAGAGTTGGGGTTAACGGTAGAGACTATAAAAAATTAAAGGTGTCTTTCATTTTGACCAGTTTCTCAACAGTTTCGCCTTTATAGTCCAATAATGAAAAAATGTTCCTTTCTATGCAGAAATTACCATCTTCCGGTCGGATTTTTTTTGTGCAAAACCTAATCCTTAAAATGTACCTACATCTAAAGAAACCCTTTAACATAAAAATCGCGTTTATGGGAATTAATGTACTTTTGATTTCTTTGCCGACTGGCCTATATAGTGTGGTGAAACTGGAAGCATATCGTTCAGTCCGTGTGCACAGCGAAGACAAAAGCTACGACCTATTACAAAGTGTTCCTTACATATCAGAGATAAGATAACGAGAGGTCGTACAGTAGGTTAGGTGGTATATAAATGAGGTAGGGGTGAAAATGCAATTTTTTCACCAAAAAATTACTTTATGTCAATCGGTTCTATGTTAAAAGTGCTTTCCATTGCTTATAACTAAATACAGATTTTGAAAAAGGAAGGCTGAGAAATTAATTGTTTTAGGTTACTAAACACGTCGAAATACATGGTTATTCCTATACCACCCGATATTTAAAGTGGCGTTTACTCGCAATTCTTGAAATGCGCTGTCTCTCAAATGCTTTCTTAAATCATAAGTCGAAAACCCCGAGGTTTAGCGAAAAAATTACAAATATAAATGTTTTTGAGTTAGATCTCCTCTTTCCAATGGTTTTTGTCTTATTAAGATTGATCGAATAGATTTCGAGAAAAATGCAATAAAGTGCAGTGTTGCACAACGGCTCGCCGCTCGGCGGACCGACACCCGGAGATGCGACGAAGGTTCAATATAGCAAGGTCGTGCATACGATTGTAGAACTAATGCGCTTTCGAGGTATAATATTGTCAGGCGGACCTGAAAAATTTTATTAAGTACCTATTTGAAAAGTTTTTTTGTCTTGTTCTGTTCATAGGGGTTTTTGAAGAAGCATTTAATGTTTTATAACTCGAAATGGACATTAATGGACAAAATGCACGAAATTAAACGATTCATATAAGAAGAAAATTTTAATTGAATTTGTGAGTAAAAAATTAGGAACCGAATTTGATAGTAATTAATAAATGTTTGAAATCAAGAACTATAATAAGCTTATTCAAAAACATATCTACTCTCCCTTCATTTTCTATTGAAGTGACAGAACGTCAAAATTTGAATTTTAGGTTGGCATGAGGAAATTTTCCAAGGAATTTTACCAACAGGTGAGTTGGTAGAACCGTTTTCAATGCGATACGTCATTGCTCTGAATTGGCCCAAAATCGTCTTTGTGTTAGTGGAGTTTTGAGTAAAGTGCAAAGAAAAATATTCACGAAAAAGCCTCAGGTACGTTTATCTGATGTGACACTGCATGCTGCTAACAATTAAAATAAACCCTAGAAAATTTGGGTTATGTTTTTGCTTTCCCGCTAAACGATCAAATTGTTAAAAGTACACTCCTTTACAAATTAGGGTTGTACACTTGTGCAGTTCCATAAAAATTTTAGTTCTGCTATAGAAAATGAACGGACTTTATAAGCAAGTTTCATTTGAAAAAAATACAATTTTGCTATAGTACTTATCACCTATCCATCAGAAGAATCGCTATCCAAAGAGGTATTAACGCGTTTAATGTTAAGGATACCTGATGATGGAACAGAACTATTATGACAAGAAGATGGTCTTGCCATGCACTTACAAGAACCAATGCACTTTAAATTTCTCTTTCTGCACGACAATATTTTTAACAACCTAAAATGGGAAGGTTTATTAATTAGTTCTTTCTTAAAATTTTTGCCGTACCTTTTACACATTTACCTACATGTGAGAAACGGGCTGGTGTCGGGAAAACTTGGTTCCTGTTGTTAAGACCGGTATAATTTTATTGTCTTCTACTTTCCAGCCGGAATCGGTTACATTGGCCGAAATCGGTTGGGGCTCCAAACTATATGCAACCAAACCAATGTTTGGTAGTGCACTCTAAGTGAATGTTGCACCAACTTGCTCTAGTCGGAGGTAATTTATTTAAAGACTTGGAACTTGCTAATATTTCACGTAACTCGTTGATGTTGGTTATATCTTCACTTTTCGCATACACTAATTATAAATTGTTCCATATTGTTTAAGGTATCTTTGGAAGGATTACCCCTTCCGACATGGTTTAACGAATGGTAATACTGCAGGTATACATTCCAAACTGCCTTTTTGCCGCATCCAAATAACTACCAAACATTGGTTTGATTGCATAGTTTGGGGCCCCAACCGATTTTGCCCAATGTAACCGATTCTCACAGAAAGAGAAATTTAAAGTGCATTGGTTCTTGTAAGTGCATGGCAAGACCATCTTCTTGTCATAATAGTTCTGTTCCATCATCAGGTATTCTTGACATTAAACGCGTTAATACCTCTTTGGATGATTTTTCTGATGTCAGCGATGGATAGGCGATAAGTACCTATAGCAAAATTGTATTTATTTCAAATGAAACTTGCTTATAGATATGTTTTTGAATAAGCTTATTATAATTCTTGATTTCAAACATTTATTAATTACTATCAAATTCGGTTCCTAATTTTTTACTCACAAATTCAATTAAAATTTTCTTCTAATATGAATCGTTTAATTTCGTGTATTTTGTCCATTAATGTCCATTTCGAGTTATAAAACATTAAATGATTCTTCAAAAACCCCTATGAACAGAAAAAGACAAAAAAACTTTTTAAATAGGTACTTAATATAATTTTTCAGGTCCGCGTGACAATATTATACCTCGAAAGCGCATTAGTTCTATAATCGTATGCGCGACCTTGCTATATTGAACCTTCGTCGCATCTCCGGGTGTCGGTCCGCCGAGCGGCGAGCCGTTGTGCAACACTGCACTTTATTGCATTTTTCTCGAAATCTATTCAATCAATCTTAATAAGACAAAAATCATTGGAAAGAGGAGATCTAACTCAAAAACATTTATATTTGTAATTTTTTCGCTAAACCTCGGGGTTTTCGACTTATGATTTAAGAAAGCATTTGAGAGACAGCGCATTTCAAGAATTGCGAGTAAACGCCACTTTAAATATCGGGTGGTATAGGAATAACCATGTATTTCGACGTGTTTAGTAACCTAAAACAATTAATTTCTCAGCCTTCCTTTTTCAAAATCTGTATTTAGTTATAACCGATGGAAAGCACTTTTAACATAGAACCGATTGACATAAAGTAATTTTTTGGTGAAAAAATTGCATTTTCACCCCTACCTCATTTATATACCACCTAACCTATTGTACGACCTCTCGTTATCTTATCTCTGATATGTAAGGAACACTTTGTAATAGGTCGTAGCTTTTGTCTTGGCTGTGCACACGAAATTCTTTTCTAGACGAGTTTGTTGCGCCCGTAGACTCTACTAATATGGGAAAGGGCGTTCTTTGCCATAAGTCACACAGCCCACTGCGAATGAATTTTTGAAAAAATGCAGGATATAGTTTTATAATAGCTTAGGAAACGGAATCGTGCAGGATTGCAGGGTTATTAATTTTTGTACCTGGTTAAAAATAGTCTCTTCAGGACAGATAAAACTCCAGCGGAAGGTATGATTGTAGCCATCCGCATATGTCATTGGAAGGCATACGTGGAAAATTTGACAATCATTTTCAACGTCCGCATAATAACCATAGTTGCGTCCATCGCAACTAAATGAATCACTTATGTCTGTTCTTATGCTGGTGGCGTTGCTAGGAAGTGTGAGGAGTTGAGAAGGAGTCTGTGTCGGCATTATCTGAAACGAAAAACAATGCACTTTTTAAAATTCCATTCTTGGTTACACCACTAAGGGCCAATTTCATAATCAAAATTAAAGTGTCCTTTAAATATTTAAAGAAGTGAAGTTTTTAGTAGATTGCATAAAAATTTATATTTGGTGATTAGACCGACATGTTTCGCCTTATTAGGGCATCCTTTAAATATTTACTTAGCAACGTTCCAGAAAGATTGCTCCTGATTGGTCAAAATGCCATTTAAAGTCGACTTTAGCTTTAAAGGACCTTTAAGTTTTATTATGAAATCGGCCCTAATAATATTTTAATAAAGACGATCTCTTTAGGTATTTCTTAGACTTGAAAATAAAGAATAAGGATCGCTTTACCCTGAGTCCAAGTTTAGGGGCGGCTCGAACCACACAAAACACCACTGAAGCTAGAACGAAGAACTTGCTCATGTCGAACTGTTTTTGACAAATTGTTACTGCGAAGATATGTGACTCTGCTGTACAGAGTCCATTAGTTTATATAGGAACTGTGACAAAGACGGCTAAATTTAAAAAGAAATGAATATCCTGACGGAAGTCGATAGGGTCTTTAACATTACCGCAAATAGTCGGGTATTACGGCTACGTCCAACTGTACAAATTAGTCCTCGTAGTACGTTGCATTCTTAAAAAATAATTTGGAATTGTAACGGTCCATTGATTGCACAAAATGAGTCGTCTAGCCCGACAAGTGAGCAGAATAACTCTGATCTGATTTAGGTTAAAATTTAAGACAAAACCGCACTAACTTTGCATACATTGTTAAAACTAAAATTTGAAGACCTAGTAGGTACTTTTAGATGGTGATGTCAGAAACGGGGATTTCTACTTAAGTTCCAAAATTGACATGCCAGAATATGGCCCTTCCCTTCGCAGATTGGTGTAAAAAAGGTTCAAAGCTATACACACTATACCTAATTTTTGACTTCGACTCAATTATTTGGAAATAGCAGAGCATTCAAAATAGTACTTAGTCTATTTAGTATGGCTCGAAAACGTCTGTTTTTTTGAATTCGAATATTCGGTTGACGCTTGATTCAAATATTTAAATTTATTCGAATATTTGCGACTATTCGTCTTGTATATATTTAAAAATTCGAATATTTGGAACTATTTGTCTATTTTAAAAATTCGAATATTCGAATGTTTGAGTACTCAAATAAACATTCATCAGGTGTTTACTTTGAAAATAATGCCTATATTGATGGTTGAAAGTGATTTTATCGACAATTTATCTGATAATTCGAATAACCATTACGATTATTCGAATAGTTGTGCTGTGAAATAATTCTACTATTCAGATATTCGGATTCGAATGCGGTTCCTAGCCTTACTATTTACTAATTTAGTACACTTCACATCAGACAGAGTGACAGAGTCATATTTTCTTTATATTTTTAGGTGTAAGGGTATATACATTTTTACACCGTCCAGGTGCATCTTTTCTCTTAGGGCCCAATTTCAAGTTCTGTTGCAAAAAAGGGGGCCCTACATAAAATATCCATATGGTTTAATTCGTCATAACTTTGGGATTTCCTTCACTGTTTTGAAGAAAATAATTAATGAGAATGCGCGATCACGTCATTTATCCGCGTTTAATGCATTGAAACACCTATGGTGACGTCACTTATCCGATTTTTTAAAACTGCTTCACGGTGTGATTCCCCACACTATTTTAAGACGAAAAGTTCCTATGAACATATGTCCGAAAATGCTTCATAAGGGAGCTACGCCTCTTCAAAGGGGTACTCGACAAAAAGTCAGTTTTCTTAAAATGGGCATAGGTCAGTGTTATAAAGAAACTTCCTTTTCTCTATTAGCTTATTTCAATTTTTCGTTTCACGGATTTGGTCGATTGTTTTTATTTAGCATTAAAAGGCTTTTTGCGAGGAGGGTATAAGTTTTCGCGGGGGACTGGCGCCCCCACACCCCCAGACAATTGTTTTGTGAACTTTGGAGGGGGGATTCTTCGGGGGGGGGGGCGATTTCAGTCTATCCATTTTTTGTTCGCACGGCTCTATACAAATGCGTTCTTGCCTCGTAATTTTTGCGAGAGCAAATTTGGGCATTTAAACCTAATGGAAATGAAACTTTTGTCCTACGTCACAACTAAAATAATTGCTACCGCTAATACAATTAATACCAGCTGTTACCAGTAAAGGCTATCCGAAAGGTAATTTTTCAAACTATTTTTGTAGGTATTCACATTGAACTCAAAATTCAAAATACGACAACGGGGGAATTTTTTCATCTGTGCGTAAGACAAAAGTTTCATTTCCATTAGGTATATAATCTGATAAAAAGCCGAGAGCTTTCGCTCTAGGCGTTTTGTTTTTGAACATTAATGTTCAAAAATCGAGTTAAATTATTACTTCAGGCAAGAACGCTTGAGTGCAAAATCTCGCATTATTTTCTGATCTTAGGGCCAGTTGTAACGTGACATTTTTAAAATTTCTAATTGGAGTTGGCGGTGCCCGAGGTGACTCATGTCGAAACTTAGTTAGGTTATGTCAAAAAAGTTGACAGGCTTTGATATCTGCACTAAATTGAAACATACGTCATTCCGGGCACGGCAACTCTAAGTAGGCATTTAAAAAATGTCACGTTATAAAACATTTAATTTATCTTTCTGGACGAATTTTTTTTCCATTACCGCATATCTGCCGCGCCTGAATTAGGGTTTCCAATTAAAACAGATAGACAATATGGAGGCAAAATTGTTCTGGTCAAATTTTGCCTCCATATTACGTCACAAAATAGAGAGAGAGACCTACAAGTTTGGAAACTTTTCTTTTATTCTACAACCTATATGAAATGTTGACATTTTCTACCTACTGACAGTTGCTGAAACGTCACATTTTAGCCTTTTGAGGTTGAAGTATTATATTATTTCCCTTGGGGTAAAAGAAATGCGTATTTCTCCCCCGCAGATTTGGTAATTTATTATAGTCACTCGTATTTTATCACCAAGACAACGATTTCTATAACCGCTGTGAAACATTAAAAATGTTATTAATTTGTACACCTAATTAGCAGGTTCCGCCATCTTTTAACTGTTTAATTTGCGAGAACCGTTGCCTTGGTGATAAAATAAGAGTGACTGCTAGATTGTCAAATCTGCAGGGGGGAAATACAGATTTATATCCCTAGGGAAATAATAATTTTACCCACGGGTGTTGAAAAATGGACCGATTATATCGTAATATACTATTAATTTCCACCTTTTTGACGCGCACGATGATCGTTATTGAAGAACCTTCAAAGTGACGATATTGAATTGACAGAAAATGGGCAGTTACGGAAGCGGCTGGAACCTTCCCACTGAGTAAATAATCCAATCCTACTCCCTAGCAATTTAAATCCACCAATCTTTAGTGTTTTCTGCGGTTTTCTGCGGTTTTCCAGTTTTTCAAAGTTTTTCACATTTTTGCCAAAAAGGCAAAATTTTCGATTTGTACATTTATCGGAGGGGCCTCATTTAATCTCAGCCATTCTAATGATTCATTTAAAGTTTTAGGCATCAAATTGCTAAGACTAAAATAGGCTCCTTCGAGGGCTCCTCAGATAAATCTACAAATCGTAGACGTTTATTGATGACGTGCAACGGAAGTTTTGTTGATATGACTATACCTAGTAGGTACCTAACTATAATAAACACCCATTTTTAAAAAAATATTCAATGAGGTTAAAAAAAGAATTATTTTAGGGAAGCGGAAAGCGTATATAGCAATAAAATTCAATAATATAATAAATTACATATTTAATAAGAAACTTAAATACTTAAATTATAAATTATAATTACAGTATAAATTATTGAAATACATTGATTCAATGAATAGAATCGATTAACACATATGACTAGTCACTCAAATCGTCGAAATAATTTGAAAAAGCTTAAAACCTATTTAGGTGCGATATAAATTAAATTTTAGGTACCTGAGTCAGTAAACTAAATATACCTTCTTCTTCTGTCTAATCAAACCAAGAAGAACTTGGTTTGCTATCAACACGAGAATAAGCACTTCCCGATGGTTTCTGTTTTGAATATGCTAAATCTTGAGCATTACTATCTTTTTCGTCATAGGATCTTCCCCAGTGATCACCGCCAGGACTAGACCAGTCTTCATCACCACCGTCATAATGATGCTGGTGTTGAGCATGTTCATAATAAATGACCTTTTGTGGCTGATGTCCCTTCTTTAGATCCAAATAGAATCTCGCTGCGTTCAATATTAATCCAGCCAATGCCACCAAGAAAAATTTAACTTGAAGGGCTGCCGACAAGAACTTAAGGAGAAGTGTTAGAACAGCCTTCAAAACAACTCCAATGATAATCAACTTGATCAAGCCTTTAATTTTTCCTTTCTTTTTCTTCCTAGCAACTAAAACAGCAATTAATTTTTGAGGAAATAAAAATTGTGATAATTACCTCCAACGGAATCCCCTTTGTCGCTTTCGTCTTTTTCTTCACTCTCATCCTCATCGTCATCTTCGCTTTCTCTGGCATTTTTGAAGAACCCAGAAAAACCGTCTTTAAATAAATCGGTCAGTTCTGAAATTATTTTGCTAATGGTGCTGACTAAAGCACTTGGCGTTGTTCCTTCCTCTGATGCTCTTCCCGAAACTAGGGCCTCCCCATCGGCCTCGGCTGGAAAAGACAATCGATTATTCCCACACAATTTTATTAATATTCTCCTCCACAATGTTGTATTGTATCACTTTGTTAAGAATTCGATTTTCAACCGCTAAACTAACGGTTTTATACGGCTCTGGAATAATGATTTGATGGGTATGAGTATATTATGTTCTTCGCCTAATTGTCAGCAATACAATGGGAATTCTTATGCACAGTTGCACAGGGGTTGTCTAATTTAATACCCACGTGTCCAGAATCGCAATGAACAATTTCCCGCCTAAATTTTGTTTAATGTTAATAAAACGCCGAAGACAGATGGCATGATGCACGCCATCATTTAAACGAATGTAAATGTTAATTGGATATTTTTCGTCCGAATTCTTTACTTTTAAGTTCAGTTCACATATAGGTATAACCTCAATTTGATGTAAACATGGTCTCATGCTCCACATAAACAAAAAGGTGACGGAAAGAAATAATTATTACTACCATTAGCACTTACATGGATGCGCGGTTTTTTATTAACTGGTGGGAACATTACTGGACCAGCAGGTTATTTAAATCAGCGCTGAAGGCAACTTTCTGTTTTAGTAAATCTGGAAGTGGGACGAGGAACCGCAATCAGATTTTTCCTCTTTTGACAAAAATGTTACATCCTACCTACCTAAATTAATTCAAAATTCTTTGCTAGGTGATTGTATACCTACGTAAGGTATAATTTTAGTTTGTTGAAAGCTTGGTCCATTTTCAAAGAGGAACTGATGTTTGATTAAACAGGGTAGTTTCAAAGTCTTGTTCCACAAAATGTACTTACTGTTTGGGACGCGTTTCGGAGTGTTACTCCATCTTCAGCTAGAAAATAAATTAACACAAAGTACAAAACAGTGAATGTTTGAATGTTTGAGCGTCTTTCGATGAATTTATTTGTTATTTTTTTTGACCCAAACGTTTTTTCTTGTCCCAGGCAACTGTTTTGTATTTTGTGTTAATTTTTTTTCTAGCTGAAGATGGAGTAACACTCCGAAACGCGTCCTAAACAGTAAGCCCCGATTGCACCGCTCTTCCTTAACTTTAAGTGACCCTGAAAAGCCTTGGAAACAATTATTGAGAGAATCATTTCCACAGTTTTTAAGGGTCACTTAAAGTTAAGGGAGAGCGGTGCAATCGGATGCTAAGCACATTTTGTGGAACAAGACTTTGAAACTACCCTGTGTATAATCTTAGGTTTTGGTGATATGAATTACGAAGCCAATAATAATAGTCAATATAGGTGGTACTCTCGGTGGTACCTTACCTAGATTGACTATACGGTCTAATAGCATTTCCTTTCATTCGATGGCTAAATGAACTGAGAACTCTGAAGTACCTAAACCTATTTCACGAAATCCAAAATAGTTATTCTGAAGGTTCATTTATATGCATAATAATACTTAGGTATTATCCCTAATAGGCGGATTTTACCTAAAGCCTAATGGAAGTACCTATTTAAATTTTAATCCAAACTAAGCTATAGATTTTTGAAGGATTAGGTAACTTCAAAACATGCTTTAGGATGTTTTATACAATTATGGCGATAAAGCTTTTTTCGTCGATAGTACTGGAAACGTCACCTTCTTGACATGCAATTATCACCCGAAAGCTTACGTTTCCAGGACTGCGTCATTTGCTAGGCAACACGCACTAGCTGTAGAGGAATAACGTTTTTTCCGGCCTAGGCCGGGAAAATATTCCTGTACTCTTAAAAAATAGTTCCAAATTTTCTTATTTCTGTCTAGTTGCGCGATCGACGAAAAAATAGTATGTGCAGCACGAAGGAAAATATATATTCCGGGATTCTGATGGATCTTCTATCACCGTCCCGGAATATAATATTTTTCCTCTAGTTAACACAATATACTACCTATTGTTGTCAGTAACTCGACAAATTTTTAATCCTAGGTAGGTGTAAGTAAGTAGGTACCTACCTAAAAGCTCACTCCGTTTCTGCGCAACGTACGCATCGGCGGTGTCCACAAAACAAGAAATATCCATCGTAAGTCCACAGGGAATAAAGTTAGAATATGTGATGATAGAACGGGATTGGCTCTGCGGAACCGGAACCGGAACATCCTGGGTATAGTTGCTATTTTGGATTGTGGCACACCGTACTAGAGTTGCAAAATTTGCAAAAACTAAACACAGGAATATGATATAGTCCATTTCGGTTACGATACACTTGCACGTTCATAAAAAGTCTAAGTGCACTTCATTGAGAACTAATCACCTTGAACTTCAAAACAAATGTGAAGGACACGTTTGGCTGTGGAAGCATTTATAAGAGAGATCGCTGTAGCTCTGCTGATGGTTCACTTAAATGTGGAACAACGTGTCTGGTGGTAGTCATACAATAATACCTGTTTATCCGATTCATAGCTGATAATGTCCAGCTCTCGCAATGGTCAATTATGTTTTAGAAAAGTCGTTGCAATAAAAATTTAGGTTAAAAAGGCAATTTTCGTTTTAATAATACAAAGAAAGTTAATACCTACCTACCCACCAGGTTTGCTGGACTTTTATTTCGGTTGTTAACTGCCAATATTATAAAAAATAAAAGAAGATTGAAAGCGGTTTTGAACTATATTTGTATCTGCATATCCGAATCTGATATAAAGCATAGCATAGCAAAGGCAGGTAAATTTTGGTCCTTGAAGATGAATGTAAAAGTATGTATGGTTCTACGTGTTGTACTTGCAGTGGCAGGTAGGTACTGCCATATTGTCCACAGATCCGATAACAATCGGATAATTGAATATAAAAAAATTTTGTTCTACTAACCCAGTGTGAACATTCAGTATTTTACAAATAGAAAATCGATATACGAATTGAAAAAACAAACAAAGTTTGTCACTAACTCGTCTACAAATTATGTCGTCATTACGAACAAAAATTTATTACCCAGATCTCGTTGTGATATTATACAGTGCTTTTCAAAAGTACTTTAGGGTTAAATTCAAGAACTTTTTCGAGAGGAATATTTCGGAAATATCAGAACATCAAATCTGTACTTTTTATTTTCTTGCTATTTCTATATTTACAAATTCTGTGACAAAGTAGAAGTTTCTACAGTCTCCGAGATTGCCCATTTTTTAAAATTGTGGGGTTGGAGATGATTTTTTCCTTAAAATCGCGACATTTTCGCAACTTTCCTACTTAAATTCTTCGTCCATTATAATTTAAAATTTGCTTGGGTTTAACAGGGAATTTTTAATATTAATTAACAATAACAGGTATAATTTCTTAAGCGAATAATTCTTAACTGGCATGCAGTTTTTTGGCCAAGCAATACAACCCCTGCTGGTGCCGGTTCTAATGACATAGAAATGCACCACTATCGAAGGCTGATGTTCTAAATTCTGAGCGTAGCGCTCAAGAGTTGGGTGCATGGTACATACATGACTTACTTTTTCGACTGTACAGTATAGGTATAGGTATAGGTACAGTGCTTTTCAAAAGTAAGGAATAAATTCAAGAACTTCTTCGATAGGAATAGGATAGGATAATTGTTCGAAAGGTAAATTGTTCGGGAGACAATTGTTCGAAAGTGAATAGGTAACTTGAAAGACAATTTATTGTTCCAAAGGTAAATTGTTGCAAAGTCAGTTATTCGAAAATCAAAAATGAAAAAACCTGACCTGACATAAACCTTGAACTGTCCTAGTAACCGATATTTTGACGAGTTCTCGCTCGCGCTAAAAATGGAAAATTAAAAAAAAATTACCTGACATAGACCTGAACTGCCCTAGCTCCTCGTACTGCAAGACGGACAGTTATTTAGTTATTTAAGCATGAAGGGCGGTAGGTGCATTTTACCGGTTGAGAGTAATGACTAATATGTTACCCGAAAACCGATGGCACCTACCGCCCCTGGTGCTTATTAAATTTTTTGCACGATCAGAATAGTAATAAAAGCAAAAAATCCAATCTATTGACATTTTCAACAATTTACCTTTCAAACAATTGTCTTTCGAACAATTTACTTTTCGAAAAATTTACCCTTCGAACAATTGCCTTTCGAACAATTTACCTTTCGAGCAATTGTCTTTCGAATAATTTACCATTCGAACTATTGTTTTTCGAACAATTGTATTCGAAAAAATTGTTTTCGAACTATTTTCCGGATACGGTTAAAAAAAGTGTCACTTTTAATCTTAGTAACTCAATCTAATGTACGTATTTTCAGCTGCAAATTTTCTTAATGCGCGCACGGTAGTATAGTCTACGAAATTTAAGATTACCAGACTGTTGTAAACCGGCCTAAAGAGCTGGTTTATCAGCGATCGACATCCGAACCGACGACAGACGCGCCCGATTTCTGATAGTTCTAACTCACGGATTTCTGACTTGGACGATAATTTATTGCTACTGCTACATTACAAATTCTGTGAAAAAGTAGAAGTTTCTACCAAAATTTATAGCTACCTATTCGAAATACATTAATAAAGCTGCTATTCTCATTTTTGCATTAAAGAATAGGTTTCTGTTTATTACCAATTGATGTGAAAATCAATTAGCGTGAATGCTTTTTACATTATCACATTTGTACATTGACATTATTATTGACCTAGGTTAATAACGGATTCGTGCTGATGCCTTGGCCGTTGCAGATTTTCGTACAGTACGACACGACTATACAGTGTACAGGGCTGATATCTTGAATCTTGACTATTTTAATGCACTAAAGACCAGAGACAATGTCCTATATCTTTCAACCGCATGTTATACCTAGGTACTTCCCAACTTAAATGACATTTGTTCCCAAGTCGGACAGAATTTCAATAATCTTGGATAAATATATTTCTATAATCGTGGATAAAACGTCGTATTTAACTCGCACATTATGGGTCATTATTCACTTGGTTGTTTACAACCCTCGCTACGCTCGGGTTCTAAACTCAACCGCACGAATAAAGGCCTTCATAATGTGCTCGTTTCATAATATACTATTACCTACTGAACCTATTCAAGAGTTCTGGAAACTTCACAGCAGAAAAGTTTACTGGAAAGTTAAAATATGTGATTATTACATAATTATAATTATGTGGTGTATTAATTATCATTGCGTTATACAATGGTTATACCATACGTCGATTCATAGTCTTTCAATCTACTTAATATAGGTAGGCTGTACGTACCCAGTTAGGTATCAGTGGCATTAGGAAAAGCAGGTTATTCCTATGATGTGTGGCTCCGCAAATTATAATGTGTTTGTCTTTTGTTTAACATCACCGACACCGTTGACCAGAAGTTAACGGCATATTTCCTAATAAATATTCTCAACATGAAAACTTGTTCGAAATTATATCTAATTCCGGTTCACTTTCAGGGGAGTATGATATTCATTGTAAAAAAATCAATTGGGCTCACCAGAAGTGAACGCCTAACACTATCGATACCGAATTCCATTAAAATCCGTTCGGTGGTTTTCGAGAAGTCTTGCTCACATACGTATACAGGGTGTTCCATTGAAAAGTATCGACCCCAAATATTTCGTAAACCAAATAAAATATGAAAATTCGCTCGGACAGGTCGATTTTTATTTGGAAGGGGACACTTAAATCCATGCTTGGCGAAATTTCAAAACTCACCCCTTAACCCCCACCTACCCTCACTTCAAAAATTTTAAATGGCAACCCCCCACTTGTGATACATCGTTTAAAAGCTAATTTCATTGCCAATCTAACGCTGTAACAATTTTTTATATTTGTTTAACTCTAGCGCCCTCTTTGGTCAAATTTTAAATTACATTAGGGCCCTTTGTGATACATCATTTGAAAGGGATTGAAATTATCTGTAAACTAGTGCAAGAATTTTTTAAATCTATCCATTCGTTCAAAAGTTACAGCCTAATCTTGAAGAATTCCTAGGCCCAGAAATAGCTCATGTCTTTCAATGTAACTTTTGAACGAGTGGGTGGATTTCAAAATTTCTTACATCAGTTTACAGAAAATCTCAAACCCTTTCAAATGAGGTATCACAAAGGGCCCTAATGTAATTTAAAATTTGACCATAGAGGGCGCTAAGAGTTGAACAAATAAACAAATATCAAAAATTGTTACAACGTTAGATTGGCAATGAAATTAGCTTTCAAATGATGTATCACAAGTGGGGGGTTGCTATTTAAAATTTTGAAGTGGGGGTAGGTGGGGGTTAGGGAGTGAGTTTTGAAATTTCGCCAACCATGGATTTAAGTGTCCCCCTCCAAATAAAAATCGACCAGTCCGAGCGAATTTTCATATTTTATTTGGTTTACGAAATTATTGGGGTGGATACTTTTCATTGAAACAGCCTGTTATACGTACGTACGTACACAAATAGACATTTTTTACAGACCACTTTCTCGTGATCCTGGGACCTCGAAACGTAAAGATCCGGTGTTATCTCAATTTCGAATTTTCTAGTGATTGCAGTTACCTACCTCCCGTTTTTAAATTGATTGTGGGGAGGTTAAAATAGGCAGCTACGGCTACGGAAGCGGGTAAAACCTCCTCACTTGGTAAATAACCCAATCCTAGTTTCTATGTATAAATGTCAATCCACCAATCTTTAATGTTCATGAGCTGATAAAAAGAACAGGTTTTCATATTTAAAATTTCATATTTGACACGCAAAAAGGCACCAGTCGTTCGCCGATTATCACCAAAGTCAAATTAGCTTTTAGGCGGTTTACATGACATTTCTACATACCAAATTTCTGCCAAATCGTTCGAGTAGTTTGGGATTGGGTTATAACAAGTTATTTAGCGTTACTTCAAAATATCAATTTTTCGGATTTTATACCAAAAGGGCACTAAGGTGTGAAAATCTATATTTGACCAATTAAAAGCCTTCATTTTTTGGGAGGGTATAACTGTTGTAGGTAAATATTAACAGTTAAATACAAATTATCTAAATTACAGAAAGAAACAGAACAATGCGTGATTATTGCAAAAAGCGCTAGGTCAAAAATTGTAAGAGAGTGAAAGTACTGACTAAATATATATTTTCTTAGAATTATCGAAAACATCACTGAAGAAAACAAGTCAATTGTGTAAATTTAGTCGGAGAGGGGGGTTGAAATATTGTGAAGGAATTGGAAAAATTAAAAATGTGAACATTTATTACATTCCGAGGGAAACACAAAAATTGTGAATTTTGGCAAAACTTTTAGGGCTGGTTGAAACTGAAGAGGATGAAAAATCCAATGGAAAGGAAATTTGGTCCAGTCAAGTAGGTACCTACAAATTACTGAAAGAAACACGGAAAATACCGAATTACTCTTTTTTTAAAGATCATCCCCTTAATTTCACAAGTCATTCACCCATTTTTAATTTTTATCGAGAATATGACCATGATCATGATGTCATCATGTATACTTACATACCGCATCATGTTTGTAGAGGAGATACTGCTTTTCTGCGCTAGATTACAACGTTTCATGAACGTTTTAACCCCTAAGTACCAACCCCCTGACCACTGCTACATAGAAGTTATTCTGTTTAAATTTCACAGTTCGATTTATTGAAAAATTGAGGATGGTTCACGTTTTGAACCTCTCATGATAGTTTACCATCACCCTTCCTTTTATTTGTAGAACAAGTTAAGGTCTTCAAATTCTGTTAAAAAGTAGAAGTTTGTACCGTCTCCGAAACTGCCAATTTTTTTATCCGACCAACAAAAAAAACCAAAAAATATAAAATTTATATATCAACTGAAAGGGTTGATCAAGGCTATGAATTTTCTGAAATTGGTGTGGATACGACTAAACATTTTTTTGTAATGACCCAAATTACATTGAAGCTTTTTCTTTATTGGACATTTTCCGTTTGGCACACTCAACTTCCTTTCCGTTTAAATGCAAATTTTCAGGTACCTACGCCTTTTGTGGATGTTATTACTTTATACAAGTTAGTTCTCCCTCTTCGGCCCCAGGTCCCTTCCATCCCCATATTCCGGTATGGCCCAAAACTTGGCTCAGAAGCAACTTTCGGTTGGGATACATTAGCAGACAATCCGATAGGAATCTACTTTCATTTTCAAGTTATCATGCGAATAGTACTTAACAGAGTAAACAAGTGAAATCACTAAAAACAAGATATTCGAAAACACTATTCCGCCAAACTGTCGACCGGATTCTAATGAAATCATAATCATAACACTATAAAGGAGGGCAACCTATTATCATTATCAATTATCATTATCGTAGAGTATTTGAAAAAATGAACCTAATATAGGGGGTGGACAGGTTGAAGTAGTAACTTTTTGCTTAAGCTGGGGCAGCAGCTGCCTTTTCTTGTGGGGATGTTAAAATATTATAGATAAGTATACATACTTAGCTATAATCGAATTAGAATTTAGCCATTTACCCATATTCCTACGGTCCTACCTAAGTGTAGTATTCTGTAGTACCTATAACCCACTCGCATGATTAGTAGGTTAGTGATGCAAATACATGAGAGAATTCGTAGGTAGGTAGGTAGGTATACATACCTACATATAGGAGGAGTCGTCACGTCATCTGGAATAAACAATGCAAAAATTCCATTTTCCGTCGTGATCACATACGTACTAATTGTCCGAATTGCAGCGGATGAAGAATTATTGACCTACAACAGGTCGACTGACCTACTGACCTACGGTTTATGACCAGAATATGGTAAATACCTATCGTAATTTTCAGTAAGAGATTCGGTGGGTGCCATATAATAACCATAAAAATAAAAAAGCTTAACTGCATCAAGATGATGAGGGAAGAGTTCATTCATACCTACACAATAAAATACGACGAAAATGGAATGTGAGTCAGAAATTCAAATTTTAACTGTACTGTTTTGGTTGTTGATACTCTGTTGGAAGAGTGGTTCCTACAACTGGTGACCCGCGAGGACCTGGAAAGTGGTCCGCAGTCATTCTCATTATTCATTGAAACAAGTATTCTTACCTATAAAACCTAAAATGAGAAATTATCAATCTCGAAGTCGGAGGAAACTTCAATTTTTTTCACAGAATGTACGTGCACGTGGTCTTATATCTATCATTATCTTCTTTTCTTTCAACTTCCTTTGCACAACTATATATGTATGACTGGAGCATCATAGGGCGTCGACGTCCTTTCTCCTCTGTAATAATTCTATTCGATCATATTCCGTTCCGTCTTTTGTTTTGTTTTTTAGATCCGAACATGATAATGTTGTTTCGGGCTATAAGTAGGAGCACGGAGGTATAAGCATTTAGCATTGCTATACTTGCTTACGTCCCGGAGGTACTAAGTGAGACAAAATTTACAAAAATTTATAATCTTGTCCACAAAAAAAGTCATATCATAATAGATGAAAGTGGATATGTAGACATTAAAGTTAGATGTTCCTCCAAGTGAAAACAAGTTTGAAAACCAGAAAAACTTCAGAAATAATTTTTTTCAAAAACGCTCCGTTATTATCCTTGCATACTGAGCCCCGTTGGAAATTAAGAGCTAAACAATGTTTTTGTCTAATATTTATTAATTATTTTGTCTACCATTAATAATTATTAATAGACATTTGCTGAATTGAATTAAATCCCAAATTTTACGATATCCCTACGTTTTTCGGCACTCTGTTTATGCTCTAGAGGGCATCTAAAATAAAAAAAGATAATGTAGAAACCCAGCTGCTTCGAACAAATCTATTACAAAACATTTACATTTATAGTGCAGTGTATTTAGACGAAAAAATGCCGAAACCCGGGCATAAAAAAAAAAAAGGTAAAACATTTTCTAACATGATCGGGACACTCTATTTAACATGTCATAAAAAGTCCCAAAGAATCCCGGGTCCGGTTTGGCCGTAATGGCCGAGGAACCGGTTCAACAGTAAAAATTCTCAAATTTTAGGCTATTTATCCCACCAATTGTGTTTTAATCTTGATATGCCTTTGCAGTTAGCTTGTCAGGAACATTTTGAAACATACTTCATGTAGCTGTGGCAAAAAAAAATGACGGGGCACGCGCCCGAGCGTTCACGCGGTCCAATAGACGCTTCACGCGAACTGTCCAGGGAGTCGACCGATTTTGATGAAACTTTCAGCGTCGAGGCAGATCGATGTGAGGTTGAAGCCTATTGTTTTTCGCTGCGATCGAACGACCGGACTACCGGAAAAATGCAGATACGGTAAAAACATTGAATTGCAAATATCTCAGATTTTGTCGGTCTTATGCCAAAATATGTCTTATTCAATGTTGTGGGAAATTTAATTCTCTACAAAAAAGCACATAATCATTTTTTTCATACGACCAATGGTTTACGCGCTACGGTCGGAGGAAGTTCAGCACTCAACTTAATCTGTCCGGGATCCACACGATCGGGATTCACCCTATTTCCATGGCGAATCATTGTTGTCAACAATGAATCGCCATGGAAATCGGGTGATTCATTGTTGACAACAATGATTCGCCATGGAAATAGCGTGAATCCCGGTCGTGTGGATCCCGGACAGATTAAGTTGAGTGCTGAACTTCCTCCGACCGTAGCGCGTAAACCATTGGTCGTATGAAAAAAATTATTATGTGCTTCTTTGTAGAGAATTAAATTTCCCACAACATTGAATAAGACATATTTTGGCATAAGACCGACAAAATCTGAGATATTTGCAATTCAATGTTTTTACCGTATCTGCATTTTTCCGGTAGTCCGGTCGTTCGATCGCAGCGAAAAACAATAGGCTTCAACCTCACATCGATCTGCCTCGACGCTGAAAGTTTCATCAAAATCGGTCGACTCCCTGGACAGTTCGCGTGAAGCGTCTATTGGACCGCGCGAACGCTCGGGCGCGTGCCCCGTCATTTTTTTTTGCCACAGCTAAATAAAGTATGTTTCACAATGTTCCTGACAAGCTAACTGCAAAGGCATATCAAGATTAAAACACAATTGGTGGGATAAATAGCCTAAAATTTGAGAATTTTTACTGTTGAACCGGTTCCTCGGCCATTACGGCCAAACCCGACGCGGGATTCTTTGGGACTTTTTATGACATGTTAAATAGAGTGTCCCGATCATGTTAGAAAAGGTTTTACCTTTTTTTTTTATGCCGGGGTCAAATCTTAATTGCCCTGGACTATTAGGTATGTACATACCTAGGTATAATCTTGACCAGATTCAAAAATATTGAAAAGACTACAACATTAGTGCAGTAGGTATACCTACCCTGCAATTTTATTACGAAAGAATCTGGCTCTTGCTGACGCAATAACAATAACTCTAGTCTAGCTGCAATGAATCGTAAACTTTACGTGCCTAAAATGGGTAAATAGGGTATAGGGCTTTTTTGCATTCTGCGACCGATACTTTTCAGAAAATATGTGATAAGGGGTGGCTCTGGAAATAAATAAATCGCAATTTGTCTTAAGAACGTTTCTTCAAAGTTAATTCGTACAGGGCATGTCGTCTGTCATTTTACCGGAAACTTGTTTGGGGGACCTGACATCTGTCATTTTATCTGGGGTTTAGACAACTTAACTTAACTTAACTTAACTTTAGACAAGCGTTCTTTCGGCAGATTGCGATTCACTTGTTTCCGTAGCCTCCCGTTATCACACATTTTCTGAATAGCATTGTATGTACCATAAGTGCCGAATTTTTTGGTTTAGTCGTTTTTGACATAATGGCGTGGACGTCTCATCGTTTTTTTAAATGTAAACCCACATTTTTAAAACTCAACATATTTCTGAATCTACGAATTCTTCTAGGATAAAAACCCGGAAATGCAGTCATGGCCACATGGATGAAAAATCAAGATTTTTAAAAAACACAAAAACACGTCAACTTTGTATTTTTCTTATAAAACCAACTGACCAATTACTTATTTTCTTAAAATTACTTTTTTTTTCTTCAAAATTTCTTCAACATTACAATTTGCAGGAACTAGAAAAATAATTTAATTAAATGTAATTGCGCAGTCGGCTTTGTATCAAAAAAGAAAACTTAAGAGTTTTTTATCCCAGAAAAATTCGTCGATATAAATCCGTGGGTTTCCACAAAAAAAGACGATGCTGATATCATTATGGCAAAGACGACAGTACCAGAAAGATCGGCAATGGCACCATCGTACGCAGAAAACAGAAAAAACCTGAGCCTTTCAGGAATTTTTGCACAAACTTTACGATGCATGAATTAGGTACGGGCAATATTCGTTACTTTTTTGACACTCTGTACAACTTAATCAAATATTAATGAGGGGGCCACCTAGTACACTCAGGAAATAAAATAATGGCCCTGGACCCCTCACAATATGGATAGATTCTCACAAACTTTATCAAAAAAATTCAAATTGAACGTGAAAACCTCTTTATTAAAACGACTCGAGTGTGATACAAGCCTTCAGAAAGCTATTTTGAGTGTCTTTTCTAAGAATCGGTCGACATTGTTCGCGGTCGAGGGTCAATATTTTATCTCCTGACTGTACCTACCTACATCACACCGTCTTACTTACTAGTACCACCCTCCCTTAAGGTAAAAGATAAAAGTGCCATTTCAAAATCTCTTTCTTGGACTGCATATTGATAGTAACCTTCTGGGGAACATTCACGGAGAGAGACTATCCAATCTAATCTAAAAACTTATACTTGCTAGGACAAACTTCCATCAACAATGTATTTAGACAAATCTTAAAAGCAGCCTATTTTGCACTTATTCAGACACATCTAGACTTTGGAATATTGGTATGGGGACACTCAGCCAGTAGACAGCGCCTATTCAAAAGACAAGCTACAAGGGTTGTATCGGGACTTTCTTGTCAGATTGTAAATCTGAATTTTCAGACCTGCATTGTTATGGGTATATTACATTGCCTTCTGCATAACTGCATGTTAAACAAAAGACCCAGTTCTTCTCACGCCACGCCGAGACTCATAATTATGATACACGAAACAAGGATAATGTGATCCAGAATTCTCTTCGCATTAAAAGAATTCAGACTGGAACAAGCTACTTCGCTATAAAGTTCTTCAATGCTCTTTCTTCCTATTGAAATTCGTGATTTGGCGGTGAAAGATTTCAAAACCAAGAATAAATTAAAACCTACTAATGGAAAACACATTCGCTACAGTACTGTAATAGCTATTTATGTAACAAGTGGGAAAAGTACATCATTTTCCCACGTGTTACATACAAGATTTTTCATAATCCCATGCGAAAAATGTTATTTTTCCCACTAATTTCAGTTACGAAATGGATCATATTTCCGCACTAGTGCGAAAAGTGAATTACAGTGCGAAAAGTGAATTCATTTCCGCACTAGTGCGAAAAGTAATTATGTTAATATAATTTCTTTAATTTGTTTCAATCAGCACGATTCACGTGATCACTAAACATTTCATGCAAGTTATGAAAAAAAAATCTGCAGCAGAGAAGCGGCTGGAACCTCCCCATCGCGTGGATCTTTGTATTCTGTGTAGATAGTAGTCAATTCAACAGAATTTTTTTAATCCTTGACTAATTTTTACACACACACATTTTTAGAACCAGAATTTGATCGCCTTTCTAATGGCGACATAAAAAAGGAGGTCTTGTATTTAAAATTTTAAGTTGATATGCTTAAATGGGACTTCCCGTGGGCCAATTGCTTTCAAAAGCCTTTCAGGTCTTCAACGGGTCACCCAATCTCCATGTACCAAATTTCAGCCAAATCGATTCAGTAATTTGGGCTATAATGTATTTTTACTGTTATTATAAAATTTCGATTTTTTGAACCAAATAGCGCTAAATGCGAATTGATTTTCTCCTATTTAAAACCAGAATTTGAAGACCTTTCTGATGGTGACAATAAATCTTTCAAAAACTTGTTTTAACCTACCCAATCCACTTCACCACTTATAAAAAAAGGGAGGTTACTGCAATCACCAAAATTTTCGAATTTGAGATAGCACCAGATCTTCACGTTTCGAGGTCTCAGGAACCCAAAAAAGTGGTTTTAAAAATGTGTCTGTGTGTACGTACGTACGTACGTTTGTAAACACGCCACAGCCAAAACTACTGGACCGATTTGGCTGAAATTTGGTACGTGTGCATGTGATAACCCAACTTAGATCTGAAAAGCTTTTGGAGCCAATCGTGCAACTAGAAATGCCATTTTGGCACATCAATTTTTAAATTTTAAATGCAAACCCCCATTTTTCACGTCACGATAGAAGAGGCCTTCAAATTCTGCTTCTAAAAATGCATTTATTCTTAGTGCCCTTTTGACCAAAAATAAAAAAAGAATTTATTTTTATCGGACCTTAAAATCGCGGTACAGCCCAAGCCAAGCCTCTGAACCGATTTGGGTGAAATTTTACACATGGGGATTGTATTACACGTTGAAGAGCTGAACAAATTTTGGATTCAATCGCCCCACGGAAAGTGTCGCTTTGGCACGCCAATTTCCAACTTTAAAATTATTCACGCATTTAACCATCCAAAACAAGTTTTTGAAAGATTTATTGTCACCATCAGAAAGGTCGGTAACAGTATACAAGTTAGTGAAATGGTTAAAATTCGTACCTCTTATACAAATTTGGTATCAAACTGTAGGGAATAACGTAAGGAATCCATTTCTAGAGGTGGAGCGAAGGAAATTGCGAGTTTGCATATTAAGTGTGTACCTTAAAGCATTTCACGGTCTTCTATATAATTACCAATCGTAAAAGTATACAAGTTGGTGAAACGGTTAAAATTCGTACCTCTTATACAAATTTGGTATCAAACTGTAGGGAATAACGTAAGGAATTCATTTCTAGAGGTGGAGCGTAGAAATACTTAATTTTTGCAGAAAAAACTTGGTTTAAATCCATGCGAACCTATTTCCATTGTTGTCAACAATGTTTCGCCATGGAAATAGGGTAACGAGCATCCCGGCCAGACCTTAGCTAAAAATTTAGTTTACTTAAATAATCAAAATACTTTACCACAGCCAGGTTTCGTCACAATTGCATTTCTATTGCTTTAAATTGATTATTAGCCGCTGAAAATAATACGTCCGCGTTTGGAGTAACTAACAATAATCCAGAAGGGGAAGGGAGCATTCAAGAAGGGCAAGGGAGAGTATTCAAGAACGGGAAGGGATCATCCAAGAAGAGGAAGGGAGTATTCAAGAAGGGAAAGGGAGCATTCAAGAGGGGCAAGGGAGAGCATTCAAGAAGGAGAAGGGAACATTCAAGAAGGGGAAGGGAACATTCAAGAAGGGGAAGGAAATATTCAAGAAGGGGAAGGAAACATTCAAGAAGGGGAAGGAAACATTCAAGAAGGGGAAGGAAACATTCAAGAAGGGGAAGGGAGCGTTCAAGAAGGAGAAGGGAGCATTCAAGAAGGGGAAGGGAGCATTCGAGAAGGGGAAGGGAGCATTCAAGAAGGGAAAGGGAGCTTTCAAGAAGGGCAAGGGAGAGCATTCAAGAAGGGGAAGGGAGCAATCAAGAAAGGGAAGGGAGCATTCAAGATTTGGCGCGTTGGGTCGTCGTAAAATCAAGCCAGTGTCAGTATGAGGATAAACAACAGTTTATCGACTATGTACTCGCTTTCGGCTCCGCCGAAAGCTCGTATCAAAATGAACTGCCTGCCCTCATGCCGGCATAATAAGGGAACAGATTATAAGGCGAAACCTGGATGTGGTAAAGTATTTTGATTATTTTAATAAATTTTAGTAAACTAAATTTTGAACTAGTAAATGGCGATTTTTTTAAGCCAACTTTTTTCTGCAAAAATTAAGTATTTGTACGCTCCACCTCTAGAAATGGATTCCTTACGTTATTCCCTACAGTTTGATACCAAATTTGTGTAAGAGGTACGAATTTTAACCATTTCACCAACTTGTATACTTTTACGATTGGTAATTATATAGAAGACCGTGAAATGCTCTAAGGTACATACTTAATGTGCAAACTAGCAATTTCCTTCGCTCCACCTCTAGAAATGGATTCCTTACGTTATTCCCTACAGTTTGATACCAAATTTGTGTAATAAATACGAATTTTAACCGTTTCACTAACTTGTATACAATTACCGAAAGGTCTTCAAATTCTGGTTTTAAATAAGACAAAATTCGTTGGCATTTAGTGTTCTTTGGGTCAAAAAATCGAAATTTTTTAATAACACTAAAAATACATTATAGCCCAAATTAGTGAATCGATTTGGCTGAAATTTGGTACATGGAGATTGGGTGACCCGAAAAGCTTTGGCAATTGGTGCACGGGACGTGCCGTTTAAGCATATCAATTTTAAATTTTAAATACAAGGCCTCCTTCTTTTATGTCGCCATTAGAAAGACGATCAAATTCTGGTTCTAATGTATTCACAGTTTCTGCAATTTCAGTGGAAAATAGAGAAAAAAATACTTTTCATTAAAAGGGAGCGGGCTGACAGTGGATGACATAAAGTATCAGTTATTGTCAAAAGGGTGGCAAACTATTAACCTTAAAAGGAAGATATTGTCAAATGTGATGGATGATGTCGGTATTTGTCAGAAAATTGCGAAATTAGTCACAGTCGATAAGCATAAAAAAATTCTGTTGAATTGACTACTATCTACACAGAATACAAAGATCCACGCGATGGGGAGGTTCCAGCCGCTTCTCTGCTGCATTTTTTTTAATGGTCAAATGAGAATAATTTTAAATTTGGAAATTGGTGTGCCAAAACGGCACTTTCCGTGAGTCGATTGAATTCAAAATTTGTTCAGCTCTTCGACGTGTAATACAATCCCCATATGCAAAATTTCAGCCAAATCGGTTCAGGGGCTTGGGCTGTACCGCGATTTTAAAGTCCGATAAAAATCAATTTTTTTTTAATTTTTGGTCAAAAGGGCACTAAGAATTAATACACTTTTAGAAGCAGAATTTGAAGGTCTTCCTAATGGTGACGTGAAAAATGGGGGTTTGCATTTAAAATTTAAAAGTTGATGTGCCAAAATGGCATTTCCGGTTGCACGATTAACTCTAAAAGCTTTTCAGATCTAAGTTAGGTTACGAGATGCCTATGTTCCAAATTTCAGCCAAATCGGTCTAGTAGTTTTGGCTGTGGCGTGATTACAAACGAACGTACGTACGTACAAACGTACGTACGTACATACTCACAGACACATTTTAAAAACCCATTTTTTGGGTTCCTGAGAGCTCAAAACGTAAAGATCTGGTGGTATCTCAAATTCGAAAATTTTAGTGATTGCAGTAACCTCCCATTTTTTTTAAATTGTGATGGATTTGGGGAGGTTAATACCAAATCTTTTTCAGTGCTTCGCCAATTATAGTTTTTGAATGTCTCGATCGGGATTATGAAAAATCTTTTAAAAGTGTAAATAAGTACAATGCCCTAATCCATAATCTTTATTGCTAGACCCTTTTAAAAAATTCTTACAGTAGAAGATTATATGAAGTTTGACTTTATAATGTACTGTAATAAGAATAAAGCTAAGCTGTTTCGTAGTTCTTACCCTCATAGTTACAACGGGGCAGACAAATATCTTGAACGGTACAAGGAAAAATTTCAGTTTTGCGACATATCTTGGTATCAGGTAGAAGTGTAATAAATAGCCTAAGGTACATGCATAAGTTGAAATACTCATTTCCACACCACCATGGGGTCGAGTATGTATGTATATGTATCCATGTATGTACCTTATTCTATCTATTACACTTATACCTGATATCAAGATATGCAGTAAAACTGAAATCTTTCCTTGCATCGTTCAAGATATTTGCCCGCCCCGCTGTAACAATGAGGGTAAAAACTACGAAACGATTTAAAATAACAAAATAATACTTTTCTTGATAAGACTGGACGATACCGAACAATCTAAGGCGCCCCAATGCTATGCGGGGGCCTCTATTGTCTCGATGTTTGGTCTTCACGACGTTTCGAATGTTCGATGTCCAATCGTCTTCAGGTGCATATTAAATTGACGACTGGTGATTCAAGTCATCGAAAAGCCACGAAAACTAAAAATTAAGAAACGGGAAGTTGAAGAATCGGTGTTGAAAAATTTTTATTATCAACCACATTCAAACCAACTAACCGTACCCACTAGGCCGAAACCATTCAATTTTCGCGAAAAACGTATAGGACTAAATCTGTTGAAAATTGTGTGCTCTTTCTTTTTCATAATAAGTATTTTTGTCGCAGGATGCACCAGAACTGAAATAATTGAAAAAAACTGATTCGCGCCCCCATTGAGCCAGTATGGGGGCCCTAGCCGACTACCTACGAGGTTGCAAAATGAGTGTGTTTTAAGGCACCCCCAAACCTACAAGCTTACCAAATTTCAAAACTTCCGGACTTTTTTCGATGTCTAAGTACCCTGCGCCTGGGCTATACTTACTTTTTCTGAATTTTTCGATCGATTCCAGTAACTGCTCCGCGGTACGTAGAAGTTGAAAATGGGCAGCTACGGAAGTGGTTTTTAAAAAATGTCTGTTCGTATTTCTCGAAAACTACCGAATGAAATTCGATATTACGGTTAGTGTTGGCCTTCTGATGTGCCTTTTTGGCATATCAACTATGTAATTTGACTAATGAACACAAATTTTTCTTATCAGCACAAGAAAGGCCTTCAAATTATGTATCTAAAAATGTATTCACACTTAGTGCCTTTTTGGCATAAAATGAAAAAAGTCGAAATTTCGAAGGAACATTCAATACCACGCTATAGCCCAAACTATGTAGTATGGATCGATTTGGCTAAAATTTGAAAGGTACTGGAACCCGCCGACGAGTTGATTTACCTAATTTTGGTGGCATTCGGCAAACGGCAAGTGCCATTTTTGCACATCAACTTTAAAATTTCAGGAATAATCTTTTTTTTTATCAACACATAAAGTCTTCAAATTTTGTGGCCTTTTGACCAAATAGCGTAGAATTTTGAAAAATACCAGAAAACACTTTAAGGTTGGTGGAGTAAAATTGAAGTAAGTATGTACACTCGAGTGCAAGTGAATGTTAACGATTTGTCAAAATTAGTAGGCGATGCCAATGTATTTCCATACGCCATTGCCTACTTGTTTTGACAAATCGTTAAGTAGGTACACAGTTTTTTCTGGGATTTTTCAAAATTCTACAAATTTTCCTAATTTCTATAGGAAGTACGATTTACTTGATTTTGGTGGCAATCGGCCAACGATAAATGCCTTTTTGGCATGTCAACTGTAAAATTTGAGAGATGACTATCATATTTGTTTTTACCAGCACATGAAAAATCTTCAAATTCTGTTTCCAAAAATGCAATTACCTAAACTTAGTGCCCTTTTGGCAAAAAGTTTAAAATTTTACTATAGAAACACTTAAAGAGACTGCGAATTGAAATTTACAGATGATAGGATTGGATTGTTCTCCAATCCAAGTAGGGAGGTTTCAGCCACTTCCACATCTGCCCAATTTTTTTGTCACTTCTTTTCCACTTGCAAACTAAAATTTTCAGTTGAAATTGAAGAATAAAAAATTATAGTAACACAAGATATTTGAATAATTTATATCTATCAGAGAAAGAGAAGGCACCCAAGTAGCCAAGTATACTCAAGCTGTCGCCGTTAGTATAGGTTTTTAATTTGTCAAAACTCAAAACTGTATGTTGTAGTTAATCTTCGGCAAAAAATTTTCTTCTGCTTTTATCTACCGCTTGTATGATTTAAATTTTGACAAAAACAAGGGCGAGACAACCAATAGAATTCAATTCGGCAGCATGGTGGGGTTTAATGTTATACCGTCTGTACCAAACATTTTTTCTCTACTTGCGCAGTGTTAGACGTAAATTGACAGATGATAAATTTGACCATCTTTTAACTCAACCATGATTGTGTTACAGTAGGCTTCTATAGAGGAATATTGCCAGTACCTATCTGCAGGATATAATATGGCTCAACGGAAGATTCTGCGTCAAGTAGGTAAGTATACATTTTCTGAATGCGTGACTCAAACCATTCGCATTCGTTTAGGGCTCGTATTGATAATTTAATATTCTTGTTCTAATATATACTTATGCCTAAATCCTTGTACAGTCGGGGACTTTGAAAATGCCCACTCCATAGCGACGATTCACTTGGTCTACTGTGTCGCTGGAATGTGCCCAATGTCCCCGACTGTACAACATCACAACCTCTTTTAATTGCTGAAAATCATATTTTGTTCTATAGGTACATACATAAAATAATGAATGGTTGCCTTGAGAAAGTAAAATACAAGAAGAGTCACTGACTCACTGTCACATAAGAAAGACGCTAAACTAATTTATTTAGCACTTATAATTACTATAAGGTAGGTAACTATAAACACGGGTATAAACATTTAAAAAACGAAAACAAGTAATAAATAAAACAGAGACGTAGGTATCATCATCATGATGATAGGTACTCCATCCATGACGATGAATACTCGTTCATAGGTAGGTAACTGTTGGAGTTTGTTTTAAGTATATGATGAATCGAACACATGAAGTCTCTTCAGTCTGTCAACTAAACTTTCGTCGTCGTTCTGGAACAAATCACTTTTGTCATACCATCCGCTGTCATAAGAACCAGAATGGTCCACATTATAATGTCCACTTTTGTCTTGATGTATATGAAAATGAACATTTTGGGGCCTCGACGAGTATTTGGAGTCATCGTGTTTACCCAGCGCCAATTTGGTAGCAATCCCACTTGTATTTATCACCAATAGTAATCCCAATAGTCCTAAACTTTTCAACGAAAATATGGTCAAAAAGACCAACGTTGTGAGAATCACGCCCAACTTGATCAAAACGATGGGCATAATCATGCTCAGTCTCTTGACAGCTCCAAAACAGCGGCCTGGAAAAGTTATATCAAAATTAGTAAGAATAAGGACATCAGTAGGAATTAAAGGTAAGCGGGCTTATGCGATTTTTTGGATAAAAAGGAAAATGGCTTTTGGGTTTCAAGTTTCTGCAGCAAAGTTAAAATATTTTTAGCTTTCCAAGCTGAAGCGTTCACTTGGCAGCAAAACAATAGAGGTATAATCAAGAATAAAATAAAGTTATACTTTTAACAGGGGAAGTTTCTGATACTCCACAGAAACCTCTTCATGCTTGTAACGTGTGATCAAAAACTCTTCCGATCTAGTACCTAGCCCTTGCCGTGCGAGACGTAGATTACTGAAATTATCACTCTTCTACGACCTATGTCTCGCACGGCAAGGGCTGCTAGATCGGGAGAGTTTTTGATCGCACATTACAAAACACTATTGGTACACATATTGAATTCAAGTTTGTTGTACACGCCAGAACGTCATGAAACTTTTTTTCTGTTGGCAGTACTTATTTGTCAAACTGAAGGGAGAAATTTTTTTAATTTGCCATGCTAGTGATGTCACACTCCTGTTCGAGTTGCTTTAACAAAATCTAATTGAAGTAAGTCTGCCTTTGATTTCCGTCGATTTGGTGTGTCGTTTTTTCCCTTTTTAAGAGAAAAATACTCCTTTTGACAAGAAGTTTAACCCAAAACTTTAAGTAATCAGTAGATAGTAGGGATATTTTGCTTCGACTATCTTGTGGCCACCATATCACCAGATTTTCATGCCCTTTTTTTTACCAGCGTGTAGAATAAGTTTGAATTTATTATATCTTAAATTGCAAGTTAATTACTGCCATTGCTATAGGCCCCAGGACCTAATTTATAAAAAATACAAGTTTATAAATTCCCAAATTTCCAAATTCCAAATTCCCAAATCATTCACACCGGACAGTGATGGATCACAATCTACACAAATTACAAGTTTATAAGTTGGTTACAGTAGATACTTAGAAACAGCAACACTTGCAGTTTTTTAGTTTTTGTTAAAAATTATGGGAAATCTCATCAAAACTGAGAATAAAAATCTGGCAATTCCATTCTCCATTTATACTGGTACAGTATGCGTGATATATTTTGCTCAAAAATCGTTTTGGTACCGATGGTTTGTGCAGAACAGAACGCAGTTTGCCCAAGTTCGGTGGCGTAAATCCCTTCTGCTTGGTTGTTCTCGGAACATCCCTAAAGGAGGCTGACGTGAAGCCTTTCTCTGAGGAACAGTATATGACGCATACTGTACCTAGGTTTGTATTTTTTTAAATTAAGTGCCTATCTTGTAGGCAACGTTCAGCCCATTCTTTCAGAGCAAAAATGCCAAGCACAGCCTCTGGAAGCCGGAGGCCGCAGGGATGTGTATTGTAACCGCTTATTCTTTACAGCGTTATATTATATGACACAGTCTCCATGTAATTGCAGATTCCTAAGATACTTTGCGAGACCTAGATCATGGAAACAATTGACTCCTCAAGGTAGGATGTCTTTAAATCACCTACCTACCTACTTGATTAATGATTTCTACCTATGAAATTATCTTGGGTTTTCCCTCTGCTCTGAATCCATGTCCACAGATTTCCCAATCCTCTCCTGAATAGTTGCCTAATCTCTGGCGTGTTCATATTTTGGATTTCGGTTTCAGATGCAGAACCCCAGTGGCAAAAGATTAACATGAAGGTGAATAGGCACAAGGAGCTCGTCATTTCCTTTAACATCTGAAAAAAATCTAATTAATTAACTGCAATACAACGTACTATATTACAAAGGATGGCCCATAAAAAACCGGACAATTTTCTTTTTTGTATATCTTTGTTAGTTCTTGTGCGATATTTTTTAGTTTTATTCTCGACGTAGCTGAAGTTTGAGGTCGTCGATACCACTCATTGGATTTGAATTCGCACCATCACTCCATCAGTGTCGTTCCTATAAGGACTTTCATTTAACACCATTATTTAGTAGAATGGGGTTCGTTACCCTTTAACACATGACAGTGGCGTTTAGACAGGATTGAAAGTCGTTCTTTCCTCTTTCCAAAATATCCTTCAAAATGAAAATTGATCCATCCCCCTATATTATTTGTGAATTTTCTTCCAAAGCTCTAAATCGCACAATTTGTAAGAAAAAGTACAGAGATGATGAAAACTCTGTAGGCATTTTTAATTTAAGTTGTAAATTGAGCAGATTAATCTGCATTTTTAATTTAAGTTGTGAATTAAGCTAATAATCTGCATAATTTACAACTTAAACAAAAATGGCTACCGAGTTTTCATCGTCTGTACTCTTTGTTGCAAATTATGCGATTTAGGGCCTTGGAAGAATATTCATAAAAATTTTAGGGATGGATTAATTTTCATTTTGAAGGACATTTTGGAAAGAGGAAAGAACGACCTTCAATCCTGTCTAAATGCCACTGTCATATGTCAATGGGTAACGAAACCCCATTGGCCTAAATAATGGTGTTAAATTAAAGTCCTTAGGAAGGACACTGTTGGTGCGAATTCAAATCCAATGAGATATACAAAAAAGAAAACTGTCCGGTTTTCTAACCCTTTAGAAGAATAAAACAGTGCCAGCATGAAAAGGAAAACATTTTCCAAAAACCACTTTTTTGGCTTCCCTGGACCTCAAAACGTAAAAATTTGATGTTTATGGTGGTTAGATTTTCTGATCGATTCCAGTGCTGCTGTACAACGCGTAGAAGTTAAAAATAAAGAATAGGACACTAAAAAATAAGTACACGGAGAAGAAGCATAATTTCGTTTGCAAAATTCGACAAAATGCCTTCAATACTCACACGCAAACCTATTCTAATTTGAAGGGTATAGGTACATTGGTACATTAGAACGTGCAACTACAATAATTGAAATGCATCACCACCGACGCGATGCCGACAGCTAATAAAAATATTATGTACATACACCACGACTACGACCATAAAGATCGAAGCTGAGACTAAGGCTTTATAAATTACCTATAGACTGCTGATGGGTAGCTAACACCATAACGCACAACCTAACATCTACTTGCTTTCTGCTTTCGCTCGACGATAAAGTATCTCTTTATCATTTCGTACAACAAATAACCATTGCTCGTCAATGTCGTCGTGAGTTCGTGGCTAACTGATGATTATAAACCTGGGTAGACACCTACTTTCATAGTAAAAATCGCCATACCCCATCTTAAGCAATCTAACGAATCATACTTTACACTTTTATTGCATTAGGTAGTGGAATACGTTTGCGTGTTAAATGCAAATCATCAAAATATTTTTCTTCGCTTGCGATTAGGTGGTACTAGGTAGGTACCTACTTGAATATTGAACGAGCTCAGTTTTAAAAAATGAATATAACGGTCAGTGGTTTATTCTTGGTTCCTACTACTTAATTGTGTTAAGAATTAGGTAATAATGGACAAAATAATGTTGCCCATCTAATGAATGAACGAGAGTAGGTCAAATCACAATACCGTGTAACAGTTTGCGAAAAATAAATTAGCTTTCCCCAGAAAAAACGTTTCGGCAGGCAGGCGTCTCTCCTACGTCATTACACAGCAAATAGCATTTGAAAAAGACCCAGATTAAGTTAAAAGAGAGCGTTTAAGTTTATTGGACCGCGCGTGCTTGCGTGTGATTCACCACCATTCACTATGCAATGCATGATGCATCTACTCTTGATCTACTCCATATAGGTAGAAGATATGGTATGAATAGGTGATTTTCGTGCTTTGATTCGTGCAACGTTATGGTACCTATCTAATTTTTGAAGATATCACTAATTAGGTTACAATTATAGTGTGTAAGTACCCGGCGTATACTTTGTTATGGGTGACACTTAGGTTTAGGTACAGGTTATAACATAATACTAATACAATACTAGGTACCACTATCTTATTGTTTTGAGTAGGTACCTACATCATTCATCAAAATTTATTTACGACAATTAAACCCCATCTAATCTTTAATAGCTATTTTATATACCCAAAACCTTAGGTAGCTACTCCGTACATAAATATATAGCTTTAGACCCCTAGGTATTTTATTTTGTTGCGATTTGCGAAGCATTTGAAAATTTTTAGGCATACCTAGCTATTCATACATTAATATAATTAAATTAAAATAATGTTTTTAAGCAAAGAAGCGTGGTTATACTCACTCATAAGCAGTTCCAAATAAGGTAAGTTCACTCACCGAAATGTAAATTTAAAAAAACGTTTACTAAGTATCCAAATACCCATCGCAAGTGAAAACTATGTGGTCACTTGCACATGGAACACGGTCAATAAATAATTCTTCACGCGTCACACAGAATATATAGCTAGGTTAACTATTCAGTCTTCACCCATGACGATGACGGCCAGTGATAGCCTTCATCATTTCAACCATAAAGAAAGCTGTAAAGTTGTGTTCCTCCTGTTTTCTTGTTCCGTTAAATCATTGATTGCTTATACCGTAGAACGCTTGGTAGTTCTTGAGGTACAAAGGCCTTTCTCTTGTTTGAACGGGACTTGTTATGTGTTCTTTGCCCAGCGAGAATTGGAGCTACGAAATTGTAGTCAACCTATATGTCAATATGTGCAAGTAATTGGATAGGTAGGTAGGTCGACGTTGGAGTAAGTGGTGTTGCAAAAGAAACTGCTTATTCATTCCTGCAAAATTTTTTAGAAGGCGAATGCGGATGCTTGAACTGGGTCCAAAATAATTAACATGTGAATATCTGGTTGCCTATAAACAAAATCTAATAAAGGCCGAAGTATATTTTGTTCTTTTCTTGAATCTTGTTACACGTGTAAGTAATACAGGATGTTCTCTAAGTACATCTCCAAACTTCAGGGGGCGATTCCTCACATCATTCTAAGGCAAAAAATTCGTGGACATATGTCCTAAACTGCTTAGTTTCCAAGATACAGGATGTGCAAATTTAAAACAAATATTGTATCAAGTCCAGTGATGCATACATTTCCTCTGGAGTAGGTTATGTCAATGTTTTTTTACAGATATGAGTCGTATTTATTATTCACTGGTCAAAACTGTTCAAAATCGTCCTCTTTCATTTATTCTTTGTGATGAGCGCCGTAGGTATTTGAGTAAATAAAAAAAAAGTGGCCAGGTAAATTAAAAAAAATTAAGTTTGGCCACATTTTAAGTATCAGAAAGACCAATACGCTGAAAATCTTAATTCATTCAAAGACTTGCATGAAAAAATAAAAAGAGAACAAAACTATAATTTGCGAATATTTAAAAACTTACACACCCTGTATCTTGAAAACTAAGAAGATTGCGTCTTAGACTAATGCACTAATATGAGGAATCACCCACTGAAGTTTGTCAGTGGGACTTATAGGTACATTAAGAAATGGAAACTTTCATCCCACATCATAACTAAATTCATTACTAATGGTAATTAGAATTAATTCCAGTTGTTACCAGTAAAGGCCATCGGAAAGGTAATTTTTCAAATTTTCTTAATAATGAACTTAGAATTCACAATACGACAACTATGGAATCTTTTATTTTGAGGATAGGACCTTGGTGTAGGACTAGGGTTTCATTTCCTGTACGTATACTTAGAGAACTAGCTATATAATAAAGATGTGGAACTCGCTTTAAACTTAAGAAATAATTCTGATCCTAAGTGATCACTGATCAGATAACTTTTCGTGTTAGTCGTCTTGAAGGGCAGCAAGATGAAAAAGACTAAAATGCTGCTAATCCGAACAAGGTTTGTCTAGATATACCTATAAATCACATAATCTAGTTTGACACATTCACAAGAGAGTGAAAGGAAGCACTAGTTGAAACCCAACGTACACACATATTTCGATGAAATCTTGCGGGGGATTATTTTTCCGCAGAATCGGACAAAGAGGGTGGAAATTAGGGGCTGCAACTCAAAATTCTGCTTAATAAGTATTGGTCGAAATTGGCGTCATTCGATTCGATAGCTTTCCGTTAATGGTTCAAAAAAAGTGTTATTCATATTTTGCGAAAAACCACCCTTAAAAGGGGGGGCTACAACCCCTAACATGCAGAAATGCAAAACGATAACTCAAAAACTATTCAGCGTATCAAGGCAGAATTTCGTGTGGCAATTCTCAGTGACACTGTAGGGGGATGGGCAAATTTTCGCATGTAGTGAGTGAAATTTTTTGACATTCACGACTGATTTTTTGCCAAACGGAAATCATCACAATACCGGGGAATTCTCTTCTGATTCTTAACCGCCAACTTTTCTCTAATTTAACCGACCCCGTATCTTTTGTCGTTTAGGACATCCCAATGGCGAGAATCGAAAAATTACCCACCTGGGTATACGATAAAATTTTAACGTAAGAATTTCTGTTTGGAAATGATAAAATCAATTTGTTCCAAAAATTCCATTTCCCACTAGTCATTCGAGTACCATTCCTGAAAAAAATTTGTCTGGTTTGTTCCAATTTTGCTCGTGACATTGTCAAAACAGCTCTAGATGATGGCTCGTGATTTTCATTGTCGCCAATTCGTTCATTCGCAAAATTGTTAGGCAACAAACTCTCGTACAATGAAAATTGTTCCGACAAAGTTTTCTCACTTACGATATTATATGAATTGTATATGATAAAGGTTAGCCTAGGCAGGTATACAGTATGGGTCATATATTTTGCTCAATCACAACTGAAAATTTTACAGAACAGATTCGGTCATGACATTTACTTTGAACGATGTGACAATGATTAAATTTCAGGTAACTAAAGTCCCGTCGCATATTAACGAAAGCGGGGGTTGTGTGTCTCAGGCTTTTTTTCTGTTGGTTTGTAAACGGGATTTCACATCCGTCAAAATTCCCGTCACTCACTGTCAGTGTCAATAAACAGTAACAATGGAGGTTGAAAGGGATCTTTGTTGTTAATTATTGTCCATGACAGGAATTTTGACAGGCGTCATGACCGAGTCTGTTCGGCAAAGTTTTGGGTAACGTAATAAATGATTGAGCAAAAAAATATGACAAATAGGTACTGTACCTACTTTTCATAGCTATTAAAAATGCATCTTACTCCAAAAATGGTTGGCTTTGCAAATAATTCAGAAACGTCAAGTCTGTTATGTCATCATGTGATTCAATAGTACGTTTCATAAGGCCAATTATTATCGCACGAGGATGTTTGGACAACGAGGGCGAAAAGCCCGAGTTTTACAAAATCCGAGTGCCATAAGAGCCTTATGAAACACGTTTTTTATACAATTTTTCCTATTTCGGATACCGAACTTGCTAATATTTTCAAGAAAAATTCAGATTCTCATTTTCAAAGACAGGCTTGGCAGTTAATTCGATTGTTAGACACAATAGTTGTCTAGGTTACAATGTAAAGCCGTGCAATAGACGGTAATTTTTATAACTTAGGTACAGTGTTGTTAAAAATACTTTTTTCTAAGTATTTAAATACAAATACAAATACTTTTCTAAAAAAGTTTTTCAAATACTATTTAAATACATTTCTTACAGATGTAATTAAATACAAATACAAATACATTTAAAATGTATTTAAATACTTTTAAATACTCAAAGTCAAAAAAATCAAACTTAGTTTGTAGGTCTGTTGGTCTGTAAGAACTAAAAAGGGCGAAAAATTTAATAGAGGCGATCTATACATTTTCATTCTTCTGTTGAAGGCAACATCAGCTGTGGAGAATGGATTCGTGGCACTAACCGGTGGATTTAATTTTTGAAACCTTTATTTTTATTTAAGAATAGGTAGGTAAAAAATTAGAAGTCTTGTCACTTGAAATTATTTTAAAATAAGTGGTGAAGTGGATTGGGGAGGTTAAAATAGAACCATTTAGTATTGGAGAGAGCAAGGCAACTTTTTGGAGTTAGGTATCCATAATAATGTCAATTCAAAAAATGCAGCAGTGAAGCGGCTGGAACCTCCCCATCGCGTGGATCTTTGACTTGGGTTTCTAGTCGAATTAGCAAAGAAAATGTATGACTGGTTTCCATGATGGTTTTAGAACTTTTTTAGAACAAACAAATTGAAACATTCATTAGAGAAAAGTAGGTATAAGTAAGTCCTTTTTAGGCAGTTCTAAAACCGTCGCTGAAACCAGTCTTATACAATTTCTGTGCTAATTCGGCTAGAAACACAAGTCAAAGATCCACGCGATGGGGAGGTTCCAGCCGCTTCACTGCTGCATTTTTTTTGAAACCAGAATTTGAAGACCTTTCTGATGGTGACAATAAATCTTTCAAAAACTTGTTTTGGATGGTTAAATAAGTGAATAATTTAAAGTTGGACATTGGTGTGCCAAAACGACACTTTCCGTGGGCCGATTAAATCCAAAATTTGTTCAGCTCTTCGACGTGCAATACAATCCCCATGTGCAAAATTTCATCTAAATCGGTTCAGGGGCTTGGGCTGTACCGCGATTTTAAAGTCCGATAAAAATCAATTTTTTTCTAATTTTTGGTCAAAAGGGCACTGAGAGTGAATATATTTTTAGAAGCAGAATTTGAAGGCCTTTCCTATCGTGACGTGAAAAATGGGGGTTTGCATTTAAAATTAAAAAGTTGATGTGCCAAAATGGCATTTCTAGTTGCGCGATTGGCTCCAAAAGCTTCTCAGATCTAAGTTGGGTTATGAGATGCCTACGCACCAAATTTCAGCTAAATCGGTCCAGTAGTTTTGGCTGTGGCGTGTTTACAAACGTACGTACGTACGTACACACACACAGACACATTTTGAAAACCGCTTTTTTGGGTTCCTGAGACCCCAAAACGTGAAGATCTCGTGCTATCTCAAATTCGAAAATTTTAGTGATTGTAGTAACCTCCCATTTTTTTAAAATTGTGATGGAGTTGGGGAGGTTAAAAATTATGGCGCTCGACACTTATAAACAGAATAAGACAGCGAAGAAGACACTTCAATATGAAACAATGACTTTTTTATCCATTTGATTTAAATTAAAACACCACGTTACCGCTTGTGATTCATTCTGAGAAAAGCAATAAATTTTGCAGTCCGGGTTAATTTACGGTGGCCTACATGTGTGTGTGTACCTACATCCTGTGCTGTACTTTTACCTGGAATTCAATAAGCCTTTTGCGTCGTCTCGTCGTGGGTTAAGCCTCAGGCAAAATTTCTGAGAAAAGCCAGGATATCGATTTTAACCGCAACAGTAAAATTTCCATCTCGCAGTATTTAAATATGAGTATAAGTATTTGAAATACATTTAAAATACAATGTCGGCAAAAGTATTTAAATACGTATTTAAATACAATTGAAGTATTCAAAATACATTTTTAAATACTTGTATTTAAATACTTAACAACACTGCTTAGGTATAATCTACGAAGGCGTAGAACGGACACGAGTAAACAATTTTCATATTTTCGACTTTGAACTCGAAAATTTCGACTTTGAACACGAAATTTCGACTTCAAACTCGAAAATTTCGACTTCGAACTCGAAATTTCGACTTCGAACTCGAAATTTCAACTTCAAACTCGAAATTGAATCTACTGCGCAAGTCCTACTTCCCAACTCGAAAATTTTATTAATGCGCATGTGCGAAGTTCGAACGGCGCAAGCGTCGCACATCAGATGGTCTGTGGTCTGTTTGTGTGCCGTGTACCATCTGATGCGACGCTTGCGCCGTTCGAACTTCGCACATGCGCATTAATAAAATTTTCGAGTTGGGAAGTAGGACTTGCGCAGTAGATTCAATTTCGTGTTCGAAGTCGAAATTTCGAGTTCGAAGTCGAAATTTTCGAGTTTGAAGTCGAAATTTCGTGTTCAAAGTCGAATTTTCGAGTTCGAAGTCGAAAATATGAAAAATTTTTACTCGTGTCCGTTCTACGCCTTCGTAATAATCAAAAAATTTCTTGTACGGCTGTGGGGCCATTCATTAGTATTTTTTCGAAATTGAACGATTTTGCCATTTCTGTATTTACTTGAACCACCAGATGGAATTTGTTATCCAAGCGCAATTTGCCATAAACTTTCTTTTTTAGAACTTCTTCCTGTTTATTAAAGATCATATAAGAAATCTTTGGTAAGTACAATAAGATAAAATAAAATTATGCTTCAGTTTCATCTTCTGAAGCTTCGGCCTGTTCTTCGGGAGTTCGCAAATCAATTGCGAACCTTTTCTTCTTGTCCTCCCCGTTAAGCTTTGACTGTCTTCCGTATTCCTGGAAGGCGGCAGCAAGTGCGTATGTAACCTGTCTTGCCTGGTTTCGTGAGTCACAGACGAAACTGTGACATACAAAGGGCACTCCGTTTCTCAAATCGTTATCAGTGACTACTATCATGCTAAATACCCTTGTGTAGACAAGATCTTGCACTCCGTAGGAAATCGTCTCGATTCCAAACTTAACAGGTTCGGGTTTTTCTTTTTTGCTTGAAATTTCCCCGTAGGTCAGCCCTTGCAGGTTTATTTCAATCTGCACCAGCGGCAGAATTTTGTTCGGTGGAAGATTTTTCGCCAATCCAACTAGAACGTCAACAGGTCTCCTCGTATGCTTCATTCCCCATAGACCCTTCGCTGGCTGGTTCCCTAAAAGATGAAAGATATTTCAATATTCAAGAATGTACTTAACAAGAACTGCCTAGAAGAAGAGTTTTTCACAGTTTTGATTTGGCTGTTTGGAGAGGTGTAGTGATGCTTTTGACGAAGATCGGAGGATATCTACTTAGTGCTTCTTGAACTATAGTCCGTTACCGTTTTAGGTAGGTATATATTAATTAGTTCAATTTGTAGCAAAAGTATTATTAATTTAACGGTCTTTTAAAACGCATTCAAAAAAATGCAGAAGAGAAGCGGCTAGAACCTCACCATTGCGTGGGTCTTTGATTTCCGTGTCTTGTATTTAAAATTTGATATGCCTAAATGGCACTAGTTCACCAACTGCTTCCAAAAGCATTTCAGCTCTTCAGCTGGTCAAAGTGTGAATACATTTTTAAAAACACAATTTGAAGGCCCTTCACGAGACCTTTCATATAAAAATGTGAAAAATAGGGGGTCATATTTCAAATCGAAGTTGATGTACCAAAAAGGCACTAGGTATGGTCCGATCTCCGCCAAAACCTGTTTGGCTCATAAGGGGCCGTCACTACACCTTCTTTCCAAATTTCACACAAATCGGGTCAGTAGTTTCGACGGAATCGGGTCCATATACAGGATGGTAATTTTTCGTTGCACACCATTGGGATCTCCTAAACGGTGAAAGATACAGGGTCGGTTAAATTACAGAAAAGTTGCGCTATTTATTGATGATTAAGAGCCTGAAGAGAATTGCTCGATATTTTGATTCGTTCCCGAGTTATAACAAAAAATCTGAAAATTGTCAATTTAAAGAAAAATTAATATCTTCCTAGCGATTGATGTTGCTTAAATGAAACTTGGACCTTTTATATTTTTGGCAGCTGTTAATTGAGTATCATCGACAGAAATTTTCTAGGCCCTCTAGATTTTGAAAAACGACAGTCAACTTTTGATTCTTTTATGGCCGCCATATCGAATTTTGACACCATCAAATGCCCAAAAAATTGGCTTTTCAAAAATGTACTCAACATGAACTTTTTTGACAGATGTCAAAATTTGAAAATTGGTAGGAATAATTTGTAAAATCAGCATAAACTTAGAAGAAAAACAATTGCAAAAAAGGACGCCGACTTCTTCAATCTCTTATAACATGTAAAAACAATTGAATTCAAAAGTAATAAAATACGGCTTGCGATCGTGTGACTCGAGCTTTCACATATTTTTTTAAAAACATCCATGTTGGTTACATTTTTGAGAAGCTAATTTTTCTGTGTATCAGGCGGTGTTAAAATTCAATATGGCGCCCATAAGAAAAAGAAAAGTTGACTGTCTTTATTCAAAATCTAGAAGAACTAGAAAATTTCTGTCAATGCCATTCAATTGACAGCTGTCAAAAATATAAAAGTTCCAAGTTTCATTTAATTAACATCAATCGTTAGGAAGATATTAATTTTTCTTTAAATTGACAATTTTCAGGAACGAATCTCAATATCGGAATATTCTTTTCAGATTCTTAATGGCCAAGAAATAGAGCAACTTTTCTGTAATTTAACCGACCCCGTATCTTTTACGGTTTACGAGATCCCAATGGTGAGCATCGAAAAATTACCCACCCTGTATAGTGTATACGCCGACGACGACGGACATCGACAACACACGGACATTTTCTAAAACCTATTTTTTCGTATTCTCCAGACCGGAAAACGTAAAGATCTGCTTTTATCTCGATTTTCGATTTTGAACCGATTAAAGAAAATGAGAGATTACTGCAATCACTAAAATTTTCGAATTCGAGATAAGTTCGGATCTACGTTTTGAACCCTCAGAAACCCAGAATAGTTATTTGTGTTATACATGGCCTAAAAGTGCGTAAAAACACTTTTAGGCCGAGTAACACACATAATTTTTAATCATTACTAGAAAGAACTAGGTACAATTTTACTACATTTTTACTTTTCGAAAAGAGTAACCTATGGTCAAAAACTTTTCCGATCTAGCAGTAGCAGCCCTTGCGGGACGTAGGGCGTAGACACTAGACAGCTCAAATTATCATTCAAAACGAAATCTGATAGTGGCGTTCTCATACAATTTCCGTTTCCGCAGTCACACTTTTGGCTTCCGTTATCAATGACAAAAACTTTCATATTTTGGACGGTCGGATAAAAAAGTGAAGCCTAAACTACATGAACGATTTGGCTGTCATTTTGCACATTGGTCCTTAATAAACCAACTTGGAGCCAATCGTGATGCGCCCGAAATGCCATTTTGTGCACATCAATTTATTTCTGACGTCACCATAAGAAAGGTTTTCAAATTCTGCTTCTAAAGATGTAGTCACTCTTAGTGCTTTTTTGACAAAAACTCAAATATTCGAGATTTTTAACGTTCTTTAAAAACACGATACAGGAGGCGTTTTTTCTCGGTTTTATGTATTAAAATATTGAAATACAAACTTGCATTTGAAAGCATAGGAAATAATCTTGTTTTGTATTAAAATACCTTTAAAATAATGTCAGATTTGACTCTAAAATTTGAAACTGACTGCAAAAGTGTATTTCAATACAAATTTTAAAAAACTGGAAGCTGGCCAATCTTGAGAGCCCATTTGTATTAATTTGTATTGAAAAACATAAAATCGAAAAAAAAACGCCTGGGGATGCAGCCCAAATCTCTAGACCGATTTTGCTGAAACTTTGCACGTGGAGATTGTATTACAAATCGAACAGCTGAAAAAAATTTTTTGGAGGCAATCGACCAACGGCATCTGCCGTTTTGGCATATCAATTTGCAAATTAAAAATTATGTTCTCATTTATTAATCATCTAAAACAAGTTTTTGAAAAAATTATGGTCAGCACCAGAAAGATCTTCAAATTCTTGTTTTAAATAAGACAAAATTCAATTACATTAAGTTCTCTTTAGGCAAAAAAAATGCAGCAGAGAAGCGGCTGGAACCTCCCCATCGCGTGGATCTTTGTATTCTGTGTAGATAGTGGTCAATTCAACAGAAATTTTTTACCCTTATCGACTGTGACTAATTTTGCAATTTTCTGACAAATAGTTTTCTACATAAATATATAGTTTCTGACAATAAGTTCCTTTTAAGGTTAATCTTTTGCCACCTTTTTGACAACAACTGCCACTTTATGTCATCCACTGTCAGCTCGCTCCCTTTTAATGAGAAAGAATTTTTTCTCTATTTTCCACTGAAATGGCAGAAACTGTGAATACATTTTTAGAACGAGAATTTGATCGTCTTTCTAATGGCGACATAAAAAAGGAGACCTTTGTATTTAAAATTTAAAGTTGATATGCCTAAATGGCACTTCCCGTGGACCAATTGCTTCCAAAAGCCTTTCAGGTCTTCAACGGGTCACCCAATCTCCATGTACCAAATCTCAGCTAAATCGATTCGCTAATTTTGTCTTACTTAAAACCAGAACTTAAAGACCTTTTTGATGGTGACAATAAAGCTTTCAAAAACTTGTTTTGGATGGTTAAATGAGTGAATAATTTTAAAGTTACAAATTGATGTGTCAAAACGGCAGTTTCCGTGGGCCGATTGAATCCAAAATTTGTTCAGCTCTTCGACGTGCAATACAATCCCCGTGTGCAAAATTTCAGCCAAATCGGTTCAGGGGCTTGGGCTGTACCGTGATTTTAAAGGCGGATAAAAATAATTTTTTTTTAAATTTTTGATCAAAAGGGCACTAAGAATGAATACATTTTTAGAAGCAGAATTTGAAGGCCTTTTCTATCGTGAGGTGGAAAATGGGGGTTTGCATTTAAAATTTAAAAGTTGATGTGCCAAAATGGCATTTCTAGTTGCACGATTGGCTCCAAAAGCTTTTCAGATCTAAGTTGGGTTATCACTTGCACACGAACCAAATTTCAGCTAAATCTGTCGAGTAGTTTGGGCTGTGGCGTGTTTACGAACGTACGTACGTACATACATACAGACACATTTTAAAAACCACTTTTTTGGGCTCCTGAGACCTCAAAACGTATAGATCCGGTCTTATCTCGAATTCGAAAATTTTAGTGATTGCAGTAACCTCCCTTTTTTTTAAATGGTGAAGTGGAGTGCGGAGGTTAAAATCGAATTTTTTTAATAACACTAAAAACACATTATTGCCCAAACTATTGGATCGATTTGGCTGAAATTTGGTACATGAAGATTGAGTGACCCGTTGAAGAGCTGAAAGGCTGAAAGGCTGAAAGGCTGAAAGTGCCATATCACCTTTAAAAATTTAACTACAAAAAGATCATTAAATTCTGGCTCTAAAAATCTGTTCACAATTCCTACACTGAGAAAAAATTTACGTAAATTCTAATAGCAGTTATTAGAAAGTTATATTAAAATACGGGACGGCAACGCCGTTTTGTTGGGGCGACTAAATTGGGAATCCTGGCGTTCAACAATTCTCGTTATTAACAGCACATATAAAAATTTATTGTCCTAAATGAGCAGTTACTTGGATCCTAATAAACGGTTCTGTTACTGCCAACAACATTGGCTTAGTAACCTTTAGAATACGTATCTTTTGCAGTAGCAATAAGAAACTCTGGCCACAGCAGTTCTTTCGTATTAATAGCAAATAGAAGAATCTATTAGGAGCAATATGCCCATTTACCTACTAAAATTCAAACCATGATTTTCTAAAAATAATTTATTACACCCCTATGTAGGTAGGGATGTGATTATTAAAAATACATATTAGGCACATTCTTATATGATTAAACAGGAAACATACAATATACCTAATACATTATTGGTAATTATGTAGATGATTAAACAGGAAAAATACAATAATACATTATTCGCAATATGTATATAGATGATTAAACAGAAAAAATACAATATTACACGAGGTAGTTTCAAAGTCTTGTTCCACAAAATTTACTTAGGTACTGTTTAGGACGCGTTTCGGAGTGTTACTCCATCTTCAGCTATAAGAGAAATTAACACAAAATACAAAACAGTTGCCTGGAAAACGAAAAAACGTTTGGGTCAAAGAAAAATAACAACTTTTGAGTCACACTGTAAATTCATCGAAAGACGCTCAAACAACAAACTATACCTCGTGTAATCAAACATCAGTTCCTCTTTGAAAAATGGACCAAACTTTCAACCAAAAATACAATAATACATTATTGGCAAAAATACAATAATACATTATTGGCAAAAATACAATAATACATATTATGTATGGTAATATCGGGTGTACTAAAAAAACCGGACAAAATATTTTTGGGTATAAAGTCGATCGGCTATTTCTTAACCGTTTCTGATAAACGTGATCTTAAATTAAAGCTAAGGAATCAGGCTTTCTTCAAGACACACCGCACAATAACACCTGTACACAACTACACACACACCCCCAGTGGTATTGAACTCTGACCGCGAGACCGCGTGTTCATTAGCACATTGCCAACAACTAACTACCCCAACCCAAACCGTTGTCGATGATATCCGATTCTGACATTTAGACCATTGTCTCAGGAGACAAAGCAAGCCCTGGAAACAATTTAGGCTGTGGCCGCAAATAAACGTTTAGTTGCCATAACAAAAATTTTCCAAAAAAACCTAGACAGCAACAGGAGCATTCACGAGCTCTGCCATCATTAAAAATTTACTCATAACAACATTACAATTCTAATAGTCCCTCAAAAAAATGTATTTTACTGCGGTAGATATTTCGTTTAATTACAGTCATACGCCATTTAATTATTAAAACTAAATTTCTTTTTGCCACAAACATACAAATCTTAGTATGACATTCTAATTGCTTGATTTTTCTCAGTGTACCATTTCGGTGGAAAATAATGAAAATTCTCATTCTCGTTTAAAGCTTTTGCGGACTGACGGAGAATGAGAGTAAATACGGCAAAATATTAACCTTAAATATCGCTATTTTTCAGAAAGTGTAAAATTAGTCACAATTACGTGCGGTCTAAGAATTTTCCTTTTCAATTGGCTGACATCTACACGGAAATCAAAAACCCAAAAGCGATGGGGAGGTTCCAACCACTTCCCCGTTGCCCATTTTTTTAACCTCCCCAGTCCCCACTCGACTTCACCTCTTAAAAAAAACTGAGAGGTTACTGCAAAACACTAAAATTGTTATTTTTAAAGGAGGAGGTTAAAAAGGTAAGTATCGGGTGTCCCAAAAAAAACCGGACAAAATATTCTTTGAAATAAGTCAGCCATTTCTTAACCGATTTGGATAGACTTGGTCTTAAATTAAAGCTAAAGAATCAGGCTTCCGAACTTTTAAGAAACGTCGACAGATGGCGCTGCTGTAGTAGCCTTATTGATACTTGTCTTTAAGGCTTATTTTAGGTGCGTGGGGATTGGTCGGGCAACAACCAATGGTTATGAGACCCAAATAGCCTTGAAGATCTTTCTTTTTTTTCCAAAAATCTTTTTTTGAAGTCCATTTGGCGTAAGCATTAATTTTCTGTGATTTTTCTAAAAAAAGTGTTTTTGCGTATTTTCATGCTTCCATAACCATGACTAAAGTAACAAAGGGCTTAATTTTCAATGATTACGGTTCAGTTGCCCCCCACTGGCATCGGCGCCACTGTTTTCACCATATTCGTTCATTTATAACTGAAAATTAAGATTTATACAGGGTGGGTAATTTTTCGATGCTCACCATTGGGATCTCCTAAACGGTAAAAGATACGAGGTCAGTTAAATTAGAGAAAAGTTGCGCTATTTTTTGATGGTTAAGAATCTGAAGAGAATTCCCCGATATTTTGATTCGTTCCTGAGTTATCACAAAAAATCTGAAAATTGACAATTTAAAGAAAAAATAATATCTTCGTAACGATTGATGTTATTTAAATGAAACTTGTAACTTTTATATTTTTGGCAGCTGTCAATTGAATGGAATTGACAGAAATTTTCTAGGCCTTCTAGATTTTGAATAACGATAGTCAGCTTTTGATTCTTTTATGGCCGCCATATTCAATTTTGACGACATCAAATACACAAGAAAATTAGCTTTTCAAAAATGTAGTCAACATGAACTTTTTTGACAGATGTCAGAATTTGAAAATTAGTCTTAATAATTTGTAAAATCAGCCTAAACTTAGACAAAAAACAATTGCAAAAAAGTACGCCGACTTCTTCAATCTCTTATAGCACGTGAAAACAATTGAATTCAACAGTAATAAATTACGTCTTGCGGTCGTGTGAGTCAGGCTTTCACACATTTTTTCAAAAACGTCAATGTTGGTTACATTTTTGAGAAGCTAATTTTTCTGTGTATCGGGCGGTGTTAAAATTCAATATGACGCCCATAAGAAAAAGAAAAGTTGACTATCTTCATTCAAAATCTAGAAGGCCTAGAAAAATTCTGTCAATGCCATTCAATTGACAGCTGTCAAGAATATAAAAGCTCCAAGTTTCATTTAATTAACATCAATCGTTAAACCTCATTCACAACCACTTAACGTACGTGACATGACAAAGTTTAACAATCGTCAATAATAGCTAGAAAAGTCAAAAGCTGTCATGAATAATTGTTGACCATTGTTAAAGTTTGTTACGTTACGTACGTAAAGTGGTTGTGAATAAGCTCTTAGGAAGATATTAATTTTTCTTTAAATTGTCAATTTTCAGATTTTTTGTGATAACTCAGGAACGAATCGAAATATCGGGGAATTCTCTTCAGATTCTTAATCAACAAGAAATAGCGCAACTTTTCTCTAATTTAACCGACCCCGTATCTTTTACCGTTTAGCAGATCCCAATGGTGAGCATCGAAAAATTACCCACCCTGTATGCATTACTGTTTTTTAATCATGGCCATTAATGCGTGAAAATACTCAAAAACACATTTTTTAAAAAAATTACAGAAAATGAATGCTTAAGCCAAATCGACTTCTGAAAAAGGATTTTTGAACAAGAAAGAAAGATCTTCAAGGCTGTTCGAGTGTCATACCGATTGGTCGTTGACTGACCAATCCACATGCAGCTAAAATAAACCTTTAAAGCAAGTATCAATAGGACTGCTACGGCAGCGCCATCTGCCGTAGTTTCCCATACAGTCGAAAGCCTGATTCTTTGGCTTTAATTTAAGACCACGCTCATCCAAATCGGTTAAGAAATGGCAGACTTATTCACTAAAATATTTTGTCCGGTTTTTTTTGGGACACCCGATATATCTTGTTAGCATATCACGCTTAGTTTTTGAGATAATTGCGAAAAGAAGGAGAAAAGCGAGTTCTTCGTTCTTTTAAAATTGCTAATAAGTAGTAAGTAATAGCTTTTCATGACCGGAGGTACAAACTTTTTCCCAGATATTGAAGCCTATTTGGGGCCCATCTATCGAGGTTGCGGCCTGCTAGAACTTAGTCCCCTGTCAAGCCCTTTTTTGTCTAATACATGACTGGCCTATTGCACTTATTAATTATCATTTATAAATTTTGTGGGTTTAAAAAGAATGATGATCCATCATTAATGAGAAATGCCGCCCTGGGCATACAAAATTTTGCCACCTCCCCCCTGAATAAATATTGGTGCTGGGGATGGTTTCTATGAGATCAGCCTCAAAAGAATTAATGTTGGAAATAAAAATTGCTTTAATCTTCAAAAATGTTTAACACAAAACACAAAAAATAAGGATTCTGGATTGTCGTTAGTTAAAAAATTTGCCGCCTCTCAAAATTTGCCGCCCTAGGCACTAGCCTAGGTTTGCCTAGGCGTAAATACGGGCCTGGTTGGGGGTGAACTCTGTTTCAACTTGATCATGTACAGGCTGACCCATAGGAACGGACAAAAAATGTAAGGTCAGGTTACCTTGATACTCATTTTTTGTCGCTGACTATACATTCTTATGGCTGAGGGTTTCAATATTTGTCAAAGAACGTATGTAAACAGGTATGTCAAGATTTGAGCAAAATATAAGAAACCGTTGATCTTTGGGTGTGTGAAGTGGACAAACGCAAACGCAACTTTCACACATATTTCTGGAAAATTATTGAAACAATTTGAACAAACAGATAACAAATTAATAACGCGATAACATGGTACCATTAAATCATCGCGATGTAGGAGGTACGCTCACCTAACGCATATCAAAAATAACTAAAATAATCCTTACCTAGGTATTTCACACTGGCTTTGAAAGGTAGATCCTTGATGGAGACAACAAGTTCCTTGTCGTTCATGGTTGTTTTTTATCTATTTAATTATTGTCTCTCAATTGTGACTTTATGTTCGCAACAACTTTCACTTAAAATACACTTCACATTCTTGTGCTACTATTAAAAATATGTCATAAAATTACTCAGCCTTGTTTCCGTCAAACATCCTTCCTGTAGGTTAGTTATAGGTTCACTGTTCCGTTTCATTTCCACCTCTATAACGTCCCCACTGTTATACTAGATTACTGATAAAATTTTATTATCGTATGACACAGGTAGATAAAACGATAATCCAATACATTTAATTCAACGTAAATTTATTGTACCTACCTACCTAGTCGCAACATGTGGAAATTCTCACGAATATTTTTTGTACATTGTGTTTCTAACTTTAGCATAGCAATTATCTATATTACTTACTAATACCCGCCCCAACTATTTATACAACAGGTATTCGTTGGAAGACAGGTGCTAGAGCAGATGGACACACACTGTGGACACACCGCCGAGACAATGAATTTGGGGTGCAGTCCCAGCGATTGGCAAAAAACGACAAATTGCAATACAAGCATAAGTGATTTGGCTTTGGCACAGTTTTTTTAGACCGGTTAGAAACTTTTGCCCATCCCTAGGACTAGAGAAAAGGGATTTTAAAATATATTTTTTTTAAATTGGCAGTCTCGGAGACTTTAGAAACTTTTACTTTTTCACAGAATTTGCAAAAGTAGCAAATGTAGCGATCGGTTGTCGATGGCTGATGCGTCCGGCGCTCATTTACTAAAATCTAAAATACAAATTTTTTTTCACCCCTAAAATAACATTTCTAGAAAAAATGGCACTAAGGTTTTCGATCCGGCAATGCAACAGCTATCGAATTCGATAATGATAATATGCCCTTTTGCTTGCTAAGAAAAATTGAAAAGGGGCCTTTTTGTCCCTAAAATGAAAATTTTCTAAAAATTTGCACTAAGGTTTTTGATCCGCCAATAAAACAGCTGTCGAATCCGATAGTAAGAATATGCTTTTTTGTAAAATAAATTGAAACAAGGGCCCTTTTGCCACTAAAATGACATTTTTCGAAAAAATGGCACTAAGGTTTTCGGCTTGAAAAAAATTTGCCATCAAATCCCATAATAAAAATATGTACCTATACAGTTATGCATAGATTTTTTTTCGCGGCTCCATTTTTTGGCCAAAAGGGCAGAAGTGTGAATACATTTTTAGAAGCAGAATTCGAAGAGCATTCATATGGTAACGCGAAAATGGGGATTTGCATTGAAATTTTTAAAGTTGATGTGCCAAAAAAGCACTTTCCGTGAACCGCGCGATGTGGCCCAAATTCTAACCAGCACCTACAAATTTCCCACTGAATATGTGTGCCAAATTTCATCTCGATACATTCAGTAGTTTGAGCTGCAGCGTGATCACAGACAGACACACAGACAGAAATTTTCGAAAAACCATACTTTTTCGGATTCCCAGGACCCTGAAACGTAAAGATTTGATGTTTTTGGCGATTCGATTTCATTAACTTGCTTGGCGAAGCGTAGAAGTTAAAAATGCAGGCGTTTAATATTTTCGCAAAGAACTTGAGTTTGCTGTAATAGGTATTCTATTATTTGCAAATTTGTGAACTCAGTGGCGATTTTATTTGCACGATTGAAGTCGTTAAAGTTAAAAGACAGATTTCCTTCGAAGCGGCCGACGGCCGTTGCACTGGGAAGGAAAACGATGTGTTAATTTCTACCTATTGTTGGAGGAAAATGAAGAGACGGAAATTTTATTGCAACAAAACGTGTATGAGGTTCATCCAATATACGTATCCCAAATTTTGATACCCACTCGACCAATTTTTCATCGTTTCACTGGTTTATTGCGGATTTTCCAACCTGTTTCGGTCAAACGACCATTATCAAGGATTTTACAAATTGAACTAAACCAAACCACGTGTAAAAACAAAAAGAAAAAGAAGGCACTGAACTTCTTGCATTTAATTTGAACAAAACGGGGAAACTAATTGATTTGTCAATTTTCATAAAGTAAACAACCACAGACACGGCAATTCCCTTCGATTCCAATCAATCGGATAAGATTAAAGCTTTCAACATTCCATAGTTTACTTCACAGATTAGTTAAAATCCCATTAAATGAAGTTAAGTAATTTTCTTAAGTAGCTCAACACAATAAAACAGATTGCCAAAAATAACGTGTTTAATGTTAAAATCATTGATAAAATCCTGAAACAAATAATCAGACTACAAATTCTACCGATTATTTTATACATCTTAAGTATTGAACCATTACATAATCCAAAGCAGCATTTAGTATACCAGTAACCAATCAAATCCTCATTAAAGTGATAATACTACAACGTCAACTTGAAACTACTTACTCAATACTTTAATTTATAAAATAATCTGCAAAATACGATTCGTAGTCTCTTGGTTGCCTTGTTGAGTCCTCATGGATGCACTACTTGTCAAATGGTAGATTTTTTTCGGCCAAAGAGGACTCGAGCAAGCTCTCGTCCTCTTTTTAGCCTAAAAAAATCTACCATTTTGACTCGTAGTTGACAACCATTCGGACGTCAAAACTCGTCGTATTACTATTGAATCTTGATAATATCAATTACGTTTCGATCAATTAGGTATGTTAAGAATGTCAGTTGTAAAATTTCAAATAGATTAAATTGAAACATATGCGTTATTCCGGGCACAGTCCATTCTCCAATTAGAAATTTCAAAAAGTTACTCAATCAGTGTTGGAGGTACCTATACATATTTTAACTCAATCTTACATTTAAAATATTGATGTATGTAAGGATGTTGTCAATATGATAGTCGATGTCTTTTTTTGTCAAAGATTTGTAAAATTATTCACAACGCAAAATTGGTGGACTTTGCATAGCACAAAAAACTTTAAAGTATAGGTACTATTTTTGGGCTTAGTGCCTAAACGGTTACTTCTATAGAAAAAATTGGCAGTCTCGGAGACTGTAGAAACTTCTACTTTTTTACAGAATTTGTAAATATAGCATTTAACTTTATTTAACCAAGGTCGGACGTGCGGAGTGGTTGGATGCCTGATGCACCCGGCGCTCATTTATACTAAAATCTAAATACAAATGTTTTTCGCTCTTAAAATAGACATTTTTCGAAAAAATGGCATTAAGGTTTTCGATCCGATAATCTACACTGAAAAATGCAACTTTTTTCTAATCGAATAAAATTTCGTATCTGTTACCGTTTTCGAGATGTCAATTTTTGAAAAATTAAAATGGCTGCCATTAGCCCCTGACCCACAAGATTTATGGCAGACTTCCGTTTTAGTAATCTCCAGCATGAAAATAACTCTAAAAGTGCTAAACCAAACTCGCTCAAATGACAGCAAAAATATTCACTGCCTCCCGGACTACTATGAACGTTGCTGGAATGCTGGAATACGTTAATCCAACTATAAAATTTCGCTGTCCGACATCGCATTTGCGCATTACTCTCAAGTTCACGTCACTCTATTCAAGGTCTGTCTCAAATTATTATACCTAGATGACCCAGTATACATTCCGTTGAATGCAGAGGCATCAAACTTTGACGGTGGAGGCACGGAATAAACAATCAGGATATAATTATATTTTTAGTGTCGTAGCAGAATGCGCTGTACACACTCACACAGGTGTATACCCCGAAAATCTCGGCGGGGATTGTTTTTGGGCCATATCGAACAGTAGTAGTCGAAGTTACGAATGAAAAACCGAAAGAAATTGTAATTTTCGACGTTTGATCGCCTACGCTGCCTCAACGCTTGAAGATATATCAAAAGTTTGAAAGGAGGAATTGTCGGCAATGAAAAGATCTACAAAAAAGTCCGCGACGGCCTATAGCTATCTACGATGGATAGCACACCGTGATCGTTTTTGTGTTTTAATTTTTGACGAAAATGGCCTCGGTCGCTTATTGTCAACTATCCGTAACAGATATTTATATGCTGTCGCGGACTTTTTTGCGGGTCTATTCCTTGTCGACATTTCTTCCTTATACGATTTTAATCCATCTTCAAGCGTTTAGGTAGCGTTCGCAGTAGAACCACGAGAAGCCGCGTTTTTTTTTTCGGGAGCGAAAAATTATTAATTTTAATAACTCGAGTACGACTAGAGGTATCTTACTGAAACTTGGTTTAATTTTGGAGGATGAAATTTAGGTGTTGAAAATCACAAAAATACGAAAACCACTCAAATATGTTGCACGTGGAGGGCTAGAACCCGACACACAGTTAGAAATAAACTCACCCCTGTAAATTAGTCGTGAAGTAATGAGGGGGTGAAAAGATTAATCTCCAAATTACCGCAATTTTTCAATTAATTGGATTAGGGCGGTGAAATTGAAACCACATCTTTCTTTAGAGCATGTGAAGATGAAGGTAAAATAAGGGGTTGGATTTTAGGGGTTGAAATGTTCATGAAGCTTTGTAACTTTACACAGAGAAAAATATCTGATGTGAAACTGTGAAATCTTACACACTGTACCGCTGAGAAAAGAAGAGTGAATTTTAGCATAAATTCATCTAAGGGGATGAAAGTTAAAGGTGGAAACTGGAATTTTCACAGAATAATGTAGATTTGAAATTAATACAATTCGAAAGCTTTCTACTGATGGTGCAAAAAAGGTCTTATTCATAATTCGTGAAAAACCGCCCATTAAGGCGCTACAACCCCTAACATGCCGAAACACAAAAACAGCGACACTGTAGGCGGATGGGCAAATTTTCATTCGTTTAGAGCCACATAAAAATATGACCGCCTGGGAAAATTTCTATGTTTTTGTATACAATGTTGTAAGAACACTTTATTATACCTATACAGTAAAAATCAAATTTTGGAATCGTCTAGATCTGATTTTTCCTGGGCCACTATCGCATAGGGTCCTTTACATAATTGGGTTATTTTGGAGTTATTTTCTGTAATTTTTTACTTAACATCGGTTTATTCTCATACCCTTTGACTTTTCATCCCCCTTTGCGATTTTTCAACTTCATAAGTGCTAATTTTGCAATCGCATAATTTCGTTTTTCGTTGGTAATAAATTGCACTCATTTGGGATTCAGTTTACCTTTTACAATTTTCCAGTTTCCTTCGCAATAGGTAGGTGTTTCAACACCCACAAAAGCTTTAATATAATTGGATGATTTTCAACAAGAAATTTTTCACATTTCGCCTTTTTGACACATCTGTGCGTCTGCGGAGGCACTACTACTATAGGTGCAGATTGATATCTCCTGCACCCGATTTCACCAGTAAGACCAGCCGTCCCTGCATATACATTAACATGATAAACATCTACAGGGATACACATCGCATTGATGTACATCTTCCGGTGGCTTTTTGAAATGTCAATTAAATCTAAATTAAAAGACTTTAAGAAGGTTATCTCTTCGGTGTGTTACAAGAACTTGGAGAAGAGAAAAGGAATTGTGGAAAGATATAATACATTATTCGAAATAGTATAGGTAATTTTATATTTTCAGGAAAAGGAATAAGTAGTCCAGTCAAATTAGACCTCCAGGGGACCGGAGGTTACAATAAATGTTGGAAAGCGGGAGATGATCTTAAACCCTTTAGTAGGCATCTAATAGAAGTATCCTGGTTTTGCACCTTCCCAGGATGTGTGCGTATGATAGGGTGTCCAAAAAACCCCGAAATTTTCGGACTTTTTTCAGTTTTTCGCTTATAATTTCTAAACAGTGCTTCCTAGCGGAAAGTTCGCTATTTTCGAAATCAAAGCGCACTAAATTCTGCGTCGAATGAGCCCCCCAAACGTTAAGTTCGACCATGTGGTAGGGTCGCAAACCATGGTCAAAAACGACAATTTTGTGAAAAATTGACAAGTAGTGACTTTTCGTCGTCTGTAACGTCCAAACGGCTACTCTAATTTAAAAAACTTATAGCTTGAAAGTTGTAGACCATCAATCGCTGATTTCAAAAAGCATCACAAATTTAAATTTTGGTTAAAAGTATTCAAAAAATAATTTATCTATAAATGTAGTTAAGAAATGAGACAATGAATAGAAGATCAATTTCTTCGAAATCTTTTGGAGGTGGAGGGGCCAGGGTCGTTCGCAGGCTACCTAAGCCTAAGTTGAGGCTTAGGTACTGACTTATGACTGTTTATGGATTGCTCTATTTTGATTTTCTAGATCTAAAGCCTCAACTATTTGAAGGCGACACACTATTCATCGAGCCTGCGAACGACCCTGGCCCCTCCACGTCCAAAAGATTTCGAAGAAATAGATTTTTTAATAATAAATAATAAATAATAAATTGTTTTTTGAATAGGTTTAACCAAAATTTAAATTTGTGATGCTTTTTGAAATCATGGTCGAAATTAACGTTTGGGGGGCTCATTCGACGCAGAATTTAGTGCGCTTTAATTTCGAAAATAGCGAACTCTCCGCTAGGAAGCACTGTTTAGAAATTATAAGCGAAAAACTGAAAAAAGTCCGAAAATTTCGGGGTTTTTTGGACACCCTATCATACGCACACATCATGGGAAGGTGCAAAACTAGGATACTTCTATTAGATGCCTACTAAAGGGTTTAAGATCATCTCCCGCTTTCCAACATTTATTGTAACCTCCGGTCCCTATTTGACTGGTCTAGAAATGAATATGTCATTTAATTTTATTTATTATCATTAGCAATATCATTTAATTTTTGTTCATTGAAAAATAAATGTAAAAGTTACGAATGCGCATGCATTTATTATTTTGGTCATTAAATGAGGAATTCACGAATTCATCTAGAAATCGATTTTGAGTTTATTATTGACTCTAACGTAGGTACGTAGGTATGTAATTTGATGTTCCTCGGACAGGCCAACCTTATTTTGAACTTCTACGGAGCAGTTATTGGAATCGATCGAAAAATTGAAAAAAATTGAATCGCCAAAAACATCGAATCTTTACGTTTTAGGGTATCTACTGAGAAGCGAGTTAATAAAATCGATCGAAAAATCGAATCGCCAAAAACATCAAATCTTTACGTTTCAGGGTCCTGGGAATCCGAAAAAGTGGTTTTTGAAAAAATGTCTGTGTCTGTGTGTCTGGATCACGCTGCAGCTCAAACTATTGATCGCATCGAGATGAAATTTGACACACATTAGATTTTGGGCTACTTCGGTTCACGGAAAGTGTCATTTTGGTGAAAATTGACCAATAGAGATTTGTTATAAAATCTTCACTGTCACCTGTAATTTTGAAAATTTTACATTTATAATATAGAATTGACAACTACGAGTACATTTAAAAAGATTTTATAATGTTAAAGATTACTTCATTAGGCGCGCGGAGCGCGCTTCATGTTCTAGTTTATTACACAGTCCGTATGATGAAATCACGATAAAATGGTTTGTAAGATGTTGTGCTTGTGCATCAGTCTCAGGAATACTTAGGTGAGTTTACTGTTATGCATACGTCTACAGGAAATAAGCGGTCTCTATATGAAAATAAGGAGCACAGGAAAGCATTTAAAACAATAATATTCATATTCTATACACATCGATAAAGATACATCAGCATATAACTTCATCATAACGATAATCCAACTTAATAATACGTAGGGGAGAGTTTGTACGTATGTAACGCGGTTCAATGGACGTTTTTCGTTTTACCTGAGCGGCGCGCGCATGTTGGTTCTCTAGCGTGCCCACTCATTGGCTGGATGACTGTCACAGCTGGTTTTTGGCCCAATGAGATCTTTTTTAAATTATCTGTGTGTTTCGTTGGAAACTTGGAAACCAACCTGCGCGTGCATTATATTCTTATTCATGTTGACACATTAGGCGCTGTATTGGCATGCTCCTTATCCGACAAACTGTAGACGTGTATTGTTATGCTTAGGTCGGTAATATTAATATTGCACCATAGGAGTTTGTGTGCAATTTCGTGTTTTCTGGGCACGTAAGTAAAATTGATGTTTATCAATACTGTTTAGTTTTGTCTGTAGGCAAATACTTATAATTATTTAAAATTCAAATGATATTCATTGAGATATTAATATGTATGTAGGTATAGCCGACACTATCTACTAGACACCTTTTTTGAGTTACACAACAGCTGGGTACAAATGTAACATGAAGATGGCCTGTATATCTCGATTCTCGGTATAAGTATGTATATTTAAGCCCTTTTCCGGTGTAACTCATGGATCCAATTCCAATGTCATAGCTGCAGGAACTGCGGCACATGAAATCTGTGTTCACGATTTAACAGAACAATACTTTTTTATTGTTTAAATTGTGACGATTCACGAAATTAAATTACTGAATTGTAACGGAGGATCATAAAAAAAGATGGTTACATTCGTATCCGTACTTACCAATTCACATATTTGGGAAAAAGTTAGGGGATAAACAAATTAACATTGAAATTCTCCTAACGTCTGTTCATTACGTTCTATTTCGTACTTAGGCAAACGCCCTTATGTATCATGATGGGCAAACACTGTGGCATGTATGTACCTACTGGAATAGGTTTAGGCAGGTACCTACCAATAAAATAAAATTTTATCTTTGAACACTAGGTATGGCTAATAATGTAATTTCCAGACAATAATTGCGCAGATTATCTGGGTTAAAACATAAATTGTGAAAAGTCTAAATTTGTCAATAGCTCATGTAAAGAATGGCTTTCGATTATTGCATCCATCATAACCTAAGTTATGTGGGACCTAAAATAAGAACTGTTCCACCACATCTGAAAGTCTGATGAGAATATATTATTACGCTGCTGAAGATCTTACCTAATCTTCGGAAAGATATAAAACCAAAGCCGGCAATTAGAAGATCCATTGTTTTTTTGCATCTACCTTCAGCAGGATTAAAAAGTGTGTAATTGATTCGTGTGTTTTTATATGACCTAGGATTAATCACAAAAATGGTGTCTCCACGTTGTGTGATCTGTCTTTTGGTGTGTGGATTTTCAATACATTTGGTGCTGAGTGTAAGTTATTTTCTTCTTTGCTCTGTCAACAAATGTCTATTCCCCTTCCGGATTATCGAGAAGTACTCCGACAATATCCATAGTTAGGTAACAAATAGCTACAACAAGTGTTTTAGAGGCAGTTTAAAAATCGAGGCTTCTAACGTCGCTCATGCAAATATAATAATAGGCCGAGATTTTTAAACTATAAAACACGTGTTGCCCGCATGATTTTTTCTAATACCTATACTAAACATTTTTCATTAAGACTTAAAACACGTTGTCATGGGCGACGTGCTTTTATGAAACATAAGAAGCTAATTCAAATGCACCCTAGAAACAGTTAGTGACTATTAGAAAAACAAATTAAAAGTAGTAGTGTTGTTACCGAACTTGTCATACATATCGGAAGTAGTATATATTGTGTAACTAGTATAGGAAAAATATTATATTCCGGGACGATGATGGAAGATTGCTGGACAAGGCGCAGCCGAGTCCAGTAACCATTAGAGTCCCGGAATATATATTTTCCTACGTGTTGCACATACTATGTTTTCTTCGATCGCGCAATGCATTTGAGATGAAACAGAAAAGCTACTAGAAATTTTTTTCCTGATTAGTCAGGATTTTTTTTTCTGTACAGCTAGTAGGTACATGTGTTGCCTAGCAAAATGTTCTGCAGTGATACAGTTCTAGAAACACAAGCTGTGTGATGAATCGCATGTTAAGAATGTGACGTTTCTAGTACGATCGAAGAAAAAAACAATAATATTCATTTCTATTCATTCTATTCATTCATTTTCTATTAAGTAACAGAACGTCAAAATTTTAATTTTAGGTTGGTATGAGGAAACTTTGCAAGGAATTTTACTAACAGCTGAGTTGGTAGAAGCGATTTCAAAACGATGCGTCAAAAAACATGACAAATGTCAAAATTTTGCAATTGCTCTGAATTGACCCCAAATGGCCTGTTTGTGCGTGCAGTTTTGAGTAAAGTGCAAAGAAAAATATTCACGAAAAAGCCTCTTGTACGTTTATCTGTGACACTGCTGCTAACAATAAAAATAAACCCTAGGCTATGTAACGCTTTTGGTTTCCCGCTAAATTTCGATTAAATTGTCAAAAGTGCACGCCCTTACAAATTAGGGTTGTACAGTTCCAGAAAAATTTTAGTTCTGTCATAGAAAATGAACGGACTTTACCTATACATATTTACATATACCTAGATATCTACAATATGAAATAGGTAATAATCAATACAGAAACCCAGCTTGAATCAGATATCTACAGAGATGCAATTAAGCGTTAATTAGAAGCATTATTAAAAAAATTGTGTTTTTTAAACAATTTTTTGAACCTCCAATCCTTTGTAATACTTATTAAAATGCGATTATAGACAATTATTACACAATCTTGACCTATTCAGAAGAACAATGATACGCATAAGCGCCAAATTTCTCAACAATGCATTGTACACTGTGTTTGAACTAAAGGTTTCCATCTTCAAAAATGCTAATTAGGCGTTCACCCATCTGGAAATCCGCAATTACCACCCTTCATGGTGCTATAATCGAAATACGTCAGAGCGTTTCCGGTCTCATTGATGACATTTTGATAATTATTGTTTTCCGTTTTTGGTTGATTCATCTCGGCGATTACAATTTTATTTATTTTTGCAGCAACTGGACGGCTACATTCCAGGACAAGACTATCCGATTTACAGTGAAGTACCTCAGGGATTGTCTTTTAGATGCGACCAAAGGCCACCGGGATATTACAGTGATCCTGAAGCTCAGTGTCAGGTAGGTATCAAAAATATTTATGCAGCTCCATAGTGAGGATTTCTCTCAGGATTGCTACTAGGAAATAAGAAAATTGCTGCACCCTCTTTATGGAAGATGCTAATAGCAATCTTAAATTTAGTTCAAATGTGACTTGTGTAATCCTGAGGTGCTGACGTTTCGGAACTGTTTATTGTTCCTCAGGGCCCTAAGTTCACTGTTTACTCTGGTGCGAGCTCTGGTGTGAATGCAGCATTTAGCAAATACATTTCTATTTTTGAAATAGTCATTTGTTTAACTATAGGCAAAAATATGATAGATTGATTTAGATGGTCGAGGTAAAAGCTAGACTATGAAACCTGAAAAGGCTGAAAAGGTTACCGTGTTGGATTAGTTATTTGTTTAACAAGGCAAAAATATTGCAGATTTCAGTAAATCTGTTTTTTGGCCGTGTTGAACACATAATTTTTTCGCCGATTTTTGGCGGCAGTAAAAAGTCGACTTTTAATGACTACCGGCGAAAAACATAATTTTTTCGCTGATTGTTATTAAAAGTACGATTTTAGTGACCGCTTAGTGTCTGTAAAATTCCGCACATTTACAGTCTGGGCAATAAAAGTGACCATGGTTACTAATTGATTTTCACGTACCTAGTAACCTTTCAAATAACGATCCAACATCGTGGATCCAACGATCGCGTCATATGATGGGGAAACTAACTGAAAATAATTGCTTTAATTAATTTTAAGCGATGGGCGAAAAAATTATGTGTTCAACACGCAAAAACAGGTGATTTATAGATTTACTGCTTCGGCAGGCTATGAAATTTGTGGGTTACGTTACTGACGTTATTTAACTCAGTTTTTGACCATATACCGTGTGGATGACAAAAAATGCCCCGAGCTACAGCGTCGTTACAAAAAATCGTACAGCAATGTATGATACGTCAAACTTAATCATTTTTAAAATACTAGATTCTGGATTATTGAAAAATATTTTTTAAGCCGACTTGATTACAGTAAATATATTCAAGTTTCTTATTTTAAATGGACACCTACCATTTTTTCCACTATTGAAAGAGCATTTTTTCGAGTTCCAATTCATCAGAATATCAGAAATCATTTGTCAAAAAAAATTTTTTTACGTAAGTTAGATATTTATTTGATTAGGAGAAGTACGACGTTATGTAACGGAGTATGGAAGTTTAAACGCCGAGCGGAGCGAGGCGAATTAAATCCATTACGAGTCACATAATGTCGTTTAAACTCCGAATAAAAAAAATGGGCAGCTACGGAAGCGGCTGAAACCTCCCCACTTGGTGAATGATCCAATCCTATCACTAATATCACTTAAATTTTACTATTTACTATGCCTAAGTTTTACTCCACCAAACCAAATGTGTTTTCTGTGAGTTTTCTGAATTTTACGATCTTTTGCCAAAAGGGCATTAAGGTTGAGTACAATTTTGAAAACTAAATTTGAAGACTTTTCATGTGCTGATAGAGAAAATAGGAGTTCATTATTGAAATTTCAAAGTTGATATGCCAAAATGGCACTTGCCGCCCTCGGATTGCCACCAGAATTAAATCAGTTCTTCGGCGGGTGACGGTATCTCTACCTACCAAATTTCAGCCAAATCGATCCAGCAGTTTGGGCTGTAGCGTGTTATTTAATGTTTCCTCAATACTTCGAATTTTTCGATTTTATGCCAAAAAGGCGCTAAGTGTGAGTACACTTTCAGATACAGAATTTCAAGACCTTTCATGCGCTGTTAAGAAAAATTAGTGTTCATCAGTCAAATTTCATAGTTTACATGCCTAAAAGGCACTTGGCTTCTTCGGATTCGCAACAAAATTAACTGGGCTCACCAGAAGGCCAACACTAACCTGCATACCAAATTTCACTAAAATCCGTTCGGTAGTTTCCGAGAAATCGTGCTCACATACGTACGTACATACGTACGTACATACGTACGTACATACGTACGTACGTACATACACACAGACATTTTTTAAAAACCACTTTTTCGTGATCCTGAGACCTTGAAACGTAAAGATCTGGTGTTATCTCAATTTCGAATTTTGGACTGATTGCAGTAACCTCCCATTTTTATATTGGTTGTGGGGAGGTTAATACAATATTTTATTTTCAAACGAAAAAATCGAAAATTTTCTCCTCACGTCTGTTGCACGTCACTTTGACACTTTGCAAAATTGCAAATACTAATTAATAAATTTAAACTCCTCCGGAGTTTAATACTCCGCTAAAATTGGTGTCATAGAAATGACGGTTATACCTTGCCAACACAGGCATTTTCCAGAACGAACTGTTTTTAAAATGATATAAGTTTGACGTATCATACATTTGCTGTACGATTTCTTGCAACTTTTTGTAACTCGAGGCATTTTTTATCATCCGCACGATGTACCTATATTTTGCATATTTTTCAATAATTGGACAGGAGGGTCTTGGGGAGGGTGTAACACCCTTAGAAAGCGGTTTATGCAATGTACATAATGCGGCATCGTAGTCTTGAGAAAACCATAGTACCTAACAATTTAACTAGGTATGCAGTTAATGCTACTAATTATCTACCCGTTGAAAGATGGATTAAAACTGTTGAAAAATAGTATAATATTTCAAACAAAGGTAAGAAAGTGCTCTCTTATTGTAGGCCACTGGCAAGGTTTATAGCTGCGCAAGTGCTGCAAGAGCACTTTTTTACATATCAAGGTATGAATAGGTACTATTTTTTCCCAGCCAGTTCCATTACGACATAATTTAACACTTTCAAAATAATTACAAATCATTAAAATATAAATTGAGAGAATTGTTTGTTTTAAAACTGTCAACTAGGTGTCACTTTTGTAAATTTTCTTTAAATATTCACTCGTCAGTACACCCTGTACCATAAAAATCGCATCATCATTTACGTTTCCGACCTAGGGGAAAATAACGCCCTTTGCTAGGTACGCGGAACGCAGGCCTCGCTGGAGGACGATAACTGATACACTTTTGGCGAAAATTTACATTAAAATTTAAACGTTGACTTCACACCATAAAGTAAATAGTGGTCTTAGAGAAGTGAAAAAGCAGTGGTCGGAACATTACTTTTAAAAAGTAATTCATTACCATTACACATTACACAATTTTAAAAAAATGGGAGGTTCCTGCAATCACTAAAATTTTCGAATTTGAGATAGCACCAGATCTCCACGTTTTGAGGTCTCAGGACCCCAGAAAAGTGATTTTTAAAATGTGTCTGTGTGTATGTTCGTACGTACGTACGTTCGTACGTTTGTAAACACACCACAGCACAGCCAAAACTACTAGGCCGATTTGCCTGCAATTTGGCACGTAGGCATCTCATAACCCAACTTAGATCTGAAAAGCTTTTGGAGCCAATCGTGCAACCGGTAATGCCATTTTGGCACATCAACTTTTAAATTTGAAATGCAAACCCCCATTTTTCACGTCACCATAAGAAAGACCTTCAAATTCTGCTTCTAAAAATGTATTCATTCTTAGTGCCCTTTTGACCAAAAATTAAAAAAAAAAAGATTTTTATCAGACTTTAAAATCGCGGTACAGCCCAAGCCCCTGGATCGAGTTGGCTGAAATTTTGCACATGGGGATTGTATTACACGCGAAAAGCTGAACAAATTTTGAATTCAATCGACTCACGGAAAGTGTCCTTTCGGCACACCAATTTCCAAATTTAAAATTATTCCCTCATTTAACCATTAAAAACAAGTTTTTGAAAAATTTATTGTCACCATCAGAAAGGTCTTCAAATTTTGGTTTTAAATAGGACAAAATTAATTCGTATTTAACGTTGTTTGGTTCAAAAAATCGAAATTTTATAATAACAGTAAAAACACATTGTAGCCCAAATTACTGAATCGATTTGGCTGAAATTTGGCACATGGAGATTGGGTGACCCGTTGAAGACCTGGGTGCAATTGGCCCACGGGAACTGCCATTTAAGCATATCAACTTAAAATTTTAAATAGAAGGCCTCCTTTTTTAAGTCGCCATTAGAAAGACGATGAAATTCTGGCTCTAAAAATGTATTCACAGTTTCTGCCACTTCAGTGGAAAATAGAGAAAAAATTCTTTCTCATTAAAAGGGAGCAGGCTGACAGTGGATGACATAAAGTGGCAGTTATTGTCAAAAAGCTGCCAAAAGATTAACCTTAAAAGGAACATATTGTCAAATGTGATGGGTGATGTCCGAGGTGATGTCGGTATTTGTCAGAAAATTGCGAAATTAGTCACAGACGATAAGGATAAAAAAAATTCTGTTGAATTGACTACTATCTACACAGAATACAAAGATCCACGCGATGGGGAGGTTCCAGCCGCTTCTCTGCTGCATTTTTTAAATTTAATTTGAATAACAATTGCGTTTCAAAATTTACCACTGCGTGGGATGGCTAAAGTTAGTTTTATTTTCTTCAGCTAGGAAATTATTTCAATTCTATAGAAATATTTAATCCGGAGTAATTGCAGAGAATATCGCTACTTAAAAAAAATAGCAGGAAAACCTCTTCAGAATGCATCAATGTTTGCTAGGGAGGTGGTAGGTAAACAGAACCCCGCTGGGTTAGGATTAATTCAGATACCAGTAGTACCTAGCTACTTCCTGTGGTGGTTATTTCATTTCACAGAATTACATTTTTCATAAAAGTTTTATTTTTGCGTTTATCAATTAAGGGTAAAAAAAGTAATGGAAAAAGTAATGGTTTTCCATTACAATTACTAAAAAAATGTAATGCAATACAATTACCAATTACTATTTAAAAAAAGTAATGCATTACAATTACTCATTACCAGCTGATTACAGCTCATTACAGTAATGCATTACTTGTAATGCATTACTTCCGACCACTGTGAAAAAGCAACAATAAATAGTTCTGAAACGTCGACATCGACACCTCAGTCGTAATTAGATTTCCCAATTAAACCAAATCATTAATAATAATATAATAAGCGGCTATTACAAGAAATCTAAAAAAATCATCTTCAGTTGATTCTGTCAAAATGTCATTGTTCTGCAAAACATTGACCAGGTATAGGTATCATCGACCCTCGACTATGGGCAAATAACATGAAAAAATTAATTATACAAAGAAGTAAAATTCCAACATTTTCTCGAAGTGGCTTGGTGGCTTGAGAATTTTTATTCTTATTAAAATTAATTATATTTTTTCCTGCTCCCGAGAATTTACTGCAAAAGTTTTAGCATGTGTGGAGGGTACCTCTTGAGATTTTTTTGTTCATCTGCTCCTCTTAGGTACTTAACAATGATTTTTTGAAAATTGAATTTTAAACAGAAGCTGGAAATTTTTCGGGTATAATCGACACAATTCGGCAGTTTTCGACTCCAGGTTTGCCTATGGTTCCCTATTCTCTGCTATGGTCGAGGGTCAATGATACACCTGGTATACTTCACAACTCTCACACATGTGAATGAAAAACAAATGATTAAATAAATACATGGGTTTCAATTCCACGACCCATTGAGAATATCTACTTCCTTACCTACTTTTATTGCAATTACTGAGTATTGAAATGAAAGGATAAGTGAATTTCTACCAAAATGTTTTTTCCTTCATTTGAATGGAAGCTTCCACGGGTCAGACTGGTGCTTGAAGTTAGGATTCCGGACGGATCTAGTGTCAATTGGTTGGGTTCTTACCAACGTTTCGTGTACCGTTGCAGGCGACATCTTCAGGACCGGATCTCAAGGATTTAATAATAATAAAAAAGTAATGATAATAACAGCTGTTACCAGTAAAGGCTATCCGAAACGTAATTTTTCAAACTATTTTTGTAGGTATTCACATTGAACTCAAAATTCAAAATACGACAACGGGGGAATTTTTTCATCTGTGCGTAAGACAAAAGTTTCATTTCCATTAGGTATACTTAAATTTTGCAATTCGAAACCTATTATTATCCAGGTACCTAGAGTTTCAAAATTCTGAGTATGAACCTACCTATAGTGCTATTTTTTTATTATAAGGAGTGATCAAAAACTTTTCCGATCGGAAATTAAAACGTTATATTAATAGGTACCGATTGTGAGAAAATGAGAGAAACCGAACATCAAACAATTTAAAATTATTTGTTTAAATCCTTTTTCCTTTCCTTTAAATCCTTCGAATCGTTTTTCACTACCTAGCTACTTCCTCTTCAAACTGATATTCCACTTAACTCAAATTTGTCTGTCATTAAAAGCCCTAACTTACTCCCTTTGGGTATAAGTACTTAACACAAAAGATCGTTGCTTTTCACTATTATGATGTCAAAATTGATAACTCGATTCAAAAATTAACTGGGCCACTTTTACTTGGTTGTGGCATAGCATATCCCGAGTTTTCACAAGTCCAACATGGTAAAACTGGTTACTAAGCACTCGCCCTTCCTAGGGTACAGATCTTCCTATCTTCCACCGCTTTTTTACCTTATCCCAAAAATTGAAATGAAATTTATAGAAGAGAAGAGAGTGCAACATCCTCATTACTCAACTACTTCACTTCAAAGCACAGTCCTCCTCTTTACATCTGCTACTTATATACGGTAAACATTTTACAACCGTCATCTGGACAACGTTTTAGGGATCAATTAATTATCTCTATTGAAGTTTTTTCGTAAAAAAAACCTGGAAAATATACGTTTATTATACCTAGTCTTCCTTCTGTAGTAATTAGTGTTTTCTTTTTTTGTAAAGGTATGGCACTGGTGTTTACCCAACGGTCAGCAATACAGCTTCTTGTGCCCCAATGGAACCGTGTTCAACCAATACGCTAGAGTGTGTGACTGGTGGTTCAATGTGGATTGTGCAGGAACACCGAATCTTTATGGGATAAATGAAGATCTTTACAGAATACCCCAATACAACCAATAAGACAATGGAAACTCTATAATGATAATTTGTTCTCATTGTTTCCAGCATTCTACCTGATGAACGATTTTCTCTATTGAAGTATTTAGTGCGAACATCCCGTGTCAATTCAGTGCATGTATCCATATACCTTACTTTGAAAAACTGCTGCACCTACTTGAAATAGTTGCTGTTGAGGAACAATGAAAGACAATTCAAAAAAATTTGTAAGCAGATGATCTGATGCTTGAAAACTAAGAAATATATATTCCCATTTTCACAGTAAGGTATTTCGATATGTAAATATAAGGTTACTTTGTATTTTTTTACATTAAACAAGCTTTACCTAATAATAATTATTATTAATAATTATTTAAAATAGTTTTGAGTCACCTGTTGTTTTGCGCATAAAATTGAACTTTCCTGCTTAGGTCTATGGATAGTTGTCGCAATTTTTTAACTTAGTATTCAATAATCTAGTTAAGGTGACTCTAATGGGTAGGTGTCGTAAGTGTTACAATATGGCACGTCCAGAGACGGAAGTATTACATAAAACGATTACTGAACGCACAAACTAATTAATGAGTTTTTAAAGGACCCCTTATTATGATAAAGAGAGACAGAAGAGTCCTTCAAATCCCACCTTAGAAAGTTATAAACAGTCTGTTGTATGTACACCTTCGCAGCTTAGCGGCAAATCGTGTCTTCAACAACAGTATACCAATAGAAAGTTTCAAGATCGCATTCTCGAAACAAGAATTTTACTACTGAAGAACTGAAATTTTCAACGTTCACCATTAGTAGCTCTCAGTCAGGTGAGATTTCAGCTAGTGCGCGACTAAGGACTGCAAATTTCGGGTACTGTGAAGTTACAAAAAAGTGAAACAATTTGGGTGATGACTCAAAATAGATGTCTTATTGGCAAATTTTGCGATATTAACAATTTTGTGGCTACCTTGCGTCTGGTAAAACTCGGTTTATATGCAATTTTACCGTTTTCGCTGGTTCCCGTTCATAAATTCATACATAAAGAAATTCTATCACTGTTAAGCGAAGTTTAGTAGCATATTCGCATTTCTGTCTTCAGTAGTTCAGACTTTTTAAATATTTCAATATTTTTTGCAAGGCCTTTAAAGTTACAAAAATCGTGTCAAAATCGTAGAAGTGAAATGCGCTAATTTTCGATTGATTAATCAGAAGAAGCGAACTAGTTAAATAGAGGTAAGTCGCCTAACATTTAAGCAAGCTATGCAGTAGTTTCACAAACTTTGTTAATAGGTACCTATGTATGTTAGAAATGTATGTAAACTTGTCGATTATATGGCGAAATAATGGCGCCTTTAATTGATATGGAACATTTTTGTATGTAAACGGTGACATTTTGTAAAAGTCAAAGTTCCATATTTTATTACTTTCCCTGTCAAGGCTTTATATTTTTCACAATCACAAACGTAGAAGAAGTGAAACAGCTGAGAGTACAACGTGATACAACCTAATTAATAATAATATTGCCATTAATGCCATTGATGGCAACCTTTCAATCGTGAAAAAAATACTTGAGTATCTTCCTTTTATTCTTTTTTTTGTATAAGCTCATACTCCACTGAATTCGTATGGGTCAAAAGATTTAACTTCATCCCACGTTCCTGCTTCTGCCATTCTCAAGTTTGATCAGCTCTGTCAGCGGTCCACTTTATATATTATGTCAGATTTATTATCAGCCAAGGAAAACATAGGCAAATTTATTTAATATAAATTAATTTTAATGACTTTCGCACCGCACACCCTAAAGGTGTGAACAACATACATAACATATTTTTGAAAGTATGTAAGATAGGTATCTGTAACTGTAACCTAAGTGAATATAGCCAAAATGCGCATAGTAGGGTCAAGTAAGTATATTAATTACCTATAGATGTACAATGTACTTGATTTTTGATATTGGCACTATCTACTTAATTACATTATAGGTATATCTCCATCATAAAACAGCGTTAACAAGCAAGAAATTGTATACAACGAAGAGAGAATTAATTTATCTAACCTTCATGCTTTTCTAGGTATACTTATGTGATCGAGAGTAAGGTACGTGGGTACTTTAAAATAACGGTACAGCCCAAACGTCTGCACCAATTTGGCTGAAATTTTGCACCTGGAGTGTAGTGGCTCATAACGTTGTCTCCCAAATAACAAATCATCACAAATTCAATTACTGTTTCATTCTTAGAAAAGTTGTAATGCCAATATTATGTATTATTGTCAACTGTTCTTTAGAATTTCAAAAATCGATCCACGGCAAGTGGCATTTTGGAACATCAATTATTTGAAATTTAAAAATTATATCTAACCATTCATAACAAGTTTTTGAAAAATTTATTGACACCTTGAAAATTTGGTTTTAATTTATTAAAACAAAGCACATTTACACTAGGTTACTTACTTAGGCAAAAAAAAATCGAAATTTTGTAATTACATTAAAAATACACTATAGCTATACGCCTTTGGAAGCAATTCGTCCACGGGACCTACGATATTAATTTTGGCACATCAACTTTAAAATTTTAAACACCCGGCCTCATCTTTTAGGGCATTATTAGAAAGATCATTAAACTCTAGTTCTTAAAATCAACTAAAAATCTATTCACAGTTTCTACCATTTCGGCGGAAAATAATTAAAATTCTCATTCTCATTCAAAATTTGGAAACTGACAGGGAATGACGTCAAGTTATATTTGGTGACAGTAAGTGTGACAGGATTTAGGTAACCTTAAAAGGTAGATTGTTAAGTGCGATAGGTGATGGCGTTATTTGTCAGGAAATTGTGAAATTAGTCACAATGACGAGTGGTCTAATTTTTTTCAGGTTCGAATGGTTCGATTGACTACTACCTATAAAGGAAATGAAAGATTCAATGTGGTGGGAAGGTTCCAGCTGCTTCTCTGCTGGCATTTTTAACCTCCCCACTCCACTTCACCACTTAAAAAAAAAAGGAGGTTACTGCTATCAGTAAAATTTTCGAATTTGAGGTCTTTATGTTTTGAGGTCTCAAACCCAAAAAAGTGATTTTAAAAATATGTCTGTGTACGTACGTAAACACGCCACAGCCAAAACTACTAGACCGATTTGGCTGAAATTTGGTAAGTGGGCATCTGATGATAACCTAACCTAGATCTGAAAAACTTTTGGAGCCAATCGTGCAACCGGAAGTGCCATTTTGGCACATCAACTTTGAAATTTTAAATACAAACCTCTATTTTTGACGTCACCATAAAAACGGCCTTCAAATTCTGCTTCTAAATATGTATTCATTCTTAATGCCTTTTTGACAAAAACTTAAATATTGGAGATTTTCAACGCAATTTAAAAACATGATACAGCCCAAACCTCTGGATCTATTTGCCTGAAATTTTGCACATGGAGATGGTATCGCACGTCGAAGAGCAGAAATTTTTTTGGAGGCAAGCGACAAACGGCAAGTGCCGTTTTGGCACACTAATGGATTAGGCGGCGCCCAAATGTCCTAGACCGCAAACGGCCATCCGTCGATTAAAGCTATTTTTTCCAGAAACACTATTAAAAACAGTTGTTGGCAACTGTTAAAAATGGCATTTTCTGACACTAGTACCTACCTATTAAAAGTTATTTTTTACACTCAGTGTTAAAAGTTACAATGCAACAACAACAACAATTAAACAAGCCGCAGCAACGCGGCAACAAACTGTCACTATATCTTAGTTACAGCGAATTTCATGGACGTTTCCAATTAATAATTTCAAAATTTCTGTTTTTAATAGTGTTTGATATACCTAAAGGAAATGAAACTTTCGTCTTACGCAGAGAAGAAAAAATTCCCCCGTTGTCGTATTTTGAATTTTGAGTTCAATGTGAATAGCTACAAAAATACTTTGAAAAATTACCTTTCGGATAGCCTTTATAGACAAGGCTAGAACTTCAAAAAACGCTTTCTATATTATGCTAGAAGCAAATCGGATAACATTTTGACGACAAGTGTTTCTAGACTAATTGGACCTTGCTGAATCCGAAAATCGCTGTCGGCAATTCGAAATCTTAACCGGAAGTCCGTAATTCTAGATGGCGCTCAAGACAGATCGTTATATCCAAAATAGCATGAAAATTATACAGTTTTCGACCAAAGACGTGGTATACAAAATTAAAGACAGCTTTATTCTCTACAAGAAAGGCCCTAATGATATTTTTCGTACAGGCGTTTTCTGTATTTCACTATTGGTTGCTTTTGAGGTGCGCTACAACATAGAGCAAATCGCATAACATTTTGACAACAAGCATTATTTGAATAATTGAACCCTGCTGAATCCTTAAATCACTGTTTAAATTTCAAATCTTGAGAGGATGTACGCTAGCCAAGGTGGCTTTCAAGCTCAGATATAGTTTCTATTTTATTTTCAGGCTTCTGTAGCAAGAACCGTCCATACGATTGCTTTGTGTCAATGATAACTTTTGATCAGGAAGTTGAGATCTACAACATATCAAAATTTCAGCCAAATCGGCTGAAAGTATTTTCCCATTAGAATGGTACTTTGGATGGTGCGGTCTTGAATAAAGCATTTCCGGTCAAGATTTCGAAATGAAAACAGTGAATTTCGAACTCAGCAGGGTTCAATTAATCAAAAAATACTTGTTGTCAAACTGTTATCCGATGCTCCCCTTGCAAAAAACGCACCTCAAAAGCAGCCTAGAGTCAAAATAGAAAACGGCGTTTGCACATTGAAAAAAGGGAAGTAAATTGTGAATATCTTACGAATCCCATGTATTTAGGTGGATATTCGTGAAATATATTGAAAAACTCCATAAAAATTAAGAAACAAGTCTTTTGATTAAATAATCGTGGAGCGCGTAAGCCGCGCGACTACCTCATCATTCTTGCCCGCGCTAGGGGTAAACCGTCGGCTGTAGGAAAAAAATCATTATGGCCTTTCTTGTAGAGAATGAAGTTATCTTTAATTTTGTATACCACGTCTTTGATCGAAAACTGTGTCATTTTCATGCTATTTTGGATATAACGATCTGCCTTGAGCGCCATCTAGAATTACAGACTTCCGGTTAAGATTTCGAAGTGTCGACAGTGCTTTTCGAATTCAGCAGGGTCCAATTAGTCTAGAAACACTTGTCGTCAAATTGTTATCCGAACAGTTAGAAACAATTTTCGATTGTTATTGGTATTTGCCTATTGTGCATACACTCATACAGGGTGTTCCAGATTTAGTGTGACTGGCAATAATATCTCTGTTGTGACTCGAAGTTAAGTTCTGAATTTTGGTATGGGTATATTTCGACGTCCAGCGCATCTGTTCAGAGAATACACTCATATACTTCATTTCCGGTTATACCGGAAGTCGCCATCAATTTTGTTCTTTTAAATAACAACCCACAATTTTCTTGACGGAATCGATCCAAGCTTGTCAATTGTAGTCTGGAAAACCTAACATGTCAACTGTTTGCACCAGTCGTTTTGATTTTATAACTATTTTTTGATAATTTAATAAAATCGGGTAGGTTCTGGGAAACGTGATTGATTTGACGCGCTTGATGCAATTAAAAACATTTACATAGCTACTTAGGTTGGCGGTCTGAAATTAGGGGTTGAAACTCAAAAAATATGTCAGAAAACATGATGGACCAAAAACCATGCCATTTTATACAACACTCTTGATTATTGGAAAAACTTTCTACACAGGATGGGACTAAATTTACCAAGTAGCTAGATGTTTCTAATGGCCTCAAACTCGTCAAATCCATCACGATTCCCGATTTTATTAAATTATCAAAAAATTGTTTTAAAATCAAAACGGCGGTGCAAACAGTTGACATGGTGGGTTTTCAAGACTATATTTAACAAGCTTGAATCGACTCCGGTACGTATAACCGGAAGTAAAGTATATGAGTGTATTCTCTAAAAAGTAAAAAGATGCGCCGGGACGCCGAAATATATACTCATGCCAAAATTCAGAATTTAAGTTCCAGTCACGACGGAGATATTGCCCGTCACATTGAATCCGAGACACCCTGTATACTACGGGCCGCAAAAATAAATTTCTACCTGTTACCTTTATGACAATATTGCATAACATTATTCGTTTTTAGTGTTATATAAGCTATTGCATTAAAAATGCAAACAAAAATATCCGTCTTGCGTCTTACATACCTACTTTTACGTATAGTAGGTATAGGTAGGTATACCTACCACCAATAATGGCCACAAAAATCTAAATTGCTCAATAACAGTTTTTTTTTTTAATTCTTTTTATCACTCACCCAAGTTAGGTACGCGTTCCACAATTTGGTTTTTCTCCTTGCCATCAAAAATTTCATCAATAGGTGTTTACATACGTACCTGCAAATTTGCATGGACTGTCGAACGGAATACTAAAAAAATGCGTCCATGAATGCATGCGTGACTCGTGACTGTCTACCTATATGAGAGATGGCGAAAACTCAGAATTTACAAAGCACCTGCTTCTTACTTATGTTGTGAATATGAAAATCCGTTTATAAAGGTGTGGTTGCAAGTTGCAAGCAAATTTTAAGAACAGCGACTGAAGGTTGTCGACTTCTTACTGGACGGAACATAACATACCGTACCTACCTACCTATTATTGGATATTGCTTCTAATAAGAAATCAGATTGTTTTAACGTTGTTTTCTTGTTAGATAGGCAGGTAATTTCCATTAAAATATGCACGGTTCATTCTGTATAATTGAGGCGTGACTTAATCCAATTTAATTAATAATATTAAGTATTAGATGGTATTAGTTTCTAATTGAGAATGAGATATGCATGGTAAAGATAAATTTTTTCAGCTCGTCGCCGTGTAATACAATCACTATGTGCCAAATTTCAGCCAAACCGGTTCAGGGGCTTGGGCTCTACCGCAATTTTAAAATCCTATAAAAATCTCGAATGAGTGAATACATCCGTGGAAGCAGAATTTGAAGGCCTTTCTTATGGTGACGTGAAAAATGGGGGTTTGCATTTAAAATTTAAAAGTTGATGTGCCAAAGTGACATTTCTGGTTGCACGATTGGCTCCAAAAGCTTTTCAGATCTAACTTGGGTTATGAGATGCCTACGTAACTAATTTCAACCAAATCGGTCCAGTAGTTTTGGCTGTAGCGTGTTTGCAAACGTACATACGTACGAACGTATACGTACGTACACACAGACACATTTTTAAAACCACTTCTTTTTGGTTCCTGAGCTGAGACTTCAAAACGTGAAGATCTGGTGTTGTCTCAAATTCGAAAATTTTAGTGATTGCAGTAAGCAGTAACCTCCCTTTTTTTAAGTGGTGAAGTGGAGTGGGGAGGTTAAAATTGAGTTTTTTCAAGGCATGACGTCAGAATATGAAAATATATTACTTGTGTTTAAGAACACCGGGTGTTTCATTTAAAATTTGAACGTTAGGTTCATTTCCGGTAAAACCTCAAGTGACTCCATATCTTTCTAAACGTCAAGTAAATTATTTTGTCATCTTATATAAGTATTAATAAGTAGGTATGTGTGCCAAATTTCACTCGAAAATTTCGATAAATAATGAAAAAAAGGCAGCCAGTGAGGCGACAGGAACCTCCCCAACCGTGTATCCTCGACAAATAATTCTATACCACATCCCACATCGAATTAATCATTTGATGATACACCTATCACATTTTGACACCTAACCTATGTTTCACGTCTGGCTTTTAAGGTTAACAATGTCAGAAATCATTTGTCACTTTATGCTATTCAATCTTGAAATGTTTAGGTTTTTGCCTAAAGGGCACAAAGTGTGGGCCTTTCGTAGGGAAATGTGAAAAATAGGGGTTTATAATTAAAATTTCAAAGTTGATGTGCCAAAAAGGCAGTAAGATCTGCCTTTACCTCGATTTTAAATTATAAGATATTTTGGGTCTCCAGGATTAGAAAGCAATAAAGCGTAACATTTCATGCTTTTGGCAATTACATTTTCTGAGCGATTTTGTAAAAAGCAAGTTTCCCGAACCTGAAGTCAATTAAAAGCAATGGTATAATGTGTGGAAAGGAAAGACTAAACACCTATGTACCTATTGTTTTTCGAAAGCGAAAACTTATATGATAAGACTTTTAACTTCTACGCTCAAGGCGGAGCAGTATATAAAATCGATCAAAAATTCGAAATTGAACTGACATCAAATCTTTACGTTTCGGGGTCCCAGGAACCCAAAAAACCTATTTTTGAAAAATGTGTGTCTGTGTGTGTGTCTGTCCGTGTGTCTGTGGACACGCTACAGCCGAAACTACTGAACTGATTTTGATGAAATTTGGTACACATATTCAGTGGGAGATTTGTAGGTGCTGATTAGAATCTGGGCTACACCGGCTCACGGAAAGTGCCTTTTGGCACATCAACTTTAAAAATTTAAATGCAAACCCCCATTTTTCGCATTACCATATGAATGCTCTTCAAATTCTGCTTCTAAAAATGTATTCACACTTGGGCCCTTTTGACCAAAAAATGGTGCCGTGAAAAAAAAACTATGCATAAATGTATATTTTTATTAGCGGATTTGATAACTGATTTTTTTTCAAGCCGAAAACCTTAGTGCCATTTTTTCGAAAAATGTCATTTTAGTGGCAATTTATTTTATTGTCTGTGCGGGAGAGGAGCTGATTAGATTTTGAAGCCGATCAGTCAACCCGAAGTGCCCTTTTGGCATAGCAACTTTCTTATTTTAAATATTTAAAAATTTAATAAATGCTGCTGTTATTAATCCAATGCAGTGCGGCGTAGAAGTTCCTGCCGTCTCCGAGACCGCCTTTTTTTATTTTTAGTAGTATACATTTTGGGTATAATGTGGTGGATCTGCATACCTAAAAATGACAAAGATATAGAGTTGACCAAAGAGTGGACATTCCTAATCCTAATTCCTATGCGAATGACGACGTACAAAGTAAAAGTTGTCTATACTTATTACTTCATTGCCAACGGTAAAATTGTTGTTCAAATCGGGCTAATACTTAAAATAAATATGGTTGCATATAAGTTTACGTAATACCAAGTAATACCCAATGCTTTTATTAAGAAGTCCATGGTTTTCCACACAAACTATCACGATTATGTTCAATTTCGCACTTGAAAGTATTGTATATAGTTTAAGACTTATAGTTACGTCCATAAACCACTATATGGCGCATCTAGTTTAATATAAGTATAAATTAAAAATGTAAAAGTAGAAGTCCTTGCGGTTTTTATAAAAATCCAGTACTGGATATAGCTATGTATTGGCTCTTAATAGGTAAAGACCAACAACTTTTAATAACAATTAATCTTGTCCTTAAAGTTAAAAACAAATGCTTTTGGTATAAGTAGTTTTATCCTTTTCCTTATCCTTATTATTTCAAGCAAAATCTTTTGCTAAAATTATTCATTAGGAGGTCATCAAACTTAAATTTCGGACACAGCGGCAGTGAAGTGCTTGAATGACATCTTTAAGATAAGCATCATTCAAAATTTTTCGGGAGCCAGGGCATATCAAAAAATTTCGACATTCGTTTAAAGTTACCTAATTCTGGATTTAGAAAAGGGGTAAATATCACAAAAACTTTCCAAATAGAAAAATTCAAAAAGAGGCATTTGATGACCACAATTTTTAAATATGGTGCAAGAACACACCTCTAAACTGTAGGAATCCTGCATTAATATAGAAGGCTGTAAAATGTAAACTATCCTCCGAGCTGCCTCCATCCGCCTTATGAAGGCTAAATTGTTATTTGTGTAATTAGGGCGCGAAATGATACTTTAGCGTACGTTATCGCCCGAGCGATAACTTGAGGACGCATTGGGATATCGAGCTGAAACTTGGTGTACAGTCGCGTGTTCTGAAATACTCGGAAGGGGGTGGGAGTTAGGGGTGGAAAACCGAAAAAATAATTAATTGTAATAACTCGAGAACTAGTAGAGGTATCTTGCTGAAACTTGGTATGTACCTTCGTCCTTGAAGTGCCAATTTCGGAGGATGAAATTTTGGAGATGAAAACCACAAAAAAATATGATAACTGGGCAAGGACTGCACGCAGTTATTTGAAACTCAACGTACTCACATATGTCGGTGAAATCTTACGGGGCATGCATTTTTCGCAAAATCGGACAGAGGCGGTGGAAATTAGGGGTAGTAACTCAAAATTCCGTTTAATTAGTATTGGTCGAAATTGGCGTCATTCTTAGCTTACCATTAATGATTCAAAAAAGGTGTTGAAATTTAGCTTTCCGCAGGGCCGTGTTAACGAAATATTTTAGATGAGGTGAGGATGAAATTTGGCGCCCCAATAATAATATTACTAATAATAATAATAATTTTTATCCCCCCCCCCCGTTTGCACCTAATTTTCAGTATTTTTACAGTCCAAATCCGAACCAAACAATAATTTTATAGCTTTTTTCTTGTTCTTCTTTTTCTTCTTTCGTTCCATCTTACACAAACACAATACCCGACATAAAAACATTGATTTAAAACTCCTGAAACCTTTACTCTTCGCAGAAAGCTCAATAAAAACGTATTGCCAATGTCAGATTACGTAACTGGGTAAAAATTAAAATTAAAAATCTGACTTAGGTATCCAGGTATAATATTTCTCGATGAGTTTTGCGGATGAGTGGGCGATACCGGGCGTGCCTAGTTCAAACCACAATGTTCAAGGCCGCTCCGTTCTACTCATGAATTTTTGAAATACCTGTGCTAAGTATCTATTCAATGTTGTTTTATTCGAAAAGAGTCTCCCGGACGGTGTGCTGTTGATATTATATTCCCCGAAGCCCTGATAATAAATTACCTATTAGACGTTCCTGGAAGTGCACAATACCCATTCTTGGCAAATCGTTTCGCAAAAATGGGTACTTAAGTAATTTTACTTCATGATGCATTGTTGTGTTTTGTAAGTGAACATTATAAAGTATAAAGTAGAATTCTCTGGGCGCCGCACCGCCGCCGTTCGCCTTTGCAGGAAAGAAACATAATTGTCGCTTATAAACAGAATTTTAACGATCTGAAATGTTGCGGCCCAAGATTTTTGGGCCCTAGGCGATCGCCTCACCGATTCGGCCTTAGCACGGCCCTGATGGGCACACGCCTCAAGCGCCTTATGGTTAATCCGGCCCTCCGCATGTCAATATTCGGATCGGTGCGTGTTTCGAAATTTTCAAAGAAAGCTAGGTCCTACCTAATCCAAAAATAATAATTCACAGGGACTTCAATTTCATAGAAGAAACGATAATATTTGTCAAACAGGAAACACCAATAAATGAAGATTATGATTAATTATTAGGTAATGGGGTTTATTTATGACAATTATTATTCATTTCCAACAAGCATAGGTATAGTATAGGGTATAGGATAGGTACGTCCAATTATTACGATAGACGATTGCATAAGTACCTATACCGATACCTACCTACTATTCTGTTCCAGTACTGGTTACACTTTAATTCTTTAAAATGCGTTTTTATTAAGTAAACAGCACAAAAGCGTGTGAAAGAAAGTGCCATAACATTTAATTTTTTCACTTTCTTTCTTCAAAAAAAAAAGCGCAGCGTTGCTTGTTGCTACGACTTGTCAGTTTCTCTGAGGCATTTTAAATGATTGAAACAATTTATTTATACTTAAATATTATTGCACCAGTGGGTTTCACTTGACTCATTCTATTCTGTTCAGTGGCGTAGCAAGTCGACGCAGCGACAACCAAAGCCTTTTTTTAGGGCGTGAAAGGGGATCGATGTAGTGAAGCCCTATCATGAATGCCACCAATTTAATTTTTCCCAAATAATACTTATAAATCTAATTTTTCGTCTTGGAATTTCAGCTTAGGTAAGTACCTACAGTCAACCGCAATAATAATAACTGGGCTGATGGAGACAGAAATAGCATTAGGATCGCACGTACGCATTCTTCTCTCCATCTTACCCGCTCATTATTTTTGCGGTCGAGTGTACAACCTAGGTAGCTGGATACATACCTACTTAAAAATTATATATGTATGAAAGTCTTTTGTCGCGAAATAAGTCAGTCAATAAAATAAAATCGCTGCATCACTATACGTACCTATTTATTGCTTATACCTAAGCCAGCCTAATGGTATATTTACCCATTTTTCAGATTTTATCATGTATACAGGGTGCGAGATTAAAACTCCACATCGCTATATTTTGTTATTTGTGGTCCGATTTTAGTGAACCAAAAATGAAAAGTTGACATTCAAGTTGAAGTTGATAAAAATCAAAGGTACCTACCTTGGGTTTGTAGTAGGTATATTATGAGCAATTACATTTGGTTTTTGGTTCAATAAAATCGGACCACAAATAACAAAGTTATAGCGTTGTGGAATTTTCATCTCGCATATATACCTGTATACGTTGTACTTTTACCGCACAAATCACATTTACAATTTGTTTTAATTTTTTTAAATAATGTAGAAACATTTACGTTGCAGACTAATTGAACAAATAACATAGAAATTGGTTGAACTTTCCAAGTATAACAAAAAAAGCGATTTTTTTTTCATTGGAGTGGCCCATTGTAGCGATATAATTTTACTTTAAATAAAAAGGACATTAAAATAAGTCTTAAAAATCCTTAATTAGTTAATGAAACTAACGATTAATGAATAACGAATTCGCACATTAATAACGATTATACGGTTAATTTGTTTCATTGAAATGTTTCCGCGTATGTTTCATAAATGTAGCCATCCTTTCCATTAGTGCATTTCAATTCAGGTAGAAAACTCCACTCAAACCGCCGGCGCTGCCGAACACTCGGCCGCAAAAAAATCCGGTATCTTAGAATGTTACCGTGCTGGGATGGAATCTCAGCCCCTGTTCATTTTCAATTACTTCGGCTGTACATAGGTACCTATACAATACTTTAACAAGAACAAAACGGAAGTTATGTAAGAATTACACTATGATTTTTTGTTTCAGGAGGATGAAAAGGTCGTCCAGACAATGGATACTTTTGTTTGCAGGTTAGTGGAATTTGATTGTTCCATCTTGGGCATACTCTACAGTATGTTCATAGGCACTTAGTGGAACCTGACTTAACTCGGAAATAATCGTTTCAATGAACGGACAGACTACAGAGGACATAAACTTAAGAAAAATAAAATTAGTTTTTGTTTTAATGCTGTTGATATTCCGTCAGACTATTCCAGCGGACCAACCGGCGGGATGCACGTTTCGGTGCTTTTGGTGTCAAAGCCATTTTAACAAAGTACCTGACCCTCAATTTCTTAAGCCGTTTTGGAAGAGATTAAAGTTATGATGCGATTGAAATGATGACCTTGTTCCCTTTTTTCATTTTTACAGTCTATTCACTCTTTCTAGAAATTGGGGGTTACTAGGTTAGTTATGTCCGCTGTTTGATCTTGTCTTGCAAAAAAATAGAATAAAGTGAAATTTTTTCAGATTGGCGGGTTGTGTCGTAAAACTATCTAGGTACCCTTGAGTTCTGGTTGCGGCAAACAATTTGCAACTCATCGTACAGTCAGGAGATAAAATCTTGGCCCTCGACCGCGAACAATGACGACAGATTTTTGGAAAAGACACTCAAAATAGGTTTGTGAATGCTTGTATTCCACTCGAGTACTTTTAATAAAGAGGTTTCCACTTTCAATTTTAATTTTTTTGATAAGGCTTGCGAGAATCTGTCTCATTGTGAGCGGTCTAGGGCCACTACCTAGGTACTTTATCTCCATAGCCAGAACCAGAACTCAAGGGTACGACTCAACACGCCAATCTGAAAAAATCCCACCTACTTACCTTATACCTACCTATTCAAGGGCGGAACCAGGATCAGGGGGGGGAAGTGAGGGTGGGCGAGTGAAGCGGGTGCCGGGGATGGTGCGAAAAATCCCCTCAATCACTTTGAGTCTATACAGGATGTTCGCGAAACATGTAGCAGAACTCCTACCGTGGGTTCCTTACATAAAAATAAGTCAAAAAGTTCCTATGAACATGTCCGATATCGCCTCCTAAGGGAGCTAGGTCTTCTCGTAGGAGGAGGATGGAGGACCAGCGCGATTTAGAAGTAAAATTTCATAAGAAAACTATTATTGTCCATTGATTTCGCGCAATCAACAAAAATGTGTAGCGCGTCTTGTAATTTTTGAATCAGTTTCACAAAGTTCGCGTTCAACGCGTAGGTAAAATTTCAGATGTCGATAACTGAAGGTTGTAATGGGCAAATTTCAATATCGTAGATTAAGCCGTTTCCGAAATATTAAAAATAAACTGCTCTCCATTCTCCTCCTACGAGAAGATCTAGCTCCCTTAGTAGTTCTGCTACATGTTTCGCGAACACTCTGTATTAATTTACACACAGAACAATGAACAATGTCAAATTTTACCAAATTTAGAGTGCGTATAGTCGTCCCTCCCCGTATAGCTAAACCCTTGTAAATATTTAGTAGGAAGTTAGATCGAAGAATGTTGCTTTTACAGGAATATTATGGATTAATCTAGAAGATGTTCAAGCAGTGAGGGCAACTTCCTTAATTTTTGGAAAATCCACAACAACCACATCTACAGAGGCCAGTGCGGGAAATTCTTCGGAATCGGCGCAGAATGAGGTTTGTGTTAAAATTCTCAGTTCATAGATCTTACCTATAGTTATTCTTAATAGTAGTTTGATAGGTACACAAAATGACTTTCAATCGTCGGTCTAGCGTCGGCTTACAAATAGTCATCATCCACGAGTCGAGTTGCTTAAAATAATTTTTAATTTTTTTATATCGGATGTTCTATTGTCAAACATAGGGCTACACCAACGCCCGGGACCCTTGTCGTGTTTAGGTCAACATTAAAATTAAAAATTGTATATGCCCAGTTTTCGGTACATACATAGGGTGGTGAATTTTTCATTGCCCACCATTGGCAACTCGGAACGGAAACCATAAGAGATAGAGAGCAGGTTAAATTACAGCAAATAAGTTACTCTTTTTCAAGCCTATTAAGAATCTGTAAAAAATTCCCCGATATCTTGATCTGCTCCTGAGTTATCCCGAAAAAACTGAAAATTGCGGTTTTAAAGAAAAGTTTATCTTTCCAACGATTGGTGGTATTCAAATGAAACTTGGAAGTTTTTTATTTGTGATAGCTGTAAATTCAATGACATTGACAGAAATTTTCTAGATCTTCCAAATTTTGCTCCAAATTTTGAGAAACAATGGCCAATTTTTCTTTGTCTTAGGGCCGCCATATTGGATTTTAACACCATTGGTTACACAAACAAAGTTCCTTTTCGAAAATGTAATTAATATGGACTTTTTTGAAAAAAATATGTCAAAGTTTGAGTCACACGATTCCAAGACACGTTTCATTTCCGTTCAATTCAATTGTTTTCACATGTAAAAAAAGAAAGAAAAAGCCCGTGTACCGTTTTGTAACTGTTTTTCATCTAAGTTTAGGCTGATTTTACAAAATTATTCATACCAATTTAAAAATTTTGACGATCCGTTAAAAAAGTCCACAGGTACTGGTTAATTTTTTGAAAAGTTTTTTTCTGCATCCAATGGTGTTAAAATCCAATATGGCTACCATAAGAAAAAGAAAAATTGACTGTCGTTGTTCAAAATATAGAAGACCCAGAAGATTTCTGTCAAGGCTATTGGGTTGATAGTTGTCAAAAATACGAAAATTCCAAGTTCCATCATTCAATTATCACCAGAAAGATATGAATTTTTCTGCAAAATTGCGACTTTCAATTTTTTCGGGATAACTCAGTAACGAATCAAGGTAAAGGAGAATTCTAGAATCTAAATCACCTTGAAAAAGTGCAACTTTTTTCTAATTTAAGCTACTCCCCATCTCTTACAGTTTCCGAGTTCCCAATGGTGGGCAACGAAAAATTCACCACCCTGTATGTTGTGTACATGAAATTTTGACACAACTTGAAAACTAGATGCTTTTGAAATTAATACCTAGGTACACAGCGAGCCATTATTGCTGGGGTAGATAAATCTATATAAACGGGTACATAGTCAGTTTTAAATCGTCATATTATATGTAAATCTAGAGGAAAAGTCGGTACAAGCATAGATATAATATAAGTACATAATATAACTTTTTATAACTTCAAATTCTTCCTATTCTAGTCCATCATTCATTAATATGTCATCTCAGAAATATAAAACTATCGCTTGAAGTCTCAAATGTACTATAATTATAGGTGTTGAAAACCGAATTCATTTGTACGATTAGTGAAGAATTTTGTCTCGGTCTAGATACTATAAAATAAGTACTTTCTATTATTCCTTAGGTAAATAATGTACTTGTTTAATGTCGTTTAGTAATATAAATGTATTAGTTCCTGTGACCTTATACCTAAACTACATGAACTTTTTTCCAAAAAAGCATTCAAAAACTGCTAAAGGTATAGGTACCTATGTGCCTGCCTATTGAGGCTCGTCATGTGATGATGACATTGTGGGTCTAGTTTTCTACTATTGACCTTCACGGTCGCCTTCCAAGCTTGTAATTTTTTGTTTTGTATTTTTATAAATTATGCGGCCACTTTCCATTTCACGATTTCCTAACGGAGTGTTACATTATAGGGTATTGGTGGCGTCACGGAAGCCGGTACGGAAGTATCCAATGCAACGGGACCGACCCTAACAGGAATCCCTCAAGTGGATTATGTGTTCGATCCAAATCTGCCAAAGGAAATTAATGGCTATAATCTAACGGAATATCCATTCTATGAAAGGGTACCAGAAGATGTTGGTGATTTCAAATGTGATGGTTTACACGATGGTTTCTACGCCAGTGTTCTCCACAAATGTCAGGTAGATATCTTAAACATGATATGTATATTTTAATGAAGTACCGGAACCGGAACCAATGGTGAAATATTTTTTTTAAATCTGGATTTGCCTTGTTTACGGAGCCACTTCTCGATTCGACCGCAAAATGTTTTATGATCTGAAAATTTTACAGAGCGCCCATAATGTGTGCCAAATATCGTCTCGATATCTCCTCTTCAAGTTCGGTTATTACGGAAGCGCTGGAGGGCCAGCATAGCTTCTTTTTTAATGTCACACATGTTTGGAACTTACTGTCACCCCCTCGCCCGGGTTTCGGACTTACCCCAACAGGTTTCGGAAGGTGTCCTTCGAGGTTTAGGACTTACCTACCCTCTAAGGGCTTACCAGATCGATTAGGCTTCGGGAGGTGTCTCCCCCATAGGTTTAGGAGTTACATCAAGCTTCGAGAGGTGTATCTCGGGGTGACTTACCCCCTCCCCCAAGACTTTCGGGCTTACCCTCCCCTGAAAGTTCGATAGTTTTGGCCTTCTACAAACCTTTGAGGGGTAAGGTCGAAACCTGGGAGGGGGGGGGGGTAGTACATCACGAAGCCTGTGCGCTTAAATTCGTCTGTTAACCATGTTTAAACTAGTGTTATCGAAACTCGTCGGTTAGTCGAGTAGGCTGGGTTGTTCAACCTCGGTTTATCTTCGGTTTGGCATAACTTTGGTTTGGTTACTAGGCAACAGCCAATCAGAACGCTTAACTTTCACAATTAAACCAGGTTTAGAGATAAACTCGGACTGAACAACCGGCCCTAAGGGGGAGAAACATTTGTATTTTATTGAACTTGTATTTTTATTGAAACATACCTAGTCCTAGGAGTCAAGTTTAAGCTTGCCTGTTAGTCGACTTTAAGAAATAGTTATTTACGTAAAGAGTATGGAAAGACACTTTTTCTACGACCACTATTGTAAATAGCCAATTTTGTACAACGTACAAACTAAGTAAGCCGTTCCTTACGCACACAAACCTAAAACTGTGCGTAAAGAGTGAAAATCGCACAGTTTTCAATTGTCATTTGTCAAATGTCATTTTTCACTCAATTTTATTGTTAAATTCATTATTCTCCCCTTATTTATTAGGACATTTTAAAAACATATCGACTACTCCTCTTCCAGGATAAAAGCAGTTCAACTGCAAAGTAAAATCCGAGGTAAAATCAATAAAAATCTTCTGTGCAAAAGTTAGGTTATATCGCAGGATCTTTTCGTCTGAAAATGCCTTGGGACCGGTAAGTTGTATTTATGCGTATTATCTTGAACCTTTGAGCAGGTATTTTAAAGAAATTGTCATAATATAGAATACTGGCAGGTTTTTGGTACCCAGGAACAATCAACCGTTAATTTAGTTGGCTTTAAGGCAAGTAATTCCATTGTAAGCACGAATCAATTATTTATGCTGGAAAAAAACGTTTGAGGAACCAAAATAATGCAGAGTAAATTTGCATAACATCTTTTGTAAGAAATGCATCTGAGAAAAAGTATGACTCCATTTGAAAAATAAAAATTATGGTCATTTCCGGTTGAACCGGAAGTGCTAAAAATATCTGACTATACCACTGGGTTCACATCAAAAAAATAAGGTTGACTTGTCTCAGGATATTTCCGAAATATTCCTCTCGAAGAAGTTCTTCAATTTATTAAACCTACTATTGAAAAAGGTTAAAAAATATTGTGTGGTCGTAGAAAAAGTATCGTACGCAACTCGAGTTGTAAGGCCATTAAGCACTGTGGAATTATACACTCGCCGCTACGCGGCTCGTGTACAACTTCTTCCACACGTGCGTAATATGCTTCTTACAACTCTCGTTACGTAATATACTATTACATGTGAGTTGCGTATTAAATTTTTTAGGTGCTCGCAACATATTTTCTGCGTGAAATTAAATATGTTAATTCTAATTAGGTATCTAAACTGAGAAATGTGGGGAACCGAGTAAAAATTAACACGATAACAAAATCCATAATATTCAGGAGAAATTTCACTTTCCAGAATATTCCGGTGAAATTTCACTTTCCCGACTAATCCGGGAAAGTTGACTTTCCGGTCCAAAAATTGTCCGGAAAATTTAATTTTTCACTTTTCCGGACTAGTCCGGGAAAGATTACTTTCCGGTCCTAAAATTGACCGGAAAGGTTAACTTTCCGGTCGAACGCCTAAAAAGGTGTTTTCCTACGACCACTTAAGAAAGTTGTAAATATCGCACAATTAAGTAGGCGCGAAAGTTGACACTGACACACGTGTGTGTTAGTTCTGTGCGATATAATATCGCACAGTTCTGCCCACATCGCCAAGCAACGCGCATTAATCTCATTATCATAGCAGGTTGGATTTCAAAATTTAATAAAGTTTGACACTTGCTGCTTTGTTGACAACGATGATAAAAAAAGAGAAATTTACAAAGAAATGATTTTTTGTTGTGGTTCGTAGGAAAAATACTGTACACAACTCGCACGAAAGTGTCTACAATGCACTCGTGGGGTTTTCACACTCGGCTAGCGCCTCGTGTGAGAAATTCCCCACTCGTATGATATTAGCCACTTTCGTAGCTCGTTATGTAATATATTATTTTCGTCGAACGTCACAGAAACACTAGCAGAAACATGACATCTTTCACCTGACTGTGGGATGTAGAAGTTTGCGTAGCAAATAATGCAGTAAACTTTCGGATGATAATTGGAGTCAAGAATGTGACGTTTCCAGTACGATCGACGAAAAAAAAACTATACCTACCTATACTGGCCCTGCAGCGCTTCCGTGGGTTAGGGATTGTAATATGACTATACAGACTCACCGATTCCCGGATTACTATTTCTGATTATGAGGTCCATGAGTAAATTCCCATAAGCGCGCGTTTTGTATTAATCGGAAGTTGGTAATTCTTGCTGAGAAAGGAACATTTCTTCCGTATTGCCCTATAGGTATCAGCGAAACTGTTGAGAAACTCGTCGAAATGAAAGACACCATTAATTTTCTCTATTCTCTGATAGAATTTGGCGGAAAAATTTGGAAAACCGCCTGAAAATGGCTAAACTTTTTAAATTTTGACTCGTCGTACATTTGCAAGGCCCCGTACGTGAAAAATGCATATTGTTAGCTTTTTTCACTATCACTAGCTTTTTTGTTGTAGACTATATGTGAATAAGACGCCTGCAATCACAACCGTCTGCTTCTATAATATTTCCGGAGTTATAGCGAGGTTCAACGGAAGGTCGAACTGGCATAGCCAAATATCATTTGAATGATCATTCTTTATATTTTGTTTCGCCAAACACGTGAAAAATGTGTAAAACCTTTATTTATTTATCATTTTCCACAAACACAACAACAACAAAATATAACGACTAGTCATTTTCAAGCGATATTTGACTATGCAGACCTTTCTTTGGACTCTATAACTCCGGGAATATTAAATCAAAACTACTGGAAGTAGAGTTGCGGTTGACGCCACTCTATTGGTCAGAGAATAGAGAAAATTAATGGTGTCTTTCATTTTGACCAGTTTCTCAACAGTTTCGCCGATATAGGGCAATACGTGAAGAAATGTACCTATCTTAGCAAAAATTACCAACTTCCGGTCGGAATTCTTTTACGCAAATCATAATACTTACTTAAAATGTACAGTAGGCATCAGATGTTTTGCTTGATCTTTTGTTCAGCAACTGAAAACTTTGCGGGACAGACTCGGCCATGACGCCTAAAAACCATAGTTACCTGATGAAATAAAATCCAATCATTGTCATATCGTTCAAAGTACTTGATGCGCCAAAATGGCAGTTGCCGTGGGTCGATTGCCTAAAAAAATTTTTAGGCTCTTCGACGGGTAATACAATCTTCTTGCACAAAATTTAAGCCAAATCGGTTCAATGGTTTAGACCGAGGTTTGGACTGTACCGAGATTTTAAAGTATGTACGTTAAAAATCTCGAATCTTTTAGCTTTTTGTTGAAAGGGCACTAGAATGAATACATCTTTGGAAGCCGAATTTGAAAACCTTTCTTATGGTGACGTCAAAAATGGGGATCTGCATTTAAAATTTCAGAGTTGACTTGCCAAAATGGCATTTCCGGTTGCACGATTGGGTCCAAAAGCTTTTCAGATCTAAGTTAGGTTATGAGATGCCCACGTACCATATTTCAGCAAAATCGGTCTAGTAGTTTTGGCTGTGCCGTGTTTTTAAGCGAACGTACGTACATACACACAGATATCTTTAAAACCACTTTTTTAGGTTCCTGAATCCTGAGACCTCAAAACGTGAAGATCAAATGCTAGTGATTGCAGTAACCTCCCTTTTTTTAAGAGGTGAAGTGGAGTGTGGAGGTTAAAATTAAGCAAATTGAACTAGATTAATTCAGACTGAAAATCGGTCTTCCCAAGTTGCAAGAATCAATTATTATTCACTTTCACTAAAATGGTGAAATTGTTCTGGTGAGTTACCAAGTATCGAAACATTTTTTAGTCGTTTGAACCTCTGTTAAGTTTCTAACAATGAAGTAGGTACCTACCTGCTTATGAATTATTGATTGACAACAAACCACATCTGCTGGAGTTGGTCAATTTAAAAGTAACTACTTTCGACATCTCAAGAAAAGCGTGAAATCGATAATCAAACAGGGTTCAAATATTCTATAAATGATAATGCAGGATTTCAGGACGAGCGGCAGTTATAGTCAGATGAATTCAGAACTGGCCCCAAGCGGTCGTAAACCTATAATATCCTTAGCAGCGCACATTTAAGAACAGGCCTCTGGCGCATGAGCGGCCAAAATTCGGACTGTCAACCGGAGTCCCACCGGAGTCGCTTGCACGCAGGTACGACCACGGTAGGACGCAGCTCAACTAACCACCTGCCAACGTAGGTTTGTGCAAGGTTGTCAAACTGTCGCATGTATTTCTTTCACTCTCCGATTGATTCCGAAAAAAGTACTCTTATCAAATTTGGAATCACAACGATACTACTTTATAGACTTCGATACTTAGTGCAATAAGGATTTCCGCCCTGTACATGAAGTATTGGCAGCGAATTTCATGAAAGCCGAAATATTGTCAATTGTTCAATGTGGCAACGCCGTAGGCCCAGCTCCGGGTGTTAGACCAGTGACAATCCGAATTATTTGAATTTCGCACATGAGCAGTAACTGTCGCCGCTTAAATGTGCGCTACTACATGATCATTTATACCCAGATTGTTAACCTCCCCAACCCCATCACAATTTAAAAAAAATGGGAGGTTACTGCAATCTTTTCATCATTATATTTGCTTTTATTGTTGTTTAAATCATGATATTTTCGTATATAATACAACAAGTGGTCTCAATATTGCCGGCAATTTTTGTCACCTTGATAGTGAACAGGCGTTGGGACGAAAATTATCACGAGCGCTCGCGCGAGTGATAATTTTCCAAAAACAACGCCTGCGAGTCTAAATCAACGTGACAAAAATTACCAAGATATTGAGACCATGAGTTGTATTCGGCAAAACAATTCAACGACTTGACGTTTCTCGTTTTTGACAACTGCCTGGCAATCACCACATGTACAAATTGCCAAATTAGTCACGCTGTGATTGGCTGAAGCAGTTAATTCGTATTGGTTTATAAAGTAAAAGTTGAATTGTCGCAATAGCAATATGGTAATGACAAAAACATTGTTTTCACACAATCGTTTAGATATTTCAACTTACAATAGTTACAATAGTTATAATGCGCGGAAAGTTGACCTTACTACAAACAGTTTAGTTTCCAGTGCCGTTATGAACCATAACGGCATACATGCGCGGTAAGTAAAACTATTGAAAATCGTAAATGCCATTTTGCTTCAAATTTCTCGTCGGGTCGGCTTCAAAAAGTTTGTCCAAGTTTATCATTAAGTACCTAATGGTAAAATTCGATTGTGCGAAAAATTATCTACGATACAGAGTTGTTAAGTGCGTTTTCGCACAATCGTATGTTATAACTCTCTTACCCACGTAGTTAAAATAAGGTGTAAGTTCAACTTACCAAGCGCGATTTGGTTTCCCAGGCAACGAAAAATAACAGTGCTGTTATGAATTCATAACAGCACCCATATCTGACACAGGCATGGTAAGTAAAACAATTGAACTGACAAAGGTATCGAGAGCATTTGGAAAATTCGGCGATCTGTCAAACAGGATTTGCTTAATGGCTGACGAGAACTGTTCAATAAGTTAATTTCGATTGTGCGAAATAGTATATTACGATATTAGGTTGGTAAGTACAGTATAACAGAATCGAGGAAAGGTTTGCAAAAACGAGTCGAAGACGAGTTTTTGCAATTTCCGAGATTATGTTAGATGTACTTAACAACCGTGTATCGTATATGATTTTTCGCACAATCGTATGTTATAACTCTCTTACCGACGTAGTTAAAGTAAGGTGTAAGTTCAACTTACCAAGCGCGGTTTGGTTTCCCAGGCAACGAAAAATAACAGTGCTGTTATGAATTCATAACAGCACGCATATCTGACACAGGCATGGTAAGTGAAACAATTGAACTGCCAAAGGTATCGAGAGCATTTCGAAAATTCGGCGATATGTCAAACAGGATTTTTTTAATGGCTGACGAAAAATGTTCAATAAGCTAATTTCGATTGTGCGAAAAATCATATACGATACACGGTTGTTAAGTACATCTAACAGAATCTTGGAAATTGCAAAAACTCGTCTTCGACTCGTTTTTGCAAACCTTTCCTCGATTCTGTTATACTGTACTTACTTACCAACCTAATATCGTAATATACTATTTCGCACAATTGAAATTAACTTATTGAACATTTTTCGTCAGCCATTAAACAAATCCTGTTTGACAGATCGCCGAATTTTCCTAATGCTCTCGCTACCTTTGCCAGTTCAATTGTTTTACTTACCATGCCTGTGTCAGATATGCGTGCTGTTATGAATTCATAACAGCACTGTTATTTTTCGTTGCCTGGGAAACCAAACCGCGCTTGGTAAGTTGAACTTACACCTTACGTTAACTACGTCGGTAAGAGAGTTATAACATACGATTGTGCGAAATAGTATATTACATAACGAGAGTTGTAAGACGCATATTACACACGTGTGGAAAAAGTTGTACACGAGCCGCGTAGCGGCGAGTGTATAACTCCACAGTGCGTAATTAATTGCCTTACAACTCGAGTTGCGTACGATACTTTTTCTACGACCACACAATAGGTACTTAACTGTTCTCAAAAGTAAGTAATAAATTGAAGAACTTCTTCGAGAGGAATATTTCGGAAATACCCTAGGACAAGTCAACATTATTTCTTTATGTGAATCCAGTGGTATAGTCAGATATTTTTTAGCACTTCCGGTTCAACCGGAAATGACCATAATTTTTATTTTTCTAATAAAATCGTACTTTTTCTCAACGAATTCCTAATCTACGATTTTATGCAAGTTTATTCTGCATTATTATTTTGGTTCCTAAAACGTTTTTTTCCAGCATAAATAATTGATCCGTGCTTACAATGGAATTACTTTTCTTAAACTCAACTAAATTAACGATTTATTGTTCCTGGGTACCAAAAACCTGATGCAAGTATTCTATATTATGACATTTTTTTAAAAGACCTGCTCAAAAGTTCAAGATAATATGAAGAAATACAACTTACCGGTCCCAAGGCATTTTCGGACAAAAAGGTCCAGCGATATAACCTAACTTTTGCACAGAAGATTTTTATTGATTTTTTTACTTTGCTGTTGAACTGCTTTTATCCTGGAAGAGGAGTAGTCGATAGGTTTTTGAAATGTCCTAATAAATAAGGCGAGAATAATGAATTTAACATTAAAATTGAGTGAAAAATGACATTTGACAAATGACAATTGAAAACTGTGCGATTTTTTCTCTTTACGCACAGTTTCAGATTTGCGTGCGTAAGGAACGGCTTACTTAGTTTGCACATTGTACAAAATTGGCTATTTACAATAGTGCTCGTAGAAAAAAAAATGGGCAGCTACGGAAGCGGCTGGAACCTCCCCACTTGGTGAATGATCCAATCTTATCACCAATATCAAGTAAATTTTACTATTTACTATACCTAAGTTTTACTCCACCAAACCTCAGGTGTTTTCTGTGATTTTTCTAAATATTACGATATTTTGCCAAAAGGGCACTAAGATTGAATACAATTTTGAAAACAAAATTTGATGACTTTTCATGAGCTGATAGAAGAAATAGGTGTTCATTATTCAAATTTCAAAGTTGATATGCCAAAATGGCACTTGCCGTTCGCCGATTGCCACCAAAATTAAATCAGCTCTTGGGCGGGTAACGGTGTCTCTACCTACCAAATTTCAGCCAAATTGATCCAGCAATTTGGGATGTAGCGTGTTATTTAATGTTTCCTCGAAATTTCGAATTTCTCGTTTTTATGCCCAAAAGGCGCTAAGTGTGAACACACTTTCAGATACAGAATTTCAAGACCTTTCATGTGCTGATAAGAAAAATTAGTATTCATCAGTCAAATTTCATAGTTGGTGTGCCAAAAAGGCACTTGGCGTCTGCCGATTCGCAACACAATTAACTGGGTTGTACATACGTACATACACACAGACATTTTTTAAAAACCACTTTTTTGTGATCCTGGGACCTTGAAACGTAAAGATCTGGATTGCCTCCAAACATTGTTTAGCTCTTCGACGTATAATACAGTCTCCACGTACAAACTTTCAGCCAAATCGGTCCAGAGGTTTCGGCTGTATCGTGTTTTTAAAGTACGTTAACAATCCCGAATATTTTAATTTTGGTCAAAAAGGTACTAAGAGAGAATACACTTTTAGAAGCAGAATTTGAAAGCCTTTCTTATGGTGACGTGAAAAATAGGGGTTTGCATTTAAAATTTAAAAGTTGATGTGCCAAAATGGCATTTCCGGTTGCACGATTGGCTCCAAAAGCTTTTCAGATCTAAATTGGGTTATGAGATGCCTACGTACCAAATTTCAGTCAAATCGGTCTAGTAGTTTTGGATGTGGCGTGTTTACAAACGAACATACACACAGACACATTTTAAAAAAAAGGGCAGCAGAGAAGCGGCTGGAACCTCCCCAACGCGTGGGTCTTTGATTTCAGGGACTTCTGTTTAAGATTCTAAAGTTGATATGCCTAAATGGCACTTCCCGTTGACCAATTGCTCCCAAAAGCCTTTCAGCTCTTCAACGGGTCACCTCACCTCCATTTACCAAATTTCGGGCAAATCGATCCACTAGTTTGGGCTATAAAGTGGTTTCAGTATTATTACAAAATTTCGATTTTTCTACCCAAAGGGTTCTAAATGCGAATCAATTTTGTCTCATTTAAAACCAGAAATTGAAGACCTTTCTGATGGTGACCTCGATAGTGACAATAAATCTTTCAAAAACTTGTTTTGGATGGGTAAATTAGAGAATAATTTTAAATTTCGAAATTGGTGTGCCAAAACGGCACTTTCCGTGGGCCGATTGAATCCAAAATTTGTTCACCTCTTCGACGTGTAATACAATCCCCTTGTGCAAAATTTCAGCCAAATCGGTTCAGGGGCTTGGGCTGTACCGCGATTTTAAAGTCCGATAAAAATCAATTTTTTTTTCATTTTTGGTCAAAAAGGCACTAAGAATGAATGCATTTTTAGAAGCAGAATTTGAAGGCCTTTCCTATCGTGACGTGAAAAATGGGGGTTTGCATTTAAAATTTAAAAGTTGATGTGCCAAAATGGCATTTGTGGTTGCACGATTGGCTCCAAAAGCTTTTCAGATCTAAGTTGGGTTATCACATGCACACGTACCAAATTTCAGCTAAATCTGTCGAGTAGTTTGGGCTGTGGCGTGTTTACGAACGTACGTACGTACGAACGTACGAACGTACGAACGTACGTACATACATACAGACACATTTTAAAAACCACTTTTTTGGGCTCCTGAGACCTCAAAACGTATAGATCCGGTCTTATCTCGAATTCGAAAATTTTAGTGATTGCAGTAACCTCCCTTTTTTTTAAATGGTGGAGTGGAGTGGGGAGGTTAAAAAAGGCAGCAGAGAAGCGGCTGGAACCTCCCCAACGCGTGGGTCTTTGATTTCAGGGACTTCTGTTTAAGATTCTAAAGTTGATATGCCTAAATGGCACTTCCCGTTGACCAATTGCTCCCAAAAGCCTTTCAGCTCTTCAACGGGTCACCTCACCTCCATTTACCAAATTTCGGGCAAATCGATCCACTAGTTTGGGCTATAAAGTGGTTTCAGTGTTATTACAAAATTTCGATTTTTCTACCCAAAGGGTTCTAAATGCGAATAAATTTTGTCTCATTTAAAACCAGAAATTGAAGACCTTTCTGATGGTGACCTCGATAGTGACAATAAATCTTTCAAAAACTTGTTTTGGATGGGTAAATTAGAAAATAATTTTAAATTTCGAAATTGGTGTGCCAAAACGGCACTTTCCGTGGGCCGATTGAATCCAAAATTTGTTCACCTCTTCGACGTGTAATACAATCCCCTTGTGCAAAATTTCAGCCAAATCGGTTCAGGGGCTTGGGCTGTACCGCGATTTTAAAGTCCGATAAAAATCAATTTTTTTTTTATTTTTGGTCAAAAGGGCACTAAGAATGAATGCATTTTTAGAAGCAGAATTTGAAGGCCTTTCCTATCGTGACGTGAAAAATGGGGGTTTGCATTTAAAATTTAAAAGTTGATGTGCCAAAATGGCATTTCTGGTTGCACGATTGGCTCCAAAAGCTTTTCAGATCTAAGTTGGGTTATCACATGCACACGTACCAAATTTCAGCTAAATCTGTCGAGTAGTTTGGGCTGTGGCGTGTTTACGAACTACGTACAAACGTACGTACAAACGTACGAACGTACATACAGACACATTTTAAAAACCACTTTTTTGGGCTCCTGAGACCTCAAAACGTATAGATCCGGTCTTATCTCGAATTCGAAAATTTTAGTGATTGCAGTAACCTCCCTTTTTTTTTAAACGGTGAAGTGGAGTGGGGAGGTTAAAATCACTTTTTTGGGTTCCTGAGACCCCAAAATGCATACATCCGGTCTTATCTCGAATTCGAAAATTTTAGTGATTGCAGTAACCTCCCATTTTTTAAAAATTGTGATGGGGTTGGGGAGGTTAATATACATATTATCAATTAATAATAAATGAGCTGCCTTATTGTTCGGAAAAGTTCCATTCGCCCCTTTAATTTTTAAAATAAAAACTTTCAAACTAACTTCAAATTTAATGTCGTTCTCTCATAAAGTCACAAAGATTCGTATTTCAGTTACGACCTTACATGTGACAAGCGACAAGTTTACTCTGCAGCAGTTGACGTTCGTAAGCATTGCTGCATTGTTAGCATTCAGGTCACTATTAGTTTTAGCATTTGTGGAAATTCAAAACAAAATGCATGCATTGCCACCAAAGTTGCAATATGACGCTCTACAGTGGACGGAATAATTAGTGAATAAAATTGAAACCAAAATGATTTTGCTTAAATTAGTATGGGACAAAATTATAAACTTTTGTAAAAAGGATATGTCTACTTTGTTTATTTAGATGGCCAATATTCACGAAAACAGTAAACAATAATGTGTAGGTATACTAATAACTCCAAAACTACGAGACTTAAGTATAGGAAGATCACACATGGATAGATAGGAAATCGAATTTGCTACCGAATGGGGCAGTAAAAAAATAGTTGTTCCATTTAAAAGAATTGGCAATCTCGGAGATGGTAGAAACTTCTACTTTTTCACAGAATTTGTAAATGAAGAAATTGCAATTAAAAAAAAAGGCAGCAGAGAAGCGGCTGGAACCTCCCCAACGCATGGGTCTTTGATTTCCGTGACTTATTGTCTTTAAGGTTTTAAAGTTGATATGCCTAAATTGCACTTCCCGTGGACCAATTGCTCCCAAAAGCCTTTCAGCTCTTCAATGGGTTACCTAACCTCCATGTACCAAATTTCGGACAAATCGATCCAGTAGTTTGGGCTATAACGTGGTTTCAGTGTTATTACAAAATTTCGATTTTTCTACCCAAAGGGTACTAAATGCGAATAAATTTTATCTCACTTAAAACCAGAATTTGAAGACCTTTCTGATGATAACAATAAATCTTTCAAAAAGTTGTTTTTGATGGGTGAATGAGAGAATAATTTTAAGTTTCGAAATTGGTGTGCCAAAACGGCACTTTCCGTGGGCCGATTGAATCCAAAATTTGTTCAACTCTTCGACTTGTAATACAATCCCCATGTGCAAAATTTCAGCCAAATCGGTTGAGGGGCTTGGGCTGTACCGCGATTTTAAAGTCCGATAAAAAATATTTTTTTTTAATTGTTGGTCAAAAGGGCACTAAGAATGAATACATTTTTAGACGCAGAATTTGAAGGTCTTTCTTATGGTGACGTGAAAAATGGGGGTTTACATTTAAAATTTAAAAGTTGATGTGCCAAAATGGCGCTTCTGGTTGCACGATTGGCTCCAAAAGCTTTTCAGATCTAAGTTGGGTTATCACATGCACACGCACCAAATTTCAGCCAAATCGGTCGAGTAGTTTGGGCTGTGGCGTGTTTACGAACGTACGTACATACATACAGACACATTTTAAAAACCACTTTTTTGGGCTCCTGAGACCTCAAAACGTATAGATCCGGTCTTATCTCGAATTCGAAAATTTTAGTGATTGCAGTAACCTCCCTTTTTTTTAAATGGTGAAGTGGAGTGGGGAGGTTAAAAATTGGCAGTCTCGGAGACGGTAGAAACTATCTACTTTTTCACAGAATTTGTAAACGTACAGATCGCGAACTAACCATATGATCAGGTTATCGCTCAAGGGAGGTTCTATCGATTGAAGGCGCCAATTTATCCCAACAGAATAACTTACAATGCCAAGGAAGTTTATGGCCATTAAATAACATTTTTCTAAAAAAATTTATTTACGTCTAAGGTTTTCGACCCTTAAAGCCATTTATACACTTTAGTTTTTAGTCACTTTTTGCCACGACTGTATACGTCCGAAACTTCCTCACGTGTTGCCCTCTCTTTTGATCTTCAGCCTCAGACTCACTCAGTCAGACATCTTGACTACACAAGACGAGAACAGTGTTTTGTCACGTTTGTGTTTTAAAGTTTAAAGTTGCATGGAATTTATCCGAATTTACTACCTGGATTTTAACCATAATGTTAAATTTAAATAAAAATTGAATAAGAGTCATCCAATGGCCCTATTTAAAACGTTTCAGTTATTCGTTGCCTGCAAATCCGCGAAAAAGCCTCGCTTTAACAATTTAAAACGTGAACGCTGAGTAAACGGTTGAAGATATAACAAAACCATAAATAGAAGAATTGTTGGCTACGAAAAGATCTACCAAAAAGTCCGCGACCGCATATAGGTATCTGTGAAGAACAGCCCACACACAACAAGCAGTCAAACCGATTTTTACAAAAAATTAAAACACAAAAACAATTATTTTAGGCTACCTATCTTTTACTTATATTTTTATTTGGTATGTGAACATTATATGGCCCAGCAAAAATAAAGGTCCAGGAAAAGTGCCATTTTGGCAAATCAACTTTAAAATCCTGAACGAAATCCCCTAATTTGTGTTGATAATAAAATTCTCCTTTAAAATGTATTCGCACTTGCCTAGTTAAAAAAAAACTAAATTCCGGTGATTTTTAACATGTATTACCTTCACCTGAATCGTAGACATTTGGTAACGCCATAGCACTACCTCTACCAACTTTTTTTGTTTCAGGTGTATCACCATTGTCTCTACGGCACCAGATACGACTTCTTATGTGCAAATTATACAGCTTTCGATCAGAAAACCTTTATTTGCCAGTTCGTGTCTGAAGTAGATTGCGTCAACTCAAAAAAATATTGGCACAGGTTTAACTAAGTACTTACCTATAATGAATTTATTACACTAGATTTTTAGGAATGACGCATTATACCAGGAGGCAAGCACAACCACCGTGAAGCCGGTGATCGTTTATACACCCCCGCCACCGCCGCCTGACGCATTGGGGCGGCGACGACCTAACAGACCTAGAGCACCACCACCCTCCCGCCGCCACCAATACGAGTACGATGATGACGATTACGAAGAGGAATACGACGATTATTATGAGGAAAAACCAAGAAGGAGAAAGCGTCCCAGAAGACCAGTATATCGGGATGAATATGATGACGAATATGAAGACGAGAGGCCGAGATCTCGACGAAGAAGACCATCTTACGAGAGAAGAGGTGATAGACGCCCAGAGAGAAGGGGAAATAAGGAACGAAGAAAATACGAGAAAGATGATTCCGAAGAAGGCAGAAGAGATACAGACCGAAGAAAACAAGATTATGACGAAGTGGAAGAAGATAGCGAAACTAGAATTCCTGATAGAGCAAAGGAAAGGGAACACCCAAAAAGGCGTCCCTCTGTTGATTATGACGAAGTTGACAGGAGGAGAAATCGTCCAAAGGGTTCCAAAAGGCCGGTTCATGATGACGAGGAGGAACGGCCGTTGAAAAATAAAACGCAGGAATTTGACCAATCTAATGAACAAATTAAGCCAACGAGCGGAAGTTCGATTTATGATAGACCTAGAGCGGCACCTAGAATTAAACCACCTGTACCCAAGAGCGAATCTAGAAAATATGCGTATAAGCCGATCAGTACTACCCAGTCATCAGCGGAACACGATGAACTTTATTACGACGATTACGAAGAAGAGCAACCTATAAAACCAAACAGAAAAACTGAGTCAAATGAAAAGCGAAATCCTGCGCGTCGGAATGAAGAAAGAAACAATCGAAAACAGACAACTACTCTTAAAACCCCACAACCGACTAGGGAAGAGGAGTATGAAGACGATCCACCAAAACTATTCAAGGAAAGATCAAAATCGACCTTTTTGAGAACTACTCCTAAACCAAGCAGGAAACAAATCCCGATCGAAGAAGAATATGAAGATGAATATGAGGACGAGCCTTCAAAATCATCAGCTTCCAACGAAGATCGAGTTAATTCAAAAGAAAAACCAAAAGATTTAACAACTACTACTGCAAAGCCAACGACATCCACTACTACCACTAAACCAACAACCACCGCAACTGTGACAACAACAGTTAAAGATGTTTTAAGACCTGAGAGTATTGTACGAATAGTTAAGAGACCTTTTTTACCTAGCCGAGGTGGTAATCCCTTTACTGCAAGAGGTCTACAACCGGTCGGTGCCAAAGCGGTTGAGAAGAATCCTGAAAAATCAGAAGAAGAAATTCCCAGTTCTGAAACAAAGCCGAAGACAACGGTTCGGCCAAAGTTTTCTCCTTCCACTCAAACAGAAGCGAATGAAGAAGAATTCAAGCCAATTTCCAATCGCCCACAACTTCCCCCTCGTCCAACTTTTAAACCTAATAAGGAATTCAGCGGACCACGGACAACTCAGAAACCCAAAATTGATGATCCTTTAGACATAGAAGAAGACGAATATGACGTGACTTTAAATGATGCACTGAATCCAACTTTGCCCAATTTGCCAACGAGAAATTACCCGACGGGATTTAGTGCAGGGAATGATTATAGCCTCAATGCATATCAAAGACCTAGGTATGCCGGCGAAGCGAGTAATAATGACTATGTCTACCAACCTAAGGTGGTAAGGCAGAGATATGAGCCGATTGCATACACGACAAGTCAAGATCAGTTTGTTAACTCAGACACAGATTATAAAGGACAATATAGTACAATTCAACAACAGTATCGGCCCAGAGTAACGCACGTGTTTTTCCCAAATAAATGACCATTCTTCAAGCCATATAATGTAGATTAAAAATTCCCTTTATATTTAATTTTTATGTTGTGTTTTGTAAATTATAGGCAAGTAAATTTTTTGTAAAATACGTGTATGCAAATAAAGTTAAGTTATTAAGTAAGCGAAACGTTTTCAGAAAAGTATCACAACTTAAAAGGATCGGCCGGTGCCTTTTCTCTAAAAATCTGATTCGGCAAATGGGTCGAATAAGATGTATCAATGAAAACTTTATAATTTTCTTAATGGTAAGAAGAGAAAATATTTTGATTACCGTTTTTGAGAAATAAAATAAAAATGCAGGGCTTTTGACAAGCCTTTTACAGGAAATGGCCATTTTGTTCGTGCAGCGTCTTGTTTTATTCAGATGAAAATACAGGGCTAGTGTAAAGTGTAAAGGCTGGCATAAAATTCCAAGCTGCTAAAGTAGCAATAACAACAATTGAAGAAAATGTAATTGCGCAGTTCAATATTTGTATCAAAAAAATAAGGTTGACGCCCAGGTTGACGTGTATTTAACATTTTGCAAATTCTTGTTTTTTGGTCGATTATTTCGATGTTTTTGAAAATACGGGGTAGCCGTGACTTCACTTCTGCTCAAGTATCATCATGCATGCTCTTATCTCGAAATAATTCGTAGATTCCGAATCCGTTGAGAAAAAGGTATAGGTAATTCATTTGAAAAAACTAAATTAGGGTAATTTCCGCTTAAACCGTAAGTGAAAAAAGAAATAATTGACTACACCATCAAATTCGCATTAAAATAATTGGCAGTCTCGGAGACGGTAGGAACTTCTACTTTTTCACAGAATTTTTAAATGTAGCATTTAACTTAAAAGGTCGGACGTGCGGGCGGTTGTTGATCGCTGATCGCGCATTGCACCCGGCGCTTATTTATTAAAATCTAAAATAAAATACCTACTAATGTTTTTCACCCCTAAAATGGCACTAAGATTCTCGATCCCGCAATGCAACTCGATAATAATAAAATGCCCTTTTGCTAAGAAAAATTCAAAAAGAAGCCTTTTTGCCCCTAAAATGGAAATTCTCGAAAAAATTGCACTAAGGTTTTTGATCCGGCAATTCATCAGCTATCGAATCCAATGGTAAGAATATGCTTTTTTCTAAAATAAATTCAAACAAGAGCCCTTTTGCCACTAAAATGACATTTTTCGAAAAAATCGCACTAAGGCTTTCGGCTTGAACAAAAATCGGCTTTCGAATCCGGCAATCAAAAAGGACACAAGTGTGAATACATTTTTAGAAGCAGAATTTGAAGAGCATTCATATGGTAACGCGTAAAATGGGGGTTTGCATTAAAATTTTCAAAGTTGATGTGCCAAAAAGGCACTTTCTTATAGCAGATTTTACGCTAACTTACGATAACTAGAAATTCGGCGTGATTCAAGTAACGGCGAGCAGTGCGCCTGGAATGTATGCAACCTAGCAGTTAGCACTATGGTGCACCGTCGTAAAACCAAATCATAAAAAAATTAGCAGCTGCGGAAGCGGCTAGAACCCCCCCTCTTTTTAAATGATCCAACCCTATCACCTGCAAATTTTAAAAATTAAAATTTTGAAAAGTTCCCGAAACTAAGTTAAAATTTTTTATTTTTAACCTCCTCAACCTACAACTTCAAAAAATAGGAAAGGTTACTGAAAATCAATAATATTTCTGAATTCGAGATAAGACCGGATAAGACAGGGTGCGAGATTAAAATTCCAAAACGCTATAACTTTGTTATTTGTGATCCGATTTTAGTGAACAAAAAACTAAATGAAATTGTTCATAAAACACTACAAACTCAAGATAGTTTTGATTTTTATCAACTTCAACTTGAATGTCAACTGGACGTCAACTTTTCATTTTTAAATGGACATACCCATTTTTTTTTACTCAGTAAAATAGCTAATTTTTTTCTGCGTCTTCTGATGTACAGCTTAGAAACATGAAGAGACCCACCCAGAGCTGAATATTTACCTGGTCGCATGGACCAGGCCACGACAGAGACCGTGCAGAAGTTAGTTACCCCTACCTAACTGCTATTCGAATGCTAGGCGACCAACTAAATATTCAGCTCTGGGTGGGCATGTTCATATTTCTAAGCTGTACATTCAGTTATGTTTGGTTTATAATTAGTTCTGAAAATAATTATAATTTTGTCAAAATTAAAATATATTTTACTAAAAATTTTCGAATGTGCTGTGAATCTGGTAGAAACTTAACAAAACATTTAAACTATGTCATTTTCTAACATGTAAAATGCATTTCGAGAATTTTTTTCGCGGCACACTTCAAAATTTAGCATACAAAAAAAGATTGAAATATTGACAATAATTTTAATTATTTTCAAAATTTATTATGAACCAAACTCAACTTATTGTACATCAGAAAACGCAGAAAAAAATGAGCTATTAGATTGAGTAAAAAAAAATTGGGTGTGCCAATTTGAAAACGAAAAGTTGACATCCAGTTGACATTCAAGTTGAAGTTGATAAAAATCAAAACCATCTTTGGTTTGTAATGTTTTATGAGTAATTTCATTTGGTTTTTAGTTCACTAAAATCGGACCACAAATAACAAAGTTATAGCGTTCTGGAGTTTTAGTCTCGCACCCTGTATACAGCGTGTTGCCAATTTCATTGCCTACTATTGGGATTTTGGAAACTATAAGAGTTAGAAGATCGGTTAAATTAGATAAAAGTTGCTCTTTTTTAAGGTGATTAAGAATCTGTAAAGATTTTTTCGATATCTTGATTCGTTCCTGAGTTATGCCGTAAACTGAAAACAGACATTTTCTAAAGAAAAATTCATATTATAAAGGGTGTCCCAAAAGAAACCGAACAATTTATTTTTGGTTATAACTTTATTATTATTGGAGCAATTTTCCCCAATCTTGTACGAGACGTAGTCAAAAGATGAGGCTTTTAGAATCGACAACTATTTTCCAGATGGCGCCACTAATAAATTTTTTATGGCAGTTTTCTACAAGGCCACTTTTTGATTGGCTGGAGTTGAACCATCTGTAAAGCGATCAAAATGAAAATAGTGTAAGCTTAAAGCTGATGCTTTTCTCTTCCAAAGCAACTTTAAAAAATTTTATTCTGAACGTTCTTGATTAATTTAAAAAATTATCTGCGAAGCTCTAAAACAGATTTTTAACCTCCCCACTCCACTTCACCATTTAAAAAAAAGGGAGGTTACTGCAATCACTAAAATTTTCGAATTCGAGATAAGACCGGATCTATACGTTTTGAGGTCTCAGGAACCCAAAAAAGTGGTTTTTAAAATGTGTCTGTATGTATGTACGTACGTTCGTACGTACGTAACGTACGTTCGTACGTTCGTAAACACGCCACAGCCCAAACTACTCGACCGATTTGGCTGAAATTTGGTACGTGTGCATGTGATAACCCAACTTAGATCTGAAAAGCTTTTGGAGCCAATCGTGCAACCAGAAGTGCCATTTTGGCACATCAACTTTTAAATTTTAAATGTAAACCCCCATTTTTCACGTCACCATAAGAAAGACCTTCAAATTCTGCGTCTAAAAATGTATTCATTCTTAGTGCCCTTTTGACCAAAAATTAAAAAAAAATTGATTTTTTTCGGACTTTAAAATCGCGGTACAGCCCAAGCCCCTCAACCGATTGGTCTGAAATTTTGCACATGGGGATTGTATTACACGTCGAAGAGTTGAACAAATTTTGGATTCAATCGGCCCACGGAAAGTGCCGTTTTGGCACACCAATTTCGAAACTTAAAATTATTCTCTCATTCACCCATCAAAAACAACTTTTTGAAAGATTTATTGTTATCATCAGAAAGGTCTTCAAATTCTGGTTTTAAATGAGATAAAATTTATTCGCATTTAGTACCCTTTGGGTAGAAAAATCGAAATTTTGTAATAACACTGAAACCACGTTATAGCCCAAACTACTGGATCGATTTGTCCGAAATTTGGTACATGGAGGTTAGGTAACCCATTAAAGAGCTAAAAGGCTTTTGGGAGCAATTGGTCCACGGGAAGTGCCATTTAGGCATATCAACTTTAAAATCTTAAACACAAGTCACGGAAATCAAAGACCCATGCGTTGGGGAGGTTCCAGCCGCTTCTCTGCTGCCTTTTTTTAAGATTGATTTGATATTAATTCGCTACCGATCTTGACAAAATTTTCAGAATCCTTAGTAACACCATAAATCTTTCGTAAAACAACGCTAGGTACTTTGTGCAGGAATTTCACTTAGGTACTATATCGTTATACAAAATGTTAAAATAAATGAAACCCGAAAAAATGGTTTAACATTGACTTGTTTGTGAACTCGACAAGTTGTTCTTCAGCTTATGACTGTTATAAAGCACATATTTTGCTAGGGTGGCGCCATCTGCAAAGTGACATCATTTTGTGAAATATTGATGGTGTTACTTAGGATTCTGCAAATTTTGTCAAGATTGATGACCAAATAAAAAATAAATCTTCAAAAATCCTTGTTTTAAAGCATCACAAAAAAAATTATAAATGAATCAGGAACGGTCAGAATAAAATTTTGTAAAGTTGCTTTAGAAAAGAAAAGCATTGGCTTTCATCCTATACTAATTTCATTTTGATCGGTTCACAGATGGTTCAACTCCAGCCAATCAAAAAGTGTTCCTGTAAAAAACTGCCACAAAAAATTTATTAGTGACGCCATCTGCAAAATGGTTATAGATTCTAAAAGCCTCATCTTTTGGCTACGTCCCGTATGGTCCCGTATAAAATTGAGGAAAATCGGTCCCACAGTAATAAAGTTATAAGCAAAAATAAATCGTTCGGTTTTTTTTGGGACGTCCTTTATATTCAAACTTATTTCCCACGCCAGTAGGCCATGAAACTTTTTTCCTGTAGTGGCAGCATTATTTGTCAAAGTGACTGAACGAGAATTTTGAAATTGTCATGTCAGTTGCAAATTGCTGTGTTGGCGGAAGGTAATTAAGGTATTTAAAATGCCAAAAGTAATAACTAAAGAAGAAAAACTAAAAATGAAAAGGTGCTACAACCATTTACAAAGATTAAACAATGGTAAAATGCATTTTATCACCTCTAAAACCAACTTTGTAGATTTCTGAAAACTATTAACCCTATTTTATCGACCAGTCCTGGTGATTTGAAAACTTCTTTCTGTGAAAAACGCGGCAAATCGGAATTTTGGACTTACATTTGATTTTATTTAGAAATAGTTCTGGTCATGGTTTCCCCTTTTCAAGAGAAAAATAACTCAACTGGCAACAATGGCCTTCATTTTGACAAAAAACTTAACCTGAAATTTACGTCAATCAAAGTGTAATAGGGATATTTTGGTGTAACTATCTTGTTGCCACTGTATCACCAGATTTCCATGGCCTACTGGCGTGGGAAATAAGATTGAATACTATATTCGCGAAAATCAGCAAAGTGTCTGACATCTGGTGTCAATACTTTAACTACACTGAGAGACAGGATACGGAAATACTTTTAAACGTCCGTCATCATAATTTCGGCTTACGTCAGTCAGTTGTCAGTGGCGAGGTTAGGTAGCAGTTTTGTTAGGAGACATCCTCCCGCTGGCTCGAAATTTTGGGGATAATTCTGTGGAATTTTACGTTTTGTGTACTTAAGTGGAACATTGTAAATACAGGAAAACTTGGCTTTTAAAAAATCCACGTATCGATGTCACTGATGTCACCAACTGACACTGTCAGGCACGTCACGCTAGAATTCTCACTTCCGGCTCCCCAATGGGGTGAGACCGCCATTTCATTTTGTGGTTTAGCAATGCCATCTATTAGCAGCTGATTTTCGCGAATAGCTCCAGCTAATGGTTGATGGTATTTAAATAAAACTTAGAACTTTTATATTTTTGACATTTGTCAATTCAATTTCTTTTTCTTATAGCCGGCATACTGGATTTTAACAAGATTGGACACGAAAAAACGGCTTGTCAAAAATGTAACCAATCCGGGCTTTTTGAAAAAAAATAGGTCACGTTCAGATTTGAACTCGGGTTAAAAAACCTCGCAAAAAACACCGTTTTCTCCAGTTAATACGTCTGAATCTCAATAAATGCCGGTCTCGGTTCTCCATATTTTCTTTCGATTTGGAAAACATTCATTTTCTCGCTTAGGCACTGCCAGTCAAAAAAAATTAGGGTGTACCTACCCAATAATGAATTATTTCATTATGTAGGTAGGTACTTGAGCTGTTTTATTCTCAAACTAGACTTTAAATATGATTTTTTGTACATGCTCTCCAAAACACTAACTTTAGGAACTATAAATAGTCCGCAAAATAGAATTTTAGCGGACTAGTACTTTAATGGTAGCTAAGCGACACTTTGCGGACTAAAATTGTTTTTTGGAATTATTTTTCAGAAGGAATAAACAAAGGCGGTAACAAATCATCTATTGAAAATGTTTATTATGTACCTACTTACAACCCTAATTCTAAAGACAAGACAACATTACCTACTTATTTCGGAACATGAAAATGAAAATGACAAAACTGTCGAGGTAGAAGTCGTCGTTGACGCAACGGCTTGATGAGCTAAGACAAGTTAGCGTGAGACTAACGTAGACGTTGACGGAGCTTCTAATTTTTGTCCCAAAATCAATTCCGATACTTTCCTTTTCTTCTCCAATGAATCTTCAATGTAGCTCTCAGCGACCGACGACGACCGCCAGCCCCCAAGACGTTTTAAAGTAACCAATTCGGCTCCTGGCATCGGCCACAAGCGTCGCAGACGTTGCCTTCAGCATTGAAAATTTTGACCACAGGGACGGAGGTTTCAAGGGTTTTGACTAAACAAAATATAATAATTAGGTACTTACTTTGAAGAAAGTTATTATGTAATAGGAATAGATACTATATTTTAATGAAACTACACTGCAACAAACTTAATAAGCCCACCTACCTTAAGGTTAATAATATTTCTTCGTTTACAACATCGGCCATGTCGTTTTCACTCTTCCACATCTTGAACGCCTCGTATTCCTTTTCGTAATGAATTCTAGACTTCTTTGACAGCAAATCGAGCTCAATATTTCTTGCTCTCTGCGAAATTGCTTCACTCATTTTAAGCGCATTTTATTTTTTATTGATAAACAATCTTTTGTTACCTTAACAACGTGGTCTCACGACCTACTCTCTGTGTGTCATCCGCCAAATTTGTTACCTACTGATTTTAAATTGCTTTTGAAAAATTTGTAGTAATTTGGAAAGCTCGTACAAAAAATGTTTGTATGCAACACGTACGCAAATAGTTTTAGCGGACTCATCAGATATTACGGACTCGGCTAGCGCCTCGTCCGTAAACATCTTGGATTCGTCCGCTAAAACTCTATTTTGCGTACTTATAACATAAATAACAATTTTTCTACAAACACTATTAAAAACAGTTGTTTTAACGTTTGTTGACAATTGTTAAAAATGACATTTTATGAAACCAGTAAAAATAGTTATTTACAATATTAGTGCGGTAAATTGCATTTTACAGCGCAAGGTTTTTTTGAAGCACGACGCGCAGCGGAGTGCTTTAATTAACCGAACGCTGTAAAATGCTTACCGCACGAGATTAGTATTGAACTTTTTGGCTGACGCTACGCAGTAAGTTGCAATATTTAGAGCATTTTGGCGTTTAAATACGAGCACAATAATTACTACCGAACAAAGTGGCCACTGATAACAAATGTCAAATAATTTAGATTTCAAAATGTCTGATAGTGAAAGTGATTAATTTTTATGCACACCACCAGAATTAAGGGAGGTAGCCCAAAGTGTGTCTCTGTCAAAAAAGTCAAAATAATGTCAACTGGCGAAAGATGGCGTACCGGCAATTGAAATAAAAACCGAAATTTTAAATATTTGAACGATATTAATCAATTCAAAAGTTAAGTAAAGTGAAATTTCTATAAATGAGATTTATTGTTGTAGCGTTACTTTAATTTTTGAGTTTGCCTATGAGCCAGTGTTTTTTCGAAATTTTACCGCATCGGGGTGTTGTAAAGTGATGACGTAACCGTAAAATCGAAGTCAGTAGTGTGTAAAACTGTCATCTAGATGTCAGGAGGCCAAAAAAGTCATTTACTTTTAACATTTATGTTAAAAGTGACAATGCAACAACAATTAAACAAGCCCCGGCAACAAATTGTCACTATACCTTAGTTACAGCGAATTTCATGGACATTTTCAACTAATATAAGAAAATGTTTGCTTTTAATCGTGTTTGTAGAAAAAATAGTGTATGATATGCGTGTTAAAAGTGATTTTATTTTGTTCGAAGGGCTGGGCCACTCCGCTGCGCGTCGTGTCCCAAACTTCCCTTCTCACAAAATAAAATACCACTTTTAACACTTATATCATAAATAACTATTAATGTACGGATACGTTTTAAAGACAAGCGACCCAAAACTTTTTTTTTGACTGGCATTATGCATAAACTTTTGTTGTTGACTCAAAGTTCAGGCTGAAATTAAATTGAAAAGTTTTGTTGTTGGCAAATTTATTTCTTCGTTTGAAGCAATTTTACATTACAAACTATAAAAGGGTTTGAAAGATTGTCCGTAAACCAATAAATGAAAACATAATAAAAATAAGTACCTAGGAGGCACGTTCCAATTGTATATTAACAATTTATATTAAGTAGGTATACAAGATTTTTTAAACAAATTCGCGCACCTAAGACATTATTACTCACCCTCAGACAAGAGGGTAAAGCTATCCATAGAATCAACTATAGAACTCACAAGTCTTTCGGGTTTGTTTAGCTTTTCCCCTCGTCTTTCCTTATTCGATATACATTTCTTTTTCTTAGAGTATTCACTGGCCTCAGTGTCGACCTTTTTGCAATAATTATCAGTCTCACTAAGAACCAGCTTCCTCTTCTTGCATTTCTCATCAATACACATTTCTGTTCTGACTTCTTCTAAGAATTTCTCCGTAGCGCATTTCTTCTTTTCCAGTTTTCTCTTCTTCTTCAATTTCTTCCGTTCTGCTTTTGAGAGGTCACTGACTGTTCTCTGAGCAATTTCAAAACTTCCATGGCCGGCATCCTGCACCCTATTATTGAAGTCAATATCCTGTTCGATTCCTTCATCACAAGAATTGGAATTTGAATCCGACAAAGTCGCTTCGCTGGTGTTTTCGTCTTTACCACTCTCGTGGCTTGTATTTAACTCATCAGGGGTGTAATATTTGATAACGGCTTCGTTATTAAAAGAGACACTTTTACGTTTCTTTTTGTGTTTATTTTTGGTCGAATTTGATTCAGGATCCTCGACTAACCGGGATGTGCACTCGTTCTTCTGTTTTTTAACCTTCTTAATTTTTTTCTCCAAATGTGGTACGTTGTCTGTTAAGGACACGTTTTTCATTTTCTTGAGTAGCATCTTTTCTTGTTTTTCGATTCTGGATAGTTTACCGTTTAGTTTTAAACCATGCCTGGCGCCCCTATAAAATTTAACAACCATAAACGCATTATTTGGGTTAGCTTTCTGTAGATTTTAAAAAATATAAGTATGTGGTTGATTATAAAAACATTACAAACTAGCAACTGCATTGGTTCAAAAGTCAAATTGGCTCTATTGATAATTTCAATAAACCCAGTGCATTATCAATTATAGTAGTCAGTCAGTACAGTAGGTAAAACTACTGGCTATATTACAGGGCTTCCAGCGCCAACTTTGTAAAAATAAATGATGAAAATGACTGACTAGTTCCAAAAAAAAATTACCCAAAAACAGAGCTGGGAAAGTTACTTTGAAATAGTAATTATGGTCTGTCCGGGATCCACACGACCAAGATTCACCCAATTTCCATGACGACTCATTGTTGACAACAATATACTTTTCAAGTTACTGAAGTAACTAGATACTTCACTAAAAAAAGGAACTTGGTTACAAGATACTTATGAAAAGTAACTATACTCTGTCCGGGATCCACACGACCAAGATTCACCCAATTTCCATGGCGACTCATTGTTGACAACAATGATTCGCCATGGAAATAGGGTGAATCTTGGTCGTGTGGATCCCGGACAGACCATAGATATAGTATCTTAGTTACTTTCAGAGTAACTAAATACTTCTGTTAAGTAACTAGATACAGTCTTTTAGTTACTTTTAACGTAATTTATGCCGATTTCATGCTGCAGCTGCACTGTGCAGGCATGTAGGGTAGGTACCTACGGTAGGTATTACTATTACTACCCATATGAAAAAGTCATAGCTGAAAATTTACCTGGGGGATAGACAGGATAGACTCCAGGTCATATGGATCAGGCGATAACACCTTTGATAGGGCATTTTCATATTTCTAAGTTGTACTTCAAAAGAGGAACGATGGGAATTGGAAAATGTACAATTTTAGTACTAGTAGGTAGTTACCCCACTTTTCAGAAGGATTAACTTTTTAAAATCGGGGTGCCTACTAGATTATGAATAATCGCATAAAAAGTCACTAGTTACTTTGAGAAACTATTTAAACACATAAAAAAGTAACTAAATACCTAAAAAGTAACTAGATACTTTTTGAAGTATTTAGTTACTTAGATAAAGTTACTTTAGTAAAGGAACTAGATATAGTTACTTTTCGCAGGGAGAAAAAGAGTAACTAGTTATAATAGAGTAACTTTTTTGTAAAGATACTCCCAGCTCTGCCCAAAAAATGACCTCCGTAAATAAGAAAGACAATATGGCTGGTAGGAATAAAGTGTTACAAGATGCTCGTACTCCCCTTAACAAAGGATGCAAATATAAGTTTTTCGTGCAGGAGAAAAGGATAGACTATATAAGCAAAAGCTTTTTTACCGTTTATTCATTCCGGCCAATATTCGAAAGCAACACAAGTTAACACAATTTTATTGCAGGTATTGCAAATAAACAGTTTCAAAAACTAAGAAATTTTTTGTTTCTTGACCAGAAGATTATCAATTAAGGTAAGCACTCTTTTTTAAAATTTTCTTCTCCAATTCATGAGTGTCTTTTTTTCACTGATCCAACTGAGCAATTTGAACACACCCTAATGCTTTTTGACAGGTTTTTTCAGTGGAGTAGAGTGAGATAGATCCATCAATAACTTATCATTTGTGGAGAAAATGTATTTTGGCCCAAAAAAATGACAATAAACAGGTTTCGTCAAAATTTCTATTTGGCCATCAAATGCAGGGTGGTCGTTTTATCTTGAGACTGGTAAATGTCTCGGAAACGAATCATTTTAGAAAAAAATGTATTGTATAAAAGTTTTATGACTTCGAGGGAGAAAACAGATGATATCAACGCCATTTTGATACAAGGTCATTTCCAAGGTCAAATGAAAGTTAACTTATTTTATTTTAATGGAAACCTATTTTTTATTACAGATTCTTATTCCCGGTAAAATAACAAACAAGTCTTATCTAAACTATTTTTGGATTCGATGGATAATTTGTCAGATATTGAAATGTTAATCTTTTCCGAAATCCATTTGCCTTCCCTAGTAACAGCGGCGCGACAAAAACAAAATCTATAACAATTTTTGTGGTTTATTTATTTAGAATTCATCGTTGCTAAGATACCAATGGTTCCTTATTTGTTTTGTCCTGCCGTTGCTACTATACTCTGTCCGGGATCCGCACGACCAAGATTCACCCAATTTCCATGGCGACTCATTGCTACAACAATGAGTCGCCATGGAAATTGGGTGAATCTTGGTCGTGTGGATCCCGGACAGACCATAGCGAAGGCAACGGATCTCGAAAAAGACTAAAATTTACATCCATCGGATCCAAAAATAGTTTAGATGAGAGTTCTTTGTTCTTTTACTAAGAATAAGAATCTGTAATAAAAAAAAAATGCAGCAGAGAAGCGGCTGGAACCTCCCCATCGCGTGGATCTTTGTATTCTGTGTAGATAGTAGTCAATTCAACAGATTTTTTTTTATCCTTATCGTCTGACGTCTGTGACTAATTTCGCAATTTTCTGACAAATACCGACATCACCTCGTACATCACCCATCACATTTGACAATATGTTCCTTTTAAGGTTAATCTTTTGCCAATTTTTTGACAATAACTGCCACTTTATGTCATCCACTGTCAGCCTGCTGCCTTTTAATGAGAAAGAATTTTTTCAATATTTTCCACTGAAATGGCAGAAACTGTGAATACATTTTTAGAACCAGAATTTGTCGTCTTTCTAATGGCGACATAAAAAAGAGGCCTTGTATTTAAAATTTTAAGTTGATATGCTTAAATGGCAGTTCGCGTGGGCCAATTCCTCCCAAAACCCTTTCAGGTCTTCAACGGGTCACCTAATCTCCATGTACCAAATTTCAGCCAAATCGATTCAGTAATTTGGGCTATAATGTGTTTTTACTGTTATTATAAAATTTCGATTTTTTGAACCAAACAGCGCTAAATGCGAATTAATTTTGTCCTATTTAAAACCAAGATTTGAAGACCCTTCTGATGGTGACAATAAATCTTTCAAAAACTTGTTTTTAATGGTTTAATGATTGAATAATTTTAAATTTGGAAATTGGTGTGCCAAAAGGACACTTTCCGTGAGTCGATGGAATTCAAAATTTGTTCAGCTTTTCGAGGTGTAATACAATCCCTATGTGCAAAATTTCAGCCAAATCGATTCAGGGGCTTGGGCTGTACCGCGATTTTAAAGTTTGATAAAAATCAATTTTTTTTTAAATTTTTGGTCAAAAGGGCACTAAGAATGAATACATTTTTAGAAGCAGAATTTGAAGGTCTTTCTTATGGTGACGTGAAAAATGGGGGTTTGCATTTAAAATTTAAAAGTTGATGTGCCAAAATGGCATTTCCGGTTGCACGATTGGCTCCAAAAGCTTTTCAGATCTAAGTTGGGTTATGAGATGCCTACGTACCAAATTGCAGCCAAATCGGCCCAGTAGTTTTGGCTGTGGCGTGTTTACAAACGTACGTACGTACGTACGAACGTACGTACGAACATACACACAGACACATTTTATAAACCACTTTTCTGGGTTCCTGAGACCTCAAAACGTGGAGATCTGGTGCTATCTCAAATTCGAAAATTTTAGTGATTGCAGTAACCTCCCATTTTTTTAAAATTGTGATGGGGTTGGCGAGGTTAATATAGGTTTCCATTAAAATAAAATAAGTTGACTTTCATTTGACCTTGGAAATGATCTTGTATCAAAATGGTGTCGATGCCATCTATTTTCCCCCTCGAAGTCATAAAACTTTTATACAAAACATTTTTTTCTAAAATGATTCCTTTCCGAGATATTTACCAGTCTCAAGATAAAATGACCACCCTGTATAGTTGTGGAAAACCTGTTTACATTTGCTGATGTGGTTTGCTTTAGTGGCTAATAAAGGCTGACAGGTTCCATACACTGTTTTATTAAGAAAATGGAATTTTGACAATACTGAGAAAGAAAAATTTTTGAATCTGTTAACAGCAACATCTATCAAAATCAAATGCTGCCAGGGTTAGACTTTTGTGTGTAGTATGTAGGTAGGTAGTTATTGTTCAATTTAGGTATTTCAATTTTTTTTTTTAGTTTTGGGGCTTGTGGAAGAACAGACCTTTCCTTAGGGGTTAACACCTCGGTTTTAACACCCTTTTACAGAGTGTCAGAACCTGTCCCCTTTTGCCATATCAAAATGTTATGTATCTAGGTAGGGTACATCAAAAGTCTGTGTTTTGTTGTGAGTTTGGCAAATAAATGTATTATTATTATTATTATTATTATTATTATTATTATTATTACTATTATTAAATTGAGGAAAGTAAATGGAAAAGTTTGAAAGTGCCGCAACTTGCAAACATGAGATTTTTTTTGAAAATTGATGTCTAATGCCAATAACCTGGTAATGAATGTAGTACCTTAGTACCTCAGAAGTCAGAACACTGCTTTTGTTTATAAAACGATAGACTAGTGACATGGCAGTTGAAGTTGCTGCAGATGGAACCTGGGAAAGGGTGTAAGTGTCAGTGCCGTGCTGTGTTAAGCTTGTATGTTTTTCCAGCCTTTTTAAAACATGCAACTTGGACTTTCACCCTATCATAAGACACTAATATCTGTCCGGGATCCACACGACCGAGATTCACCCGATTTCCATGGCGATTCATTGTTGACAACAATGATTCACCATGGAAATAGGGTGAATCCCGGTCGTGTGGATTCCGGACAGACCATAGCTGGTACTTGCCCTATTTCTCAGATTTTGTACATTCACCGCCTTACCCATAAAAAAGAAACACCTATTATTAAATAAAAAAAGAATGTCTTGTCAGCTTCAAGAGTCAGAACCAAAATTTGAATTTTTAAGCAATTTATTATTTGATTTCTGAACATTTATGGTAGTGTCACTTTCAACCTTTTCCATTTAATTGTATTGTATAACTTACTTATGGGCAGTTCGCCCTCCACATGCTTTAAATAACTCCTCATCCGTCAAAACACTGGAAGTGGTAATAGTGTCAGAAATTGCAACGTTATAGCTTACAACGCCACTTGAAGTGAGTTTCTCACTTTTCAAAAAGGCTCCATCATATTCAACATTTTTATTCTTTTTTGCTTGCTTTACCGAGTATCTCTTTGTTGTAATTTCTACAGATTCCTCAGAGTTCCGCATTAGATTAACATTACCATTGCTCACTTGAACCTAAATAACAAAATAAATATAACTGCACATTTCTATCAAAAATGCTTACATTTATATTGTTTGAGGCACTATTGAAAAGCCTCTCCCACCAATTATCAGTGAATTGTTCTCCTGGACTGTGCCCCACACCTGTCTTATCAAATTTTAGTTTAGGTTTCAATGCGTCTGCAATTCCATCTTCGTTTCTTCCCAAACCACGACCTATAAAAATTTTATTCAAATATTAATTTCATTTTGGAAAATGCAATAAGGGATTATTTTTACAGAAAACAACTACACGTTTGTACTCATTTTAACATTTCAATTACCTTCTTTCCACCCATACTTTTCGAGCTGTTTTCTCGCAAAATCCATTTGTGTGAGTGGGGTATTACTGCGTCGATATCCTTAAAGCGTCTTATTCTACTGAGTAGTATTTTAACAAAAAATTACTACGAACTGTTAACTAAACTGGTAATAACGTTTTTCGTTTTATTTGACATCTGGTGAAAATAAATAAGGTTAGATTCGGTTGTTGACATTTACATTATTACTTTAACGTTATTGTCAAGGTTATGGAATATGGAAATGGTCGAGTCTTACGTATACGTCAAACGTCATCGATTTGTCGTCAAATGACAACAAACTGTCAACGTGGGAAATTTGAATATATACTCCCAGGGTTATTACTTTATTACTTTCATTTGCCTATTATTTTGTCACAGACAGAGGCTAATGGTCGGTACCATAAATTATCGGTACATACCTGAAACTCCTGAAACTATATACTTGAACGTTTTTTGGTAAGTACGGTTGGCGACATTGTTTGTCAATTGTCACAGAAACTTTCCAGCCACTGACGTTTAGATTATGTCAAACTTGTCGCTTGTCTCTTGTTCTTGCCAAAAAAATGTACAAAAATGCCAAAATGAAAAATTGAAAAGTCAGGGTCGTAGTGGGTCCCTTTCATTTTAATTAAAAAAATTGCAATGCAAGGTGTTCTAAACAATAAACCGCCCATTTCATCCGCAATGTAGGTAAGTAAAAGAAATATTGCGAAAAATTCTCAATGCTTTTATAAAACCTTCCAGATGATGAAACTCACAACCGACTAGGAAAAGCTCAACACACAAAATGAGGTCTATGAAGAAATTAATAACAGTTATTTGCCTTATATGTGGTGGCATTTTCTGGGTCATAATGAACATAGTATTGCTAAATCCAGAGGATGGTTTTGGAGACAATGTAATAGGTAAACTTTGAATTGGATTTTGAATTCATTTATCCATTTACTGTGTAACTGTAATGAATGTAACATACAGGTGTTCCCCATCTTATTCTAAGACGAAAACTTCGTATGCAGAGCCTTGTTAAGACAACTTATTGTGAGATTGTGATATGAGGATGAAATTTAGCGCCCCTTCAATAATAATAGTAGTTATAATAATAATAGGAAGTGTCTACGCGACTGTTGGACGGTTCTACAGTGTCTCATTTTAACTGGAACCACCCAAATATTTCAGTTAATTTTAACTGAATTAATGCGTTTTTTTTTTCTGCATGTAGAGCTCCAAAATCTGCACCTGCGTGATACTTCACTTCTTTTATAGACCGAAATCCCAGCCTACTGCGATTTAATAGAGGCCAAAAATGACGAAATCGTATTAGGCATTTTTTTATCGAAAAATTTTATAAGGAAAACTTGCTCAGGATGGCTCTAAATGGCTAAATCCGAAGTTTCAGGAAAAAATAAAAATGTTGAATTTCTTTAGTAAGAATCACAAAATAACGAAAAGTTCAATATTTTTGCAACATAATGGGTGCTGTGAAATAAAAAAACAATTGAAATGAATTGATTTGACATTTGCTATCGGCTATGGATGGATAAAACTTACAATCGCAGAAAAAGGTGAAATTATTAAGATAGTGTAAGATTTTCGTTTTTCTTAACAATTTCAAGGGACACCCCAACTAATCTGTTGCAATGTGCCACAAACAGCAAACATATGCGCTTCCATTGTTTTTTTGCTTCACATCACCCGTTATGTTGCAAAAATATTGACGTTTTCGTTATTTTATGATTCTTCCTCAAGAAATTCAACAATTTTATTTTTTCCTGAAACTTCGGATTTAGCCATTTGGAGCGATCCTGAGCAACTTTTCTTTATAAAATTTTTCGATAAAAAAATGCCTAATACGATTTCGTCATTTTTGGTCCTCTTTATTAAATCGTGGTAGGCTGAGGTTTCGGTTTATAAAAAAAGCTGAGTATTACACAGGTGCAGATTTTGGAGCTCTACATGCAGAAAAAAAGAACGCATTGATTCGGTTAAAATTAACCGAAACATTTGTGTGGTACCAATTAAAATGAGACACACTGTATGCTAATGGTAATTTCGACAGTTAAATACTATCCAAATTATTTGGCCGTCTTGTCTGCTCTGTTTTGTGTTATGTAGTGAAGTACAACAGTAGTAACCCCTTAAAGGGGGTGTGAACCAAAAAACTTTTTTCGTTTAAAAATAGTTAAAACAATGTCTAAGAGCTGTAGTGAAAACCTCATTTTTAGGCACTCGACCGGAAAGTTAACCTTTCCGGTCAATTTTAAGACCGGAAAGTAGCCTTTCCCGGACTAGTCCTAGAAAGCGAAAAATTAATTTTTCCGGTCAATTTTAGGACCGGAAAGGCATCTTTTCCGGACTAGCCCGGGAAAGTGACATTTCACCGGAATATTATGGATTTTGTTATCGTGTTAATTTTTACTCCGCTCCTCACATTTTTCAGTTTAGATAATTTGAATTAAAATATTTAATTTCACACAGAATAGTTATTTACGTAAAGAGTATGGAAAGTGATCTTTCCTGGACGAATAGGCAGATTTCAGGCTGACGCCGTAGGCGGAAGCCTAAAAGCCTGCGAGTCCAGGAAAGACCCTTTACATGTGAGTTACGTATTAAATTTTTTAGGTGCTCGCAACATATGTTCTGTGTGAAATTAAATATTTTAATTCAAATTATCTACACTGAAAAATGTGAGGAGCCTAGTAAAAATTAACACGATAACAAAATCCATAATATTCCGGTGAAATTTCACTTTCTAGAATATTTCGGTGAAATTTCACTTTCCCGGACTTCGACTTTACCGGACTAGTCCGGGAAAGTTGATTTTCCGGTCCCAAAATTGACCGGGAAAATTAATTTTTCACTTTCCAGGACTAGTCCGGGAAAAGCCACTTTCCGGTCCTAAAATTGACCGGAAAGTTCGAGCGCCTAAAAAATATGTTCCGAGCACTTAAAAAAATTAATACGTAAGAAAGATCACTTTCCATACTCTTTACGTAATCGTATATTGTGTAACTAGAAGGAAAAGTATTATATTCCGGGACGAGGATGGGAAGTATTATATTGGACGAGGATGGGATTGCTCCCATCCTCGTCCCGGAATATAATACTTTTCCTTCGTGTTGCACATACTATTTTTTCGTTCATCGCGCAACTAGACAGAAATAGTGAAATTAGGAACTATTTTTTAAGAGAAGTACAGGGATATTTTTCCGGCGGAGCAGTTACTGGAATCGATCGAAAAATTCAGAAAAATCACATCACCAAAAACATCAAATCTTGACGCTTTAGGATATTGCGAACCCAAAAAAGTCGTTTTTGAAAACATCTGTGTCTGTGAACATGCTGCAGCACAAACTACCGGACCGATCTGGCTGAAATTTGGAACGTTGGACATCTTATGGACCTGGGAAGAACTGAAACGGTTTTGAGCCAAATCGGCCCAAAGTAAGTGCCATTTTGGCACAACAACTTTAAACATTTAAATGCAAATCCCCATTTTTCGCGTTGCCATATGAATGCTCTTCGAATTCTGCTTCTAAAAATGTATTCACACTTGCGCCCTTTTGTCCAAAAAATAGTGCCGTGAAAAAAACCTATGCATAACTGTATATTTTTATTACCGGATTTGATAGCTGATTTTTTTTCAAGCCGAAAACCTTAGTACCATTTTTACGAGAAATGTCATTTTAGTGGCAAAAAGGACCTTGTTTGAATTGATTTAACAAAAAAGCATATTCTTACTATCGGATTCGACAGATGTTGTCTGTATTTTAGATTTTAGTGAGTGAGCACCTGGCACAATGTGCACGACAGCATCAGCGATCGACTGCCAATTTTTCTATTTAAAACAATTTTTTCGTATTTTCCATACGGAAAGGTCTGCCTTTATCTCGATTTTCAATTTTGAACCGATTGCAGTAACCTCTCTTTTTTAGTTTGGAAGGGGGAGGTTAAAATATCGAGCTGTCTTGTCTTTTCAATCTAATGGTTAATAGAATAATAGAATCTGTGAGTCAGAAGTCAGCGGGTGTGCGAGTGGAATGCTGTTATCGCTGGTGCTGTCGTGCGCATGGAGCCCGGCGCTCACTTAAAATAAATTTAAATCAAAATTAACAAAGGGACACCACATTTCATATAGTGGGGAGAAAAATGGGGGTTTGCATTTAAATTTTTAAATTTGAGGTTCCAAAATGGCACTTTTCGTGGACCGATTTGGCCCAAAATCTAATCAGTTTTTCCTTTTCTCATGCAAGCTGCACAAACCAAATTTCAACCAGATCGGTCCAGTAGTTTGGGCTGTAGCGTGTTTATAGACAGGTAGACACACATATTTTTCAAAAACCACATTTTTGGGTTCCCATGACCCTCAAACGTAAAAATTTGATGTTTTTGGCGATTCGATTTTTCAATCGATTTTAGTAACTGCTCCGCGAAACGGAGAAGTTAAAAAAATTATTATTCCCTTCTGACTTTTGGGCAGCTTAACACTGGGTGTTCTGATATCCGTGGTTCTTGTACTGTATGTATGGTACATTTTGTTTGAATTGTACTCAATGATTGTACTTATTTAGGTTTTTCTTTTATTATAAAATACATGACAATACAGGGTGAATGACGAAGATCGTTCATTAGAAACTTTTGTAGTAGAATTTGGAATTTGCACCGGAAGTGGCCTCCATATTTGTAATTTTTATTTTATATGGACACCTTACGTTTTAATTCTAGATTCGGATTGGTCTCTTAATTGTGAGTTTATCCCACCCAACTTTGCCTACCTACCTGTCACCGTTTTTGACATACGTCAAAATTAACCGACAGTTAGGTCACGACCGCCCTACTTTTTCTAAAACATCGAAGAAATGGGTGAAGATTTATTTGCTATTGACTTTTCTTGGACTGTAAAAGGGATGAATCTGCCGTTTTTTTCTAATCAAGACCTGAAAAATATCTGCACAATCCGCTTCACCGAGGCTCTTGTAGTTCAATTTCTTGCGAAATTTGCTTGTTCAAACAAAAAACTCAAATCTTGACGATGGGTCACTTTCTTAGTAAATGAATGAAATCTCCTTTATTTTGTCGATGGAAATTCAACTGCGCAAGCGCAATTACATTTTCCAAAAATTCTTTTTGAATTTCGTTGAATTATGGAAATTAAAAAAGCAAAAGGAAATGTAATTACAGCTGAATTTGCATCGAAGAAATAAAGTAAACTCCATTCATTTTCTATTGAAGATCTAAAATTTTTCTGGAACTGTACAACCCTAATTTGTAAAGGCCTGTACTTTTGACAATTTGATAGAAATTTAGCGGGAAAGCAAAAACATTGCATAACCCAAATCTTCTAGGTTTTATTTTTATTGTTAGAAGCAGTGTCACAGATAAACGTACTTGAGGCTTTTTCGTGAATATTTTTCTTTGCACTTTACTCAAAACTGAACGCACACAAAGGCCATTTTGTGCCAATTTAGAGCAATTGCAAAATTTTGACATTTGTCATGTTTTCTGACGTATCGCTTCTATCAACTCACCTGTTAGTAAAATTCCTTGCAAAATTTCCTTATACCAACATAAAATTCAACTTTGACGTCCTGTCACTTCAATAGAAAATGAATGGAGAGTAGACGTGTTTTTGCGTTTTTCAAAAATCTCAAATTTTCACTGATTTCTTCGAAGTTTTTAAAAACTAGGGTGGCCGCGACCTAACTGTCGGTTAAGTATGACACGTTTTGAACCTAAAAAAATCTAAGATTAAGAATTCGTTGAGGAAAAGGTACATTTCCATTTGAAAAAACAAAGTTATTCTCATTTACGGCTAAACCGGAAGGGCAAACGAAAATCGATTGATATTTTTGAATTCTTTACCTTCAACTACGCCGAGAGTTAGACATTTTGCAACTTCGTTGAACTACCCTGTGTAATATTGAAAACTCTTATTTTTTAGTGACCATCAAAGGGTGGGATCACAACAGGACGAGAGACATTAATCAGTACATTACTAGTAACTTAAGTTCCCACATTCTTCCTCAACATTTCTGTGATTATGAAAGTTTCTTAATCTTAATGGTCTGTTCCGCTCCATCGAATCTAGAAGCTCGTGAAGCAATTCGCACCACATTGGCACAAACTCGTAATGTACTAGGTAATAACGTATCCTTATTTTTTCTACTAGGAGAGACCTCAAACACTTCAGTTCAGGTAAGGACCAAATGTTTGTTTATACGTACTACACCTTAAATATGTTTTTTCCTTCAACAGTACGATCTTGTATTGGAAAGTGATAGGTATGGCGATATGATCCAGGAACGTTTTATAGACTCGTATAATAATTTGACTTTGAAATCTGTGATGATGTTGAAGTTAGTGACTACTTACTGCACTAGCACTACAAAGTACGTACTGAAAGTCGACGATGATATTTATGTCAACGTTGCATTGCTTGTGAAGACTTTAATGGAAAGAAATAGTACTGACGGTTTACTTATGGGGAAGGGTATATGTTATGCCAAGCCTATCCGCGATTTAACAAACAAGTGGTAAGTTTTGTTATTTAAGCCTCAATGTATGCAGGGTGTCCCGAAATTAAGGGGCCAAACTTTAGCAGTAGATTCTTGAAAAATATGTAAAACGTGTCTATATGAAGATACGTCGAAAAAGCCTCCTAAGGGAACTAGGACCCCTAATAGGTGCCTTTGTAAGTGTTTTTTTCTAAATATCAAAACGGTTAAAGATGGCAACGTGAAATTGGACAGAGTTTTCATCGTCTCTGTACTTTTTCTTGCAAATAGGCATCTTGCAAAATTCCTAATTTCGGGTTATTTTAATGTAAATGCATCAATAAAGATACAAGGAATCGCCCGAGATAGTAACGGATATCCGTTTCATCTGTAGTCAAAATGATTTTTTTCGGCCTAAAAAAATCTACCATTTGACAAGTAGTGCATCCATGAGGACTCAACAAGGCAACCAAGAGACTACGAATTGTATTTTGCAGATTATTTTATAAATTAAAGTATTGAGTAAGTAATATGTCATGTTGACGTTGTAGTATTATCACTGTAATCAGGATTTGATTGGTTACTGGTATACTAAATGCTGCTTTGGATTGGTTCAATACTTAATGTTTAAAATAATCATAATAATTAAAGAAGTTATTGGTGCGGTATACTAATTTTTACTTTTTCTACAAAGCTTGTACTTTTTTCAGGTATTGCCCTTATTATTTCTACAAAGAAAAGATTTATCCCAACTATGTTTCTGGAACCTCATATTTGATGTCCGTGGATGTTATGGAAAAATTGTATATCACGGCCCTACAGACACCAATTCTTCACTTGGAAGACGTGTATTTAACTGGAATTTGTGCAAGGAAAGCCAAAATTAAGTTGAGCAATAATCCATTGTTCACATATCATAAACTGGTCTACGATCCCTGTCTTCTAAGGCAAATTCTAACAGCTCACTATTTTACTCCGGAAATGATCGTTAAGACATACAACACATTGAGAGATCCCGAGATTGAACAATTTTGCCAAACAAAAGCCAACGTTTTTAATGTTAACAAATGGTTCTTGAACAACATTTTTAAATTAGATAAACAAAAGCGCAAGAGTAAGTGTCTGTGATGTGTTGATTTAATTTTTTAAAAATTGTGATAATTAGTGCTTTAAAGTTGTATTTTGAAGCTTGTATATGTATAAACTAGATATAGTTTAGAATGTCCTTATGTACTAAAATGCCGAAAAAGTATGTACTTATGCCATGTTGGGTTTGACTGTTTTGTAATTATTCCGCTTACATTGTTTTAAATAATTATTGAGATTTTGGGGATTTTGTATAAAATGTGACTATAAATTTTGTATTATCATATTTATTTTGCTATTATGTTCAGTGGTGATAGTGCCTTGAAAGACTGGAATATATGTATTATTTTAAATACGCGATTGGAGTTATTACAACAGCTTAGTTTTAGTTTATGGTTTACGTTTCACACGTCATATTCTCCGATTATTGCATAAGGTATAATATACTCGAGTTATAAGCTCACCTCGCCCATCTAACAAAGATTTAGTTTATCAAAATTTTACGCAGATGCATTCAGTCATAATTAGATATAAATCTACAACATGGACACAATGTGTCACCTACATCCTAGACAAAGATCCTTCATGCATTCTCCATAAGTTCATTAAATGCATTTGTCTAATTTTTTCATATTATCCAAACGACATTCATTTGTTAAGCTGGAAAACCTGGAATTGTCAGGGAATTCCTATGGACTGGAAAATTCAGGGAATTTCGGAATGTTCAATGTTTTTCTGGATTTTTTTATAAGTACGTACGGTCAATCAATCATCAATGAAATTAATTGTGACACGAAATTTTCGAAGAAAAATATATCTTACACAAAAATTGCTTTCAACATCCCTCGAAATCATCTTTCGCTACCCCACCATACGAGGTGTCCCTGAACATCCACGAAACCAGGGCACAAAACAAAACGAAAGTGAAACATGGTTAACGTATAAATCGCCGTGCGTGCTTTTGTTGGTGTTAATTTTATTGTTTACGATTGAATTGGCATTAATAAACAATAAGAACATAGACGTCCACCTAATGGGGGATTATGGTACCTTTGAATAATTGTTCTGATTGAAAGATCTTTTAAAATGAGCTCTGACGTGTTTTTGCATTTTCAAATATAACCAGTGCTAAGGCCATCATAAAACGAAATGTTAATTTTGATAACGTATGAGCTACGTTCTCAAGAAAAGTACGAGCCAACCTATCCATTTCATTCTTGTTATAATTTTGTCCCGTCTCAGAGTGCAAAAATTTCAGCCACAGATTCCTGGCATGAAAATAAAAGACCCGTATTTTTTTGTTTCGCTAGATGGGCCCCCATTTCGTCACTAGGGCTCCTCAAAAGTGAGCCCCAAAAATCGAAAATTAATTCCCACGTAGTAACCATTCAACCGATTTTGCTGAAATTTTCCACAAGACCATTACGAACGATGAAGATTTCAATAATGTAGCTGATGATTTCGTGGTGCTCACCATAGGCGCCCCCGGGGCCGCCCTCGACATTTTCGGCCCAATATCTTTGTTAACGTAATTAAATTTCCTATTTAATTACACACCATCCGATGCTCCATTGAATTTATAGAAACTGCGCTACCTCTTGCACTTTTTCTGTAAAATGCACCATTTCCAAGTAAAATTAAGCAATGTGGAGCCATGCACCATAAATTAAATGCATATCTGTATACTCCGAATTTATAAAATTCGCTGCAATTATAATATTTACAAAAAAAAGACAAACACAGTGCCACAGTGATGCAAAACTGACAATAATTTAAAAGTTTAACAAAGCCCTGACATTAATCGCGCTATAGCTATCTTGAAAAGACTGCCAATAAGCTCGTGTATGGCTCCACATTTCTTAATTTTACTCGGAAATGGTGCATTTTACAGAAAAAGTGTAAGAGGTAGCGTAGTTTCTAAATTCAATCGACCATCGGATGGTGTATGTAATTAATTACGAAATTTAATTACGTTAACAAAGATAATGAGCCGTAAATGTCAAGGGCGGCCCAGGGGGCGCCTATCGTGGGCACCACGACATCATCAGCTACATTATTGAAATCTTCATCGTTCGTAATGGTCTTGTGTAAAATTTCAGCAACATCGGTTGAATGGTTAAGACGTGGGAATTAATTTTCGATTTTTGGGGCTCACTTTTGAGGAGCCCTAGTGACGAAATGGGGGCCCATCTAGCGAAACAAAAAAATACGGGTCTTTTATTTTCATGCAAGGAATCTGTGGCTGAAATTTTTGCACTCTGAGACGGGACACCCTGTATATAAAATCTAATTTTGTAATGGAAACAAGTGACAGAACTGTCATCTATTTGTTATCTGTGTTCCTACACCAAGAAATTGTAGAAAAAGGTGAGATCGCTAGCACATACGTCATCAATTTTTTAAAATTGCTTTTTGGAGTGAAATGCTTAATAAAATTTAAAACAAAAACGATGGATTAATCAAATTTGATTATTTTTCAAATTATAATAATAAATTACATACCGTAACGGCCATTTTACTGTACTGAACTTGCGAAGTTTTATCCAAAATTATAATATCGTTAAATAAACTAAAAATTCTCACTTTCAGAAGAAAATTGAGAATTAATGTAGCAGATTGTAGGTACTGGGAAATTTTGCAAGACGGTCTGGAAAACCTGGAAACGTCAGGGAATTTTATCCAAGTTTCCTAGCCGCCTGCGATGGGCACAAATCGTCGGTTGAAGGGTAGGTAATGGGGTTAAAAGAGGGAACTGAAGGAAAATTGAGTAAATTGTTATTTACCAAACTAACTAGCGATATGTGTTCTGCCACCGATTTTTTATTATTCTTCTAGCGAACTTGTTGATCTCATCTTTTTTGTTTAAACAAACGAAAAATAATCCGAAACGAAGCCAACTGTAACAGTGTGACATCTATCGCTCGACTAAATGAAAATAACTAAAATAAAAGAAAACTGCGCAGACAAGAAATGATGTCCAATGATAAAGATGCAGCAAAGCAAAACAGTATGAGGTAATGAATAAGGTGGTCATGGGATTTATATGATTTAAAAGAAAATGTTAATATTTGAGTCACAGCACAACTGATAGTAATAAAAATTAGATAAGAGATTTTGGAACATACCTAGGTGATTCCCTCAAGTCAAGATAACGGTGTGAATCAGACGTTTGTAAATATTGCTGGACGAATGCGTATTTATTTATTGCCATTCCCTACCTTTTCGGCCGCAATAAAATGATCTAAGACGCATATCGCATCATGAACGGGACAAAGACAAAATGATGCTCTTGTCGATATTGAAGCCAAGATATATCGTTAATTTTTTCCGTCCCCGCGAATTCACACATTTGTTGAAAATAAAAAATTATGATTGGTGTTTGGAATCTGCAATTGCTAAGCATTAAGCGGTTTTTCCTGTATAGCAAAACTGGAATACCTAACGATTGTTCTTTCACATCAGGAATAGTTTTTGGAGATCCACTACAAAGTCCATTATTGCCCCAAAGTCTCCCACAAGAAGGACTGTTAGATACTATAGCAGGGCCGTAGCAAGACCCCACCGGGCCTGGGTTCCAACTCGCTGTTCGGGCCCCCATAAAATAATAATAATAATACCCTTAATACCCCTAATATTTTATTTAAAAAATATATATATATATAAAAATAAAAGCAATGCAAGTAAAAAGGCAAAGGCAATAAGCATCAATTTTAATTCACTAGTAAATAAAAAGAAAAAGAAACAAAAAGAGAAAATTTTTAACTTAACGTCCTCGAATAATTCATGGTCCTAAAGGGTGTTAAATTGAGTAAATTTATTTTCTTCCTACATAACTGAAAATGAGATTTTCGGGATTCAGCAGGGCTGTGAAAGGACCGCTTCTCACGGCTAGTCGTGTAAAAATTATACTAACGGCTAGGCGTGTAAAATGGACAATATGGCGACGGCGATTGGCGTATGACGGAACACAGCACGCGCGATTTTACCAAATTTAAATTGTAGGACTAAAGGACTTGACGTCTAGATTTTCTTGATCTATCACTTGGGTTCTCAAATTTCAAAATTAATTAATTATTTATTTTTAACTGGTGTAGGAAGGAAAATGTTGTATAAGCCACAGCGAAAAAGTGGTTTTACGCGTCTCAGGAAATGGCCAGTCTCGCCTACTCCTCGACTGTCCATATTTTCCTTCGCCGCGTAAAACATCACTTTGACGCTTTGGGTTATAAACTACTTACTATTAATTACCTATCCCCTGAAACTTACCCGCAAATCATCACTCGATTCTATTTTCTATTATTTCAGTTTCGAAAGTATTTCCCTGGGAATTTCCTGTTTAGGTACATACATGTTCTTCTTCCAAACTATTAGCTGGAATCTCTTCGTCGTACTTTTCAATTTCAATATCATTGGGGAAATTTTCATTAATCATTACTAAGTATACCTCGATTACCACCTACGGCCGAAATATTTTTTAACACAATTTGTTAAATGTTATCGCGCACTATCGATTTCAATCGCAGAGGCTGCAGCACTTCACTTGCTGAAGTCGATGAAGGCACAGCATTAAAAAAACGGTCTATTTTCGCATATTTCTTCTTTGCCTCTTCGAGGGAAGCCTTCTTTTTTCGCTTAGCGGCACCCGATTCGTGTTTGTACATTTTTAAAGATAATAATTAGGTACAGTGTCCAGTGTGTACAGTTACGGAAGAGTGAAACAATACAATCGAGAACTCCGGGAACTGAAATCAACTAGTCTAGGGAACCACAAATTACTGGCACGAACAGTCGAACCGAATACGGCCGAGCCGAGCTGTCGCGTCGCCGGCCGATACTGTACCTCCGCAACCGACTGAACGTGCGCCGGGGATTCCCTCATGGCGTTATTTGTGATGGTTATGATAATAATTTAGCACGTTACCATTGTCTTATTATTAAATTTTCTAAATTCTTATCGATCGCTCGCGGGCCCGCGGGCCCCCTGAAGCCCCGGGCCCGGGTTCCGCGGCACCCGCGGAACCCCGGTACTATAGTGACCCAGCTATAGAGAATTCAAGCAAACGATCCCCCAAACGATGGAACTTACATTTTCACCATACAGGCTGAGTCTGAAAGACTCCACATCCTTTATACCACAGAATCTACTGTTCAAATGATGAAGCTTGGTGCAAAAATTATTGGTCAATTGTGATTCCTCTTGATGTTATAAGCAGCCAAAGGTTTTCATTTTTAAACGTTATTTTTAAATATCTTTGGAAAGGTGTATCCTAGGATTTTGAATTTTTGCACAGCATTGTTACAGACCAAGTCCAAGATGCAACTACTGATGGTACTTAAGACATTATCCAAAAGCGGATCCCTGTTATACAGGGTGGCCCCGATGTTATTTGCCCTTGAACTTTTTTATGTTTGAAAATATTGCTAATTTGCCTATGCGGCCGTATTCTCCGTTCAATTCTAAAACTTTTTTGGCTCTTAAAATTTTTCGAAGAAACTAACCACTCACGAGGAAAATTGAAAAAAACGAAACTATGATCATCGTGATAAACCTACAATTTCAATAAAAATCAAAGTGTACGTTGACACGCATCACATTTCAACTGTTTTTTTGCATTGAAGGTGTTGTCCTACATCTGTGCCCAGAACCATTGCTCACAACTAAAGAAAAAACATTGATGGCAATTTCACTTTTTTATGAGGTAGACTCATCATTGGTTTTAAGGTGATTACCTGCATTATGTTTTCGTTTTTTCAATTTTTCTCGTGAGTGGTTAGTTTTTTCGAAAAATTTTAAGAGCCAAAAAAGTTTTAGAAGCGAACGGAAAATACCGCCGCATAGGCAAATTAGCAATATTTTCAAACACAAAAAAGTTCAAGGGCAAATAACATCGGGACCACCCTGTATAACAGAGATCCGCTTTTTGGATAATGTCTTAAGTACCATATCAGCAGTTGCTTCTTGGTCTGTAACAATGCTGTGCAAAAATTCTCAATCCTACGATACACCTTTCGAAAGATATTTAAAAAGAACGTTTAAAAATGAAGGTTTTTGGCGGCTTATAACATCAAGAGGAATCACAATAGACCAATAATTGTTGCATCAAGCTTCATCATTTGAACAGTAGATTCTGTGGTATAAAGGATGTGGAGTCTTTCAGACTCACCCTGTATACGGGGTGATTCTGGTATGCAGTCATTAATTTTCCAAAAATCGCTCCTAAGGGTGCTACGGGCCCCTGGAGGCGTCGAAAAGTTTTTGCATACCATCTGACATTATTAAGCATCACCAGATTACTTTAGTTTTTAATTTTTAGAATCCGTTCAGTTTTGTAATTTAAGAAAAATACATTGTCCCTTCTTGATCAGCTCAGTCAATACAGAGAAATTTTTGATTCGACTTTTCTCGAAAACGGTTAGTCCTATGGAGTAACAATAAGAAGAGGTTTTTTTATGTAGTTTTAGTCAGACAACCATATGCCGGTGAGGAAATGTCAAAAAATGGCTCATCAAAAAAATTGGGTGAAAAAATCCACAGGCCCCCTCTGTTTCGAACGCCCCTGGTGAAATTCGCTTTTTCTGATAACATAATCTGATGGAGCTTATTAATATCAGACAGTGTGCAAAAACTCATCGCTTTAACCTAAACGGTTCCTGATTTATTCAATAATAACCGAAGTTTGGGTGCCCCCTTCCGAGAACCGTAGCCCCCTTAGGGGCGATTTCCGGACATATGTTTATAAGAACTTTTCTTCATATTTTTCGATGTAGAATCACCCCTGAAAATTAATGACTGCATACCCGAATCACCCTGTATATAATTATTGTAATATTATTTTTTCTAATGATTTTAGGTGTTTCAGCCGTGTTTACTCTCAAATTTTTAGCCACATTTATAAAAAATAGGTACCCAAAAAGCAAGAGAATATTCAAATGGAATATCTTACCCCCAAGCCCCAATTGAAAATTTGAAAATTTAGAAGAAATTGCTCGAGAAATTGTATAATTGAATAGAAGAAGTATTGGAAGCATATTCCAAAGACTTTGCAACCCCCTTAGATTTAGTTACAGGTGCAAGAAGCTTAATTTTGACCTCTAATGCTATTGCTGATGCTACTAACCTCAATTAACAAAAGCAATATATGCTAAATTCACTAAACACTAATACCCTTGACGGCCGTCAAAAACACTCACCCCCAAAACAAATTCCCCATTTTTTATTGTAATCTACAATTTACTACAAACTATGCTATGCTCTTATTCTAAGTAAGTATTTGTGGAATTGTGAAACACAATTGCATAATTTTTATATAACAAAACAAAATTATTGTATTCTTACATGGCACACCCGAAACAAACCCCATCACACCGCAACCCCAAAAATGGCACGATACCCTAAACTTCACTGAGAGAGGCACAAATAATATAGTAAAGAAAAAGTCACTCACCTGTACAACTATTATGCCCAAAAACCACATCGATGAAAATCCATACAACGCAGCAGCTGTCCAACAAAACTCGTAACGAACAAAATAATCGTAAGGTCCACAACAATGAAGGAAAGATGACACCAAAATACCAATTTAAATGGAAACCTCAGAACAGTCAAAACACCAAACACTCTGGATATCCTGGAGCCTGGTAAAAAGAACCAGAAAGCTACCACCCAAACCAAACCAACGAAAAATTTCAGGCAAACTGAACGAATACAACTACAGCTCCACAAACATTACCATCACGATATGAAAAACACCATGAACACACATATCTTTTTATCGTCTCCCAGGAAAAACCCACACAATTTGGACCTCTAAAGTGTCCATATTATCTCAGTGACAAACTAAATATTTGAAGGTGCTGCTATGGAATTCTATACACCTACAATGAAAATTCAATGCTCCCACGAACTTCAAATCTACCCCTCTTGAACTTTACCCGTGCTGTGCCATGTACAATTTTATACAGTGAGGTTAAAAAGTTGCTTCCCCCGTTTCGAACTCTATAGTGGAGGGGCACTTCGAAAAAAATGTGGGGCACATAACGTTTATTAATCTCTTGCAGTGTAAGGGTGCTGTCAAATACTTTTTTCCACTTCCGGTTTAGCCGAAAATGACCCTGAAATTGGTTTTTTAAATTGATACCCACATTTTTTTCAACTAATTCGGAATCTACGAATTTTTGTAAGTCGAAATCACGTGTAGCACTTGACTGGTAATCAAGTCACGGCCAACCCAGGTTTTCAAAAACATCGAAGAAATCGGTGAAATACGAAAATTTTTGAAAATCGCAAAAACACGTCAACCTTATTTTTTTGATACAAATTCAACTCGGCAGTTAAATTTCTTCTTTACTTCGTTTTGAATTTTTCAAATTCTATGATTTTTTACGATTAGTGATTTTTACAAAAAGAAATTACAAAAATGTAATCGGGCAATCGAATTCGCATCAAAAAAATAAGGTTAACGTGTTTTTGCAATTTTCAAAAATGTTCGTTTTTCACCGATTTGTTCGATATTTTTGAAAATCTAGGGTATGGCCGTGACTTAATCTCCGGTCAAATGTGGTACGTGTTTTTAACCTAGAAAAAAATTCGTAGATTCCAAATTAGTTGAGAAAAACGTGGGTAAAATTTAAAAAAACAATTTTAGGGTTATTTCCGGCTAAACCGGAGGTGACAAAAAATATTTGACAGCATCCTCAAACTGCACTAAATAAATAAATGTTATGTGCCTCAGAGCTTTTTCCGAAGTGCTCCTCCACGATTGAGTTCGAAAGGGGGGAAACAACTTTTGAACCTCACTGTATAAGGATTTATACCCACTGTTATTGCTATATCAATTATTGTAAATTTTCAGATTAGATTACATGTAGCAAATGCAGACTAATAAATATTAGTATTTACTATTATTATTAATTGAAGCCTTCAGGCGAAGGCTTTTCCGGGACAGGGGGATGTGACTTTCACACTTTTATTTTTTCATAATCCTGACTCGGAATATTCTTCGGTCCCAACCAAGTTCAGCGGCCGAGAGAAAATCGCGGAGTCAGGAGTTTACCTGGCAAAAGCCATGGCTTAGAAATTATCCAGCAGTCCCGTTTGATCCCTGGAAAAAGTGAGTGACACGTCCCGCTCGTCCCAAAATGTAAGTAGGTACTGTCAGTAATTATTGTCCTCTTTGTTCCTTTTTTTTTGATTATAGTTTTATGTTACGATAAGATTTCAACCCCTTGTTTTAAGTCGGTATTGCTTCGTTCGAAGGATTTAGTTACGCCTAATTTAATTCTTCCCTTTTCTTTAATTTTGTCACGGTGACGCGGTACCGTCCGAAGCAACCTCTACCTTTTTTCTGTGTAAACATAAAATATCCCGTGTGTCATTAAATCTTAAGTCCGCTTTTTATTTCGTCTTCTTATATTTTGCGCTGTCGCCCTTATAGTTCAAAGTCCTTAAACCCGGTACCAGCTCTGGACCCAAAGGGCCAGATGCGACAATATAATGTAAATAAAGCTCTTTTAAATCAGTCAACATCCGATCGAAAATTTCCTTATCTCTTCGAATTCTCTCTATACAGGGTGTCTCAGAACGCTCGCACCATATTTTAATGGAGTATTCACGATTAAATTTTGAGTTAATTCGTGTTTTTGAAAATTTCCAGGGTCCAATAGTTCTCGAGTTATAACGGATTTGAGAAGACCAATCAGATTTCAGCTCTGAATTGCTTCAATTGGCAATTTAATGTTAGATGCACTATTTCCTAGGTAACAAGATACTATCAATGAAAATTTAATATTGTTGTATCTTGTTACCTTGGAAACAGTGCATCTAACAATAAGTTACCTTATGAAGCAATTCAGAGCTGAAATCTGATTCGTCCTTTTAAATCTCTTATAACTCGAGAACTATTGGACCCTGGAAATTTTCAAAAACACGGATCGACTCAGGATTGAATTCTGAATACTCTATTAATTTCACTTTTTTATGAGGTAGACTCATCATTGGTTTTAAGGTGATTACCTGCATCATGTTTTCGGTTTTTTCAATTTTTCTCGTGAGTGGTTAGTTTTTTCGAAACATTTTAAGAGCCAAAAAAGTTTTAGAATTGAACGGGGAATACGACCGCATAGGCAAATTAGCAATACTTTCAAACATAAAAAAGTTCAAGGGCAAATAACATCGGGGCCACCCCGTATAACAGAGATTCGCTTTTTGGATAATGTCTTAAGTATACCATCATCTTGGTCTGTAACAATGCTGTGCAAAAATTCAAAATCCTACGATACACCTTACGAAAGATATTTAAAAAGAACGTTTAAAAATGAAGATATTTGGCGGCCTATAACATCAAGAGGAATCACAATTGACCAATAATTTTTCCTCCAAGCTTCATCATTTGAACAGTAGATTATGTGGTATAAAGTATGTGGAGTCTTTCAGACTCACCCTGTATGTAGATACCTATACCTACCTGTTTTTACGAAGGCGCAGAGAGGACACAAAAGCAAAATTTCCGTATTTCCGATCCGCATAAGGCCACAGCGAAGTGATTTTATGCTTGGGATTCGACGCGAAAGGACTCGAATTCAGTTCCCTTTCGCGGGTAGTACTTTTTCCACCCTAACTTAACATACTCACGACTCTTATACTTTGAACCCAGTGACAACTTTTACAGCGTCTGAGAAAAAGTTCAAAACATCTCCGAGATTGCCAATTTTTATTATTAAATTCGATAGTTGTTATCTTTCATCTTAGTAGGGGAGACCGGTGACAATTGTAATTTGGGTCAATTGTAACACGGCGTTTTTCACTGTCACCTAATAACTGAAATGGAAACTGTTTGCACAGTAAAGTAGTATTTTGTTTCTCGCCCAATTGTGGTAGTTTATATTTGGCAGATAATCCATGGGTGTTATTCTTTATATGCCGATATGTTGGATTTTCCCCTCTAAAGTAAGTTCTTTCTGTCAGATTCTTTTAGTAACAGTGAAGTTATCACAAGCCACTTAAAATTTTTCTCTCGTACTTTAATATGCATGAATTAAGGTTTATTTTTCATTTAATGATGTCACATAGAGTTGAGGTTAAGTTTCTTATAGGTATTCTTAATACTAAAAGAACACATGGCCGGAGGGTGTCAATTGTAACAACGGAAAAGGTGTCGATTTGTAACATGTTAATTAATTAATGATTCAAATTCAATGTAGGGAGTGTAAGGATTGGGCGCATTATCTGTTATGTAATAACAATTGTTTACATTATTGCTATAATTATTGCGATTCTGATTAAGAATTTAAATACATAAGTAAACTATTTTTTTGGGAGGACCTTCTTTTCTTAATACCTATATCTACAATTTTAAGTTGCTTTATCGCTTTCATTATGTAATATTGATTGGACTTTCTTACGTTTGTTTTATTATCATCATGATAATAAATTAAAACAAAAAGAGTTTTTACTTGTTTTCTGCTCATGTTACAATTGACACATTGGGTTTTACTATTAATTGTCACCACGACGGTGTCAATAGTAACACTTTGTTTTTGACATTTCATTTTTTTCTGCAAAAATATTTGAACATACAATGTGTTTTTGCTCCTTTAATTGTCAAATATTGACGGGCTCAAGGTGTATTTTTAATTAAGAAGAGAAAGATGTTTGCTTGATCAGTTAAAACCAAAAGACCAAAATCTGAAATCTGTTAGAATTGATCCGGGTCTCCCTTACCTACCATTTTTTCGAAAAATGTTATTTTAATGGCGAAAAGCCTCCTTGACCTTGCGATTTCAATTTAAAATTTGCGCCTCGAATCTATGGAACCTACTTATGGAGTTGAGATTGTACATACAATCTAATTTTTAGCGATAACTTGATCATATGGTTAGTTCACGATCTGCACATCATTTAAAATTCTGTGAAAAAGTAAAAGTTTCTACCAGAGGTGCACAAAGAAAAAAATGTTGGGTCCCCTAAGAGAAAAATGGGGCATCTTTTGCGGCAGGGCCGGATTTAGTTTTGCTGTCGCCCCAGGCCCATAAATCTTTTACCGCCCCCTTGACTAATTTGCAGAATACAATGCGCAGTCAAAGAAGAGGAAATAGCGTCGCTGGCGAATATTTTGAATAATTTCAAGGTCACGCATTTTCCAAGCACTGATGCAGAACACTCATGCAAGGATGAAAATGAAAAACTTTAAGCGCCTTTTTTACTGTATACTGGCGATTATTTGGATAAAAATACCTCGAGAAAAACCCTGATTCCTGGACAAAGAAGAGCACATTTATAATGAAGATTTTTATCAATACTTAAGTACCAGGCCCCCGGCCTGTTAGGCCGGCTATGGAGTATTTTATAATACTTTGGAGTTCAATTTCGAAAAAAATATCTTAGATTAAGATTAGTATGTAAGTATTAATAAAGTATCTGTTCTATATTTTGGCATGTATCTGATTAAAAAATTGTGGAGGAGGCCTGGGGGCCTTATTGTTTCTACAGTCTCCGAGATTGCCAATTTTTTTCTATCCCATATCTTATAATAGTCCTAAACATGAACTAAGTATAGATGCTGGATCGTGGTCATTATTATGGATTATGGATGAGTTTATGTATAGGTATTTATATTATGCTAGTCAACATGAGGTAGGAGGTAGCATGTCAACTTTCTATCTGTAACAATTTAAACAATCGTAATCGTAATGACTCCAAACCGAGCAATGTTTCCATCAACACAGTAAACGTAGCAGGAAAGAAAATTATTTTTCTGGAAAATGAAAGGGTCTTGAGAAAAAACTGTTAGTAGGTACGTGACGTGATAATTTCAAAGAGGGGAACGAAGCAATTTATCCCAGACCCACTTGATTAAAGTATGGGTCTAAAAGAAATTCTATCCTACTTCTTTTTATTGCAACTTGAAATTTTAATTGAATTCTTTTTTATTCGTTTCCCGAGAGCAGCTATTTACAACAGGGCTTTTTTTGTTACGTGTCTAGAACCTCTGATGAATAATTGGTTGCATACCCTTAACGCTGAGAAATCAATTTCTGCTGGAACGTGAGGAGACTTCGGATATTGGAGCGATGGTGTGATTAATTAAGTTTAGACTTGCAACTTTTTTTAAGTGAGAGAGGCAAAACAACCCTCACCCTCTTCAAGTTGTCTTCTAGAATGAAAGAATTTTCAATTAAGAACTTTTTAATTTGTCTCTTCTATAGGTATACCCGTTTCGCTGTCATTCAAAGTGTTTTCACTTAATTGCCCTTTTCGTTTTGCTCGGATCGGATCCTGATCTGGAACATAGCCTATAGGTAGGTAACTATAATTATAATTATTCTGAAATAATTAGACAGGTGTCCCAATTGTCTGTATTCGGTCGATAACTCCATTGCTGTCAGAGATAGCGAAAAATTGTTAAATACAAAGTTGCAGAGGGTCCAACAAGGCACATTTTAAAAATACAAGCCTATATACAGGCTGTCCCACTAAGGAGTAAGAACACAAACATAAGTTTTTTAAATGACGGAACACCCTGCATTTAAATTTTTTATTGGATTCTATTATGAATTTCAAGTAACATTCATTAATCCATGCTTTCATCTGAAGCGAATGGTTTAGAAGATATTGCTAATTTTGTGAGAAAAATTACTTTTGCAGTGCTTGTTTTGAAAAATCACCCCACAACCAATTTTCAACCTTTGGTTTTGTAAATTTAGCGTGTCATTAAGGTAGCTTTGGGCTATCTTTCAATCGCTTGAAAACGGTCTTTGCTTCTTAAGTTCGTCTCCAGTAACATTATGAACCTTCAAAAATGTAGAGGTTTCAATTTCGAAATTTTTAAATGGGACCCGCACCACTATCATAAGCTGTAACATTAAATTTGCTTTCGTTTGATATAAAATGTCCCTATATCCAAGTCTCGAATTTTTCGTTTTATTCAGTAAAATATGATTTTTAGGAATTTCCATTTTTAGCTTACAATAATGTTTTTGAAAGGCTGCTCGGACACATGTCACAATAGGTGTCACCAATTCTGTCAGCCGGAATCCTGCGTTAATTGACCATAAATTGTGATCAAGTGTTTTTCTAAATGTTCATTTATATGGATGGAACGCAAGAATACCTACCTACTAGCTACTCAAAAAAGTTGCAGCATTTTCAGTACTCAGGTACTTCGACTTCAAACACGAAATTTCGACTTTGAACACGAAATTTCGGCTTCTAACTCGAAAATTTCGACTTTGGACACGAAATTTCGACTTTGAACTCGAAATTTTCGAGTTAGGAAGTAGGACTTGCGCAGTAGCTTGAATTTCGAGTTCGAAGTCAAAATTTCGAGTTCAAAGTCGAAATTTCCACCTTGAAGTCGAAATTTTCAAGTTCGAGCTTGAAGTTGAAATTTTCAAGTTTGAAGTCGAGATTTTCAAGTTCAAAGTCGAAATTCCGAGTTCAAAGTCGAAATTCCGAGTTCAAAGTCGAAATTTCGTGTTTAAAGTCAAAAACTAGACAAACGTTCCTGTAAACATTTGTCGAAAAATGCCTCCTATATAAGGGAGCTACAGCCCTTCAAAGTGGTACTCGAAAAGTCGCTTTTCCTAAAATTACTCGAATATTGTAAATATAGCAGGATTTAGAAATTTTTTTTTTCTTCTCACTTTTTTCAGATTTTTATTTTAGTCAGAGACGTGCGTTCTTTCTTTATAAAAAAATGGCTTTTTATTGGTTCAGGGCTCCAAAATTTGTAATGGAAAACTTCATAAAATACTGTAAACATAAGTTCATGATGGGGAGGGTTTCTTACTTCATTCTAGAAAGAAAAGTTCTTATATATGGACGTGGGTCGAAAGATGATGCTTCCTCAGGGAGCTACATTTTTTTTATGGAAACATCCATCGGATCCAAAAATAGTTTAGATGAGAGTTAGGTATTTGTTCTTCTACGGGGAATAAGAATCTGTAATAAAAATATAGATTTCCTATTTAAAGAAATTCAGTTGACCTTCATTTGACCTTAATACTTATACACATAGGTAACTTTGATCTAAGTGAGTTGTCTATTCTCCTATATGCTAGGCGAGGATCTTAGGTATAGGTATACTTATTACTTATACCTATCTATTGATGGCAATGCCCATCATTGTCCACGTATACAAATAAATAAGTAAGTATACCTAAGTTTACTAAGTTATAATTAGTTGATTGTAGCTATTGGGTATATGTATAATAACTATAGGTACAGGGTGAGGCTGAACGACACCACATAATCTACTGTTCAAATGATGAGGTTTAGTGCAAACATTTTTAGGTCGTGGTGCCATTCGTATACGTTTCTCAAGTAGGTATTTAACGGTATGTTTTTAGCAGCCAGTGGTTTTTACACTTTTCCATATACATCAGTATTGCTGCAGACCAAGAGGCAACTCGTGATGGTACTTCAGACATTATCCAAAAATCGGATCCCTGTTATACAGGATGGTCCTAATGCTATTTGTACTTGAACTTTTTTATGTTTTTAAATGTTGCTAATTTGTCTATGCGGTGTTATTCTTCGATCAATTTGAAAGCTTTTTTGGCTCTTAATTTTCTTTGAAAAAACTCATCATTCACCAGCAAAATTGAAAAAACCGGAAAAATGACAATCGCGATAACGTCTTAAATAATAATAAAAATCAAAGATGCGTTGATACGCGTCATATTTCGATTGTTTTTATGCAAGGGAGCCGTTTTTCGACAATGGTGTCCTGAATTCAGGTTCATAACTGAAGAAAGACTTGGGTGGTAATTTCACTTTTTTTAAGTGTTTTACCATTGGTTTTATGGCGATTCCTTGAAGCATGTTATCTGTTTTTACAATTTTGCTGGTAAATTGTGAGATTTTTTCCAAAAATTTAAAAGCCAAAAAAGCTTTAGAATTGATCGAAGAATAATACCGCATAGACAAATTACCAACATTTAAAAACATAAAAAACTTCAAGGACAAATAACAGGACCATCCTGTGTAGCAGAGGGATCCGATTTTTGGATAATGTCTGAAGTACCATCAGGAGTTGCCTCTTGGTCTGCAACAATACTGTACAAAATTTCAGAATCCTGCGATACAGCATTCGGAAGATATTAAATAAAAACGATTAAAAATGAAGAACTTTGGCGGCTTATAACATCAAGAAGAATCACAATTGACCTAAAAATTTTTGCACCAGACCTCATCATTTGAACAGTAGATTATGTGGTATGAAGGATGTGGTGTCGTTCAGACTCACCCTGTATATGATTTTTTTTTGTATAGGTATAGGTATCTAAAAAGGTTACACAGGCTTGCATCGAATATTAAACTGATAAAGTGATGAATCACCACATCAAACCGTAAATTAGAAACTGATCTTTTAAAATAGGTAGTGGTACCTATACGTAATCGTACTTACTAGATACCTAGACTTAGACATATAGGTAGTACCTATATAACAATACTAATCCAAATTTATATAATCATGTTGATGAAAACCGGGACCGGGAAATTGTTCTCTCTTTCTAGTTCACGCACTCGCATACGCTGTATATAATTCGCCTATAGCCTACCGCGTTTCAAATCCTGAAATTGCCATCAGAAGATGTAATGAAGATCGGAGGACCACACACGTCGCTGCAGTGATTGGTTCTCACGCTTCTCCCACTTCCTAGGCGGGACTGCTTAAGGGGAAGTGAAATTAAGAAGGGATCAGGGCGGGATTTAACTGGAGAGTAGGGACGCGTCCTTCTGTTACGGTTCGCTTCCCGGCGAGTGTTCCAGATTTAATAATAGGCATAAGTTGATCAATTAATACAAAGCACCTAATTAGGTATAGGGGAAGGTGGGACAGAACGGCATAGGTAAAGGGACTCGTGGGTAAATTGAGAAAAAATGTATTGTAAAGAATTTTGATTTGATGTTATGAAACGACGAACTATTTTGAACTATACAAACTATGAAAATATACAGTATGCTTATACTCTCCGAGGTATGTCCATCCATATACTTAGATATTTACGTATATGGGGAATTCGATTTAATTTTTTCCTGCTTTCCTAATTAATTTAATGAAAATTTAGGCTATATCAAATACTGAACGCATCACAGTTCCCCGGGATTACTTCATAAATGAAGGCAAAACGGTCCGTTATTTAAATTTACCGCAAAGACGAACAAGCACGATTGACACTTCGTTAAATCTCGGGCTGATATGTCGTCAAGGATATTTGTGTATCGTCTTCTGATTTGCCGTAGTTTTGTGTTGCATAGCAACATATTCGCGGAAAATTCGAATAACGGCCCGACCTTCGTTTATGAACTAACCCCGGCCCCGGGGAACACCAGAGGTAGAGGCTATCGGTATCTAAAACCTGATGATAGCTTAAAATTTCCAATATAGGTAAATTACCTAATTAGGGAAGCATAGGAAAAAAATAAAATCGAATTACCCACGTAAATCCCTATGGACACCTAATTGGAGAGTTAGGCCTACTGATGGTCTAACATATTTCAAAAGAACGTGTAAAAAATATTTTGTAAGGCATTGCTAAATCCGATTTTGCCCTAACCTAATACAGGGTGAGTCAACAGTATGCGGGATCGGTCCATAACTGCCGCCCATTATAGTTTTACGAGAACGTTGTGATTTGGAGTCTTACCATTATAGACCACGTACAGTGAGAAGAAAATATTTTCATCTCCCTATCACTTCCGATTATATCCGAAGTGGAAACCTATTTCATTAGTTTAAATGGAAATGACTTTTTTTTCTTTTATACGGTTGGAACCGCCACCGAATTGTGAGTTCATTCGAACTAGGTTATGTCAAGCTAACTGTCATATCTTTTGACATAAGTATGTCAAAGAGTTATGTCAAAAAGTTTAGAGGAAAATCGATTTGCAGGGGCTCTGAAAAAAAATTATTATCTTAGAAATGGTTGAAGATCAAGAAACCAAGCTTGCATCAGGGTTTTAAAAGTAGCAAGTCTGAGCTATCTTGTGCTGAGGACATTTCATGATGCCGGCTCAACAATAGGCTAACTTTTATTCCATTTTCTTAAATGCATCAACTATACTTCAATTTTATATCAAAGAATAGCAAATTATGCTAATGCAACTCGAACTTGAATTAAATTTGCTATTTTTTAGGGAAATTAAATTTAAATACCTATATAGTTGAATTTGAAAAAATGGAGTACCTAATCCGTGATTTGTTTTCGTCATGTTCAAAAATTAATATAGGCTTGAATTAGGTCCTCAAAACGAAGATAGCCCATAGACTTTCTACTTTAAAACGCTGATGATGCATCATATGATTGGTTCTTGATCTTCAACTATTTCGGAGATATTAATTTTTTTCAGAACTCTTGCAAATCGATTTTCCTGATGTAAAAACCAAGACCGAACCACAAGACTAAGGCCTGAATACCAAGCCTCTTGTGAAAGTCTTGGTAATTTTTTTACGGAGAGATAGCCTTAATCCAATTAGCTTAATTGCAATTTCAGTTATCGTTATTGTTATGTTATTACTTAATGTTCGTGAAATCATCTCAGGTTTTCAAAATCAGGCAAATAAAAATTAAGTACGAAAAAAATTATGTTCACGCCACACCACACTGAAAATGAAACCTAATCTTATTATTATTAATCTTATTATTAATCTTATTATTAATCTTATTATTAGTCTTATTATTAATCTAACTTATTGCTGCGATATCCATTCACAAAGCTATAGCCTTGCCCGGCATTCAAAAAATAAACAACCCTTAGGGCCGATTTCATAATCAAAATAAAGTGTCCTTAGCAACATTCCGCGGAAAGGTTGCGCCTGATTGGTCAAAATCCCCTTTAAAGTCGACTTTTACTGTAAATGACCTTTAACTTTTGTTATGAAATCAGCCCTTAAAGGTCCATTATAAAGTTAATGTCGACTTTAAAGGGTATTTTGACCAATCAGGAGCAGCCGTTTTGAAATGTTGCTAGACAAATATTTAAATGACACTTTAATTTTGCGGCTCTTGACTCCAATAACTATAGGTAATGCCTAATTAACTATGGTCTGTCCGGGATCCCCACGACCAAGATTCACCCTATTTCCATGGCGAATCATTGTTGTCAACAATGAGTCGCCATGGACATTGGGTGAATCTTGGTCGTGTGGATCCCGGACAGAGTATAATTTGTGTTAACTTATCTTAGAGACAAACTTGAGCCAAAATTAACCAAATTTGTTTCATTACTTACCAAAACCAAGACTACAAGCCCAAGACCAAGATCAGGCCGGTCTTGTCTTGGTCTTGATGGGACCTCAATACCGCGAGACCAAGACCTTACATTCATACGACTACAGTAAAACCAAGACCATAAGACCACCCCATTTCTCGCCTTGTCTTGGTCTGGTCTTGCGAAACCCTATTTCCCATGGACATTATTATCAAAAAATTGTTCCAATAAAAGTCGAAAGCTAAATGCATCTGTTGATGTGATTAACTTAAAAAAAATGTGTGTAACGTAATTACTCAATTATGAGACTCGGTGAAGAAGATATCAAGATAAAGTGAATCACTTCAAAAGATGCACCTAAATTTATCTTTCAAATTTTACTGGAACAATTTTTTGATATAAAGTGAATAGTTTGCAAAATAAAGGGCCAGATCCGTGCTTTTAGGATAACACGTTCAATTGACATTTTCTCTAAATTTACATTATGTAAGAATATGATTTTATTACATCGTTGTAAAGAGAATCAAAAATGCTACATGATACAATAAAGGAATATAGAGCGTGCCATTTAAAATAACAAAGTGGCATGCCGTTAGCCAAGGAGATAAAAACATTTTGGGACTACTGATGCATGCGGTCGAAATGTAGTTCAGAGGCAGTCATATCTCACCCTGTATATTTTCTTATGGAAATTACTGAGCAATAGTCACTATCGAGATCTTTTGCCATATACTTACTTAGGTACTTTTTTCTTTTTGTATAGATTCTCACCTAAAAAAGTATTTTTCTACGACCACTATTGTAAATAGTCAATTTTGTACAATGTGCAAACTAAGTAAGCCGTTCCTTACGCACGCAAATCTAAAACTGTGCGTAAAGAGAGAAAATCGCACAGTTTTCAATTGCAGTGGCGGATCCAGAAGACAATCTCGGGGGGGGCGAATTGATGGGAAACCATAATTTTAAACCAGTGGACGCAGGGGCCACTTAGAAAGTTTTGCCGCCCTAGGCGAAGTAGAATTATGCCGCTCTAATAGTGGGGCTCGTTGAATGGGGGAACAATTTGTTAGACAGTAATGGCAGGGGGTGTTGAAAATGCGCCGCAGGCGAAAATTTTACAAAATTTCAAGGTCACGCATTTTCTAAGCACTTCAGAATGTTAGTGACATTATTTGAAAAACTTAAGTCCCATAAGGAGAATTTTTTATCGAGATCGCATTTCTTACAAAAAGAGTAAAATAGGACATTTCTGCATGAAATTTTTGAATCATAGCGACTAACTCTACTCCCCCTAGGACGTCCTAGGTCCCGCCCTTGCTTAAGTAAACCTACATTTTATTTTAAAACCTCATGTCTGAATAATTATTATAAGAAATGCTCAATCAAATTGGTAGGTACAGACACTGTGTAACTGCTGTGACGCCCCAAAAACTTTTTGGAAAACCCAAACTGCCGCCCTAAAATTTTGCCGCCCCAGGCGGCCGCCTACACAGCCCACTATGTACGAAGTTTATGATTAGGTACGGATCTCGGGGGGGGCGATCGCCCCCTCGCCCCCCCCCTAAATCCGCCACTGTTCAATTGTCATTTGTCAAATGTCATTTTTCACTCAATTTTATTGTTAATTTCTCCTTATTTATTAGGACATTTTTTTAAAACCTATCGACTACTCCTCTTCCAGGATAAAAACAGTCCAACCGCAAAGTAAAATCTGAGGTAAATTCAATAAAAATCTTCTGTGCAAAAGTTAGGTTATATCGCAGGACCTTTTGTCCGAAAATGCCTTGGGATCGGTAAGTTGTATATTTCTTCATACAGTGAGATTCAAAACGTTTGTAATTAGGGTTGGCTTTGGAAACAAAAGATTCGAAAAACGTTTGTCCAAAATTAATCGCACTGTCCCCAAAGAAAATCACTAAACTAAAATGGCAGATGTGAATTCTTTAAATTTATTCGTTTTGCAAATTATTTAGAATAAATATCGACCTCTCCACTTCCTCGATCAAATTTGGCGCCCTTCCTTAATGAATCCCAGTGCCACTGCAACCAACAAAACTTGGTGGAAAAATTTAGGTTAGGTTTGTTGGTGTTCCCATAGAAGTTTAAAAAGCTGTTATTTCTTGAATTTCTTCATAAATCTTGAATTTTTGAGCAAGCATTTTGAAACACTCGTCAAAAACAGCATTGGAGGCCAGTTCTCCATCTGGTCGAGTCGAATCGAAAGGTAATTTGTTAAAATCAACAACCTGCTAATTTGTAATTTGTAAACCGTTTCAGAAAGAAATATTTGGAGAGTATGGAGACTCCGATTGGCCCGATTCTCTGTTTTTTGTGAATTTTCTCTCACAACACAAAACAGCCTTTTTTTTCTGCAAGGAAAGCATTTTGGTAAAACTTAACGAATGGAACTTATTGAATTATAATTTATCTCTCTTCAGGTGCACCCTCAGATAAAATAAAACAATGTGTCTGTGATTCCGGGAAGTTACAAATGTGAATAACGTGCATAGGATTGTGTGCATTAGGCAATTTTTTCAGTGAAATTTTTAATCCAATTAACGTGACATACGGATGATCCTGACTTGGCCCCCTGCTTTAAGACATGGTCTGAACTGCAGCACAGAAGTAGAAGATCAATCATGTTGCTTTTAATTTATTTACATCAATTTGTGGGGCCAGCAATTTTTGTTCGCCGTCTCAAAATCAGAACACTTTTTCATAATCTAAACTAAAGTTTTGTTCTCACCGTGTCGTGTGTTATTTGCAATTGAAAAATAAAACCATTAAATTTACTTGTTTTATGAATTTACTACTCTTTTTGATAAAAACTAGGTGGGTGTTAATTTTAAACACCATGTAGGTAAATAGGACATTGCACTCTGTTCATTTGGTGCTTTTTCTTTTAAAAAGCAGCCCCCGGTCCAGGATGAATGTTCGATGGATATTGAAGGCAGCCCTCGCCTCTAGAAATTGTTATGACCAAATTTACTCGCCAGTATTTGTTTCTGAAACGGTTTTCAAATGAGCAAGTTGCATGGGTTTAATAAACAAATCACCTTTCGATTCGACCTGGCCCCCAAGATTGTTTTTGAGGAATGCTTCAAGATGCTTGTTGAAAAATTTTATGAGGATCACTAACATAACCTAACTTTTTCCAGATTTCTTGGTTGCACTGGGACTGGTCACGGAAGGGCGCCAAAGATGCTGGAAGTGGCGAGGTCGATATTTTTTCGAAATAATTTGCATTAATAAATGCAAAAGAAATTAATTTTAAAAATTCACATCTGTCAGTTTTAGTTTAGTGAATTTCTTTGCGGACAGTGTGATTAATTTTGGACAAACGTCTTTCGAAACTTTTGTTTCCAAAGCCAACCCTAATTACAAACGTTTTGAATCTCACTGTATAACTTATAAGTAAGTACATTTAGTGGAACAAGACTTTGAACCTAACCTGTGGAATTACTCTTAGGTACCTCTGTTCTGTTGTTTACATCCGTACTGCCCCTGAGATAATAATGATAATGGGCATTGGGATCGCAGCGTTTGAATGGGATGTTTGTTTCCCATCTGACGCGCCATACAATAATGCTTCTCATCAGTGCCGTAGCGAGATAGTTAAGCGCCTGGTGCGAAGTGAGTATTTGGCGCCACTCCAAAGCGGGGTGAGGGGGGCGGACATAAATTTTTTTTAACCCCTCCCTTTTTTGGGCACATTTTTCAGCAAATTAAATTGCCTTTTTACCTTTTGGGGGTATATTTGCGAAAAATTTAACAAGGAACTATAAACAAAGACTATAAAACTATAAACAATACATCAAGCAAACAAAAAATAATGTAAACCGTTCAAAGAATTTTTACTTTTCCAGCTTTATGAGCTGAAAAATCATAATTTAGTTGTTTGGCCAAATCGATTTCTATAAAAATTATAGACATTTAAAATTATATTTTTCAGAAGTTGTACTGTCTGCAACTGCAACATATTATGCAAAATTGTGGAAACAAGCTCGCCTTTTTGGCGCCCCTGGCACTGTGGCGCCTGGTGCCGGGGCACCTTCCGCACCACCATTGCTACGGCCCTGCTTCTCATACTTCCTCAGGTGGTGCAGTTGGTTCGACTCCGAGGAAGTAAACCGACGCTATGACTACGCTCCTTTTGCCTCTCTCCATGGGCAATTCTACATCTACTGCCAGGCTTCCGGAACAGAATTTTCATATGGAACGGGAACATATTAATGCCTTTCCTGAGCCAATAGTACTGCTATTAGATTATTTATACATACCTTGTTGCATTGCTTGTTGTGAGCGATGACTCCTCTGACGACTTTCAAACTATTTAGCCAGGGCCCTTGGAACATCCCTATTCTAATTTGCTTTTTAACAGACCTACAGTGCAGGGCACTTGATGTTGCCTTAGAATGCTGAAAGTTCATATAAATGATGCAATGATGCAATATACATTTCATATTTTCGAAGAGGACGGCTTGGCTTGATGGAATCTTTTCCCTTCGGGTCAGGCTTTTCGCTTTTGTTTGCCTTTAGGCTTTATTTGAATAATATTTATTTCGGTCATTGTTAAGTTGAGCACTGAAAATTTACAAAAAGCCAACGAAAGATGTATATCAATGCGATGTGTGTCCCTGTAGATGTTTACCTTGTTAATGTGTATGTAGGGGCGAGCTGAATTTACTGGTGGAGTCGGGTGCAGATTTTATAAATCTGCACCTAGTAGTAGTGCCTCCGCAGACGCACAGTGGTGTTAAAAAGACGAAATTATGAAAATTGGCCGTACATAATTAAACAGTAGAGAGTTAACAAAAAAACATCATATTTGCGAAGTAGATATGTAGAATTAGCACTAAGGGGGTTGAAAAAGGGAATGAGAAGTCCAAGGTAATGAAGATATATTGAAACGTATACTTACAGATATTTTTTATTCTCCATTACGTAACTGCTTTTTGATATTATTGCAACGACCTTGGAAGATAACACGAAAATAAGGCAATTATGCAAATTTAGCTTCTGTGGGGTTGAAATATTGCGATTGCGCTGGAAAAAGTGAAAAAGGAAAACATAAACTATATGAATTCAATTTATTGCCAAAGAAAAAAAGCCAACGGAAGATGTATATCAATGCGATGTATATCTCGGTAGACGTTTATCAAGTTAATGTGTATGTAGGGGCGGCTGGTCTTACTGGTGGAATCGGGTGCAGATTTTATCAATCTGCACCTAGTAGTAGTGCGTCCGCAAACGCACAGATGTGTCAAAAAGGCGAAATGTTAAAAAATTGTTGTTACAAAATTTAAAAATAGAAAATGAACAGGAATGAGTAAATGAAAAGAATTACCGGAATTAAAACAAAATTTGGCGAATTTTGAAAAATTATCACTCGGGATTGAAAAATTGTGAAAGGGGATGAAAAGTCCAGAGGAATGAAAATTAAGTGTGATTAAGTAGAATTACGAAATAAAACACGAAAATAACCAATTTTGTGGGGGTTGAAATATGCACTTATAGGTACCTACCTATTGCGAAGGAAACTGAAAAATTGTAAAAGGTAAACTGAATCCCAAATGCATTCAATTTTATGACCGACGAAAAACGAAATTATGCGAATTTTGCAAAATTAGCACTTAGGGGGTTGAAAAATCGTAAAGGTGGATGAAAAATCAAAAGGTATCAGGATTAACCGTGGCTAAGTAAAATTACGGAAAATAACACCAAATTAGCCCAATTATGTAAATTTAGCATTTGAAGACTTGAAACCGAGCTTGAAACATTGCGAAGGGGGATGAAAAAAGTGAAAAATTTAATCATCATCCAAATGGGTTCAATTTATTACAGAAGAAAAACGAAAATAGCCGAATTTGGCAAAATTAACACCTAAGGGGTTGAAAAATTGTAAAGGGGGATGAAACGTCAAAGTGGATGAGAATTAATCGTAATTAAGCAGAATTACAGAAAATAACACGAAAGTAAACCAATTATGCAAATTTAGCTTTTGGGGGTAGAAATGTTGCGAAGGGGGTTGGAAAAGTGAAAAGGATAAACATAATCCAATTGAGTTCAATTTATTACCGAAGGAAACCTAAATTACGTGAATTTTGCAAAATAAACACTTAGGGGGTTGAAAAATTGTAAAGGGGGATGAAAAGTTAAAAGGGATGAGAATTAATCGTAATTAAGTAGAATTACAGAAAATAACACGAAAATAAGCCAATTATGCAAATTTGACTTTTGGGGGTTGAAACATTGCGAAGGGGTCGAAAAAGTGAAAAAGGCTAGAATAATTCATAAGGCAAAACTGCGCGAATTTTACAAAATTAACTAGCGGAAATCACACGAAAAAGAAGCGGTCTGGGTAAATTTTGCTCTTTGAGGGTTCACATCTCATGAAAGGGGTTGAAAAATTGTGGATTGGTTAAAAATTAATGAAAATCACTTTGAATTATTAACAAATCGGAAGAAAGCAAAAAAAAAATAAATGAAATGTATTTACTCCGCTTGCTAGGGCTTAGGGGTTGTTAGTAGCGTAGGGGTTGGTTTTAGGTTGAAGACTCATAAGACTTTCTTCAATGGTTGACCGAAGTCTATCGAGCCCCATAATTTTATTCCACCACTTACATGAAAAAATTTCCAGTTTCAACCCTTAAATTTCATCCCCCTTGTTAGATATTAATGAAAATTTGCCCATCCGCCTACAGTGGCGCTGTAAATTACCACATCAAATTTAGCCCTGATACGTTGAGCAGTTTTTGAGTTCTCGCATTTTTGTGTTTCGGCATGTTAGGGGGTTGTACCGTCTTTAAGGGTCGTTTTTCGCGAATGATGAATAAGACCTTTTTTGTACCATCAATAGAAAGCTATCGAATGGTAATATTTTCAACTATACATTCTTCATTGAAAATTCGAGTTTCCACCCCTAACTTTCATCCCCTTCGATAATTTTCTCCTAAAATTCGCTCTTCCCTTCTCGAAGATGCAGTGTGTAAGATGTCACAGTTTCGCAGGAGATATTGCTTCTCTGTGTCAAATTACAGGGCTTTATGGACGTTTCAACCCTTAAACTTCAACCCCCTATTTCACCACCCCCACATGCCCTAAACGAAGTTGTGTTTTCAATTTCACCACCCTAACCCAATTCGTTTAAAAATTAAGGTGATTTGTAGATTCATGTTTTCAACACCTCATGATTTCACCCCTTTATGATTTACAGGGGTGTTTATTTTTCCGGTGTGACATAACTCCTTGCGTATTTACTGACTTCAGTTGTTCATAAATAAACCAATAGGGTTTCAGAAAAAATAAATAAAATATAATTATCCGCTTGCAAAGAGTTAGGGGTGGTTAATGGCCCAGGGGTTGGTTTTAGATTGAAAACTCATAAGACCTTTTTTCAATAGTTGACCGAAATCTATCGAACCCCGTAATTTTAGGCTACCATTTACTTGAAGAAATTTCAAGTTTCAACCCTTAAATTTCATCCCCTTTGTTAGATATTATTGAAAATTTGTCCATGCACCTACAATGTCACTGGAAATTCACAAACCAAATTCTGCCTTGATACGTTGAGTAGTTTTTGAGTTCTCGTATGTTTGTGTTTCTGCATGTTAGGGGTTGTAGCGCCTTTAAGGGTGGTTTTTCTCAAAATATGAATCACACCTTTTTTGAATCATTAATGGAAAGCTATCGAATGACGCCAATTTCGACCAATACTTATTAAGCGGAATTTCGAGTTGCTACCCCTAATTTCCACCCCATTTGTTCGATTTTACGAAAAAACGCAACTCCCGCAAGATTTCACCGATATATGTGTGTACCTTGAGTTTCCGACAGCTGCGTGCCACCCTTGCGGAGTTATCATATTTTTTGTGGTTTTCATCCCCTAAATTTCATCCCCCGAAATTGGCACCCCCTCATTTTCAACAGACTTGAAGGTCAAACGTGCATACTAATTTTCAGCAAGATGCCTCCACTAGTTCTCGAGTTATTGCAATTAGTAGTTTTTCGGTTTTTCACCCCTAACTCCCACCCCCTTGGTCCGATATGGCCCAAAAGCAATCCCCGCCTTACTTTTCGGGAGACGAAGCTGCCTACCAAGTTTCAGCTCGATATCTCAATGCGTTCTCAAGTTATCCGACGGACAGACTGAGGAGCCGGCGAGCGAGCGAGCGAGCGAGCGAGCGAATAAGCTAAGACAAGAGTACCTCCGCATTCTGCTACGGCACTAAAATACTGAAAAGCTAACTTCTACTCCTAACTTGCAGAAGCGAGATATCTTATCATTGGGTTTAGACAGTCGTTTGTAGGTTTAAAATAATTCCATATTAATTCCAAATAATTCCAACTAATTCCAGCTAATTCCAACTAATTCCTTTAATTCCTTTTAAATGATATAGGTACTTATCAATTCCAAATAATTCCACTTAATTCCAACTAATTCCAGGTAATTCCACCTAATTCCAACTAATTCCAACTAATTCCTTTAATTCCATTCTAATTCCATTAATTCCATTCTAATTCCATTAATTCCATTCTAATTCCACTAATTCCGATTTAGTTCCATTAATTCCAAACAATTCCAACCAATTCCAACTAATTCCAGCTAATTCCAACTAATTCCTTTAATTCCTTTTAAATGATGTACTTATCAATTCCAAATAATTCCTTATTAATTCCATATCAATTCCAAATAATTCCATTATAATTCCAGTTAATTCCAAATAATTCCAGCTAATTCCAGCTAATTCCAGCTAATTCCAACTAATTCCAACTAATTCCAGCTAATTCCAACTAATTCCAACTAATTCCATCTAATTCCAACTAATTCCATTAATTCCAGAATAATTCCGTAATAATTCTATAATTCCGGAATTAATTCCAAGCCGGATGTATACAACTAATTCCACTAGCGATCAGCCCCCCAGTCTTGTGTTTGCAATTTTAAAGTTAATATGCCTAAATGGCACTTCCTAGGACCAATGCTCCCAAAAGCCTTTCCGCTCTTGAACGGGTCACCTAATCTCCATGTGCCAAATTTCGGGCAAATCGATCGAGTAGTTTGGGCTATAACGTGGTTTCAGTGTAATTACAAAATTTCGATTTTTCTATACCCAATTTGAAGACCTTTCTGATGGTGACAATAAATCTTTCAAAAACTTGTTCTGGATGGGTAAATTGATCGAATCTAAACTTTGTTCAGCTCTTCGACGTGTAATACAATCCCCAGGGTGCAAAATTGCAACCAAATCGGTTCAGGGGCTTGGGCTGTACCGCGATTTAGAAGTCCGATAACAATCTCGATTTTTTTAGTTTTTGGTCAAAAGGGTACTAAGAGTGAATACATCTTTGGAAGCAGAATTTGAAGGCCTTTCTGATGGTGACGTGAAAAATGGGGGTTTCCATTTAAAATTTGTGCCAATATGCCAAAATAGCATTTCCGGTTGCACGATTGGCTCCAAAAGCTTTTCAGATTTAAGTTGGGTACCTAGGTACACCAAGTATTTGTGGTTCAAACTATAAAATCGCGAAAATTTACCTTATGTCAACAACAACTGCACCAAACAAGTTGACAGTCACACCATTAAATGCATACAACAGAATGCGAAAAAACGCTATACCTACCTATACCTACCCCTTCGACCATTTTTACTGAAAATTTACGATTTAAAAATTATGGGCATTAGGTATACCTATTCCACGTTTGGAGTACGTTTAATAAGATTTCTCTTTAATTCTTTTTTAACCTCCCCAGTCCACTTCACCACAAAAAAGGGAGGTTACTGCAATCACTAAAATTTTCAAAATTGAGATAACACCAAATCTTCACGTTTTGAGGTCTCAGGAACCCAAAAAAGTGGTTTTAAAAATATGTCTGTGTGTGTACGTACTTTCGTACGTAGGTACGTTTGTAAACACGCCACAGCCAAAACTACTGGACCGATTTGGGTGAAATTTGGTACGTGGCTGTGCGATATTGAGATTTGAATATCGATTATGGATATTACAAGTCGTATCGATATACCGATTTATCGATATACCGATATATCGATATATCGATGTATCGACATCCCGCTATATCGAAATATTAATGTAGATATCGATATATCGCTATTTTTGTGTCCATATTTCGCGAATTTATCGCCAATTATATCGGTGAATTTGTGTAACGATAACCATGCGATACATCATATCTTCTTCGATCTTCTCGATATATCGACTAATTGATATATCGGTAAATCGATTAATTATCGGTATATCGACAACTTATCGATATATTGATAACACATTTTTATCGATATATCGATAACACATTTTTATCGATATATCGATAACACATTTTTATCGATATATCGATAGGTATATCGATATGTCAGTAAAAAGTCGCGGGCCTAATTTTGGCACATCAACTTTTAAATTTTAAATGCAAACCCCTATTTTTCACGTCGCCATAGGAAAGGCCTTCAAATTCTGATGCTTCTCAGTGCCCTTTTTACAAAAAATTCAAAAATTTTTTATCAGACTTTAAAATCGCGATTCAGCCCAAGCCCCTGAACCGATTTGGCTGAAATTTTGCACATGTGGATTGTATTACACGTCGAAGAGCTAAACATATTTTGGATTCAATCGGCCCATGGAAAGTGCCGTTTTGGCACACCAATTTCCAAATTTTAAATTATCCTCTCATTTAACCAATCATCCAAAACAAGTTTTTGAAAGATTTATTGTCACCATCAGAAAGGTCTTCAAATTCTGGTTTTAAATAAGACAAAATTCATTCGCTTTTTAAACCGGAAGTACAAGAAAATTTTTAAAAACAGTTTTGAATTCCCCGTATTTAATTGTGCCTGAGTTTCAAAATAAAATCTTAAGAAATAACGGAGATAACTGACCGTCCCGGGACTTTGTACTAACCCTGTATATTAAATTTCGTTTTTAATAGTCCGCCTACCTGACAATCTAACCTTTTCTTTATTATTCCAAACTTTTACCCAACCCTGTATAATGCCTAATAGCAGCTTCTGAGAAACACATCATTGTTGCAACGCATTTTCTTTATCATGATGGATGTTGATGCCGTAATTTTATTGCTATAGTCTCATTTTCATCAATTAAAACGGCTTTTTAGAAGTAACTTGGCGCAATTTCTAAAAAACTGGTTTTTATAGAGCTTCATCAGGTATTTTTATAATTTTACGTCTTCTGGGAACATTTCACGTAACAATTTTTCAACTGAAGAAAGACCCAAGTATTATACCCATATGTTCAGCCTCAATATCGGAGTGGCGAGTATGTCCTTACTTGTGAATATTATGTGATAATCATGATCCAGTAGGAATATTGATATTCTGATGCTCTCCCAGTTAGCGGTTAGCCATCCATACCTGCCGTACTTAGATATACTGATAAATAGGTATACTCAGCAAACCCCTGACTAAATGGTGCGAATATACAGGGTGGTCCAACGAAAAGTTTCCACCCCTAATATCTCATGAACGGAACGAAATATAAAAATTTGCTCGGACAGGTCGATTTTTGTTTCGAGGAGGACACTTTAATCCGCGGTTGGTGAAATTCCACAACGGAACGCCTAACCCCCACTAACCCCAACTTCAAAATCTCAATTGGTAACCCCCCACTTGTGACGCATTATTTTAAAGCAAATTTAATTGCCAACGCAACGATGTAAAAATTTCTGGGATTTGATCAACTCCAGGGCCCTCTACGGTCAAATTTTAAATTACATTAGGGCCCTCCGTGATACATCATTTTAAAGGGTTTGAAATTCTCTGTAAAACGATGCAAGAATTTTTGAAATCCATTCACTCGTTCAAAAGTTACATTGAAGAACATGAGCTGGTTTTGGGCCTAGAAATCCTTCAAGTTTACGCCTGTAACTTTTGAACGAGTGGATGGATTTCAAAAATTGTTGCATCGGTTTAGAAAGAATGTCAAACCCTTTCAATTAATGTATTACGAATGGCCCTAATGTAATTTAAAATTTGACCATAGAGGGCGTTGGAGTTAAATAAAGCTCAAAAATTCTTACAGCGTTGGATTGACAATGAAATTAGCTTTCAAATAATGCATCACAATTGGGGGGTTGCCATTTGAATTTTTGAAGAGGGGGTTAGTAGGGGTCAGGGGGTGTGAGGAAAAATTTTATCAAGGGCGAATTTAGGTGTCCCCCTCAAAATAAAAATCTATACCTGTTCGAGCAAATTTTTATATTCCACTCCGTTCACGAGATATTCGGGGTGGAAACTTTTCGTTGGACCACCCTGTACCTATTAGGTATACGAGACTTAGGGCCGGTTTATCGATAATATGCTCATTGCTCACATAGCTATAACTCCAATCTCGCAGATTCGAGGGCAGATTGACTTTTAGTTAGGGATAAATGAGCATTAAGTATTTGTAAACCGGCCCTTAGCTCCTATATTCAATTCAAACTTATACTTTACACCGCGGCGATAAGTATATCAGCTAACAAAATATATAGTTGCAACAAAATATACCTACTATACCTACCCTGAAAAAATGACACACCAAATCCACGGAAATCTATACAGTGCGACCCTTGGCTGTGGAATATTCCAAATAAAATTTTCTTGGGTCATCTGCTGCTGAAATCCTCGGACCGGTCGATTTTATTTTTTTAATGCGGATCTGATTCTTCAGTCGGATTTTTTTCCCACTTCCGGTTTAACCGGAAACGACCTTAACTTTGTTTTCTCAAATGGAAAGACACTTTTTTCTCAACGGATTCCGAATCTACGATTTTTTTTGAGTTAAAAATATGTCTCATACTTGACTGGAAGGGCAGTCACGGCCCCCTAGATTTTCAAGAACATCGCAGAAATCGGCCAAAAACCAAGATTCTTGCAAATCGCAAATACACGTCAATCTTATTTTTTTGATGCAAATTCAACTGCTCAGTTACATTTCCTTTCCTTTGCTTTTGTTTTTTAAATTGCTTTCACTTTTCACAATCTGACAAAATAGCAAAAATATTTTTGTAAAAATGTAATCTCGCAGTTGAATTTCTAGCGAATAAATAAGATTGGCGTGTATTTGCAATTTTCAAAAATCTTGATTTTTGATCGATTTCTTCGATATTTTTGAAAATCTAGGGTGATGGCCGCGTGACTATGCATCATACGTCCGGTCAAGTAGGTATGATATACATGCTTTTACCTTACAAAAAATCCGTTGAGAAAAAAGTGTCTTTCCATTTGAGAAAACAAAGTTAAGGTAATTTCCGGTTAAACCGGAAGTGGGAAAAAAAATCTGACTGCAGAAGCAAATCCATTTAAAAAAAATGCAGCAGAGAAGCGGCTGGAACCTCCCCATCGCGTGGATCTTTATATTCTGTGTAGATAGTAGTCAGTTCAATAGAAAATTTGTTATGCTTTTCGACAAATACCGTCATCACCCATCACATTTGACAACATGTTCCTTTTACGGTTAATATGTTGCCACCTTTTTGACAATTACTGTCACTTTATGCCATCCACTGTCAGCCCGCTACCTTTTAATGAGAAAGAATTTTTTCTCTATTTTCCACTGAAATGGCAAAGACTGTGAATACTTTTTTAGAACCAGAATTTGGTCGTCTTTCTAATGGCGACATAAAAAAGGAGGCCTTGTATTTAACATTTTAAGTTGATATGCTTAAATGGCACTTCCAGTCTACCAATTACTTCCAAAAGCCTTTCAGGTCTTCAACGGGTCACCCCATCTCCAAATACCAAATTTCAGAGAATTCGATCCAGTAGTTTGGGCTATAATGTGTTTTAGTGTTATTACAAAAATTTCATTTTCTTTAACCCAAAGGGCAGTAAATGCGAATGAATTTTGTATTATTTAGAACAAGTATTTGAAGACCTTTTTGAGGCTGACAATAAATTTTAAAAAAAGTTGTTTAGGGTGGTAAAATGAGAGTATATTTAAAATTGAAAATTGATGTGCCAAAACGGCACTTTCCGTGGGTCGATTACCTCCAAACATTTTTTAGCTCTTCGACGTATAATACAGTTTCCATGTACAAAATTTCTGGCAAATCGGTCCAGAGGTTTCGACTGTATCGTGTTTTCAAAGTACGTTAAGAATCCCGAATATTTCAATTTTTGTCAAAAAGGCACTAAGTGTGAATACATTTTTAGAAGCAGAATTTGAAGCTCTTTCTTATGGTGACGTGAAAAATGGGGGTTTGCATTTAAAATTTAAAAGTTGATGTGCCAAAATGGCATTTCCGGTTGCACGATTGGCTCCAAAAGCTTTTCAGATCTAAGTTGGGTTATGAGATGCCTTCGTACCAAATTTCAGCCAATTCGGTCTAGTACTTTTGGCTGTGGCGTGTTTACAAACGTACGTACAAACGTACAAACGTACAAACGTACGTACGTACGAACATACACACAGACACATTTTAAAAAACACTTTTTTGGGTTCCTGAGACCTCAAAACGCATAGATCCGGTCTTATCTCGAATTCGAAAATTTTAGTGATTGCAGTAACCTCCTATTTTTTTTAAATTGTGATGGGGTTGGGGAGGTTAATAAACTCGACCGGTCCAAGGATTTCAGCAGCATAGATGACCCAAGAAAGTTTTAAGTATTTGGAATTTTCCACAGCCAACGTTCGCACTGTACACATAAGGCGAATACTCATAACGCATAATTAGATTTTATTATAATAACTGGAACATCAACATACATCCTCTTCCTCTATACAGGGTGGGTAATTTTTCGATGCTCACCATTGGGATCTCCTAAACCGTAAAAGATACGGGGTCGGTTAAATTACAGAAAAGTTGCGCTATTTCTTGGCGATTAAGAATCTGAAGAGAATTCCCGGATATTTTGATTCGTTCCCGAGTTACCACAAGAAATCTGAAAATTGCCAATTTAAAGAAAAATTAATAACATTCTAACGATTGCTGTTATTTAAATGAAACATGGAACTTTTATAATTTTGACAGCTGTCAATGGAATGGCACTGAGAGAAATTTTCTAGACAGAGTAAAGACAGTCAACTTTTCTTTTTCTTATGGGCGCCATATTGAATTTTAACACCGCCGGATACACAGAAAAATTAGCTTCTCAAAAATGTAACCCACATGAACGTTTTTCAAAAAATATGTGAAAGCCCGAGTCACACGGCCGCAAGACGTATTTTATTACTGTTGAATTCAATTGTTTTCACATGTTTTAAGAGATTGTAGAAGTCGGCGGACTTTTTGCAATTGTTTTTGATCTAAGTTTAGGCTGATTTTGCAAATTATTCCTACCAAATTTCAAATTCTGACATCTGTCAAAAAAGTTCATGTTGAGTACATTTTTGAAAAGTCAATTTTTTTGTGCATTTGATGGTGTCGAAATTCAATATGGCGGCCATAAAAGAATCAAAAGTTGACTGTCGCTATTCAAAATCTAGGAGGCCTAGAAAATTTCTGTCGATGCTATTCAATTGACAGCTGTCAAAAATATAAAAGTGCCAACTTTCATTGAAACAACATCAATCGTTAAGAAGATATAAATTTTTGTTTAAATTGGCAATTTTCAGATTTTTTGTAATATCTCGGGAACGAATCACAATATCGGGGAATTCTCTTCAGATTCTTATTTAATCATTAACAAATAGCGCAACTTTTCTGTAATTTAACTTTAACCTACCCCGTATCTTTTACCGTTTAGGAGATCCCAATGGTGAGCATCGAAAAATTACCCAGCCTGTATAGCTCAACGTAATTTTTACATCAATAGGTAAGTATAACTATAACATCACTGATGACTTAGTAGATTTATAGAAAATTTTCTCTCGTCATCATCAGTTTGACAAATCATTATAAAGGGTGCGGCCCATAAAAAACCGGACTATTTTCTTTTTTGTATATCTTCGTTACTTTTTGTGCGATATTTTTTAGTTTTATATATACTCGACGTAGCTGGAAGGTTGAGGTCGTCGATTCGATACCACTCATTGGATTTGAATTCGCACCATCAGTGTCGTTCCTTAAGGACTTTAATTTAACACCATTATTTATATATAGGCCAATGAGTTTCGTTACCCTTTGACACATGACAGTATGGCGTTTAGACAGGATTGAAAGTCTTTATTTCCTCTTTCCAAAATGTCCTTCAAAATGAAAATTAATCCATATCCCTTTTGTTGTGAATTTTCTTCCAAAGCTCTAAATCGCATAATTTGCAAGAAAAAGTACAGAGACAGAAGGACACTGATGGTGCGAATTCAAATCCAATGAGTGGTATCGACGACCTCATTGACCTCAACCTTCAGCTACGTCGAGTATAAAACGAAAAAACATTGCACAAAACCTAACAAAGATATACAAAAAAGAAAACTGTCCGGTTTTTTTATATGGGCCACCCTGCTTTAGTATACCTATACTTAGTATGCCAGTACAGAAAAAAACTTTCATGATGGGCCTATACTATATGGCATGGCGTGTCCGTGTAGAATACCTAAGTTATTTGATGAATAAACACTTATACTAACTACACCTTATATATACTTATACACTGAACGCATCAGCCATCACATCACTTCCTTATATCGCTACATACTTATATAGGGTTATTACCTGATGCATTTGCCGTCGCTAAGAATTTTTTAGATTGTAACCTATATGTATGCCTATACCTATAGGTATAGGATAAGAAGTATACCTCATGGTATAGGTATTTAAAACATTCATCATAGGGAATATAGGACGCAGGTATACCTATATATTACAGGAGGGGTATATATATTATAGGTACAAGGTACAATATAGTTAGATATCAAGGTATATCTATATACCTATCTACATTATTAGGTAGGTGTACCTAGGTATACATATAGGTACCTACATATAGGTGTGTTATAGATCCTATGGACATCAGGAACAGGTATACCTATATCGACTCATATTTCTATAACTGAGAGGTCTGATTATACTTATAGGTATAAGTACTTATACTTAGACCTACATTTCCCCACTGATGCAAGAAAAATAATTATAGCTAATTGATCTGTCGAAATAACTTGATATTATGTCCTTCGCAGCCTCGCAGTTGTTTGTATAGTCGATTGTAATGCATCATCAACAGTGAATCTGTCAAACATACCTACAACATTCAATCATCAGGTTTAGTTTATTATTTCGATTGATTTGGTTAATATTACACGCCTCATGAAACAAGATATCAGAAAATACGAAAAATTCAACAACCAGTTAATCCAAGGATAAATAATAGGAATAATATTACCGAAAAGTACCTGCTCGGTGATAGGGTTCTTATATAGGCGTAATCTCCCACTTTGTGGGATCTAACTATAAATAACCCATAAAACATGTCAAAATCAGGGGGAACATTCGTTTTAGCTGTTGTGATTCGTTTTCATCTGAGACCGCACCCTTTTGTCCTTCCCCCAAAGCCAAACTCCGCCCCACGATGATGAGGAAACCTCAGAATACCGTGGTATTTCGTGGTGTGTAGATCGGATTCTATAAAGTTCGTCTATATCGTTTGTAATCTAAATCTATCGTTATAGATTAAATAATTAAGAACAAGAAAAACAAGGGTGTGATTAGTGAAGTGTTGTGTGTTTGGACTATAAGATGAAGCTTTGAAGGGGCTAGGATGGCAACATTGATGGCTAGTAATATGGTACCCCATCCTCACCACTTTTCTCGACAAAATCTGGAGAGTACGGATGGTTCTGTGTCGATGGACTCCACTGAACAATTTGATAGAGAATCGCCAAATATAGACCCAAACAGTTGCAGCAGTGACGATACGGTGTTGTCCGTCGGAAACGAGAATCCTGGGCCAAACGACACATTGTCCTTTAAAAATATAGAGAGTCATTTAAACGCAATTTCACAAATCACGAATAGCACCTTAGATCCAAATTTACGCAAAAGCCCTTCTAGTCCAACAATAAGCCGTAGGTTAAGTAGTCCATCTAGTACAAAATCAATTCCTGGTTCCCCTAATTTCCTTGTCTATACTAAACCTGAACGAGACACGGATTTGTACAGAGCTTCGCCAGGACCCGAATCGCCCGAAAACCACAACGAGAGTTTCTACTTTAACCATCAGAAAACGGGAGCCAATAACGATGCAAATAATAGTAATTTAAAGTTCTCTATAGACAATATATTAAAAGCCGATTTCGGAAGGAGGATCACTGATCCCATCAATATTAGGAAGTGTAAACCTCGAAAAGTTGTGAATGAAGTAAACGGTCGTGTTGAAGAGACTAAAGTTGTTGGACCGGTAGATTTGAGCAAAAGCGAATCTGATAAGAAGACTGACAATCAACCTATTTTGTGGCCGGCGTGGGTTTATTGCACGAGGTACAGTGATCGCCCAAGTTCAGGTAGGTTTTTCTTAAATGTATATACCTAATTATACACCTCAGGTATTTCTTTTTTATAACAATCGCCTTATTGTTTTCTGATTCTGTATACCTAAATGATAATGGTATATGCTCCTCTGTGAAGATAATTCAAGTGTATACCAGAGGTGTTTCACCGGACCGAGACCATATAGGCAAATAACATGGAGAGTCTAATTTTTTTTCCTGCTGCTCCCGAAAATTTACTCCAAAAATTTTAGCGAGTATGATGGAGGGTAGTATGAGAGACTGGTCTGTATCTCTTGAGACTTTTTTTGTTCATCATCAGCTCCTCTTTTTGATGATTTGATGATGATTTTGATGATTTGATTGATGATGCTGATGTATATGTTCCAATGGCTATACTGGATGAAGAAATCAGGGTTCTTTCGAATTTTAATGATAATTATCGAACAAATGTCAACACGAAACAAACTTGGTTTGATCCTGGAGTGGAAAACTGCCGAAGCGGTCAATTGTACCCGAAAAATTTCCAGCCAGTTTAAAATTCAATTTTCAAAAAATCATTGTTATAAGTACCTAAAAGGAGCTGACGAACAAAAACAATCTTAAGAGGCATACATCAGGTTACTCCATACTACCCTCCACACAGGCTAAAACTTTTGGAGTAAATTCTCGAGAGCATCATCAGGTAAAACATTTAATTCAATTTTCCATGTTATTTGCCTATGATGATGGTCTCGGTCTTGTGAAACACCTGGTAGATATTAAATAACCTATACCTATGTCTTCTTCACAATCCTTTTTTATTTAAAGACGTATGATGGGAAACCCGTCGGTTTCGCGGAACGTTATAAGCGACCCCTCTTCCCTCTTGGGGCCCCATCATAAGGCTAAAAGGCAAATTAAATATGGAATACGAATGATGGTGGGCATTTTTTCTTGGATTTTTTCCGACAATCATCATACGAACGCTTTAGCGCTATAATGATGATTTTCCAAAAGCAGAAGCTAGGAATGAGGAAAGAGACAAATTTTCCAAAAAAATCAAACCATCGAATTATATTCGGATGACAATCACATCCATCGACAAAAGAATTTTCAATCAACATTAACCAATTAAAGTTGCCATGACATTTGATATTTGACAGAAATTTTGATTTTGTTTTTTTGCGACAAAATTTGCAAAACAATTAAATGAGTAAGTAGCTTTTGCAACGAAGACCTCGAGAATACGAAATGTATTTTTATAAGACAATTTTTGCAGAAAAAATTAGACCTTGAATTATATTCGTATGACAATCCAACAAAGAGAATTCTTAACATAACATGCTTTTCAATTGGTGTTTTTCAGTTCAAAACCGAAAGGTGATAAGCCGACTACCTAATGATGACTAGGTATAAGTCTGACGTGTGATTTTTTTAAAGTTATATGGGTTGGTTTGTCAATATAGTATAATATAACAACATCTACCTTAAATTTTTATAGGTAAAATTTCTGATTTTTGCCGAAAGTATAAGTATTTTGATTCGATTTTATGAATAAAGATTTGGAGATTTGTTTTGCATGATTAGAGCTCGAGAGCTTTTAGCTCCAGGCCTTTAATCTTTTGAACAAAGTCGACCAAATTTTTTCAATCATAAAATTGCTAAGAATAAACCGTCTTTTTCGATGTTTTGAAAATCTAGGGTATGGCCGTGACTATATACATGTACTTCCGGTTAAGTACCATCATACATCATGTTTCTAACTCAGAAAAAATCGTAGATTCTGAATCCTTTGCGAAAAATGCCACCTAGGTCTAAATTTATTGAAAACACAAAGTTGGGGTAAAATTAACATACTAGGTGGCCCTGAAAACATTCATCTGGCTCACCAAATTGTATTTTTAATTAGATTAACGTTACTATAGGCTTTTATATTTATAACCGCGATAATCCAGCCCGCTGTTTAAAATATACACGGTACACTCCCTGTGCATTGAAACCAGTCCCCCGTTTATACTTTTATTACACATTGGCCTATAAGCATTACCTAACATGATGTTACAATCGACACCTTTTCCGTTGTTACAATTTACACCGTCCGGCCATATGGTGTTCTTTTGGTGTTAATAATATAATAAGAAACTTAACCTCAACTTTATGTGAAAAATAAACCTTAATTCATGCATATTTATCAATAAGTAAGGTAACTATACCCCTTATGGGAGAAAACCAAAATACTATACATATCCTACCATTGCCTACTAAAGTATACCAAAGTACAATATTTAGTATACCTAAGTATATACATGCTTTATCATGCAAGTATCAGTTTCCATTTTACTTATTAGGGTGGCAGTGGAAAACGTATCGTGTTACAATTGACCCATGATGCTAACAATCGTCAGCGCGGTCTCCTGTACTTGAATAATTACCTACTTCTCTCATGCGGCTTTAATCGCTTATAATACCACAAGTGCATGCTATTTAATCGGTTAAATTTTGAAAATGATTACGAAAGCTTGTTGCCGGTGGTAAAATAATGAGAACTAAATTGTCATTTATTATCTGATTAAAGCCCGAGAGCTTTAGCTCGAATTGTTTTACCTATACGGCAACAAAGCTTGAGTAATTATTTCTAAAATTTAACCGATTGCAATAGCGATGCACGAGTGGTATTCGGTAAGATTATTTCACAAATTAAACTCTTGTTTTGATAAAATTATGATTTTTTAAACCGGGGTTGCCTATACTCAAAAGCCCAATATGATGTTGCGAACGAGCCTTTATAGCTCATTGACATTAATGACGTTTGAGGTTAGGAACCGTGCAAACAAAATGTTATTGAGTTTTTAGGATATATCCAGAAGAAATCAGCGTTCTTTATGTCCAAAAACACCTAAAATATGGTTTTTGGAAAGACTTGTGTTTGGTGGTCGTATTTGTGGACCTTTATTTCCCATAATTTTGTTTAAGTGGTGATTTTCAGCAGTGAACAAATTGTGTTTAAAATCAAGTGGTCATCGGAAACGATTAAATGACTCGTGCAAACACCGATAAAATGCATTAATCACTCTTAAATGAACTTGATTGGATAGAAATTTAAAAATGAGTCTAATTGATTGGTTTAAAAGGAGATTTGAAAATAATCGTTATAAAATCAACAAATTATTCCCCTATCCTATAATATACCATCACAAGTGCATGATGCTATTTAATCGGTTAAATTTTGAAAATGGTTACGAAAGCTTGTTGCCCGTGGTACAATAATGAGAACTAAATTGCCATTTATTATCTGATTAAAGCTCGATAGCTTCAGCATTAGCTCGATTGCTTTAATCTTTATGGCAATTTAGTTCAAATTGTTTTATCTATACGGCAACAAAACTATCGAGTAATTATTTCTAAAAGTTAACGGATTCGATTAATAGCGATGCACAAGTAGTATTCGGTAAGATTATTTCGAAAATCAAACCCTTTGTTTTGTTTATCTTTAGAAAAGTTTGAGTTTTAAAACCGCGTGGTTGCTTAGGTGGTATACTCAAGGGCCCAATAAGATATCGTGAACCAGTCTTTATAATTCACTGACCTTTGAGGTTAGGAAATGTCCAAACAAAATCTCATTGAATTTTGAGATTATATCCAGAAGAAATCGGCGTCCTCTTTGTGCAAAGACACTTAAAATATGGTTTGTGGAAGGAAGACATTGCATGCGTGTCAAATTAGAGAAAAGTTGCGCTATTTCTTGGTGATTAAGAATCTGAAGAGAATTCCCCAATATCTCGATTCGTTCCTGAGTTATCCTGCAAAATCTGAAAATTGCAATTTTAAAGAAAAATTAATATCTCCTAAACGAAAAATGCTATTTGCCTAAAACTTGAGGCTTTTATATTTTTGACAGCTGCCAATTAAATTAAATGGCATTTGTAGAAATTTTTTAGTTCTTCCAGATTTTGAGCAACGGCAGTCACCTTTTCTTTTTCATCTGGCGCCATATTACATTCTAACACTCCTATAGTCCTAGATACACCAAAAATTTGCTTTTCAGAAATGTAAGCAACGTGGGCTTGACAGATCGTCAAAATTTAAAAAATGGTATAAATAATTAGTATAAAATCAGCCTAAACTTAGATAGAAAAAGTTGCAAAAAAGTATACATTAAATTTTACATCTCTTGGCATGTGAGAACAATTGAATTCAACGCCGGTAATAAAATACATGATGGTGTCGTGTGATTCAAGCTTTGATATATTTTCTCAAAAAGATCCATAGGAATTACATCTTCGAAAAACTAATTTTTTTGAGTACCTATCCGGTTGTGTAAAAATCCAATACCTATGGCGGTCATAAGAAAAAAAAAGTTGACTGTCGTTTGTCAAAATCTCGAAGGCCTAGAGAATTTCTCTCGATGACATTCAATCGACAGCTGTCAAAACCACAAAAATTCCAACTTTGATTAAAATAACATTAGCCGTAAGAAAGTAATGAATTTTTCTTTAAAATCGCGATCTTCTGATTTTTCACGATAACTCAGGAACGAATGTAGATCTCTGAGAATTCTCTTCAGATTCTTAATCACCCAGAAATAGAGCAACCTCTCTAATTTAACCGACTCCGTATATATTTTACCGTTTAGGAGATGAGATGCCAATGCCCCAATGGTGAGCACTGAAAAAGGAACCATCCTGTACCTATTATACAGGGTGCGAGATTAAAACTCCACAACGCTATAGATATAACTTATTTGTTATTTGTGGTCCGACTTTATCTCGGACTTTATAGTGAACCAAAAACCAAATGAAATTGCTCGTAAAACACTATACCACCAACTCAAGGTATAGTCTTGATTTTTACCAACTTCAAGTTGACTGTCAACTGGATGTCAACTTTTCATTTTCAAATGGACATCACACCTCTATACCCAGTTTTTTTTACTCAGTCTAACGGCTAATTTTTTTTCTGCGTCTTAGGATGTGCACAGTAAGTTGAGTTTGGTTTATAATAAATTTTGAAAATATTTAATATTATTGTGAACATTTTGAACTTTTAATGATAAATTGTCGTGTGCCGTGAAAAAAATTCTTGAAAAATTCTAAAAATCTAAAAAAATGTAACATTACATTACTTTAACATTTAAACCTGAAGGAATGATTGAGAAAATTATTTGAATTAATTTAGCACAAAGAAAATTCGCTGTCGGGTGGCTACATTGGACGTTCCAACGTTCAGTGCATGATGGGAGAAAAAAAAATACAAACAACGTACCTACTTGTAATGTAGGAATGTAGCCACGGGCAGCGAATTTTCTTTGTTCTAAATTCATTCAAAAAATTTCCTTAACGTTTTCACAAGATACACGCCACAGAACATTCGAAAATTTTGAGTAAAAAATATTCAAAGAACAAAAAGTTATAATTATTTTCAGAACTACTTAATTACAAACCAAACCCGTGCTATTATGTATATATGCACATCAAAAGATGCAGAAAAAAATTAGATTTTTAGACTGAGTAAAAAAAACCGGGTATGTAAGTAGGTACATTTGAAAATGAAAAGTTGACATCCAGTTGACATTCAAGTTGAAGTTGATAAAAATCAAAGCTACCTTGGGTTTGTAATGTTTTATGAGCAATTTCATTTGGTTTTTGGTTCACTAAAATCGGACCACAAATAACAAAGTTATACCGTTGTGGAGTTTTACATACATGTCGCACCATCAAGCGAATTTCTCAGCTGATGCTGGTGCATGAGATAATCCCATCAATAAACTCTATAGATTTCAAATTGGCTTTAGATGGGGAGATCTGCGCATGTATTCACGTATTTTTTAACTTCTACGCTCAAGGCGGAGCAGTATATAAAATCGATCAAAAATTCGAAATTGAACTGACATCAAATCTTTACGTTTCGGGGTCCCAGGAACCCAAAAAACCTATTTTTGAAAAATGTGTGTCTGTGTGTCTGTCCGTGTGTCTGTCCGTATGTCTGTGGACACGCTACAGCCGAAACTACTGAACTGATTTTGATGAAATTTGGCACACATATTCAGTGGGAGATTTGTAGGTGCAAACCCCCATTTTTCGCATTACCATATGAATGCTTTTCAAATTCTGCTTCTAAAAATGTATTCACACTTCGGCCCTTTTGACCAAAAAATGGTGCCGTGAAAAAAAAACTATGCATAAATGTATATTTTTATTACCGGATTTGATAACTGATTTTTTTTCAAGCCGAAAACCTTAGTGCCATTTTTTCGAAAAATGTAATTTTAGTGGCAATTTATTTTATTGTCTGTGCGGGAGAGGAGCTGATTAGATTTTGAAGCCGATCAGTCAACCCGAAGTGCCCTTTTGGCATAGCAACTTTCTTATTTTAAATATTTAAAAATTTAATAAATGCTGCTGTTATTAATCCAATGCAGTGCGGCGTAGAAGTTCCTGCCGTCTCCGAGACCGCCTTTTTTTTTCACTTGATTTCAATTTTTTTCAAATAGGTACATAGAATCATACTTTTTTCTTAACGGATTTGGGATCTACGATTTCTTGTGTGTTAGAAACATGTATCACATTTGCCCGGAAGTGCAGTCACGGGTTTCCTTAGATTTTCAAGAACAGCACAGAGAAATCGGTGAAAAATTATTGAGATTTTTGAAAAGCCCAAAAACACGTTCATCAACTGATGCATTTTTTCCATACCAGTTCAAGTATGTACAATTACTTTCATAAAATTCTTTTGAATTGTTTCTAATTTATTCTGTGATCTGTCGCAAAATGTCAAATGAAACCGCCCATCAAAAGCATACTAGTGCATAAATTGGCATAAATTGGCAACTGACGACCGTTATTTTTCGTTTAAGCATCACCATATTGTTTCAAGTAAATATTCATAGATGTTCTTTTTATTAAAATCATCAATACATGATGATGCAGAAATCACAAGACGGTCCATCAACTATCGAGTGTCAAAGAGCCGGGATATTTCGTAGAAGTTAAAAATAAACTGACCCTCGAATCCACAAAATTAAAAAAAAATGAAATGAAAATGTCTCAAGGTTTGCGAAAAAAAATTACAAAAATAGTATATCAAAAAACATGTTTCCTAAGACCAATTATTATCGCACGAGGATGTTTGATGGACGAGGGCGGAAAGCCCGAGTTTTACAAAATCCTAGTGCGATATAAGAGCTTTACGAAACACGTTTTTTATACAATTTTTTCTATTTCGGATACCCAGTTTGCTAATATTTTTAGAAAAAAACTGGTTTTCCATTTTCAAAGACAGGTCATAATCGTTGTCTAGGTTACGGTGTAAACAAAGGCCGTACGCTAAAAGAGCATACATCAGAGAACTCATTAGGAAACCGAAATAGAAAAAGGAATTTTATTCTGCGGATTGCTACTAATGTGAAAAGTGTCAACAAACGCTCGCACATTATATAAGATACCTATACTTATGATGTCAATTCAATTACTGCTTTTGATCATACCTATATGTATAAGGGCCGATTTCATAATCAAAATTTAAATTTCCTTTAAATGTTTGCCTAGCAACATTTCAATGGGGCTGCTGCTTATTATGAAATCGACCCTAAGCGATTTTAATATATTACCCTCGGTTTTGGCAATGTGTCCACTTAATCAAAACTTAAAGTGTCGCCGTAAATTGGGTTCGATCAAAATGATACCATATTCATACTGCCGCAGGCAAAAAGCTTGCATAATCCGTCTGACAAACGATATTAAGAAGTCAGCGTTCAATCAGTTACAAATTACTGTAATTTTAGAACTGGTCTTACAAGCGTATAATGCAATAATCGCGACTAAAATTCGTATTGACATGGAACGTTCTTTGACTGACAGTGAAGAGAAAATATGTATTAAACAAGTAAACCGGCTTGTCGTTTGTAAAAGTTTTCAACATGACATTAAGGACCTATATTATTAAAAATCCATTAAAAACAAAACCAAATGGCATGAATCTACCCTTAACGAGGTCTGTTCATCAAGTTCTGATTATATTTGCAGGTACTTATTTATAAGCTGGACAATAAGATAAAGTATGTATACCCGAATTATACTTTCTTCTTTCAGTTTCAGAGGATCTACAAATTACACCCTACGTAGGTACATACGTACCTATATTAGTATTAGTATCTATTATTACAAACAATTAGAAACTATTATTACATTAATATCAATGATTATAATATACCGGGTGTTTCATCGACCCCGCCGTATAGGGAATTAACATGGGAAAATGAATTTTATTTCTTTCCTGCTCCGGAGAATTTTATCGAAAAGTTTTATCGTATGTGGAGGATAGTCCATATTAGTCTGGTACCTCTTGAGATTTTTTTCGTTCGTCAGCTTCTCTCACAGGTACTTAACAATGATTTTTTGAAAATTGAATTTTCGACGAAAACGAATGTTTACTTAGTTTGCTGCCTTTGTGGATTGCAACACAACACAAAATAAATGGATACTTCGAAACGGGTCGATTGTGCACGAAAAAATGTTGCGTCTCTATACTTCTACGGAACATTTTTTCGTGCACAATCGACCCGTTTCGAAGCATCCATTTATTTTGTGTTGTGTTGCAATCCACGAAGGCAGCAAACTAAGTAAACATTCGAAGCGGGTCGATTGAGCACGAAAAATGTTGTTTTCGTCGAAAATTCAATTTTCAAAAAATCATTGTTAAGGACCTAAGAGGAGCTGACGAACGAAAAAAATCTCAAGAGGTACAGACTAGTATGGACTATCCTCCACACACGATAAAACTTTTCGAGAAAATCCTCCGGAGCAGGAAAAAAATAAAATTCATTTTCCCATGTTAATTCCCTATAGGGCGGGGTCGGTGAAACACCCGGTATAAATGTGATGATGGAGGGATGATTTTTGTGACCTACATCCTAAAGATGTCAATAATAATTAATAAGATAAATTATCCCGGATTCTATTAAGATGGCTTATGGCAACTGCCATCATAAAAAAAATTGACCATTTAAATAACATTTTTCGAGAAAGTGGTACCTACTATGATTTTCGACCCTGATATCAAACAGATATCGAATTCAGTAATATAAAATAATAAAAAATTGATCCGCGTCGCAAAGTATAAATTGACTTTTTTATGGTAAAAACAACAATATCACGAAGTCATCCACAAATATACAGGGTGTCTCAAAATACGCGCACTTCGGGCCTGAGGCGCTGTAGAGTAGCCTAAGGGATAGATAAACTGCCTGAGATTATTTTATTTGAGCCCTCATTACAAAGGCATAATCCCCCAAAAGGTCAAAATTTACACGTATACCTACATTTCTCTAAAATGGATTATCTAATTGAGTTGTTTGTCATCAGTGTTTACGATGCAGTGTATGAACGTGAAGCATAATTGCTGACAAAATTCGTGTAATTTTTCGAATTATTGGAGTTATTCATTGTCCAATTTCCTGCAAATTGCACAAAAACCATATGGCAACCTAGCTTAATGCTATTTCGAATATTGTTTGTTACCTTGGTTTTCGGTGTAAGTAAATATGAACGTAAATCATGTTAACGTGTTGCCAGATTTCTTTATCTTTGGAACATTCTATCTCTGAGGTGGTGCGTCTAAATAAAAATTGACTATCACTTTAATGCTCCATTCACGATCCTCCACAACGCCTCGGGCAAGTGCGCGAGTTTTGAGACACCCTGTATTTGTTTCGTTAATAAAAATTGTAAAAGGGGGTACACGATGTAGTTTAAAAATTTTTATGGTTTAAAAAAAATTGTCTTGGAATCTCAAGTTAACATTGTGCGAAATAAAATTAACGAAAGAAAAATTTTTTTTCAACTTAAAAATTATACATTGTTGCAAGTTGAGATCGCGGAATCATCTGAACGATCCCCGAGGGGATCCCTAATTTTTGTGGAATAAGGCTTAAATTCTAATTGATGACGTAAAAATTTACGGTACAATAAAATAGTTAGGCGCGTAACTTTAAGATGTCGCTGCCGGTTTCTTTAATTACTTTACCTAAAATTAAAGAAATCCACTTGTTTATAGAGTATAATACTATGTTTTTCTACTCCACATAAATATTTGCAACTTGTTTAATTTCTTGATTACTACACTTGTCATTTTGACAATTCCGTCAACTCGTGTCAACTATTACCGGCAGAATTAGTGCTCGATCCTGAAATACCCTGTATACGTACGTCAGTTTTCGATCGGATGAAACTACTCAATTCGATTCTCAATTGTTCCGATCGACTTCAATGAATCCGATCGAGTTGGCGTCGATCCCATTTAAACACACCAGACTGAATTTTGTTCCTGCGCACCGCCTAATCGGGCCAAATTATAATTGCTGGAAGAAGAAAAATTGAGTTTAGACTAGAAATGGTAATGGCAGGTTCAATAATTTTACATTTGTTTTCTTGCGATACATTAGACGTTTCGATATGAACCTCATTTTTGTATGTTAAATCGGACTGAAACTCAAGCGGATCAAAGTTGTCGATATAAACTAAGTAATTGAGATTGAGTTGAAATTATGGTAACGCGCATTGTTGCAACAATTTTGTCCATGCATAACAATTTTTCAATGATTGAGATTTTTGACGTCCGAATGGTTGTCAACTACGAGTCAAAACGGTAAATTTTTTTAGGCTAAGAACAGGACGAGAGCTTGCTCGAGTCCTCTTTGGCCGAAAAAAATCTACCATTTGACAAGTAGTGCATCCATGAGGACTCAACAAGGCAACCATGCAAGAGAATACGAATCGTATTTTGCAGATTATTTTATAAATTAAAGTATTGAGTAAGTAGTGTCAAGTTGACGTTGTAGTATTATCACTGTAATCAGGATTTGATTGGTTACTAGTATACTAAATGCTGCTTTGGATTGGTTCAATACTTAATGTATAAAATAATCTCTGTAATAAGCCCGAATGGCGCCATCATTCATTATACAGTTTGTTATGCGATTTACAAATACCTACTTATAATTATTATTATGATGACTATGGCATCGAGTTCTACATATTTTTCAGTTTAAATAAAAAGTTATAGGTGGCGGATACCAAACTGAATCACAAGGTATTACATTAGGTGTACCACCATATAGGTGATGCTGTACAATATAAACGTAGGTGTTGATTAAATGAGTTGGTAGGTAATACAAATCCAGAAATGATTTATCTACTGTTACCTTCTAATAGCAACATTGAAAATTTTCTTTTTCTAATCTAATTTCATGGTAAATTACGATTAAATGTTAATTAATCGGTTATTTACTTAGGTGTTATATTCTTGTGAGTCAGGATTTTAGGTTTTCTGCCTTTTCGCATATACCTAATCTAGGCACTGAGGTAACACTAAGATATGAGTGCGTTTCATAAAAAATTACGCCATTTGAGCAATATTTGTTTTTGCCTATTTTGAAAGAATGTGACCTAAAACATATTTTGACTGCCTAAAACATGTTCTAAGCGACCCAAAAAAGGTTTTAAGTAAATTAAGTTTAATTTCAACATTTGAGGTAAGTATCTAATTTAATTTGATACCATCAGTGATAAATATTTCACCAGAATTTTATTAGGTAGGTACGTAGTAGACGATACAATTTTGTTTCCAGATTGGAAATTTATACTGAGTGGCGAAGAAGTGGATAACGTTGGATGTATGGAATGGGCCAGCCTCAAATTTGCGCCAATAATATCTCAGTTGATGATATTTTAACTAAAAACCGAACCAACGTGCTAAAACTTAGAACAATATATCGTATGCCATCTAACTCTTCTCTTTAATAATATTGAAAAGCAGTTTATAAAGAGAGATTTGGCAGGGCGCATTTTATGTTCACAGGAACCCAAAAAAGTGGTTTTTAAAATGTGTCTGTATGTATGTACGTATGTACGTTCGTTCGTAAACACGCCACAGCCCACTACCGATTTGGCTGAAATTTGGTACGAAAGCATCTCATAACCCAACTTAGATCTGAAAAGCTTTTGGAGCCAATCCTGGCAACCATGCAAAAATTTTTGGCACATCAACTTTTATATTTTAAATGTAAACCCCCATTTTTCACGTCACCATAAGAAAGGCCTTCAGATTTTGCTTCCAAAGATGTATTCACTCTCAGTGCCCTTTTGACAAATAACTAAATAAATCGAGATTTTTATCGGACTTCAAAGTTCCAAGTTGCATTTAAATAGCGTCAACTGTTAGGGAGCTATGAAATTTTTTTAGAATGTCAGAAACTAGTCAAGATATCCAAGAATTCTTTACAGATTCTTAATTACCTTAAAACATAGCAACTTTAAACCTATTTTCTAACTCTAAGGCTGATGGGTTGTTCGGTCTTGGGTTATCCTCGGTTTGGTTGCTAAGCAACAGCCAATCAGAACACTTAACTTCCGCAGTTAAACCAGGTTTAGAGATAACCTCGGGTTGAACAACCGGCTCTTACAGTTTCCGAGATCCCAATATGGGCAATGAAATTGGCAACAGCCTGTATATATACAGGGTTAGTACAAAGTCCCGGGACGGTCAGTTATCTCCGTTATTTCTTAAGATTTTACTTTGAAACTTGGTACTCAGGCACAATTAAATACGGGGAATTCAAAACTGTTTTCAAAAATTTTCTTGGACTTCCAGTTAAACCGGAAGTGACCCTAAAAGTCGTTTTTTTAAATGGAATCATACTTTTTTCTCAACGGATTTGGAATCTACGAATTGTTTTAGGTAAAAGACATGTATCATACTTTACCAGAACTCAAGCCACGGCCACCCTGGATTTTCAAAAACATCGAAGAAAACGGCCAAAAAGCAAGATTTTTCAAAACCGCAAGTACACGTCAACCTTATTTTTTTAATACAAATTCAACTGCGCAATTACATTTCCTTTTATTAGTTTTTGCTTTTTTGAAATTTATTAAATGTTCACAATCAGCTAAAATAGAAAAAAAAAATTTTAAAAAACGTAATTGGCCGGTTGAATTTGTTTTAAAAAAATGAGGTTGACGTGTACTTGCGGTTTTGAAAAATCTTGCTTTTTGACCGATTTCTTCGATGTTTTTGAAAATCCAGGGTGGCCGCGACTTGACTTCTGGTCAAGTATGATACATGTTTTTTACTTAGAAAAATTCGTAGATTCCGAATCCATTGAGAAAAAAGTATGATTCCATTTAAAAAAATGATTTTTAGGATCACTTCCGGTTAAACCGGAAGTCCAAGAAAATTTTTAAAAACAGTTTTGAATTGCCCGTATTTAATTGTGCCTGAATACCAAGTTTCAAAGTAAAATCTTAAGAAATAACGCAGATAACTGACCGTCCCGGGACTTTGTACTAACCCTCTATATAACTGTATACATTTCGAGTGTAGTGTATGTCGGTATTTTGATATAATTAATTAATGCTAATTGTGACAGTATCATAGCTCTCTTATTAATTATTCAAGATTCGTTCACACAAATTCCTTCGCAAATTCCCATTAGGTAGTTACGTACTTAAACTGATGCCGTCCTATTTCTAACTCATATGATGGGAACACAGGGTATGGGGACAATATGATAAAACTGTCAAATACAAAGTAATAAAAAGTAAAATGCTAATTATGCCGCTTTCATGCTGCAGCTGATGGCACATGTAAAAATGACATGCTCCGATTGGTGGACTGCAAGAAATGCAAGGCGCCATCCATGTTAAATTTTGATGTTTAAATTAATCTTTAAAGTTGACATGTACAAAAATAGACCCCGCGCGGGTCGGGTCGGCCTAGGCGGGAATGGCACTAGGTACTTATTAAACCGTATAATAATAACATTATAGTAAAGTAAATACCTAAGTTGGTGTAAATAGGCGTGATGCATGCTTATTTATAATTGCTATTTGGATAATTAGACAAACCACTAATAGTGTCATGATGTATAATTTGTACACATGTAATTATTACATTGATCTCTACTTATTAATTAATTTGAATTATTCCATAAAAAGCATGCATTTATCAACACAACAGGCCCCACATTACATGTTAATTTACTTACGAGTTCATATGCATCATGTGCATATATACAGGGTGTCCGGAAATAACGATGAAATATTTCGGTAGGTGATTCTGCAGCTCAAAGTATACAAAAGAGTTCCTATAAACATGGTATCCGGAAATCGTTCCTAAGGGGGCTACGGCCTTCTGAAGGGGGGGGCCCAAATTCGGTTTTTATTGAATAAATCAGGAACCGCTTAAGATACAGTGACGACTTTTTGCACATTATCTAACATCAGTAAGCGCCATCAGATTATGGTATCTACCAAAATCAGATTCAACCAGGGGCGTGGAAAATAGGGGGGGCTTCAGCTTTCCCCACCAAAATTTTTTTACGTGTTATTTTTTAGACAATTTCTCACCGGAATATGGTTTCCTGACTAAAATTACATAAAAATGCCTCTCTTGTTATAACACCGTAGGATCAACCGTTTTCGAAAAAATTAGATTTAAAGAGCCATTTGCATTTCCTAGGCTTATCAAACGATTTTTATTAAATTACAAAACTGAACGGATTTTAAAAATTAGTATCTATAGTAATCTAATGTTGCTTATCGATGTCAGACAGTATGCAAAAACTTAATAATTGACAAAATCAAAATCAAATTTTGAGCGCCCCCTTCAGGGGGCCCTAGCCCCCTTAGGAGCGATTTCCGGACCCATGTTTATGGGAACTTTTTTTCATATTTTGAGCTACAGTATCACCCCCCGAAATATTTCATCGTTATTTCCGGACACCCTGTATAAGAGGAGACAATAATATTTGCATGGTAACCAAATTAATACATAATTAATTTGTATATTTATAGGTAGGTATACAATATTTCCTTCTTTTAGAGTTAGCAGATTATGGTTAATAAATACCTAATAATAATTTGTGATACTGGGTGTTTCAGCGACCCCGGCGAATAGGCAAGACTTGGGAAAAATAATTTTATTTTTTTCCTGCTCCTGAGAATTTTCTCGAAAAGTATGTGTGGAGAATAATCCATACTATAGTCTGTACCTATTGAGATTTTTTTTCGTTCGTCAGCTCCTGTTAGGTACTTAACAATGATTTTTTGAAAATTCAATTTTAGACGCAAACGACAAATTTTTTCGTGCCTACAGACTAGTATGGACTATCGTCCACCACATGCTAAAACTTTTTGAGAAAATTCTCGGGAGCAGGAAAAAAATAAAATTCATTTTCCCACGTTATTTGTCTACAACGGATAGATGCCTGCTGAATTGCGAGAAACATATATTTAATATTATAAGTGATAGATCGTAGGTATATACCTAAAACGGCCCTTCAATAAATTATACATATAGGTATTTATAAAATTTCCATTCATTATCATGAATGATGAATTATTACAAAACCAAACCACTAAAAATGAAATTAAGATGATGCTGCCATTAGATAGTGTTAAAACATGCAAATATATAATAATAAAATGTGTAACCTATTCACTATTGTATTTAAAAGTTTCATATTTTTAGTGTTATTAGTCACTTCGAGAGTCACATTTAATATAATTATGGTAAATAAGACGTAGACTGGTACCTACCTACCTAGATATATTTTGATATGATATTTTTATGACACAACCAGGTACCATTAGGTGCTTTCCTTTTGCATTTATCTCAGTTATTTCTGGGGGAATTATTAGTTGTCATCGAATTTAGAATCAATTCCAGAATTGCAGACTATTATTTTGAAATTGTCGGAATTGAAAAGAATTTAATGGAACTAATTTGAATTGTCTGGGAATTAGCTGGAATTAATTGGAAAGAATATGGAATAGACGCATACATGGTACGAGATTAAAACTCCACAACATATAACTTTGTTATTTATTGTTGTCCGATTTTAGTGAACCAAAAACCAAATGCTCGTAAAGCCCAGGTTTTGGCGTGCCAGAGGGCCTAAAGACGCATCAACTTGACAACTTGCAATGAATATTTCGTGTATTATACCTATGTATACAGGGTGTCTCAGAACGCTCGCACCAAATTCTAATGGAGCATTCAGGATTAAATTCTAAGTCGATCGGCGTTTTTGAAAATTTACAGGATCTCAAGTTATAAGAGATTTAAGAGGACCAATCAGATTTCAGCTCTGAATTGCTTCATAAGGTAATTTAATGTTAGATGCACTATTTCCTAGGTAACAAGATAATATCAATGAAACTTTATACTGTTGTATCTTGTTACCTAGGAAACAGTGCATCTAACATTAAATTACCTTATGAAGCAATTCAGAGCTGAAATCTGATTGGTCCACTTAAATCTTTTATAACTCGAGAACTATTGGACCCTAGAAATTTTCAAAAACACGAATCAACTCAGAATTTAATCCTGAATATTCCATTAGAATTTGGTGCGAGCGTTCTGAGACACCCTGTACAACTAAAACGTTTTCTATTTTACATGGTTTTTTTTTAGATTTTAGTCTATACCTATAATGGCCATGGTTTTTAAATGACAGACGCCAAAGACAAAAAATGTGTGTGCCATAAATTGTTTTAACAATTTTTGAGCAACCACAATTTTTAATTACCTACTTATATTTTCGGTATGATCATTGGTACATACAATGACAATCTGGCTTATATGCGGTGACTTAATTCCAATGATTGAGATTGAGGTGTAATTATAGCAACGCCCATTGTTGCAACAATTATATCCATAGCAATTGTTCAATGATTTTAAAATTTCTAATGATTGAGATTCACCGTAACAAGCCCGAATGACACACTTACATACTATATTATACATATACCATAATTATAATGCTTTCGTTTTCATAAGTTGAGAGATTCCCAAACAGCGACAATCCAGTCAAAAGAGTATATTGGATATTGGCTTCTCAAGTGTTTCAGCACTAAAATCACCTTTTACCTTTCCTCTAATTATTGTTTTTTTTTGGTCTTAAGTTGATTATTGTAAATACTTTATCCAATATCGTGCAAATGCTTACGTGTTCTTATAAATAAAGTAGTTAGCCTCGTTCCCTCATAATCTAAAATGAATTAAATATTCTGATTTTGTTACAGGTGCGTACCAACTGATTGTAGCCACGTCAGGAAAATATCGAAGGTATAACTTTATAATTAATAGGCCTAATCTACTTCTACACTTCCCTTTATGTCTCATTTGGCATCAAAACTTGTCCGGTAATGTTTGCCCATTAAAAATGAACGGGATAATTACTTCCAAATCGTCGTTGTATTAAAAGATTAAATGAATTTTTCGGCTAGAACAAAAATCACCTAAACAATTCAAACTGGGATGAATAAATTAATAGATATTCACGAGGAATATACACACAAGTCCAATTAAATATTTAACGTAATGAAGGGTAATATTTTTATCGATTTTTTGATGATGAAATGATGTATATTCTTCAAATTTTATATTGGATAAACAGTAATTTCCACGTAATTATAGGGCTACTAGACTGTACGAAAACAGAAGTTTTATTTAAATGAATGCAATAGTAGGTAATTAAGGGTTCTTGAGGATAAGCCCTCAATTTAACCTTTATACCTAATACCTATGTATTAGGACGGTGTAAAGATCGTTAAAAATGATGGTCTTGTATACCTCCATTTGATTTTTTGCCAAAATATGTATAGCATAAATTGGGCAGACGACTATTTTAATTGCTTGTACGATGTACGTGTTCAACAAAATGCTAAGTCTCTTGTCAATAATATAATTGAATCAGAGAGAAGTTTTTTGGCCCCAGATTAAAGGCCACCCACCATCAGCAAATAAACTCTATCTACACCTTTGTCTGTTCTAAAACACACACTATACGAGTTGGAGTGTTAAACCGCACACCTTCCCAATATTTATAGCGTTTCAAAGGCGCATTGAACCAAAATAGACTTAAGTTAAGCCCACATAATAACTAGAACACACACACTGACACACATTTTATATTTCAATAAGACAAATAGGCACGTCGTGAAATATTATACCTACCTATAGTTATGTTGGGCGACATCTCCTGATATAGGTAGGGGAGACCCGGATCAATTGTAACAGATTTTGATCTCATTCTTAAGTAAAAATGCACGTTGAGTCTGTCAATATTTGACAATTAAAGGAGCAAAGGCAATTAATGTGTGTTCAAACATTTTTGCAGAAAAAATTAAATGTCGTCAATATGTCAATTGTAACATGAGCATAAAACAAGTAAAATTTCAATCCAACCAACATTACAGGATGAAAGTGATGAGTAACTTAAAATTGTATAGATATATTAAGAAAATAAAGGTCCTCACAAAAAAAAAATTTTTCTCATTTAAGTTCTTAATCAAAATCGCAATAAATAGATACTTATAGCATAAGTATTGGGAAACGAAACTTTCGTCTGCAAAAATTGTTTGAAAAATTACCTTTCGGATAGCCTTTCCTGGCACTAATTCGTAATAGGTATAATTGTGATGATTTTAGTTGTGATGAAAGACGAAAGTTTCATTTCCTTTTAGTACAATGAACCATATTATTATTATTATAAATATTATTATTATATAAATAAATCGTTATTAACAAAGTGGACTAGAGTAGTTAAATAAATAACGGTTTTTATCTAAGTCAGAGAAAAGCCGTTATTTCTTATTTCTCTACACTACTCTCTGCATTGAATCAAGTCCTCCGTGCTTATTATTACCTCAAATACCTAAAATCCGCTATGAAGTTGAGAGCATTCATAATGAATGAGTAAGATAAGATGTGGAAGTTTCATAGTTATCTAAAGCTCCTTATTAGTTTGATCGGCCTCTTGTTGTCTCCTCGTGCTTGCTGGCATCTGATAAACCGAAATGGGTATTTATATTGATTTACTTCTGTTTTTGGTTTTTTTTTTTCTCTGTTAATTTTTACCCGACCACTTGCTTAAAACACACTGTGTACAGAAAGCAATAAATATTATTATTATTATTATTATTATTATTATTATTACAGATTAGCCTAAGTATTAATATGTTACAATCGACACCTTTTCCGTTGTTGACACTGTCCGGCCATGTGTTTCTTTTTCCTTTGGTGTCAATATAAGAAACTTAACCTCAACCAGTGACATTATTAAAAAAATGGGCAGCTACGGAAGCGGCTGAAACCTCCCCACTTGGTGAATGGTCCAATCCTATCGCCAATATCAAGCAAAATTTTACTATTTACTATACCTAAGTTTTACTCTACCAAACCTAAGGTGTTTTCTGTGATTTTTCTAAATTTTACGATCTTTTGCCAAAAGGGCACTAAGAACGAATACAATTTTGAAAACAAAATTTGAAGACTTTTCATGTGCTGATAGAGAAAATAGGAGTTCATTACTCAAATTTCAAAGTTGATATGCCAAAATGGCACTTGCCGTTCGCCGATTGCCACCAAAATTAAATCCGCTCTTCGGCGGGTAACGGTATCTCTACCTACTAAATTTCATCCAGATCGATCCAGCAGTTTGGGCTGTAGCGTGTTATTTAATGTTTCCTCGAAACTTTGAATTCTTCGATTTTATGCCAAAAAGACGCTAAGTGTGAATACACTTTCAGATGCAGAATTTCAAGACCTTTCATGTGCTGATAAGAAAAATTAGTGTTCATCAGTCAAATTTCATAGTTGGTGTGCCAAAAAGGCACTTGGCGTCTGCGGATTCGCAACAAAATTAACTGGGCTCACCGGAAGGCCAACGCTAACCTCCATACCAAATCTCATTACAGTCCGTTCGGTAGTTTCCGAGAAATCGTGCTTACATACGTACATACATACGTACATACGTACGTACATACACACAGACATTTTTTAAAAACCACTTTTTTGTGATCCTGGGACCTTGAAACGTAAAGATCTGGTGTTATCTCAATTTCGAATTTTGGAGTGATTGCAGTAACCTCCCATTTTTATATGGTTGTGGGGAGGTTAATAAAAAATAATCCTTAATCAATGCAATAGTGCAGTAGTCTGAATCATAGTGTAGGTGGACGGTTTTATGAAATTAAAATTTTGAAAAGTTCTCTGGAAAAATGTTCGTACTTAAAGGAGAATTCAATAACTTAAGAAATCGACTTTTGACTTACAGCAGTTTCAGGTCAATTTCAGTCTTCTGAATTAATGGTCGCATTAAAATTTTTAGAAAATTTCTATTTTTCGAATAATCTGGAAATTAAGAATTTCCAAATTTCAGGCATCTAGACATTTCTCAAAACGCTGTGCGCTGTCAACCATTTTTGAAGGTTATGTTTAGATTGATTTATATTTATCGAAAGTTTTTATGCGTAAATTTAAATTAAAGGATGAAAATTACTCAGACATGGAGGAAGTCTTTGTTTGCACTCAAACTCAATACAATGTTGAAATCAAAGTAGGTATAGGTATTAGGTATTATTGGATTATTATTTTCGATCAGGTAAAAACCTTGTTTGCTAAACATTTGCCCAAATTTTCTAATTTAGCTCAACGGTGATGGCAATTGTTATATTAACTTCAATAAATAGTTGTTGTATTTACCAAGCTGGCGGAAATTCTAGGTAAATACAGCACTCTGTTTGATGATTTTCATCATCCTCTGGATGACATGCCAAGCAAAGTTAGCAATGGTGCCGAGATAAAATAATACACCCTGTACTTTTACAAATAGGGGCATGTTTTGCGCACCGCCGTAGACCTTTATGAAGTAGGTAGGTCCCTATGCATCTTTTGAAATAAGTACTCGAATCGAAAGTAGTCGAATGCAAGTTGTAAATTCAAACACAGCCTATACTGCGACCTCGCGGATGGGCAATTTTTCAATATTTTGCTTCGCGATCAAGATACAAGATAGCGTAGAAAGTAAATATGATGTCCGTGAAAGACCGAAGATAACAAAAACAAAGCTGTCAAATAATAATAATAATATAATAAAAACTCGAGGTGATCAACACTATAGGTACTTACATTGGGGTGAAATTGATCATAACAAATTTAGGACATAGAAAGAGCGTAGAAGTGAAATGGTTGCGATCAATGCAACCTCGATTCCTCGAACAAAATCGGTTCAGCAATTAATATTTTATGAACCAAGGTTTCATAATTGGGGTGAAATTGATCAAGCCCAAATGAATACAATAAGAGAAAACCATTTATATTTAGGATAAAGAAACAATTGCCTTTTATTCTTATATTTTACAAAAATCGAAAAAAACAAAATACATCAATGAATTTTTTAAAAGATATATATTTTCAATCCGACAAATTATATGACATGCACAGAACAAGTATGTCTCATTATGCCTATGCTTCACGTCTCTTTTTTAAAGTTAGCAGCGTCAGAAATCATTTGTCACTTTATGCCATTCAAAAATAGGCGCTAATGTTTAAAATTTCAAAGATGATGTGCCAAAAAGGCACTCAATCTTCACCAAAAGCTTATCAGCTCATCAGACCCCCCACTAAGCTCTCAATACGGTTTCAGACAAATCGGTTTGGTATAGTTTCGATAGTAACTTGCTGGGCTAAAGCGTAGAAGTTAAAACCAAAGTTAAGACCATTACCGGATAAACCGGAAATGAAAAAATTACCAGAATACTCGGCCAATTGCCCCCCTCTGTGCGGGGGTGCACATGTTTATTTCATTTCAATGTCTTTTTTCCAAGCAAAGATATGGGAAGTTAAAAAAACCCTGACAGGGTGAGTCTAGTTGGACAAATCAGTCGCTCTAGCGTTTAAGATATTGAAATTGGAAATTCTATTTTTGGATATGTTGTAGCTGAAATGGTCCCCTACGCATGGGACCTACAAACAAAGCTCCAGTTTTATTCAAACCGAAATTATTAAATAACAACGAAGACCTAAAAAATTGTTTTTCTATATTGTTGCATTTTTTAAGGTTATTTCGTTAGAGAATCATTTTCTCTTTATGGAAACATAATTTTTTGAAGAAAAAAGTTAACAATAGCCGAGAGATAAATTATTTAAATAATAAGGATTTTTAAGTATTTCCTAAGGGAAACCACGCGTGCCGTGGTTTTAACAACTGAAAGGCAGTCTAGCTTATACTGCAGACTGTACTCGGAATGACATAAGTGACAGTTGGAAATGTCATTTGCGGTCGTTTGTGAAAAATAATGCAAAACTACGAATTTTTGCCCTTTTCTTTACAGAGAATTGGGTAATTTTTATTGCTTGATGGAATTTATGCTAAATTCGCGGTATACAAGTGTCCTCGGGTTGTCACCCGACTGATGTTTTTTACATATTGCCACTGGAGTCGAATGGTTCGACCAAGAAAAGCTATTCTCGTCAGCCAAAAAGGAATTGGAATAGTTGCTAACAGTTTACTAAAGTGAGTACATTGCTGTCAAATAAGGTGATTTTGTTGCCTTATTAAAAAGTTAATCCATTTCAGCCGATAAGTTTTTCACACTTACGAAAAGGAAATTTATCATCATCGGATGTTGAGGGGTCCATTCATATTCCATGTCACAAATGTTGAGACTGTTGATATAATGAAAAAAGACAAAGAAGCACTGAGCAAAGTGAAACCAAGAAAAGTCAAGTCGGAGAGTGTAAACGTAAACTGGGATAGGTGCAATTCAAAAGACAGTGTACAGATGAAATATGAATTGATGCAACGAAATTGTATGTAGCAGTCACATCACATGAATCGAAATTATTAACAAGTAGGTGTCGAAGCAAAATGGCTAAATTGTGGCTAGCGAGTTATTTCGGGCAGTGGTCATCAATGATGCTTGCGAACATCCAGAAATCACATGAAGAAAAAGACCACAGGAGGATGCTGAGTACATCAAATTAAACATTCATTTATTATTTCAAGTGAACGTTAAAATTGGACAGAGACTATTGTCACCACGTTGTTATTTATTTATTTATCAATACATTTGATGTTGCAACATTTATGTAAATCTTGTAGTCCACAATCATAACAGACTTAAAAATGTGCGGCAGAGAAGCGGCTGAAACCTCCCCATTGTGTGGTTCTTTGCAACATTTATGTAAATCTCTATCCCTTGTAGTCCACTGCATTTTAATCTAAATCACGTTTAGTTAAGATCATATTTTTTTAGGTAGGTAGGTACCTACCTCTCTATTAAAGTTAGTATTCTTATTAGAAAGTGACGACAGAGGCTTAATGTTTATTTGAAATTTTGTCACTATTCCTTTCTGGCTGACGAGAATATCTTTTCTTGGTCAAACCATTCGACACCGATGGCAATGTAAAAAAACATCAACCGGGTGAGAACCCGAGACACTTGTATTCGGCGAATTTAGCAAAAAATCCATGAACCAATAAAAATTACCTAATTATCTGTAAAGAAAAGGGCAAAAACTCGTAGTTCCGCATTATTTTGTCACAAACGATGGCAAATGACATTTCCAACCGACGCTTGTCATTCCGGGTACAGTCTGCGGTATAAGCTAGACTGCCTTTCAGTTGTTAAAACCACGGCACGCGTGGTTTTCCTTAGGAAATACTTAAAAATCCTTATTATTTAAATAATTTATCTCTCGGCTATTGTTAACTTTTTTCTTCAAAAAATTATGTTTCCATAAAGAGAAAATGATTCTCTAACGAAATAACCTTAAAAAATTCAACAATATCGAAAACAAAATTTTTAGGCCCTCGTTTTTATTTAATAATTTCGGTTTGAATAAAACTGGAGCTTCCTTTATGGGTCCCATGCGTAGGGGACCATTTCAGCTACAACATATCCAAAAATAGAATTTCCAATTCCAATATCTTAAACGCTAGGCGACTGATTTGTCCAACTAGACTCACCCTGTATATAAAAAAATCTGCATCTTGACACATTGTTCAAGTGGGTGGCCGAAGAACATTGAGTTTATTTCAATAATGTTTTTAGGAGTTACATAGATAGATAGTGTTAAACAGGAATATGTAATTTGAAAAATGATGGTAGTGTCAGTCTTTGAATGCCGATTAATTCTCAAGAAAACAAAGGTCTTTACTCTCAGTCTCTTGGGATACCCACCTATATTCAATATTTCTTGTTCGTTCAAGCCTATCCACTTTCTATTTTGTGGATGCTTTTCGCAACACTAATATTTCTTAATATTGTTACCTTTTTGGAATATTTATTTATACCTACGTAATTCACAACAATCCTAATCCAACTGGTAGGCAATATTTTAAATAGATTTTATCTGTACCTGATTTCCTTTGATGAGATAATGCCCACTTGCGCCATACAGGGTGTCCCGATAATGCTTGGCACTATTTTAACCTGAGAATTCTCCATTGAATTAGTAAAAAAGTTGCAGCTTCAATTGCTCTTTCTAACTAATACCACCAGATTTGATATTCCTGCCCTTGAACCACGTTTCATAAGAAGGAAAAATCAAGGTCATTGCGGGTTTCTGAGGATAGCGCCGTCAGAATTCGATAAAATCCATAGCGTAGACCTATATAGTTGCATACAGTACCAATAGCTCTCAAAATTCATTAAGATTCGACAATCCATTCCTGAGATATGTGAAAAAAAACGATGACGCACTTTGAGGAGCTGTAGTTCCCTTAGGAAAGGAAGCGACTACGACCTACAAATTTTTGCACCGATCAAGCGCTTTCGAAAATGTTGCATGTTGACGTTTCTCAATGACGGCGGTTGATTTTAAGAATCGACATCATGGGTTTACGAAATACAAAAATTCCACAGCCTGACATAACTAGTTTTTTTGAGGTACGTACGGTACTTCTGGCTAACTTTGATCAGCGGTAACTAACTACATTAGCGTAACTATAAGATTATTTTTTGGGGTGGGCCTGGCCCCAGGGTTCCTCCCTGTATGAGTTTGTGTGGGGTGTGCATAAAAATTTGTCGACTCAAAACGATTGAATCTTCCAACTGAAAAGGCAATGAAGCGCCGCAGGCGAAAATTTTTTAAAATTTCAATGTCACGCATTTTCCCATCAGCACTTCAGAATAATACAGACGTTCGTGTACAGACGCAAGGAAAACAACGAAAAACTTAAATTACTAATAAGACAGATTCCCCTGAACTACGGCCCTGCCTGCCCCCCCCCATAGTGTCTTTCGCGAAAAAAATTATTTCAAATTTTTTGTCAGTGCTACACTAGAAAATCAAAAGAGAACAATAACGTACTGACATCCTAGACCAGTTAATAGACATTTCGACATAAAGTTCTGCATGTTGTCAGTGCTAATAATTGTAAATTAGGTCCTTACCATATTATTATAACGACAAATCAAAAATTCAAAATTCAGTACCTATACCTAGTGTCTTTCGGGCACGCAGTTTGAGCATTGAACTTTTTTGACAGTGCTTGAAAAAATATTCTGTGAAATGACGATTTCTGATTTTCCGCTCCAAGTCTTATGGTGGGCATCCAACATTTTCGGGGGGGGGGGGGGGGGCGTGCCCTCCCAGGCCTCTCCCTAGTTACACCAATGGGTAACTATTCAACGGTTAAATGTGTTGGAAATCATTGTTGCAACAATCGCTTCTACAGGATGTTCCCTAAGTATAGGTACACCGCCAAACTTCAGGTGGTGATGCCACACATTATTCTAAGCCTAAGACCACCTATGGACATATGTCCTAAAGTGCTTAGTTACTAAGTTACAGAGTGACTATATTCCATAAAAAATTAGTTTTTGCTAATATTTCAAGAACGATTGAAGATATTTTGTTGAAACTTGGTACCTATACGTTTATATACCACTTAAGGGACAATATTGTATTGTATACTGAAAATTTTGTACCAAATTTATTACTGACTGGTTAAAACTGCACAAAATCGTACTCTTTAATTTTTCCCTTATTATGAGCCATTTTTGAGAAAACAGGAAAAAATTAATCGGAGGCAGGTAAATTCAAAAAATAAAGATTAACTAAGTACCTACTATGTTTTAATTAATTCACATTTTAAATATCAGAATGACCACTATACGCTGAAAAGCTCAATTAGTTTAAGGACTTATTCATGAAAAAATAAAAAAGAAGAAAATCAAAATTGTGTAAACACTTAAAAATGTTCACACCCTGTATCTTGGAAACTAAGCACTTTAGGATATACAGGGTGGGTAATTTTTAGATACTCACCATTAGTATCTCGAAATCCATAATAGATAGAGAGTAGTTTAAATTGGAGAAAAAGTTACGCTACTTCTTGGTGATTAAAATTCTGAAGAAAATTCCCCGATATTTTGATTCGTTCCAGAGTTATCACAAAAAGTCTGAAAATTGCCAATTTAAAGAAGAATTAATATCTTGTTAACGTTTGATGTTATTTAAATGAAACTTTGAACTTTTATATTTTTGGCATATGCGGCAGTAAAAATGCACTTTTTTAATGACAATCGGCCAAAAAATTATGTGGCTATGCGGCTATCGCCTCGGCTATGAAACTTCAGCCGCGGCAGTAAATCTGCAATTTTCTTGCCTTATTAAACAAATAACTATTAACCATAACTCATATACATTTACAAATTTGTGTGAAAGAGTCAGGGCCGTCGAGAGTTACGGCGGGCCCCGGGGCAATTGAAATCTACGGGCCCCTTAATAATAATAATAATAATGCTTTTTTTAAACTGCCTTAAAAAATCCGTAAGTGAAAAAACAAAGTGGCACCGCAGGTGAAAATTTTTGAAATTTTCAAGGTCACGCATTTTCCCAGCACTTCAGAATACAAGCGCAAGGAAGAAAATATAAAACTTAACTTTAGCAAGGCGATTTTTTTACTGATTTTGCGATTATTTTCCTAAAAAGAGTGATTCCTCGACAAAAAAGGTCACAGTGTTTTTTAAGAAATAATCTGGGATTCTCGAAATTACATTATTGGAATATGGTACAAATGAGGGTGTTGCGTGTTTACGTTTTGAATTCAGTGATTTTGCGAATTGCACAATTGGGAAGCGGCGTTTTCGACTTTTCGGTGAATTTTGAGAGACAGGCCCGGGCCCGGGCCCCTAAGAACACCCCGGGCCCGGGGCATTTGCACCGGCTGTCCCCCCCTCTCGTCGGGCCTGGAAAGAGTAGAAGCTTCTATCGTCTCCGAGGTTGCCAATTTTTTTAAACACACTTTCCTCCAAGAAATGAATAAGTGTGTACTGGTGTAGCTATGCCGCCAAGATTTTATATGTAGGTACAATGTATAGGTACCTATACATCAGGCGTGTTTTTTGTTGTCTGGGGTGTTTATTAAGAGTATGGGCCATGGGCCTGCGAATTAATCTTAAGAATAAATACGCAAATGAAAGAATGTTCATCATACTAAAGTCTTTTGTCTCGGTCTCGGAGGAGTGCTTGGACTGAAAAATTTCTCTATTTTGTAGTTTTACTTATAGAAATTATTAATCACTTTTAATGCCTAGGCAGTAAAAATGGCACTTTTGCGCGGCTAAAGCGTCGGTAAAATAGCATTTTTGGTTACAATCGTACCTAGAATGTGAGTTTGACGTTATCTAGTGATGATTCCGTCTTGGAGTCAAGTCAGAGGACGAGTCGTCAAGTCAGATCAGAAAGATCACAATTCATCATGAGGCCCGTGGGTTGCTATGCCGTATTCATTCATTGCATCGTGAGCTTCTTGGGTGGTCCAGCGAAACGACTCGCGCTTAACTCCAATGAGCTATTACATTCGGCTATGTGTGGACTGTTGGTGTACCCCCCGCGACTATACAAACGAGGCTTACACGAAATTCGCCATTTATGTAAGTGCACAATAACAAAATCAATATACACACTATCTACAATTAAAACTTTAATGGCTCGCGGGAATGAGACGAACATCCTCTCATCCTCATGCATGGGGTTATTAATAACCTCCGATGGGTATAATATTCATAGGCATGCATATTGCATATCCTTTAGAATATTTAGATTAATTTAATAGTTGTCATTATACTTATAAGGATTGTTAGGTTATCTATTTGTAAATATTTAAGTCAAGCTATGCCCTACCTATATAGAGGCCTATGATCATGAATGTGTCACTTACAATTTTGCGAGGAATTTTGGTGTGTTGAACAGTTTACAATATTGCGCCAACATCAGTCAAAATTTGTAGTGATAGGTACTACCAACAGTATTTTGTAACTTGAAAGTTTGGTTTTTGGCCTAACCCAACTTTATATATCCCTAACCCTACTATTGCTACTACAATCACTAAAATTTTGGAATTCTAGATAAGACCAGATCTATACATTTTGAGGTCTCTGGGACCCAAAAAAGTGGTTTTTAAAATCTGTCGATCTGTATGTACGTAAGTGCGTATGTACGTACATTCGTTAGTTTGAAAACACGCCACAGTTCAAACTACTAAACCGATTTGGGTCAAATTTGCTACATAGGCGTCTCATAACCTAACTTAGACTTTGTGATATATCTAATGGTATAGTTTAGTATTTGCCTTGAGCTTACGGTTTAACCGGCAATTAAGCCTCAGATATAGGTCTCGTTTCTTATAAATGAATAAAATAAAGACGTAAACGAAAATCTAATTGCACCCATGAATTTGCATCAAAAAAACACTAACTTGACTGGTTTTTGTGTTTTTTCAGTATCTCAATTTTTCACTGAATTTTTTGATGTTTTTGAAATCTAGGGTGGCCTTTATTGCACTTTCGGTCAAGTATGATACCTACATGTTTTTAGTAGATTCGAAGTCCATTGAGAAAAAAGTGTCACTGGATTTGAAAAATTAAAGTTGAAGCCACTTCCGGTTAAACCGGAAGTAAAAGAAACTGGCCGATGCACGCCCAGTTGTCTCACCCCATCAGCGTGTATTTTATTTTAATATCTTTTTATATCCAAAGATATTCAAGGTGGAAAGTAAAAAAAAAGAACGCCCTAGTATACAATAGGTATACCGAGCATAACATTTTGTGTGTCCGAACTGATGCATGTTTCAATTTATTGCAGATATCAAGGTCTATCAAGCTATTTGACATAGGCATAACCTAACTAAGTTTCGGCATAAGTCACCACGTATACGGCCAACCGTAGTTAGAAATTTAAAAAAATTCACGTTACTTCTAATGAATTTAGACTCATGTCGTGTTGTCATCATGCACCAGCCCATCACTAAAAAAAGGAAGAAGACGAGTAGAGTGTGGGCTCTACTCATCTTCTTCCGTTTAAAACTATATTTTTAATTTTAGTTCTGGGCTTAGGCTTTATAGATTTGCAATATGCGTACCTACCCTATACCTGCCTACATATAATCTTGGACGGACATCTGCGTCTGGGTGGGCAAATAAAAATTTTTTGCACCTTTTCAGATTAACTTTAAAAATTCACGTGTACATTAAGACCATAAGTCAAAAATATCTGCACCGAATAATTACATTTTTCAGAAAAGCTACACTATACAGGGTGTCCCAGAACTCGCGGAAAATCTGTTAATGGCAGACTCCTGAACCTAATCTGAGACGAATTTCTCTTTGCGGAAATTGCCAGGGCTCAATAGTTTTTAAATGGGAAGCAATTGTAGTCCGCCAATCAGAATGAATCTCTGAATTAGACGGTAAAGGTAAAGTAAAAGGATGTAAGATGTTGCTGGGATACATAAAGAAATAATAAAACGCAAACAATAGGGGAGCACAACAATTATTTTTGTATCCCCAGCAACAGCTTTCACATCCTTATTGTACCTTACCCTTTAATTAAGGGATACATTCTGATTGGAGGATTTGAATTGCTTCCCATTTGAAAACTATTGAACCTTCGCAATTTTCGCAAAGGAAAATTCGTCTCAAATTAGCTTCAGGAGTCTGCCATCAACAGATTTTCCGCGAGTTCTGGGACACCCTGTAGATAGCGAAAAATAAAACCCGCTTTTTAACTGATGAGTTTTATTTTGGCCTTTTTGAATTGATGTTTTTCGTGTTAAATTAGAAAGGCATCCACTTGCAAACTGTGTGGGCAGGTATGTCATAAAGCAAGAACAAAAAATTAATTGGAAATTTTTCAAACGCTCTCCGAAAATAGACGAACTGCTTTCTCTGTTACTAAGAATTTATTTATTATTAATATATACATTTATTGGTACATTATTGCAGCTGATGACATACAAAATACCTACATCTATACACGCATTTTGAACCTCAAAAAAGGCAAACTTCTCATGAAAAATTTTTCTTTCTAAAAACCTCAACCTGAAAAAATCGTTTTTTCTGAACGAATTAAATAAAAGCAATCAATTAACGTTATGGTATACTTACATTATCGGATCTTCTGCGTTTTATAAAATTTTTTGTTCCGCATTTTTTAAATTCCATGTAACTTCAGTTGGGAGAGATTCCAGTGCAGTATAAGTATTCGAACGATCGACTCATACTGCATAATTTTCTTGAACTGTATGATGGGAAAACAGCTCCGTCCGGCCAAAACCTAATCAAAATTGTAATAATTTAACTGCAAAATGTGAGAAAAGCAAACCTTTTGGTAGCCCCCATTGACAAGCTTGTGACCTTTTGAACGCGCTTATTGTTGTCGACTTGGACCTTTGATGTTTTTACCAATTTCACCGTCGACGAAGAATCCTTAACTTGATGCAACAGCAACAACGACCAATCTCGAACCATCATAGTTATGCCAGTGTAAAAATTTCATATTATGTCCTCCGTCCGTTTCCATCATCTCATTACACCATGCACTTCAAAATTTCCTCAAACTCTTCCTCCTCGTACATTGTTCTCGCATTTGTTGGTATAAAGTCGTTCTGCTGTTTACCTTTCCACCAAATCCTTCAATTTTAGTCGACATCACTTTGGGATTAATTCAAAACTTTTTGCGTTTTTTGTTTGTATATTATTTGAAAATGTTGCTTCTCTCGTTTTTTTGCGAAAGGAAGCTTTAATTTTGATTATGGAATCGAGGATATTGATTTGTCGTTTCGTCCTTCAAAAAAATGGTCATAGAAACATGTTGATAGGTATTTAGTGTATAGGTACCTGTATGAGTGTATACTTACTAGGTACTAGAGTTTGTTGATGCCGTTATTTCCCACAATTTTCTCTAATTGCGGTTGGTTATCATGTGGTATCCTGTCAAACGGTGCCAGCCTCCGAAAATTAAGTCATCATCCTGGTGGCCTCAGGTCATAAAAATAAATAATGACGCTTTTTTGTCCGAACGTATATGAGTCAGAGAAATGTATCTCGAGAGGAATGCCATGTGGTAGGTTGAGCGGGATACATAATGTGACTCCGTCTTAAAGTTACCTAAATCAGTTATTTAACCCATTGATTAGTAGTTATTATAATTGTTATGTATAGAGTATACAGGTGTCCTAACGATACCTTCTTAAAACCATCAATTCATCGATTTTTATACGACTTATGCAACTGGAAAATGGATGAATTTTCATTAAAGATATAGGTATTTTGGGTTTTTTGTCAACAAATATGACGTAACAGCAGGAATACCTATACCTACGGTGGATTCTGGATTGGTTTACTTATGGATTTCACTTCAGTGATTTTAGTCATTGGAGAAATTCTGGTAATAAATAAGTAATAAAGGGTGATATGAATATACCAATTATTGTAGATTGCTATTATAACTTCATTTCCATTCCATTCCAATCGTGATATGAATAAGTAGCTACCTATAGGTACCTAATTCTAATTAACATAAATAGGCACCTATATACTATATAGGTATCAACTTACATCCTATAGATATAAGTGAGTGTTGGGCTACTTTGGAATAATTCAGTCACAATTTTTTTAAAGATCAACGAACACCGAATAGTCCGCCGAGGCAGTAAACATTTTTAGTATGTCATTTCAGCGAACTTGATTTAGCAACTTTCTAGTTCGAAATTGAGATGATAAAAAAGTGCGGTTTTAAAAATGATGTGTGTGAACGTATACCCGTTTTCAGGTGCGGGCTAGACCTATTAAGGATCGGCCTGGCTCCAAATAGGAACGGCCCATAATAATAGATTAATAGTAGCAATATTAATATATTAATAATAATTTTTGAAACAAAACTTTAATGAAATTGCAAATGTGTTCTCAATACGTTGTAGCACACAGCTAGAAATTATAGTTTCATCCCATCTACCTTTTGAACAAAATTGTCTTAACAAGATTTAGATCGTTTCTAGCTAGAAAAACTAGCCATATTCTAATTAGAAGTGCTATCGACATTTTAGCTAGGATGCACTAGCTAGTAGGAACACTAGGTACCACCTGAAACCTAGCTAAGAACTAGTGATGTTCCCAAGCTAAGTTTCAATTTTATTATTTTTAAAAATCCAAATAGATAAAGAATATAGAATGCAAAGTTAAAAACAATTGATGATTGAATTGGTAAAATAATATTAAATTCTAGTAATAAAGTTAAAGCAGATTGCTTCTGTATATGTCGATAAGAAAGTCCAGTTTATTTGAACAAGTTTATATTGAAATTAGACGTATCTCGAGAAGTTTTGACATATAATAGTCGCGAAAATTTGTATCCGGTGGTTTCAATGGATTCTGATTTTATTTTATTTCAAGCCGAGAATCTTCGATAGCTGTTGCATTGAGGGATCAAAATTTTACCATTTTTTCGAAAATTGACATTTTAGGGGCAAAAGTTCCCGTTTTTAAACTTGTCCTGGGAAAAGGGCATATTCTTATTATGGAATTAGATAGCTGTTGCATTGCCGGATCGAAAACCTTAGTGCCATGTTTTCGAAAAATGTAATTTTAGGGGTGAGACACATTTGTGTTTTAAATTTTAGTAAATGAACAATGCGTAACACAGCATCAGCGATCGACACCCGGCTAACGGTCATTCAGCCGACGCGCTCGACTAGCCGATTCTGACTTAATTAAAGTTAATTGCTACATTTACAAATTCTGTGAAAAGATAGAAGTTTCTACCGTCTCCGAGACTGCCCATTTTTTTAACGTACACCCGGTATAAGTAGGTATATTTTATGAGGCGAGGCATTCCATTTTTGTTAACCAACAAATCAAGCTAAGGTAAACAGTTGCTTTATATTGTAAGGTCCTTCGTATAATTATATCCATGCTTAACTCACCATCATAAATCAATCAATCACACAATGCAACCTTTAAGTTTCCTTTAAATTTTAACAGTGGCAGTGAGGAAAATACCTGCAACTCCACTTGCAATGACAATAAATTGAACATAATTTGATTTATATCTAAACCTAGCAGTAATAGATTTATTATATCGTGTATATCAACTTGATTAAATGATGCATTGTTGTGATACTATAATAAGGCTGTGATTGCAATAAATTTCTACCTAGTAGCCAACAATTCCATTTTCTCCTTTTAACTCTAGAGGAGCTAGAACAAATTTTGTTCAGCTTCAAAAGTAATGCCCAAAAGGGATTGCTGGATTAAATCTTGTATTAAAGGAATACTTCAGAGAAACGACCAAGTTCGAGCAAGTTCCACCCTGGTTCCGAACCGGTATTTTTTTCGTTGCTCGATTTTTACGTGGCTAAAGTTTCATCGAATTGATAATTGACATGACATTTTATTAATTTTTAATCAGTTTTTGTAAATGTAGAAAATTAAATAATATCTGGACTTATGTCTTATATCAGTATATTATAATGAAATGAAGATTTTTCTGCCGAACTAATGATGGCACTGATTTTGAATTTCTTAAGCTCAAAATAATAGCTGTTTAGTTACTTTTCAAGAAAGGAGTCCGGAAATTAGGTAAAATTCTACTAACACTAATATTTCATTTGTTTGATAATTCTTGAACATAGGGTCTGGTAAATAATAGTTCGTTACTGATGCCACATTTTATAACAAAAAAATGCAGCAGAGAAGCGGCTGGAACCTCCCCATCGCGTGGATCTTTGTATTCTGTGTAGATATAGTAGTCAATTCAACAGAATCTTTTTAATCCTTCCTTGACTAGTTTCGCAATTTTCTGACAAATACCGACGTCACCCATCACATTTGACAACATGTTCCTTTTAAGGTTAATCTTTTGCCACCTTCTTGACAATTACTGCCACTTTATGTCGTCCACTGTCAGCCCGCTCCCTTTTAATGAGAAAGAATTTTTTCTCTATTTTCCACTGAAATGGCAGAAACTGTGAATACATTTTAACCTCCCCACTCCACTTCACCATTTAAAAAAAAAGGGAGGTTACTGCAATCACTAAAATTCTCGAATTCGAGATAAGACCGGATCTATACGTTTTGAGGTCTCAGGAGCCCAAAAAAGTGGTTTTTAAAATGTGTCTGTATGTATGTACGTACGTACGTACGTACGTTCGTTCGTACGTACGTACGTTCGTAAACACGCCACAGCCCAAACTACTCGACAGATTTAGCTGAAATTTGGTACGTGTGCATGTGATAACCCAACTTAGATCTGAAAAGCTTTTGGAGCCAATCGTGCAACTAGAAATGCCATTTTGGCACATCAACTTTTAAATTTTAAATGCAAACCCCCATTTTTCACCTCACGATAGAAAAGGCCTTCAAATTCTGCTTCTAAAAATGTATTCATTCTTAGTGCCCTTTTGATCAAAAATAAAAAAAAAAAAGATTTTTATCCGACTTTAAAATGGCGGTACCGCCCAAGCCCCTGAACCGATTTGGCTGAAATTTTGCACACGGGGATTGTATTGCACGTCAAAGAGCTGAACAAATTTTGGATTCAATCGGCCCACGGAAACTGCCGTTTTGACACACCAATTTGTAACTTTAAAATTATTCACTCATTTAACCATCCAAAACAAGTTTTTGAAAGATTTATTGTCACCATCAAAAAGGTCTTTAAATTCTGGTTTTAAGTAAGACAAAATTCGTTCGCATTTAGTGCTCTTTGGGTCAAGAAATCGAAATTTCATAATAACACTAAAAATACATTATAGCCCAAATTAGCGAATCGATTTAGCTGAAATTTGGTACATGGAGATTGGGTGACCCGTTGAAGACCTGAAAGGCTTTTGGAAGCAATTGGTCCACGGGAAGTGCCATTTAGGCATATCAACTTTAAATTTTAAATACAAAGGTCTCCTTTTTTATGTCGCCATTAGAAAGACGATCAAATTCTCGTTCTAAAAATGTATTCACAGTTTCTGCCATTTCAGTGGAAAATAGAGAAAAAATTCTTTCTCATTATAAGGGAGCGAGCTGACAGTGGATGACATAAAGTGGCAGTTATTGTCAAAAAGGTGGCAAAAGATTAACCTTAAAAGGTACATATTGTCAAATGTGATGGGTGATGTCCGAGGTGGTGTCGGTATTTGTCAGAAAATTGCAAAATTAGTCACAGTCGATAAGGGTAAAAAAATTCTGTTGAACTGACCACTATCTACACAGAATACAAAGATCCACGCGATGGGGAGGTTCCAGCCGCTTCTCTGCTGCATTTTTTAGAAGCAGAATTTGATTGTCTTTCTAATGGCGACATAAAAAGGGAGGCCTTGTATTTAAAATTTAAAGTTGATGTGCTTAAATGGCACTTACCGTGCACCAATTGCTTCCAAAAGCCTTTCGAGTCTTCAACGGGTCCCCCTATTTCCATGTACCAAATTGCAGCCAAATCGATTCACTAATTTGGGCTATAATGTATTTTTAGTTTTATTAAAAAATTTCGATTTTTTGACCCAAAGAGCACTAAATGCGAACGAATTTTGTCTTATTTAAAACCAGAATTTGAAGACCTTTCTGATGGTGACAATAAATCTTTCGAAAACTTGTTTTGGATGGTTAAATGATTGAATAATTTTAAAGTTGGAAATTGATGTGCCAAAACGGCACTTTCCGTGGGCCGATTGAATCCAAAATTTGTTCAGCTCTTCGACGTGTAATACAATCCCCATGTGCAAAATTTCAGCCAAATCGGTTCAGGGGCTTGGGCTGTACCGCGATTTTAAAGTCCGATAAAAATCATTTTTTTTTTATTTTTGGTCAAAAGGGCACTAGGAATGAATGCATTTTTAGAAGCAGAATTTGAAGGCCTTTCCTATCGTGACGTGAAAAATGGGGGTTTGCATTTAAAATTTAAAAGTTGATGTGCCAAAATGGCATTTCTAGTTGCACGATTGGCTCCAAAAGCTTTTCGGATCTAAGTTGGGTTATCACATGCACACGTACCAAATTTCAACCAAATCGGTCTAGTAGTTTTGGCTGTGGCGTGTTTACAAACGTACGTACGCACATACACACAGACACATTTTGAAAACCACTTTTTTGGGTTCCTGAGACCTCAAAACATGAAGATCTGGTGTTATCTCGAATTCGAAAATTTTAGTGATTGCAGTAACCTCCCATTTTTTTAAAATTGTGTTGGGGTTGGGGAGGTTAAGAGGATGGAAATAATAAATTCATGACCGACAAATATGAGTAGCCAAATAAGACAAAAGCAAAGAATTGTGATGATTACAAAACGTGTTTCACCATAGAGGGCGCTCAGGAATGAACGGATATATAAAAGAGCTTTACATCGTTGGATTTGTGATGAAATTACGGCCGTTATGAATTATGATGTATCATAAGTGGGTGGTTTCCATTTGAAATTTAGAAGTAATGGTTAGGTGGGCGGTCGAGGGTGTGTTATAAAATTTCACTAAGTACGGATCAAAAGTGTCCCCTTAGAAATAAAAATCGACTTGGCCGCCTGATTTTCCATATTTCATTTAATTTTCAATAAATTGGGAGTATGGATATTAGTTGGGATCACAATCATCATTGACCTCCTCATTATAACCCCCAGTATAGGTATCTACATTTTAGTTATAAAAAATTGTACATCCCTATGTTGAAAACAATACAATCCCCACCAAATTCTCCTCTACCGAATAGCGTGATTTTCGGCCAACTCTTGTTAAGAGTTTCGAGTTTCAACCCCTAGCTCTCGTGGCTCTCGGCCCTCGTGGTCCGATATAGCTCAATACTCAAAAACAATCCCCGCCGAAATTTTCGAGATATTCACCCGTGTACAAAATTTCAGCTCGATATATGCTTTCGTTCTCAAATTATCGCTCGAACAGACGAAACGAGTGAGCGAATAATCAAAAGCTAAAATGGTTCCACATTATGCGTATAGGCACTAAAAAGTGTCATATACCTACCTACTATGTTCTGACTTAAGACCATAGTGGCATTTTAACCTCCTCAACCCCACAATTTAAGAAAAATGAGAGGTTACTGCAATCACCAAAATTTTCGAATTTGAGACACATCAAAATTCATTCACCTTTTAGTGCCCTTTGGCTAAAAAAAATCGAAATTTTGTAATAACATACTAAAAGCACACTAGAGAGATTTGGCTGACATTTGGTACACGATGGGGATTGGGTGACCCGTTGAAGAGCAATTGGTCCACGGGAAGTGCCATTTAGGCATATCAACTTTAATGACAAGCGGTCTAAAAATTTTCGTGTTCAATTTGGTGCTACCTGCGCGGAAATCAAAGACCCACGCTATGTCCATTTTTTACTCACAATTGGGATGACGAGAATTTTGCTATGACATTTTACTTAGGGGGTACTGGTCAAATATGACGTACCTACCCGAGTAATATGACATAGCTGATGTGTTTCAACCAGGTTCAAGCTTAAAATTATAGTGATATATTGCCATTTGTTGGAAGAATAGTTCAATTTAAACGCCCCCTGCAACCTGCAAGTTAGTTTCAGCTTCTTACTACTTATAATTTGTAGTTGCTGTGTTTAATAATCGCATGCCAGGTCCATCGGGACGGGATTAATTTTTGCCAGTTTATCAAACGTCCAAAATATGACAAGCACCTTATATGTAGGTATATTTCTACAATGATGAAACGAGATACATTAAATAAATGGTACATTCCACGTGAACTCGGCCACCTTTTGGCAGCCAATTTTATTTTCTATCCGATTGTTACCATCAATTAAGTTATGAAGGGTTAAAATATGTCATTTGGTCATTCCAAAACGCATATTGTATGTCATGGCTGATCACAATCGGAAAGAAAATAAAATTGCCTGCCAATCAAATAGGAAAGAGATAAAGACTAATTTTTGAAGAAATTAATGATGATAACTCTAGGTATAATTTTGAAAGCGACGACAAAGAGGAACATCAGGAGGGTGATTCTTTTATCTGCTGTAATGAATGATATTACTTTTATTAATATGACCAATTGTCTATAGAAATCTGGATCAAGTGCGAAGAATGCCGAAAACGGTGGCACAAGTATGTGCTGGGCTGCCAAAAAGGGCTAAGAACATAATTTTTGTAAGCCGATTATTTTGTTAAATTAGCTTGTAGATCCATTTACTTGCATGGTATGTAATTTTACCAACCATCAGAGTCGTTACGGGTTAAATGTAGTAGGTACAGTGGATGGTCGCATATTTTTAACTTCTACGCTCAAGGCGGAGCAGTATATAAAATCGATCAAAAATTCGAAATTGAACTGACATCAAATCTTTACGTTTCGGGGTCCCAGGAACCCAAAAAACCTATTTTTGAAAAATGTGTGTCTGTGTGTCTGTCCGTGTGTCTGTGGACACGCTACAGCCGAAACTACTGAACTGATTTTGATGAAATTTGGTATATAGGTATTGTCTGTGCGGGAGAGGAGCTGATTAGATTTTGAAGCCGATCAGTCAACCCGAAGTGCCCTTTTGGCATAGCAACTTTCTTATTTTAAATATTTAAAAATTTAATAAATGCTGCTGTTATTAATCCAATGCAGTGCGGCGTAGAAGTTCCTGCCGTCTCCGAGACCGCCTTTTTTTTAAAAACAATATCGTCTTCCTTCATTAAATTTTTCTGTAAAGATATTAACTTTTAAAACATTAAAGATTGTATCATCGATAGCAAAAAGATCTAATACTTCTAAGATGAAGAGAAATATCGAAATTCCTTTTAGGAGTTTTAGGTATGTTATATTCGACTAGTCACCCCTACATCAAAGCTATTCGATACGGTATGCATGCCTATACTCTCCAAGGTGTCCATAGGGATTTACATGGAGAATTCAATTTAATTTTTTCTGCTTCCCTAATTAATTTAATGGAAAGTTTAAACTATTAGGTTTTACATTCAAAACCCGCCTCTTCCAAATGATTTTTTTAATGAAAAGCCCGCTACTATACTATGACTACAGAAAATGATCCAAAATTGTTACCTCCAACGATTTACGAGCAAAGATATACAAAAATGTGTGTAACAGGACAAGAAAATTTTACATTCGAAACTTTGCTAGCAAAAATGGTAATGGTACCGTGTCAGCCTTCAACAGTCTCGATATTAGAACGAGAACAAAAGAAGTCCATGATAAATTCGAAATAACTTAATTTACTCGATTCGCGAATCCATAATTCTTCCTATAACTTGAAGCTAGGCAAATAAGCTGAACTTGAAAATGTAAGTATAGGTATAAGAACATACCTTCCTAAAACTGGTCCCTAACCAGGTATACCTACATACTTATAAGTTATAACATAACATAACCTCCTTTATTGTGTTGTTGTATCCTATTGGAGCGAATTATATTTTTATAGAGTTGATGGAAAAGGTTTAGAACCACCCTTATTCGCTGGAAGTATATATACCTTTAGTTATAATAGGTACAGTCGGAGTGAGACATAGCGTGCGACAAGATTAGGGCGCTACGCTCAAACTTTGTCGGTCTACGTGCAACAATGCGGACAGAGACGGCTTTCAAGACGTATGTGTTTTATAACCAGTTACGATCGGGCTAAGTCTCGCGAATGAACTGTATACCTCGTTTTGTCTCTATAAAACGTGTAAATTTTATTATTTTATACATAATTACATCAGGGTTATAGAATTTGACAATATTATTGCACGATGACCATTATGTGAAGAATGACTTCATTTAGCTTTCCCTAATTAATCTATGTTTAATGAAACTAGAATGAACAGTAATGTCCGACAATTAGGCGTTAATGGTGCCCTAGCGACTTGTTAATGTCACATTATATGTTCATTATTATTTCTTGTGACAGGCTACATAAAGCAAGCGATGATAAATCAAGCTATTTTCGACTTGTCTCAGGTTCTTTTTTTCAGATTGATGACTGCTTTTTGATAAATTCTGTAGAAGTTACTTGTATGAGATCTATCTCGACTTTATCAGATCGAACCGTGCAATTATTAATTTAAAATTCTACTTATCTATCAAACTGTCCTTTACGGGAAGTCGTAAAAAGTTGTGTGGAAAGTTAAAAATCGCCGGTTTACTGTTCAGTGGAATCTTTAGAGAATGCGGTAGGCATCATTTCATCGGCCAGCAGAGCTATAAAATCTTTGCAGCCAGATAATTTTATGAATTGTGAGTACCTATTGATGATTACCATTAGAGGTAATTTTAAAGACTCTCAGCATGATTCATAATTCAATATTGAGCTGGACACCACTCACCATCAGGGTGAGAATTATTTAAAACACCAAGGGTTCGGTAACATGTTAAAACAGGACGTTGTTTTATAATTATAAGGAATTGGAACCCGCAATTTTTCATTTGGTGCTTTTCCAGTATATTATAGGATAGAGCATTTAAGAGTACGACATAAGATGCGCGGTTCTGAAGAAAAAATTTACAAACAAGCCCTAATTGCAGTGTTACATTATAAGTTTTACTACTATGGGGGGGTAGGGGGGCAACATGACGATGTTGATGAACAAAGTTAACGGCTTGGCGGCCTTTAGACTCATCGTCTCCGTCAGTCTACACACAGAAACGAAACGACTAAATCAACAGCATGGTTCGGTAGTATATCGCGTGCCGGAGACCACACACGTAGAAAGTTGTTAAATAAAACATAAAGTACGTTAACTGCTTCGTCCTTTATTTTCCCATTACTTAAGGCAGAGATAAGAATGCGGATTTACTTCGGACCATTTATACATATGTTACGGCCATGCGTGCGACCCGCGTGTCAAAATTACTGAAAAGCATTAAGCCTGTTTCTATAACGGACAAAAAATTATTAAAATGTTTTATAAATTCGTCAAAATGTGCTTTGGGTAATCTGCATAAACTCTGGAACCAACCTGATGAATGATACTTGTCTTGTCTCTGATCTCTGTGGACATTCGACTTCTACTTAATTTCGAGGTTAATTTATGATAATTAAAAAAATAATAAAAAATAATATAAAAGAGCAGTAATGAATTGACCTCTCTTTGGGCACAGTAGATATTACCTATTTTTCGGAGAATAATTATTAAGCGTTTACCACAAACTTATCATCACATAGCACATAGCTATGATGCATAGTAGTTTGAGTCATTCTCATCTATAGGTACACAGAGTACCTATATGGAAATCGTTAGCGATTCATTTGCGATATTTCTGATGGTATCTTCCCATTTGGTACCGCGCAAAATTCTACCTGTTTTGTTCCCATTTTTCTTACTAGAAAAGAAATATGTAAGATATTGGTTAAATGATGTGGCTCAAAATATAAAATTAATGTAGATATGTATAGTAGAATTAGTTGTAGAAAAGGTATCGTATACGTAACTCGAGTTGTAAAGCAATAATTCAGATCGGAAGCCCTAATTACACAATCATGATTGTGCGTAATAATAAATGTATCGAGTATAATCTATTATAAGTAAGGTATAAAGCTGAAAATAAATATTCATTGAAAATGCTCCAAGAAAAATTTTTTTGACTTGGAAAACACTATTTTTATAATTTCATGTTGATATAGTTAATTGCCGACCTCTCTTTAACTCGTTTTCAGGAAGACTTCACACGTGTAAGATAAAATACAGGGTGTTCCTAAACCTCGTGCAGATATTTCAGGATGCTATTGCCCTATTAATTTGAAGTCAAAAAGTTCCTATGAACATAGGACCGGAAATGCTTCGTAAAGGAGTAACGCCCCTTCAAAGGGGTACCTAAAATTTCAGTTTTCTTTAAATTACTCGAAAAGTACAAATGATGGAATTTTGAAATTTGGGCCAGTGGTTAGTGTCATAATGGGCTTTCTCTTGGATTTTTTCAGATTTTTCCTAACATCAGAGGCGTACGTTCTTGGAGGACGCCTTCAGATTTTTTGCAGTTGCGAGCACTTTTCACATTAAATAGTTGGAAAATCGTCATTTTTGGTCTATTGTACTCTTGTTAAATGTCGCTAGGACGCACCGTTTTCGAATAAAATGACTGAACTCTTCAAAGCGAGAAAACTTGTAAATTTTGTTTAATTAGCCTAATTGGTGAAAATAAAGAGAGCGAATGATTCCTTACCTCAATTTAGGAATAAAAGTTCACATGGGCACTGTCGAGTAATTTGAAAAAGAAACTGAACTTTTGGGTACCCTTTGACTAGGGGCGTAACTCCCTTACGAAGCATTTCCAGACATATATCTATAGGAACTTTTTGACTTCGCGGTACAAAATGGGACTTGTCATATTTCTATCTAAAAATTTGTTAAAATTTTAGAATCTTTACTTTCAAAAATCTTAAGGAAGTGCTCTAAAAATAGATACTAAGCACGTCTGTATTAAAATGACAGAAAATGTCAGAGAAAATAGCCTTGAAAAAATCTATTTAGGTATAAGTTTAAAAGAATCTGCTGGAGCACTATTTGCACAAGAATACCTTATATGATGATTTATTGCGTATCAAATGAAAATATTTTCAGCTCTGACGCATTTCCAGTTATACCGGAAGTGGTCGCCATCTTTGTTATTTTAAATAGAAAAGCCTATGTTCTGACCCTAGATTCGGATTGGCCTCTTAATTGCCAGTTTATTGCACCCCCACTTTGCCTACCTATAGCTGTTATACTTTTCGGCATATGTCAAAATCTGTGCAAAAAAATTGATTTTTAACCGGCGATAGAAAAATTTGTATCTTCCAGACGGTTGATGATTAAGGAATGAAACTTGGAGGGTTGAGTACAAGGTTTAGCTTTCTTTTGATGTCTCACTTGATCATGTTGTTTTAACTTTTAACAGTAAGGCGGAAAATGATTTTTAAAAATGGCGTAACGCAATTGTCTACAATTCAATTTTTTCAAATGCGAGTACTATAATTGTATATGTATCCAAAATACGCAAAATTAAATTCCCTTTAGCGTTCCCTATAACTATTTTCAATATTTTTGCTGTAATCAATTTTTTGAATTCGCACAAATACATTTATACGTGTATACTTAGTTCAAATATTTTCAAAAATATTGGTAGTAGGTATAGGGAATGCTAATACTAACCTAAAAAGAAATTAATTTTGCATTTTTTGGATCCATAAAATTATGGTACTAGCATTTGAAAAAAATTTGTTGAGAATACTGTTATGTCAACAAGAACGAGTGAGCCATCAGCCGAAAGCTCTAACCTTGTACTTTCAACCATCCATACGTTCGATTTTTTAATCTTCAACCGTCTGGAAGATAAAAATTTTTCTATTGTCGAATAAAAATAATTTTTTTACACAAATTTTGACATGTCAAAAACTATGACAGTTAGGTAGGCAAAGTGGGGTGCAATAAACTGGCAATTAAGAGGCCAATCCGAATCTAGAGTCAAAACATCGGCTTCCTATTTAAAATAACAAAGATGGCCGCCACTTCCGGTATAACTGGAAGTGCGTCAGAACTGAAAATATTTTAGGCAATAAATTGGAACCCCGTGGGATTCTCTAAATATCGCTAACTGACACTTTAAAAGAGACACCCTGTAGTAGTATGTATTAGTAGTAGGTCCTATATACTTGGGACATAAATATGACGCATCAAAAGAGCGAAACTCCAGTACTAATCTGTTTAACCCTGCCGAGCTACCGAAATATATTATTTGATCATTAAGCTGACGTAAACGTCTATATTATAATTAAGGATATGCCACCCACATTGAAATCCAGAAAATAAAAAAACAGCGACAGAGACCGCAAGAACAACAAACAAGAAAAAAAAATGGGCAGCTACGGAAGCGGCTGGAACCTCCCCACTTGGTGAATGATCCAATCCTATCACTAATATCACTTAAATTTTACTATTTACTATGCCTAAGTTTTACTCCACCAAACCAAATGTGTTTTCTGTGAGTTTTCTGAATTTTACGATCTTTTGCCAAAAGGGCATTAAGGTTGAGTACAATTTTGAAAACTAAATTTGAAGACTTTTCATGTGCTGATAGAGAAAATAGGAGTTCATTATTCAAATTTCAAAGTTGATATGCCAAAATGGCACTTGCCGCCCTCGGATTGCCACCAGAATTAAATCAGCTCTTCGGCGGGTGACGGTATCTCTACCTACCAAATTTCAGCCAAATCGAACCAGCAGTTTGGGCTGTAGCGTGTTATTTAATGTTTCCTCAATACTTCGAATTTTTCGATTTTATGCCAAAAAGGCGCTAAGTGTGAGTACACTTTCAGATACAGAATTTCAAGACCTTCCATGCGCTGTTAAGAAAAATTAGTGTTCATCAGTCAAATTTCATAGTTTACATGCCTAAAAGGCACTTGGCTTCTTCGGATTCGCAACAAAATTAACTGGGCTCACCAGAAGGCCAACACTAACCTGCATACCAAATTTCACTAAAATCCGTTCGGTAGTTTCCGAGAAATCGTGCTCACATACGTACGTACATACGTACGTACATACGTACGTACGTACATACACACAGACATTTTTTAAAAACCACTTTTTCGTGATCCTGAGACCTTGAAACGTAAAGATCTGGTGTTATCTCAATTTCGAATTTTGGACTGATTGCAGTAACCTCCCATTTTTATATTGGTTGTGGGGAGGTTAAAAATCAACATCCGGATGCGACACAATCATATATGAAACGAAGGGAACCACGACATAATCGCGGAATCGAGAAAATCCTAGCAAAACCATTAACGATTCTTATGACAACGTATAGGTACCCTATTGATGTTCTACCTCCACATTTTCAATGATCTTTTCAAAAGCCGTGTCCATTCAACCGGGCTCGATTATTTGACAATGACCATTTAGCCGGAATATCACCATTTATACAAACACAATATGTATCTCTCCACAACTGTCAAAATTCCGACTTTAAATAATGACGGCAGTCAAAACACCCAATTGTGCGTATCTGTATACCGCTCTTCTGGTTCGAATTAAATTAGAAAAGGACATCGCAATGACGATCGGAGAGGAGCGACAAGGAGGGCATAAGAACACGATGTGGTCGATAGGACCCACCACAGTGTTGGTGACAAAGTGGACAGATGACGCATTTAGAATAGACGTATTAAAAACATAGTCTGTGATGTGTGACCCCCTAGGTATATAGCTGAACCGACACGTAATTGGATGAGGTTAAGTCTGATTATCGTAATTACTGAGTATACCTACTCTTTACGACCCGCGAACGAAACATTCATTTACTAAGTAGATATTACACACATATACATCTACCTATTCCTCCATGGTTGTGTGGTGACCATCAGCGAATCAAATCTGCAAAGTTGTAGATAAACTGATGTAGGGTTTTAAATGAAATTTCCAGATAATTGATTTTAGTTGATATATAGGTAATATATAATATAATATAATAATATAATATAAGATTTATTGCCTCATAATATCAATTAACCCATACAATAACACTAAAAAAAAAAAAAACAATATAAATATTATGCGGCAAAGGGAACATATAAAAATAATAATTGATATTTGCCTACTACCTATAACCATATACTTAATCTTCCTTATTATGAATTTTTATAGTATCACTACATCGTTCATGTGCGCGTTTCTGTGATTCTAAAAAGAACCTATACAATTAGAATGGATTATGATACATTTGAATTATTGTTCTGATTGAAAGACCCTTTAAAATGAGCTCTGACGTGTTTTTGCATTTTGGAATATAATAATCATAATATAATAAATAATAAGATGAAATATTAATTTTGATGACGTATGAGCTACGTTCTCACGAAAAGTGCGAGCCAACCTATCCATTTAATTCTTGATGTTTATTTCGTCAATGTCAAATCTAATATTGTAATGGAAACAACGGTCATCTATTTGTCATCTAAGGGCCGGTTCATCGATGCTCAGTCATCAAACTGAAAGGTAATTGCCTGGCAACTAGCGATCTGATTGGCTACAAACTGTCAGTTTGCTGTTAGCTGACATTTAGCTGAGCATCGATAAACCGACCCTAAGTCATCTAGAAGAAATTGTACAGAAAGGTGAACTTGCTAGCACGTACAATTTTAGTCATTTTTTAAAAATTGCTTTATAAATTGAAATACTTTATAAAATGTAAAACAAAAACAACGGTTTTCAATCAAATTTGATTATTTTTTGAATTAATACCAATAATAAGGAAATTTGTGACATACCGTAATGACATCGTAAGTTGAATAACATATCTTTCTCCATTAGGGGTATGCTGATGGTACAGAAGCAGGCCGGGAAAATTTGAATAGCAGAGCAACCCCTCCCCCCTTAATTTTGTGCTGGAGCCGTATTCAGCTTTTTGCCGCCCCTTCTATGAAATTGTAGAATCCAAAATATAACTGAAATGGCGCCGCAGGCAAAATTTTTGGAAAATGTCAAGGTCACGCATTTTCTAGGGACTTCAGAATACTCACATGCAAGGATGAAACTGAAAATCTTTCGACCTCAAGTGTGTTTTTTTTATCGAAGTGCTGATTGTTGCTATAAAAAGAGTGAGAAAAAGAGTGACTTTCAGACAAAGATGGGCACATGCAGTTTTTTATTGGCAATAATTATATGTCTAGGCAAGTTAAGGCCACGGCCTGTGAAGCAGCAGGCCTAGGCCTAAATACGGCCCTGGGTAGAGGTCAGTACGCCCCTGTTCCCTGTTATAGGCCCATGATTACCTTTCATTTTAAAAACTTTTTTTGTACGTTTTATCTTGAGACTGGCAAATATCTTCATTTTTTTTATTGGAAATCTAAATTTTGTGTTACAGATTCTTATTCCCCGTATAAAAGAACAAACAACTTTGATCTGAATTATTTTTGAATCCGATGGATAGGTTTTCATTAAAAATAATTAAGTTGACTTTCATTTGACATTGAAGATGACCTTGAATTAAAATGGCGATGATGCTATCTATTTTCCCTCTCGAAGTCATAAAACTTTTATACAAAACATTTTTTCTAAAATGCTTCCTTAAGTTAATATTTATTTTAATCCCCCACTACTAGGTGCCTAAGCGTACCTGCCTATATTATAATATAATACCTGATGTTTTTAGGGATTAAAAATTTTTACTTTTCGTTTTTTTTGCACTAAACTAACGTAGGTACCGTATAACACGTAATAGGGTCTATTCTCTAATTTTAACGTTACCTAACAGCTAAAATTGGACCTCAACATCATTGGCCAATTTTTCCGTTTCATTGTTGGTAGCAAGTATGCAGCAAAGATGAAGGGTGGGTAATTTTTCGATGCTCACCATTGGGATCTTCTAAACGGTAAAAGATACGGGGTCGGTTAAATTAGAGAAAAGATGCGTTATTTCTTGGCGATTAAGGATCTGAAGAGTATTTCCCGATATTTTGATTCGTTGCTGATAGTTATCACAAAAAATCAGAAAATTGCTATTTTAAAGAGAAATTAATATCTTGCTAACGATTGATGTTATTTAAATGAGACTTGGGATTTTTATATTTTTGACAGCTGTCAATTGAATGGCGTTGACGGAAATTTTCTAGGTCTTCTAGATTTTGAATAAAGACAGTCAACTTTTCTTTTTCTTATGTGCGCCATATTGAATTTTAACACCGCCGGGTACACAGAAAAATTATCTTCTCAAAAATGTAACCAACATTAACGTTTTTGAAAAAATATGTGAAAGAGATTGCAGAAATCGGCGTACTTTTTTGCAATTGTTTTTCATCTAAGTTTAGCTTGATTTTACAAATTATTCATACCAATTTTCAAATTCTGACATCTGTCAAAAAAGTTCATGTTGACTACATTTTCAAAAGCCAATTTTTGTGTGTATTTGATGGTGTCAAAATTCAATATGGCCGCCATAAAAGAATCAAAAGTTGACTGTCGTTATTCAAAATCTAGAAGGCCTAGAACATTTCTGTCAATGCCGTTCAATTGGCAGCTGTCAAAAATATGAAAGTTCCATGTTTCATTTAAATAACATCAATCGTTAGAAAGATATTAATTTTTCTTTAAATTGGCAATTTTCAGATTTTTTGTGATAACTCAGGAACGAATCAAAATATTGGCGAATTCTCTTCAGAATCTTAATCGCCAAGAAATACCTAGGTAGGTATATAATAATTAAATAGTAAATGATGTTGCACCTTATGGACATTATTTCAGAATTGAAATTATAGTGCAAATCCCCTCGATATATTAAACTGTATTTTTATTCCCTTAGGTGTTGTGCATTAGGGATAGGGATAGTACTTACCTACACTACTCTAAAGAGTGATCAAAAACTTTTCCGATCTAGTAGCCTTATGCCGTGAGAAACGTAATGCGTATAGACAGCGGAAATTGTATGAAAATGTCACTGTCAGATTTCGATTTGAATGATAATTTGAGCTGTCTACGCGCTACGTCCCGCAAGATAAGAGCTATACTAGATCGGAAAACTTTTTGACCACACGTTATTAGTTAGTCGTGAGAGGCATTAAAATTGTCCTCTTATAATTGATCGTGATGTTTTTGCTCATTATGTGATTGAGTCCGTAGTGTATAATGTCTTCGCGTCTTGAATAACAAAAATACATTAAGTTCTTTGGTCTTATCCACCTTAAGGTCTCATGAAAATCGCATACCTATATACATATACAGGGTGAGTCTAGTTGGACAAATCAGTCGCTCTAGCGCTTAAGATATTCAAATTGGAAATTCAATTTTTGGATATGTTGTAGCTGAGATGGTCCCCTACGCATGGGACCCATAAAGAAAGCTCCAGTTTTATTCAAACCGAAATTATTAAATAAAAACGAAGGCCTAAAAAATTCTTTTTCGATATTGTTGAATTTTTTAAGGTTATTTCGTTAGAGAATAATTTTCTCTTTATGGAAACATAATTTTTTGCAGAAAAAAGTTAATAATAACCGAGAGATAAATTATTTAAATAATAAAGATTTTTAATTATTTCCTAAAGAAAGCCACGCATGCCGTGATTTGAACAACTGAAAGGCAGTCTAGCTTATACTGCAGACTGTACCCGGAATGACAAGTGCGTCAGTTGGAAATGTCATTTGCTTTCGTTTGTGGAAAAATCAAAGGAAAAATAATGCAAAACTACGAGTTTTTGCCCTTTACTTTACAGATAATTAGGTAATGTTTATTGCTTGATGGATGTTTTGCTAAATTCGCCGAATACAAGTGTCTCGGGTTGTCACCCGATTGATGTTTTTTGGAGTCGAATGGTTCGACCAAGAAAAGCTATTCTCGTCAGCCAGAAAGCAATTGGCAATAGTTGCTAACAGTTTACATTGCTGTCATGCTGTCAAATATGGTGATTTTGTTGTTTTATTAAAAATTTAATATTTCTGCTGACAATTTTTTCACACTTACGAAATGAAGATTTATCATCGGATGTTGAGGGGCCCAGCAAATGTTGAAGACACTCAACGTGTTGATATAATGAACAAAGGCAAAGAAGCGGTGAGCCAAGCGAAACCAAGAAAATTCAACTCGAAGGGTGTAAACTTTAACTTGTCCTAATCGGGCCCCTCCAGTGTGAGAACCCGAGACACTTGTATTCGACGAATTTAGCAAAACATCCATCAAGCAATAAAAATTACCTAATTATCTTTAAAGAAAAGGGCAAAAACCCGTAGTTTTGCATTATTTTTTCACAAACGACCTCAAATGACATTTCCAACTGACACTTGTCGTTCTGGGTACAGTCTGCAGTATAAGCTAGACTGCCTTTCAGTTGTTCAAATCACGGCATGCGTGGCTTTCTTTAGGAAATAATTAAAAATCTTTATTATTTAAATAATTTGTCTCTCGGAGATTATTAACTTATTTCTACAAAAAATTATGTTTCCATGAAGAGAAAATGATTCTCTAACTAAATAACCTTAAAAAATTCAACAATATCGAAAAAAAAAAATTTAAGCCTTCGTTTTTATTTAATAATTTCGGTTTGAATAAAACTGGAGCTTTCTTTATGGGTCCCATGTGTAGGGGACCATATCAGCTACAACATATCCAAAAATTGAATTTCCAGTTTCAATATCTTAAACGCTAGGCGACTGATTTGTCCAACTAGACTCACCCTGTATAATATGAATATGTGGTGACAAAAGTATGCATCAGGCTTGTCGGTCCACATCACCGCTCGTGACCTTACTGATGACAAAAACTTTCAATTCAGTGTAGGTATATTGTAAAATTTACAGGTGTGAAATTAAAATGTAGATTAAAAGAAAGTTCTACAAAGCTATCGATCTCAAACTAACGGAACAGCGAGACTCGCCGTTTCATCGAAATAGCGAAACCAGGTAGGGATTATTGAGCGGTTAATATTGGCTATAAGTTCAACATTGTCACGACAATCATGACATGTTCCGTGTATACGTTATAAAGCCATTGACATCAATAAATTAGAATTCGTATTTTCGACTAATTAAGTTTTGTAAAATGATTTTTCGTATTTCGAAAGAAAATTCGATTGATGGTGCCGTTTTATGACAGCTTGATCAGCCTAATTCAGGTCCGTTCAACGGAGAAGTCTTTCTAGTCCTATACCGTTGTAACATAAAATAATTGTAAAAATTCTGAAGTGCCACGACTAGCCTGAACAGATGAGACTACCGTTTATTTGTCTGGTTGGTAGGTTATGCCCGTTCAATTTCGTTAAAGACGACTGCTATTTCCGTCTCTCTTTTTTGTCCTGGATGCTATGAAACGGAAAAAGATGGCGAAAGCGCTGGAATATTTGACTGAATAAAATACAAAATGCCACACACGGAGCTGCCAGTCTGAGATGTCTTCATCAAGTAAGTATGTATGACGTCAACGGTTAAAAAAGGATGGAAATAAAATACAGAACATCCACGAGGCAGAATGAAGCTCTATCGAAAAATATACGTTTAGACACACGAAAAATTAGCATTGTAATTGTAAATATAACTGATTACACGAGATCTCACCCGGGATCATTAAAAAAATTAACCAAATCCGTTCTGTTCCACGCTTAATTGTTTTGATTCAAACTTTAATATAGATTTCTATGTCCTATAGGTTTACCTATATCTTAACCAATCTTTATGGGAAAACTTCTTTCGGCGGATGCCTTTCAGAAATAAGTTATAGCTGGCATAATGATATAATAAATTATTAAGTACTTATAGGTACTTAAGTATACCTACATGATACTACTTACCTACTGACGGGTTTTCATTAAAAAAGTCATTTGGAGTAGGCGGGTTTTGAATAAATGAAATACGGTATACTACAGGGTGGTGAATTTTTCGTTGCCCACCATTGGCAACTCGGAAAACATAAGAGATCGAGAGTAGGTTAAATTATAGAAAAGTTGATATTTTTCAAGGCGATTGTGAATCTGAAAAGAATTCCTCGATATCTTGATCCGTTCCTGAATTATCCCGAAAAAACTGAAAATTGCGGTTTAAAAAATATATTTTTCTAGTGATTGGCGGTATTCAAATAAAACTTGGAACTTTTATATTTGTAACAGCTGTCAATTCAATGACATTGACAGAAATTTTCAAGGCCATCCAGATTTTGAGAAACGATGGCTAACTTTTCTTTTTCTTATGGCCACCATATTCGATTTTAACACTAATGGTTACACAAAAAAAATGCTTTTTAAAAATGTAATTAATATAGACATTTTGAAAAAATATGTCAAAGCTTGAGTCACACGATGCCAAGGCGCATTTAATTTCCGTTGAATAAAATTGTTTCACGTGCCAAACTTAAAAAAAGAAAAAGTCAGTGTACCGTTTTGCAATGGTTTTTCATCTAAGTTTACGCTGATTTTACAAAATTATTCATAGGTACCAATTTTCAAATTTTGACGCTCTGTCAAAAAAGTCCATGTTAGTTAAATTTTTGAAAAGTATTTTTTTCCTGCATCCAATGGTGTTAAAATCCAATATAGCTGTCATTAGAAAAAGAAAAGTTGACTGTCGCTGCTCAAAATCTAAAAGGCCCAGAAAATTTCTGTCAATGTCAATGAATTGACAGCTGCCAAAAATATAAAAGCTTCAAGTTTCACTTGAATACTATACCAATCGTTAGAAAGATATTAATTTTTCTTTAAAACCGCAATTTTCAGTTTTTTCCGGATAATTCATGAACAGATCAAGATATCGAGGAATTCTTTACAGATTAATCGCCTTGAAAAAGAGCATCTTTTCTCTAATTTAACCTACTCTCGATCTCATATGCTTTCCGAGTTCCCAATGGTGGGCAACGAAAAATTCACCACCCTGTATACATACTTACTAAAAAGACGTGTGCTTTTTCTAAATTTATTTGACAGACATCTGTGAAAATTGGTTGTGAAAGCTATCTGATTTTTTGATTTCTGAGTCACTCCAAACTATTGCTTTATACGCTTTACACGTGACGTCACACCTACTTAATTTCAGTGTTGCATTTATATTCATGTATACCTAAGTAATTATAGGTATGCACCTACATAGGTACACTTTCACATGAAAGTGTACCTCTGTGTTTTGAAGTAGGTAGATTATTAAATGTCTAATTTAATTAGGGTTAATTTTAGCATTAAGCAGAATAAGTACCGATGTCAAAATTAAGCTACAAGGGGGCGTGGCGGGTCAGCTACTGCGCAAAATTTCTCTCGGCCACCAACGAAGGTACGGCTTATAGGTTGAGTAGATGAAAGATTATTGTTCTGTTCTAATTTTTAATTACGCGTTCACGGTCTTAAGCAAGAACTAACAGTATGAGGAGGAAATTTATTATTTTAACCCTGCGAGGCCATTCAGTTTAAATATTTTTTAATACCTACATTTTGGGACATTAGACCCTACCATTATTGCAATTTATTATACAAAAAACCCACCTCGCATAATGGGTAAGGTACTTCATTATGGCCGTTAAAATGATTTGTTTATTTTATAGGGGTTAATCCGGAAAGTTCGTATAACGAGGTTAAAGCCTTAAAAGTGTGCTCACGCTTATTTTTAGTCGAAAATTCTTAACATGTGTCCCTTGTCCGTATCGATATTCTTACGTGTCAGCATCATAAACAGAGATTATACCGCAAAGTTATTTGTCACCTGCGCGTTGAAAATATCGAATTCCAACTTTAAACTACCTATATGCCATTATTTTATAATGCGTCTTGACATGTTTACTAAACTTAAAGACTTTAATGGACAAACCATCCATTTGACCCGAATTGACAGGAGGTGATGACAAGGGATGAGGATTATTGAGAATGACCTGTTTTTGTATAATATACCTATAGGTATAGCAACACACCGTTAGTCCGTCATCCTCCATACTTATTATGATAATCATATATACAGTGTGTCCCACTTAAGATGAAGACATCTTACTTAAGTCTCATATTTTAGTTACTTTTAGGGGTACTTATATCAGTTTCTACACCGTCGTAGCACCTTAATCATGACATGAGAGATGCAATGTAATCCCAGCCTATTATATACAATGACAGCACGAATGCAGCCATTTTTCAATAGTTTGTTTGGCGATCAAGATGTCAAAAAATGCATAGGAATAAATTGTTAAAAATCTTGTTTTGATCCCATATCATAAGTTGTAATTCAAAATTCGAATATTTTATTTTTGAAAAATCGATTTTCAATTAATTTAAATCACGAATTTTGCGATAATTAGATAAATATAGAAAATAAATTTGAAGTCAAAATTGAATTTTGAACAACTTTTCCTTAATGACAATTATTTTCGATATCTTTGAGACACCTGCCAGCTTAAATTTTTTTTTTTGGAAAATTTAAAGCGCAAATTTTTTGTACCTAGAGAACTCTGCACATCAGTGAGTTTAAAATTGGAATCTGAAAAATTTATTCTTACGAATTTTTTCGATATACCTACCTATTGATACGCGAATTCGCAGTTAGCTAGCAATTTTCATTCGAGTCTTTTAGGACGGCGCAAAAATGTCTCTACTTTTAAAGGCAACAAAAATAGACTGAATGCATTTATTTTCCCGTATTTATTAAACTTGAAACTTTTATATTCTTGACCGGTCACAATTCAATGGCATTGACAGAAAGTTTCTGAGCCAGCCAGATTTTAGGTAACGACAGTCAACTTTTCTTTTTCTTATGGCCGCCATATCGGGTGCGCAAAAAAATTTGTTTTTCACAAATGTATACTCAATATGGACTTCTTAAATACTATTTCCGTTGGATTAAATTATATTGTTTTCACATGTCATAAGACATTGAAAAAATCGGTGCTCTCTTTTGCATCTAAGTTTAGGCTGATTTTACAAATTATTCAGAGCAATTTTCAAAATTTGACGATCTGTCAAAAAAGCTAATTTTCTTATGCATTTAATGGTGTTGCAATCTAATATGGTGGCCATAAGAAAAAGGAAAAGTTGACTGTCGTTGCTCAAGATCTAGAAGGCCTAGAAAATTTCTATCAATGCTGACAGCTGTCAAAAATATAAAAGTTCTAAGTTTTATTTAATTACCACCAATGGTTAGAAAGATAAATTTTTCTTTAAAATCGCGATTTTCAATTTTTTCATGATAACTCAGGAACGAATCAAGATAAAAGAGAATTCTTGACAGATTCTTAATCACCTTGAAAGAACGCATCTTTTTTCCAATTTAAGCTACTCTCCAGTTCTTATGGTTTCCGAGTTCCCAATGGTGGGCTATGAAAAATTTACCCCCTGTATATATGTTTTGATCAAGTATTTTCGTGTTCTGTATTAAATTCTTAGTCCGTCAAAAAACCTAATTTTTATGCGTAAATCCATTGAAATTATTTATGTCACTTATCGTGATTCGTATTTCGCTTAAAAGGATGAAAAGTAGGTATAGTTTTTTCCAAATTACTTAGGTACCTACTAATTTTACCATTTTATTCCTAAAAAAAATACTTTTCAGAAAATTATACCATGAACATGATCGAGCCACCTCTGACCCACTTGAAAAAAAAATTGTAATTTGCTTCGCATCCTTTTAAACGAATCAGGAGGATGTGTGCTATTAAAATTCTGATGATGATGAAGAGACCAAAATCAAGTTTTTTGAAAACGTGAAATCAGAAATTTGAAAAAAATATTCAACCATACTCAGAATTTAATACAGAAGTCGAAAATACTAAGATATACAGGGTATGCCATTTAAAATTTCCTAATGTTGGGCCCATTTCGCTCAAACAGGAAGTCACACAAACTCTGTCTAAATGATCAAATAATGCAGCTTATCATAATTATTATACATTGTGCCAAATTTCACTCTTTAGGTAATATTTTAATAAATAAAGATAAAAAGGGGGTGAGCCTGATGATGGTTTCGATGTCACCCGGGCATATTACCCGGTGCCACACAACGGTGTTCGAGATGAAAAAGAAACAGAAGAAACATATAGGTATTCTTTTCTTGTACCTATATGTATAACATGATCATCATAAACCTTCATGCTGAGTTGACAAAGTAGGCCATCAAAATTCCTAAGAAAATGAGCCTCCTCATAGAATCGACTGAAATGTATAGGCACCGTTTACGTATAAGTATAAAGTATAATTATATAAGGATTTTTTTATTTCGAAGAATTCGCATAGAATGAAGAAGTTCTCCTGTGGTCAGCCATCCAGCCAGCGGTGCCTTTAACAATAAAATTAATTAAAAACTGAAAGTGTCTCCAATTTTCGTGGCTAATCTAAATTCAAATTCGCCGCATATTTTCTATACGTCCGTCCATTCAGTTCAGATATCACTGTCGGGAGCATTTAAGCCCACAATAGTTAGTTTACACATATAGGACTTATAGGAGGTCCATCGGCAAATTAATGTGCTTTATATCCTTAATTGGTGGTCGGCCTTTCGAGCTGTGTGGCCCCCTTCATCCTTTTCGCACTTATTCTCATGGACTGTAGTTCTCTCTGTTCTAGCAGCCACGGTATGTATTAGACACAACTGTGGACAAATATTAGATAAACGCCGGTCAATAGGGTCTTTTTGTTTAAACATAACCCTTAATGATGTTTGGCCGTTTTTTTGTTGACATTCTTTAGCTATTTTTGAAATTCAGTGATTTCAATGATAATACCTTCTTATACGTTTCATCACACCGCGGATCTCTTATAATTAACATTATTTTAAATTTATTTTAACCACCTGATGGAATATGCATCACGTTTGTTTAATCACCGCAATATAAAGGGTAATTAACAGCCTCGAAATAATATATCAAGAATGATTTTTATGATTGAAAACCATCAAACGGTTTGAACAAAGTAATTAGTTTCACCTATTAACTATTTTGTGGGCCTTTTAAATGTCGCGTCATAAAAGTGTTTCTTTTAAATTGGGCTAATATACTTCTAATGGTATATGGTCGTAATTAAGGTATTTATTTTTGAGTTGTAATGCGCAGGCAGTTAAACAATAAAAGCATAAAGTTTCTTCAGAATATTTAATTAAACTAAATACCTATATAAACGATAATGATATATAAAATCGTTTAAGTAGTCGTCATATTTTATTTGTGATTTAAAGGATAACAACGATTTATGCTATAATGATGCTTTAATTTGACTTTAAGGGGTCTGTTGAAGAAAAGTGGAAATGAAGTTAGTTAGACTCATCATCATCAAGATATTCCAAGTATTATTGTACTGATAAGTATTATTATTATTATTATTAGTACTGTGAGGTTATGTACCTATATACTTGGGCCTTCCACCATCATCATCTGTTATCTAATGTAATAGTATATGTATGGTATAGGTAGTAGTGATTAATGCAGTGTAAGTTACGGAAGCATATAGAAGTGCCACATTTTTCCTCTTTTTTCATTTCCAAATTACCACAAAAAATGTGTAAATTTCCGAAGATAAGACTGTGAAGGAGTGTATGGGATAAGCCACTATTTTGGGCCAAATATCAGGTTAAATGAAATATCTCTTTACACCGAACAAAATCAGATTAACAAAAAAAAGAATGAAAATAGTGTACAATGAAGAAGAAAACCCATAGAGGGTATTGAAGTTTATAGGATTGCGTCAAGTTGAAAATAAAGTTCAATTAAGAATAAAATAAATGTTCAATTTTGTGCATAGTTTCCTTATGTGTTCTAGATTATCATATGCAAAAATGGCATGTGCATCAGTATTTTGAGAACTGGGTGGCCCATGTTCAAGTTCTAATCCATCCACTCCTTTACAGTTTTTGTGTAAATTGACAGTTTTTGTGTAAAATTACAGTTTTGTGTAAATTGACAGTTTTTGTGTAATTTAAAGTTTTTGAGTTTTACAGTTTTTTCTTCCGAAATGTACACATTTTTTGTGGTAATTTGGAAATAAAAAAAGAGGAAAATGTGGCACTTCTACGCTTCCGTAGTAAGTGGCTGTGACCGTTCTCACACTTCTCAATATTACTCCTATCTCGCCCTAACCGAAGTTGATAAAGTAAACGCCGAGGGTAAACCCGTACAATTTAGAGGAACATTCAATTACTACCGCTGAATCGCAACAACTGCGTTGCACCGATAACAACCGGAACACATCGTGAATTTATATTAGAGTGGGTGTGTTTGTAACTATTGGCAATCGCATATGCAGGAATTGCTAATGGTAGGGGTCGTGTCTGAAGAGGGATATTTCCACACCATCAATTATTAAAGATTTCGGAAAGTTACAGCGCAACGCGTGTGTTAATTTATTGACCTTACTCCATCACTATAGGATTAACCGTTGATTACATAACGCTCTGCTATGATGGAGGGTCCTCAACACAGATAGCAGTTATACCTACTGGTCGCAGGGCGCAGGAATAGGAATAGGACCTGTGTGTATACTCGCAAAAAAATCGGGACAACCGAAAAAAAATTCAACCCCAAAACTCACCCCTTTCAGCCTCCATACTCAAAAAACAGACATAGAGAAAATTGAGTGTCCCGATTTTTTTGCGAGTAAGTGTACCTACCTACCTACAGTTAGGACTCTGGTTTATATTTTATTATGCCCATTAGTTTTATTGCAAACGTAGAAGTAACTTAATCATAAATCACTTCTCGAAGGGGCATCATTATAGCTGAGTTTCGGCCCACAGAAGCCGGAAAAACGTTACAGTTCATCCCTTTTAAAAGTAGACTATATTCGATTACACAAGGTAGTTTCACAGTCCCGTTCCACAAAATTTTACTTACTGTTTAGGACGCGTTTTGGAGTGTTACTCCATCTTCAGCTATAAAAGAAATTAACACAAAATACAAAACAGTTACCTGGAAAATGAAAAAACGTTTGGGTCAAAGAAAAATAACAGCTTTTGGGTCGCACTGTAAATCGATCGAAAGACGCTCAAACATTGAAGAAAGGCGCGAAAGTTTTTTCATTTTCCAGGCAACTGTTTTGTATTTTGTGTTAATTTCTTTTATAGCTGAAGATGGAGTAACACTCCGAAACGCGTCCTAAACAGTAAGTAAAATTTTGTGGAACGAGACTGTGAAACTACCTTGTGTAATCAAACATCAGTTCCTCTTTGAAAAATGGACCAAGCTTTCAATAGACTATATTCACTATAATCCCTTTCAGATAAATTTGCCAGTATGAGATTAAGTCTCGGCGTTTTGTTGTCCTAAATAAAGTAAAACAATGCACTAGTTTCTTTAGGTGGTATAAATAACGCTATTTTAGTGCTGAAATATGTTTTTTAGGTAAAATAAAATGGGTGTCACAACTCGACATTTTAGGAAACAAATTTATTTTCAATATATTTTTGTGTATGGAACACAATGGAAAAAGGTATTTTACCTTAAATCTGGTCCCTAGATGATGGTTGCTCGAACTCGGACGATGGTTAAACTGGTGAATTTGTCTGAAAATTACTAGATCTGAGCAGGAAAATTTTAGATCTATATCCCGTAATTATACATATGCTGCAATATTTTACCAGTGCGTTCTACGATCAAAATTAGGACTAAAAGTTTAGTAAACATTTGTCGAAAAATCCATCATAATAAGGGAGCTAGGGCCTCAAAAGGGAGTAAAAAAAATAGTTATTTCTTCAATTTCTGAGGAACAGCTTACGATAGGGTCACGAAATTTTGAACTTTGTCGTAGATTTTTGTGCTGAACAAGTCTAAAGTAATAGTTTTTGGCAAAAGTTTCAGGGACGTGCGTGAGTGGAGAGGCCGCGGACATTTTTTTATAAAACTTTTTTGTACGGCATCTTGGGTCAATTATGAACACAAATTTGAATTCCTTGTAGGTACATTTTTACGTAAAAAAGGTGCTCTAGTTGAAACTCGATAGCTCAGGCCGTTTTTGAGGACAATCGATTTGAAGTTCTTTTTCCACGCCGAAAATGTGCAAAATTGATGGGATGGAGTATGGAAAATCCATTTTCTGGTGATTTTCTTTGGAATTTCATGCATATGAGATGCAAGAGTAGGTTAAACTTGTTTGTTTTTTGCTGATCATGCAGCATCTGACAATTTTAGGTATTTTGACGACAGTTACCCACTTTTATACCACGAAATTGAATTTTCAAATCGATTTTCCCCGAAAACGGCTTGAGCTATCGAGTTTCAACTAGAGCACCTTTTTTACGTAAAAATGTACGGGGAACTCAAATTTGTGCTCATAATTGACCCACGATGTCGTACAAAAAGTTCGATGCAAAAATGTCCGCGACCCCTCCACTCACATACTCTTCCGATCTATAGTAGCCTTTAATTGTCCTGCAGTATACAGGGTGGCACAGGCTCATGGTACAGTCGAAAAACTAAATAATGCACTTTATGCCAATTTCTTGAGCGAATAATTCTTAACTGGCTTACAGTCCTAGGTTTTTTGACCCAGAATTGCATCCCCTAATTGCTGCCGGTTCTAATGACATGGAAATGCATCAGTATCGAAGGCTGGTTTTCTAAATTCTGAGCGTAACGCTCAAGAGTTGGGTGCATGACTTACTTTGTCGACTGTACAATCTCCTTTTTTCCCTTATTTTTTAAGTAAAACTTTAAACTTGGAGCATCGAATATACTAATCAAAGGCCACTTTCTGGCGTAATAACTATTTTTTTTTCCTGTCCAGTTTTACCGGAAGTAGCATCAAAACTTTTAATTTTCAAATAAAGCACCTTTATCTCACAACATTACTGGAATCTACATAATTTTCTGAATCCAATGGTACCACATAAATGACCTTTCATGTGTCAAAATAATTTTTGAGGCCATTTTTATCCTTCAATCTAGAATATTTGAGTTTCTGTCAAAAGTGCTTTAAGAGTGAATCAATTTTTAGAAGCAGAATTTGAACGCCTTTCTTAAGGTGATGTCAAAAATAGGGGTTTGTATTTAAAATTTCAAAGTTAATGTGCCAAAATATCACTTTCGGTTGAACGATTGGCTCCAAAAGCTTTTCAGATCTAATAAGTTAAGTTACCAGATGCCCACGTACCAAGTTTCAGTCAAATCGGTCAAGTAGTTTATACTGTGGCGTGTTTACGAATGTGCGTACGCACCCACACACACAGACACATTTTAAAAACCACTTTTTTGGGTTCCTGAGACCTCAAAAAGTATAGATCCGGTCGAAAATTTTAGTGATTGCATGCAGCAACATCCCTCTTTTTAAGTGGTGAGGTGGAGTGGGGAGGTTAAAAATGGCCATTTGTGAAAAATCTTATGTTTATTTAACATTCTCTCTAACCCTTCATGAATCTTAATTTTATTCAATTGAAAAAAAAATATTGTGGAAACGGACAAGACAAAATGGGAAAAATACCTACCTATAACTATAGTTAAGCTATGCTACAGGTCCGGACCGGACTTAATGCAAGAATACCAACAAGGCTTCTGCCATATCCTAAAGCTAACCCCCCGGCCAGAATCTTTGCCCCCTCCCCAAAGTGCGTCAAGAAAGAATAATAATACTATACCAGGTGTATCATCGACCCGCGACCATAGGCAAATAAATGTGACGATTCCTAATGGAAGAAATCAGGATTCTTTCGAATTTTAAGAGTAATTATCGAACAAATGTCAACACACTAAACAAAATTGATTTGAGCCTGGGGTCCAATTCTCGAATCGTACGAACTGTTTCGTATGCGAAATCACTAAGGTACGCGCAATCTGATTGGCGGCTGCTTAGCAACATCGCATACGAAGTAGATTCGAACGATTCGAGAATTGGGCCCGAGTCGAAAACTGCCGAAGCGTGTCGATTGTATCCAAAAAATTTCCAGCCTGTTTAAAACTCTATTTAGAAAAAAATATTGTTAAGTAGGTATAGGTAGCCATTATGCACAAGGATGACGTTTGAGCCCACGAGGGCCATAATCGCGTATAATACTACGCTTTTCCAAATAAACATTTGTAACTTGTTTAATTTCTTGATTAGCACGTACATTTGTCATTAGATGACAATTCAGCCAACTCGTGTCAATAACTGTCCGCCGCAGAAGTAGTGATGAGAGCTATTTGAAATTTCATTGGCCAAAACAACAGTGATTATGGATTTCTGATTGTGTGATTGGCTGAGAGTATAGTGAATTATGAAACCATATAATTCACTGGTCGGAAATAATTTATTATGAGGGGTATATTATTATATGAAAAAGTTATTAAAAAACCCAATACTTATTATTCAATATGAGTAAAAAAATTCAATTTATTGATAAAATAAAAGTCTTGTTACACGATGGCATTTTGTGGCCGTGTAATAAACATTAATGGGCGAAGTTCGATAAACTGGAAGACCACTGTAAAATTTATTACTCAGATTATAGATTTAATGAAATCGGACAAAGTCATGCCTTCCATTACACTACATTAGTCACGAAATGGTGTAAGAAGAATTTAAAATATCGCCCCCTTCCTTTCCTTATCTCAATTTCACACGAAATAAATTTACTGTAGCGATGTTGCCGGAATTAATTTAGAATTTTATTATTATAGTTTGTGTTGTATTTATTTCATATACTAATTTCCTGTTTTTCTTTTGTTTTAGGACGAAGTAAGTGAGACAAGACCGATTTCAGTATTAAAGAGTGAGAAATTTTATTTTTATATTATTTTTAAGTAGCAATACCTATTTATAAATAGGTACATATTTCATGTTTATATTGTGTTATTTCAGTAGGTAATTAAATTTAGTGACGGTGGATTTTTTGCTTTTGAAATGGATCTATATGTATGTTCGAGCCACAATCAGAGGAGAAGGAAACGCCGAGACTATCCCATCATATAGCGGCAAATTTAAGTGGAAAGGACTGTAGTTTAAACTACCAGTTTTGATTTAGTATAAGAATCCGAATTGACAATAATTGAAGAAAAAATTTGTGGCCTGGATCAATTCTGAGGCTGCATCAGGCAGTCTGGTAAGTGAGTATACAGGGTGATTCACGAAGACCGTTTATTAGAAACTTTTGGGGATCCATTCTTAGTGGAATTTTGGAATTTGGTTTGCCTACCTAACTGTCTCCGACTTGCAATCCGTATAAGAGAAAAAATTGTAGGTATCTTCCAAATGATGGTTGAAGATTAAGAAACTTGATCATGTTGATTTTGCAATATGGCGGAACTTAAAAATGGCAAAGGGAAATTGTCCGCAACTTATTTTTTTAAACATCATCACTACCATAATTTTATTAAATTTCCTTTGCATTCCCTATACCTGTTTTCAATATTTTTGAAATAATTGAAATAAATTTATTCGTGCGATTTAGAAAAATTAATTCCAGCAAGCTTCGGATCAAAAATTAGTAGTAGTGCGTTGCCCAAGAGGGCTTATTTTTCCTAAAAATTGCCAGAAGTCAAGAAAAACGAATTTTTTAAAGATGGGAAAGACTTTTTGAACATTTTTTTCTCTAGTGCTTCTAAAGTTAGGTACATATTGTTTTACCTTTGAAAACTCGTGAATTTTTAATACTTATCTTTGAAAATATTGAAAATAGGTATAGGGAATGCTAATAGCAGTCTAAAGAAATTTAGCATTTTGCAAAATTGTGGTAGGGGATGCCGGGGCATAATGGGCATCCGAGACACATTTTACCTTTATCAGTAATGATGGCTATCAAATTCTATTTTCGAAAAAAGGTCGCTAGGGATAAAATGACCGGGGTATAATGAGCATGATGCGCATTATGCCCCAGTGTACTATGCTTGTGTTAACAGATGATATGTTGTCCTTAAGAATGGAGGCAAAAGAAAGAAAAGACAAAAATTTGTAAAGGAGACCGCAATGCCAAATCAAAATTCAAAAAAACGAATCTGATAGTGACGTTACTGATACATACCTCATGCTTGTGTGATTTGTGGCTACCTTTATTTGAATCAGGGGAAAGGTTGGGTTGCATGCAGTATGGTGCTGCATCAGGTGGGCACATTACATGTTCACGCGTAGGAGAAGAATAAGAATGGAGGCAAAAGAAAGAAAGGACAAAAATTTCCAAAGGAGACCGCAATGCCAAATCAAAATTCAAAAAAACGAATCTGATAGTGACGTTACAGATACATACCTCATGCTTGTATTGTGATTTGTGGCTACCTTTATTTGAATCAGGGGAAAGGTTGGGTTGCATCATGCAGGATGGTGCTGCAGGTGGGCACATTACATGTTCACGCGTAGGAGAAGAATAAGAGGGAGGAGGGAGGAGTGCATTCACATTTGCAAAAATTGACGATGTTGAAGCGTATGCTTCAGTCTGCCCTTTATACACGCGACTCGTTTTGCCCCATCAGGTCCAGGACCCCCTAATGAGAATCTGACCGATTTGAATAAAAAAATCACCATTTATTTTTGTATGTACCTACTTGTTGCAAGCAACTATCTGTATTAAAGGGGTAAATATAAAAAACTAATCATTTCTGTTGTATTTAAAGATTCTGTGGGCTTAATAACAAATTTGTCGATACTTTTAAGGGGTCGATTATGCCCCGGGTTCCCCTACTCGCGTGCTTCTAGTTTCAACCCTCCCAGTTTGGCTCCTTAATCTTCAATCGTTCAGAATATATAACTTTATTTATTGAGGATTGCAGATCCATTTTTTGACACATATTTTGACATGTCAAAAATAATGACAGTTAGGTTATCAGGTTATTAGGTTATATTTTATTTTTGCTGTGCGTGGGGCGATTATGGTAGAGTACCAAATTTCAAAATTCTGCTATAGAAATGGATCCCCAAGAGTTTCTAATTATCTAACTTCGTGAATCACCCAGTATACATCACCATTAGTTTAATGGGTTTAACGGTTTGATATTATAAGGGACGGAGTTTTTATATTCCTTTCTCGGAGGTCCAAAACCATATGAGTTAAATTAGAAATAAGGGGTAGGTACTTTTCTGGGGCGATTAAAAATATGTAAAAAAATTTCCGATATCGATCCTGACTTACCCCAAAATATTAAAATAGCTATTTTTAACCTGCCCATCAACACCACATACCTATTATTTATTTTCTTACAAGAATTTTACAATCTTCCCTAAGATATTTAGTAAACTTTTCGTTATGAGGTATAATAAATAAGTATTTTTTTGTGAATTTTTTCCAAATTTTTATTATCATTTTGTAAGCAAGTTTTTCAACATTCATACCAACATAATCTTTATTCTATGTCTCTCTGGGTCTTCCTCTTTTCCTTTTTCCTATTGCCTTACATACATATACAGGATGTCTTAAAACTCCCGTATAAGCCGGCAGTGGTAGATTCTTGGACTCAATCTTGGGCGAATTTTTCTTTGCAAAAATTGCGACCAATAGTTTTTAAATGGGAAGCAATTCAAATCCGCCAATCAGAATGAAGCTCTGAATTGGAAAGTAAGGTAAAAAAAGACTGTGCAAGGTTGCTGAGATACACAAAAAATAATAATGGCACAAAGAATAAGGCATCACAAGAACTTTTTGTGTATCCCAGCAACAGCTTTGCACAACCTTATTTTACCTTACCATTTAATTAAGTGATGCATTCTGATTGGTTAATTTCAACTGCTTCTCATTTGAAAACTATTGGGCCCTCATAATTTTTGCAAAGAAAAATTCGTCTTAGATTGAGTCCAGGAATCTACCATTACCGGTTTCTACGAGACTTCTGAAACATCCTGTTTGTATACTATTTTGGTTGCCTTTCTCCTACTTGTTTTAGAGCCCATCAAAAGTTTGTCACAGAAGATTTTATTTTCTCTACCAAATTATAAAAAATTAGGTAAATGAGGTAAATGAACAAAGTAAAGGGTGATGGCCCATAAAAAACCGGACAGTTTTCTTTTTTGTATATCTTCGTTAGTTTTTGTGCGATATTTTTTAGTTTTATACTCGACGTAGCTGAAGATTGAGGTTGTCGACACCAATCATTGGATTTGAATACGCACCATCAGTGTCGTTCCTAAGGACTTTCATTTAACACAATTATTTATTCCAATGGGGGTTTCGTTACCCTTTGACACATGACTGTGGCGTTTAGACAGGATTGAAAGTAGTTCTTTCCTCTTTCCAAAATGTCCTTCAAAATGAAAATTAATCAATCCCTAAATTTTCTTCAAAAAGTGCAGAGACGATGAAAACTCTGTAGGCATTTTTGATTTAAGTTATAAATTGAGCAGATTAACCTGCATTTTTAATTTAAGTTGCAAATTAAGCTAGTAATCTGCATAATATACAACTTGAACAAAAATGGCTACCGCCTCTGTACTTTTTGTTGCAAATTATGCGATGTAGAGCCCCATCATTGGCCTAAATAATGATGGTGTTAAATTAAAGTCCTTAGGAAGGACACTGATGGTGCGAATTAAAATCCAATGAATATTATCGACGACCTCAACCTTCAGCTACGTCGAGTACAAAACTAAAAAACATTGTACAAAACCTAACGAAGATATACAAAAAAGAAAACTGTCCGGTTTCTTATGGGCCACTCTTTATGTCAATTTTAGAATTAGTTACTTTCATTCGCAATCTGGAACTGCCTATATTTATTGCAGAACTTAGCAATAAATAGTTTTTTTTTGGAAAATCTTAGGTAGGTATAAGTTTTGTTTAAAAAAATCACGCATGTCCAATTTCGCGGGATTCTTTACTCCGTTTGATCCCCACTGCGAGTGAAAGCTTTTAATGAATATTCACTACAGTGGAGATAATAAAATCATGATAGATTAGGTAAAGAGGGCACCATAAGGAACGCAAAAAAAATATTAATTGTTTAGGAGGTTCCAAATTGCGATAAAATGATGGTAATTAATGTCTCCAATTAAAAGAAATAGACAATATGCAGGCAAAATTTATTTCACAAAACCCGGTATGCAAAAGTCTGTCATTGTCAAATTTTGCCTCCATATTACGTCACGAAGTAGAGAGAGACCTAAAGTCCCGTCGCATATTAACGAAAGCAGGGGTTGTGTGTCTCAGGCTTTTTTTCTGTTGGTATAGCTAAACGGGATTTCAGTTCTGTGAAAATTCCTGTCGTGGACAATAATTAACAACAACTGTTTATTGACACTGACAGTGAGTGACGGGAGTTTTGACGGATGTGAAATCCCGTTTGCAAACCAACAGAAAAAAAGCCTGAGAGACACAACCAGAGCGTTCGTTAATATGCGCCGGTACTTTACAAGTTTGGAAACCTTCATTGATTCTAATATAACCTGGATTTTTTATTTTGTTCATTTACCTTATGGTTTGGCGGTGGAGAACCGTGTTTTAATAGTTTTGGACCACACTGTATACATTTGGACACACATTTAGCTTACTGCATGATGTAGTCCGTCAAATAAAATAAGTCTACCTATACCACTTATACTAACCTATACTAACAAATTATAGAAACATACATTCTGAGATAGAATATAAGACGGTCTGCCGTCGTGTGAATGTGAAGTGGTATAGTGTACGATAGCGTTAAGTTTAGGAGGTACACTGGGAGGTGTGTTTTGTGACAGTTATATTGCTTCATCTGAAGACAATGCGCTTGACAGGTTTGCAATTAACGCATTTCTGTTGTCAGGTGGAGGCGCCCTTGATCAGTTTCAAAGATATTGGAAAAGGAACAAACATAATTATATGTAGCCAAGAAGTGACAGAGATAATTCCGTTTAGCCGCGTACCTAGCTAACGGGAATGAGTAACGACTGATAGGGCTGAGAATATTTTTGTATTTGTTTGGTAATTTGTGGACAAGCCTTTACTTTAGCTCATTAGAAGAGTCATTAAAGTTGTTAATATGCATCACATTAAATAGTCTTTACGGGAGAGCCGTGGAGAACAACATATAATTAAGAAGTATACCTACATAAACATTAATCTTGTGGTGTAGGTAAACGTATTTATAAAATGCGAATATGTTAGCCACGTGCAGAAATCTAATTGAAGGAAGAAGAATATAAGGAAAAAGCGGAATGAAAAAGCGGTCTGCACATCTTAACATGGCAATGGCGGCTGCTCAGCATTTGGTTCACATACAAACTCTTTCCTAATTCATTAATCATTTCAGCAATCAGTACGCGTAGGTACATTAGGAATTTACCCGTAAAGCCGGTGAAGCTTTAAGTTTTAACAAGGATGATGGTTTCCCGAAAGAGTTAATATGTGCAGATCCGATAGCATGGATTTTCCGAACCAGAATATACCGTATAACGGATCTTACTTCCATTACTTCCAAGAGCAAAGATTTATCACAATTTCTACAAGTGAAATCACTTGATATATTAATTTTACGGTCTGTGCTCCCATCATTATTTCATGAGAGAGGTGCCATATAGATTACTAATAGTTGATGCAAACGTGCTTTAGCAACTTTATGATGGTGCTCAGTAGGTTTTACTCAGTAATGCTTCTTTATTTTAGCCTTATATGTATTTACCACTTGCAATGACTTAAAATTAATGGGAAAAACGATAATGCAAATTTTTACGTTAACGACAATAATGCTAATATCAGGTTGTCGGTGAGTAAGATGCACAGATATCTTATCCGTGACTGACAGCGTTCAATTCCATAAGGCTATACTTATATACATTTTATGCCACAAATTCCTTTTAAGAAGGCTTCTAAAAGAAACTATAACTATGATAATTAGGTACATATTTATACTTATGCCCTTGCTTATACACCATTGACAATCTCAATGGTAGATAATATGCTACTTTTTCAAAGAATTTGTTAATATAGAAATGCAAGAAAATGAAACGTAAAAATTTTATGTTTTTGGCGATTCGATTTTAGCCTCCCCCTTTCAAACTAAATAATATAAAAATGCAGCAGAGAAGCGGCTGGAACCTCCCCTTCGTCTGTGACTAATTTCGCAATTTTCTGAGAAATACCGACAACATACCCATCGCATTTAACAATATGTTTCTTTTAAGGTTAATATTTTGCCACCTTTTGACAATAACTGCCATTTTGTCATCGACTGTCAGCCCGCTTTACGACTGCGACGGTAGCAAATGTAATTTGCGACATTGGGAATTTCAAACAACTTTGTTATATTTGCCACATAACCTAAAATCTTTCTTCCATGCACTATAACTTTGGATGTTTTAAGTTTAATTTATACTTATTTAACTTTGAAACACTAATAATTAGTAATTACTGTTTGAATGATTTAACATCCTTAACGCTCGTTTGCACCGCCGGGGCTGAACTTTAAACCACACTTAAAATGACAAGAATGACGTTAAAATGACAAAAATGACGTTAAAATTACAAGAAATAAGGCACATAGATGTATAAATCTGGATATAATGTAATCGACCGATCTGGCCCAAAATCGCATCGTCACCTACGGTGTTCACTGAACGTGCGTGTAAAATTTCATCTCGATATCTTCAATAGTTACAGCTGTACCGTGTCTGATGAAGGTCACTAAGTGTTAAAACCACTTTTTCGGATTCCCATTTGCCATTCGATTTTTCGATCGATTCCAATAGGTAACTTTGATGCGCTAAAGCGTAGAAGTTAAAATAGAAAGAAAAGTTTCTATCAGAATGGGTTCGGAAAGCCCTTTGAAGGAGACACCATTATTTCGTTTTTTTTTAATATCTCTGCAATGGGCCCCAATTTTTCACATCACCAAAGGAAAGCTCTTCGAATTTTGCTTCTGAAAACATATTAACACTTAGTGTCCTTTGGCACAAAAATCATAAAACTATGCTGAAGATATCGAGATGAAATTGTACACACACGTTCAGAGAGCATCTTGTAAGTGTGATGCGATTTTGGGCCAAATCGGTCAATTACAACATTATGTACAGATTTATACGTTTATAGGGCGCCTCCCATGCGTTTACATAGGGAGCATCTCCAATAAATCCGGAGAAAAATTACGCTTCTTTCTAGAAACGCTGCCTAAACGCTTGGAGATGAAACAAAATCTTAGAAGAATTGTTGGCAATAAATAGATCTATGATAGGTAGCATTGTTTATGTATATTATAAAAGAACAAATGAAATACGGTATACAGGGTGGTGAATTTTTCGATGCTTACCATTAGTATCTCGGAAACCATAATAGATGGAGAGTAGTTTAAATTGGAGAAAAGTTGCTCTATTTCTTGGTGATTAAGATTCCTGAGAGAATTTCCCGATATTTCGATTCGTTCTTGAGTTACCCCGAAAAAATTGAAAATCGCGATTTTACAGAAAAATTAACATCTTCCTAACATTTGATGTTATTTAAACGAAACTGGATGTTATTTAAACGAAACTTGTAACATTTACATTTTTGACAGCTGTCAATTGAATTACGTTGACCAGAAATTTTCTAGGCCTTCTAGATTTTGATTTTGAATAACAACAGTCAACTTTTGATTCCTTTATGGCCGTCATATTGAATTTTGACACCATCAAATACACAAAAAAATGGTTTTTTAAAAAATGTAGTCAACATGAACTTTTTTGACAGATGTAAGAATTTTAAATTTGGTATGAATAATTTGTAAAATCAGCCTAAACTAAAGATGAAAAACAATTGCAAAAAAGTACGTCGACTTTTTCAATACTTTATAACATGTGAAAACAATTGAATTCAACAGTAATAAAATACGAGTCAGGCTTTCACATATTTTTTCAAAAACGTTAATGTTATTGGTTACATTTTTGAGAAGCTAATTTTTCTATCTATCCGGCGGTGTTGAAATTCAATACAGGGTGTCTTACGAATATGGAGCACTATCGATATTTCTGGGCTTAAGGAAGGTACAGTTGTAAGATTTGGCATTTACAGAAACTGACACATTCGGAATCTATTGAAATAATTGGCGACCATGGGGCACTTCCGGTTATACCGGAAGTAGAGTCCTACTTTTAAATTTTAAATAGCAACCCCCATTTTTCATTGCAGATTCGGATAGAGGAAGAAAAACTAAGCCTAAAACACCTACATGTAACTTGTTTGCGCCAGCCGCCTAGGTTTTATTAATGTTTTTAGAGAAAAGTTCCGCAAAACAGTGCTATGTAAAAATGGTCATAACTTGTAAACCGCGGACGATAAAAATAAAAATGACACACCGTTGTAAAGCGGAAGGACTGTTTTACATTATGATTGCCAAAAATCCTAAGAAAACTAATTGAAAGTTAATTTCGAGAAACTGCAATACTGGAAATTTCAAACCCGAATAACATTTTTTTCTTAAATGGCAGCATACAAGTTTTTCTGCATGGATGGGTGCAGAATTTTATCTTTTTTCAACGGTACCCATAAAGTGCCAAAAAACGAAACGATTAAAATCGCTGTTTTTTCCATAAGAAGAAAATGTTATTCGGCTTTTAAATTTCCAACATTTCAATTTCTTTAAATCGACTTTGAATCAGCTTTCATATGACTTTTTGGCAAGCATAATGTAAAACAGTCTTTCTACTTTACAATTGTGTGTCATTTTTATTTTTATCGCCCGCGGTTTACAAGTTATGACCATTTTTACATAGCACTGTTTTGCGGAACTTTTCTTTAAAAACGTTAATAAAACCTAGGCGGCTGGTGCAAACAGGTTACATGTTAGGTGTTTTAGGTTTAGGTTTTCCTCCTCTGTCCGAATCTGTAATGAAAAATGGGGGTTGCCATTTAAAATTTTAAAGCTGGACCCTACTTCCGGTATAACCGGAAATACCCCATCGTCGCCAATAATTTCAATAGACTCCGAATGTGGCAATTTCTGTAAATCCCAAATCTTACAACTGTATACCTTGCTTATGTCCAGAGATATCGATACTGCTCCATATTCGTAAGACACCCTGTATAGCGCCCATAAGAAAAGTTGTCTGTCTTTATTCAAAATCTAGAAGGCCTAGAAAACTTCTGTCATGTGCCAATGACATTCAATTGACAGCTGTCAAAAATATAAATATAAATAGTTCCAACTTTCATTTAACATCAATCGTTAGGAAGATATTAATTTTTCTTTAAATTGGCAATTTTCTGATTTTTTGTAATAACTCAGGAACGAGTAAAAATATCGGGAAATTCTCTTCAGATTCTTAATCGCCAAGAAATAGCACAACTATTCTGTAATTTAACCGACCCCGTCCCTTTTACCGTTTAGAAGATCCCAATGGTGAGCATCGAAAAAAATTATCCACCCTGTATAACTAACTTATGCAAAGGGAGCAGGGTGTAAACGTAGGTATTAGTTATGCTCTTGCAAGTCATTCACATCGCCTTTTGAAAGCCTGCATCAGTAAGTAACGAGTAAAATGCGGCTAAGACGTGCAAAGAGGGTTCATCCGTGAATTAACTACCGACGACCGTCCCATTAATCACTTTCCATATTTACAATCAGTATACTGTTGCGAACACAAGCAGACGGATTATTTCCGCTACGGAGGTCAGAAAGTTTAAATTATTCATTGGTTAATCCAATTTCCGACTTTATAGCTAATACGACATTTTCATTATTTACAGGTCCACGGACACGGCGGGTAAAAAAACCAGGCACGAAACCAGGTCCACAAACTGCCGAAGAAAAAAGGCCTAGGACTGCATTTTCAGGAGCCCAATTAGCCAGGCTCAAACACGAATTCGCTGAAAATCGTTATTTGACTGAAAGGCGGCGGCAGCAACTCAGTGCCGAATTAGGGCTTAACGAGGCCCAGATTAAAATCTGGTTTCAGAATAAGAGAGCTAAAATTAAGAAGGCGTCCGGACAAAAAAATCCACTAGCCCTGCAGTTGATGGCGCAAGGGTTGTACAACCACTCCACGATCCCGTTGTCAAAAGAAGAAGAAGAAATGCAGGAAATGCACCACAAAAATCCCTCATAGTGACTTTTTCAGTTTGATTTTTGGTGATAATTTTATGCTTCCACTTAGTTACTATTGTGATTTATTGTTGTGATTCGTCTCTGGACGGCAGATTCTTGAAATTTTTACGGAGATTTCAGTGGTTTTTGCTGTAGCCAAAGGCGAACTTTGGTAAGTTGTCTCCTTAAGAGTGGGGCAACTTTTTACCTTGAACAGTCGAGTATGTTAGCATTGTTTCTTTAATTTTACAATTCTTAGAGCTTCATGTTACAAAAAATATATTAATGTACCATTCATTTAAACACAATTGCAAGCTGTGTGGTACCTACTAAATAACAGTTCTTATGGTGCCATTATTGTTTAAGTCTCATGGGATGATGCTTGGAATTTTTTGCACATGAACATCTAAGAAGTTGTGCGAACATCAGATTGGTCCCTTTTTATTGCCTACCTTGTAAATAAAACCTGTAAACGAAACTGTAAGATTAAATATTCCAGATTCATTCGCGATCGAAAGCAATATTTATTAGGAAATATTTTATCCGAATCGTAAAGATATTGTAAATATGTATTTATTATATTGTCTGTGAGTTAAAGACTATATTTAACGTATCGGTATAAAAAATAGCGTCAAAATGTAAGTACCTACTATAACTGATGTTGTTTTTAAAATTTCATTATAAAAGTGTAAAATACCTACTATGGTTTCAACGAAAAATAAAATTGAAGAAAATTTACCGCAAAAGTTGTTTTAATAAAATTCTTAGGTGATTCTCTATACCATTTTCTGCCTTACTTCAAGTCATTTTTATTTTTTTTTAATTATTTGTTCCAAAAATATAGGTAGGTACACATTTATGCGTCAAGGGCATTCTTCGAAAACAAATTTATCGAACGGTTAACTCTTCGATTATATAATTCGTTATTAAATTGGCCAATCGTAATTAGGAGTTTTACATAATTATGAAATATTTAAGCAAATTTACCTGCGACGACGTGATATAATCGTTTTAGTATTTTCGGTGGGTCCAACAATACAAAATAACAATGCAAAAGTCAATCTAAAGTCATAATTTTTAGAGAAAAAGTCATAGCAACCGCCGGTTTTGATCAACAATCAGCAAACGTCAAAGGAACGTCATTGGTACAATCAACATATTATTTCAGATTCCGAAATAAAACGTTTCGAATCCAAAACTTATCCTGACGTAAACCTGACTGGAAGTTGAAGCTTAAAAAAATGGGCAACTGAAAAATGGCTGGAACCTCCCCACCGCGTAGATATTTGATTTTCTTATGGTTGTGTACTCAATTTAACAAAAAAAAAATAAAACGTTTTCGGCCCTTCGACGAATAATGCTGCCTCAGCCCTCAACGTATCAAATTTCAGCCAAATCGCGGTCCAGGGGTTTGAGATGTGGAGTGTTTTAGTGGTATTTGGCTTGGGTCTGAGATTTTTAAGTTTTCTATTTATTACCATAGCCGTAGCCGTACCAGCATGCGAGGCATACTCTTTCTTGTTTTTAATTATTCGCTCGCTGAAATTTAGTATACAGGTTTGGCCTTCAAGACTGTTGAAGGTGAAGGAATGTCAATTTCTGGTGGTTGAAATTTAGGGGATGAAAACCATATAAAATTTGATAACTCCGCAAGGGTTGCACGCAGCTAGTTGAACCCCAACAATACGCACACATCATATTTCGATGAAATCTTGCGGGGGATGTTTTTTCGCAGAATCGGACAAATGGGGTGGAAATTAGGGGTTGCAACTTAAAATTCCGAAATTGGGATCATTCGAAAGCGTATAAGGCAGGATTTGGTGTGTTCCATTTTCAGTGACACTGATGTAGGCGCACAGACAAATTTTCACTAAGATCAAATAAATGGTGGAATAAAATTGCGGGGTTCGATAGATTTCGCTTAACCATTAAAAAAAGGTCTAAAAAGCCTTCTACCTAAAACCAACCGCTAAGCTATACTAACAACCCTTTTAACTACTTCGCAATATTTTGACCCCCAAAAGCCGAATTTCCATAATTGGCTTATTTTAGTGTTATTTTCTGTAATTATATGCTCAATTACAAATAATTCTCATACTCTTTGCTTTTTCACCCCCCTTTACAATTTTTCAACCACCGAAGTGTTAATTTTTCATAATTTGCGTAATCTCTTTTTTCTTCGGTAGTAAATTGAACTGATTTGGATTTTGTTTGCCTTTTACAATTTTTCAGCCCTCTTCGTAATAAATACCTAAGTTTTTCAACCCCCACAAAAGTCTGATTTGCATAATTGGCTTATTTTCGTATTGTATTTTGTACTTCTTTTTAAATACAGTTAATCTTCGCCCGTCTTGACTTTTCACCCCCTTTGCAATTTTTCAACCCACTGAGCGTCATTTTACAAGATTCGCCGAATTTTGTTTTTTTTTTCGATAACTCTGTACTCATCATTTACTCATTTGGATTATATTTTCACTCTTTACAACTTTTAGACTCACTTCACAATATTTCAGCCCCCGCAAAACATAAATTTGCAAAATTGTCTTATTTTCCGTGTTGCTATTTCTACTTAACTGCAGTAAATTTTTTCTTGCCTGTAGTGCTAATTCTACAGACTTCGCATAAGTTTTGTGTTTTTTTGTTCATTTTCTACTGCAAACACTGGTAAAGGACTTTCATGTTTCTCATCCCAATTCACAGTTTTTTATAATATGCTATTTTTCAATTCGCCTTTTTGACGTATCTGTGCATCTGCGGGGGCACATCGATAAAATCTGCACCTGATTTCACTAAATTCATTTTGGCTTATTTTCGTGTGCCTATACGCAAGTTCCAGTTTTTCATCGCTTTTTCATCAATCCCGGAATTTCGTTCCAAACGTTGTTCAGGGTTGACGAAAAATTAAACGTTTGTAGGTGCCTTCCGACCATTTATAATCACTCCTGCGGAATGAGGTCCTGCACTTGTTCAATTTTTCGTCAATCCTTAAATACTGGGACAATATTTCGAGATTGATGAAAAACCGACTAGAAAGAAACCGAGCGTGTGTAGACTTAGTATTTCACCCACCCCCCCCTCAAGTTTCATTTGCATAATTGGCTTATTTTTGTGTTCAATTCAGTATTTCGACTTAACTATACGTATAATTTTCACCCCTTAGACTTTTTATCCCCTTTCGCAATTTTTCAGCCCTCCGAGAGTTAATTTTTCAAAAATTGTATGTGCTGATTTGTTGAGCGAATAATTCTTTTTTGGTACACAGTCCGAATATTTTTGGCCCATTAACACAGCCCCAAACTGGTGCCGGTTCAAATGAGATCGAGATCGAAATTCGAAATGCACTACTGTCAGTTAGTGCCCGAAAAATCGACAAAATCTCGTCAGTACAGGGGGTTTCTAAATTTATAGTCCCATCATAACTCGGGGAAGTTTCTATGCACATATCGTAAGTAGTCTTTTATAAAGAAGGGAGCCATACCAAGGTCCCTTCAAAGGTGTAACTCAAAAAGAGTCTTTTTTTTATAATTGTTTGAAAAATATAAATATTGGGATTTTGAAATTTGTAGCAATGGTTAGTGTTATAAAGGGCTCTCTTTTGATTTTTTTTAAAATTTTAAATAATATCAGAGGCGTGCATTCTTGCGGGGCTACACCTTCTTTTGTCAATTTTTTCAGTTGCGGGGATTTCCCACACCAAATAGTCCTAGTAGTGTAACAAAACCTTAATCTGTGGTCTATTCCACATAAAAAAGGTGCTCTTACTGAATGTAGCTATAGAACGGACAGTTTTCGAATAAAATGAATCTAACTATGGTTTAGGGGGCGCAAATTTTTGACTGACATTTTGTTTCATCTACCCAATTAGTACAGTTCTTCAAAAGTGGTTTCTAAAAACATGTTATTGGAAAGATCATGATGTAAGAAATCATACTCTCGAGTTTATTTTCACTAATTAGGTAGATAAAATAAATTTTCTGTCAGAAATTTTCGCGCTCTAAACCAATCAAAATAATTTTAATCAAAAACGCGCGTCTTAGCGACGTTCAACAGGTATGCATCTCTTCGAGGTAGAATCGACAACAGATTACGATTCTATTATTATTTGGTGCACACAGCAAAAGAAATGCAAGAAAATGTGTAAGGCCCCCCAAGAACGCACGCCACTGATGTTATTATAAATATCAAAAAAAATTAAGAGAAAATCGTTTATAACACTAATTGTTGGTTCAAATTTAAATATTCCATCATTTACATTTTTTTGAGAATTCTTTAAAAAAACGCATTTTTGAGTGCGGCCTTTGAAGGGGACATATGTTCATAGGAACGTTTGTACCTATATAAAGATGTAAGAAAAGAACCATTAATTTAGGAACACCCCTGTATACTGTATACCTAATACCTATACTTACCTATACTAAAGGCTTGTAATAAGCTTATTAAAATAATTTGCAGACTTCTTATCTAAATGCAAAATGCACATTGATGGAACATGTTCATTGTTCCTTCCGCCCCGAATCGATTGCCATTTTCGTTTATCACATCATTACTTAAATTTTGTTAGGTACAAAATGCAACAGTAGTCAAGTTTTTAATTGACTAAAATTAATTAACTCGGCACCATTTCTTTCACGTCAAAACGTCACGTTTGAACAATTAATCGAAAATAACGAACAAAGGGAAGCGTTCACCTACCTGGGTCTATAGCTACTGTTTGGGATATGTTTTCAATTTCCTAGTATAGGGTTCTTCTGATATCAACGATTGGGTGTTGAGACGCGTCAGCATGCATATATTATTATTACTAGGCATAATATGTAAGCTTCATATTTGCACTCTCTTATTAGCGTTAGAAGAAAGAAAGAAAGAGAAACTAACTGCCTGCCTATGCGTCTGCCTGCTATACCCTGCTGGCAAGACCATATTATACATATACATTATTTATATGTGTGAGGTCCCTTCCTTGGTCTGATATATGGCAGCCACCAATTTCATTTAATTGACTGGTCACAGTGAATCTGTCGGGTCACTATTTGTATTGAGAGGAATTTAATTTTTTTTTCTCTTACTGTTTGGCTTCCTGCAATAATTCTGGGGTGAGATTGGAGAGCGCCATCCGTTAAACCTGACACATTTTTGTGTCAATCTGACCCAAAGTCTGCGTGCTTTTGTAACAGCTACTGCTACACACATATTTTCATGTCCCCATACCCTCGGTTGCTCTCACACTACACTCTTCCCCTTCATAATGTTTACACAGTGAAAAGATTGAAATGCCTACTCTGATGCGATTCGGTGGCTTCGTGCCCAACAATTTCAGTCTCATACTGGCGAATACAAAATCCACATTTTTGTCAAGTTTGGTATTGGTTATGAGTTATGACGAGAAATCAAACAAACGACTTCAACTTTCTTATTATCGAGCAAAAAGTGGTAATGTCTAGAGTAACTTTGAACATTATCGGCCGGAGTACCGTCGGATACGTCACAAGAAAGCATTATAGAAATTAAGGCTCGGAATTGTTTCCTTTTTTTTTACTGATTATTCGAATTCGATTAGTAGATTGTTCGAATAAACATTCAAATATTGAATATTCGATTATTCGAATAATTCTACTGTAAAATAATTCGAATTTTGAATACTTACTTATTCGAATATTCAGACATTCGAATAATTCGAATACGGTTCCTAGACTTAATAGAAACACAGATTTTCAAGTTTCAGCCAAATCGGCCGAGTAGTTTGGGCTGTAGCGTGTTTTTCACATGTTTCTTCAAAAAAGTCCATGTTGATTACATCTTTGAAAAGCTATTTTATGTGTATCTGGCGGTGTTAAAAATAAATCCAGTATGTCAGCCATAAGAAAAAGAAAAGTTGTTTGTCATTGCTCAAAATCTGGAGGTCTAGAAAATTTCTGTCAAAGCCATTGAATTCACAGCTGTCAAGAATATAAAAGTTCCAAGTTTCATTTGAATACCACCAATAATTATTATTATTATAAAAATATATAATTTTTTTTTAAATCGCGATTTTTATTTTTCTCCAGATAACTTAAGAACTAATCATGCTATTGAAGATTTTTTTGCAGATTCTCAATGACCTTGAAAAACTCAAGAAGGAATCATCATCAGCATCAATTTTTTTTGGCCTAAAAGGCGCAAGTGTCAATAAATTTTTTCTCTTTAGATAGAACCAAAATTTAAAGACCTTTCTAATAGTGACATTACATTTTTGAAAAACTTGTTTTTAAGGGAGTCAAATGTGAAATAAAGGTTTGCTTTTCAATTTTCAAAATTAATGTTTCAAAGTGGCACTTGCCGTGTGCAGATTTCTTCCAAAAACTGTTCGAATCTTCCTATGGGTTAAAACAATCTCCAAGTACCAAATTTCGGTTGCACGATGGGCTCCAAAAACTCTTCAGATCTAAGCCAAGGTATGAGATGCCTAATTACCAAATTTCAGCCAAATCGGATAAGTAGTTTGGGCTGTAGAGTGTTTGCAAACGCAATCGAAAGTAATTGCATTGCAGTAACCTCCCATTTTTTTGAATTGTGTAGATGGGGGAGCCTAAAAAATGTATTCACACCAGGACAAAAAAATCAAGATTTTAGAAAAACATTAAAAAACACAATAGCCGAAACTTCCAGAGCGATTTGGCTTAAAATAGATTCGTGGAGGCTGATGTGTGACCTGATGCTGTAGGGCTGAAAAGCTTTTGGAAGCAATCGGTCCACGGAAAGTGCCATTCTGGCACATCAACTTTAAAATTTTAATTACAAGCCGCATTTTTTATAGCTTCATTAGAAAGCGGTAATTAAGGTCTGGTTTTAAAATGTATATTCACCTTTTCGACGATTTGGGCAGAAAATAATGAAAATTCTAATTCTCACTGAAAAGTGGCTATAGGGTTTCGCACAATACCAAGACTAGTCTTGGTCTTGTCTTGGTCTTGGTCTCGAATTCAAGACAATACCAAGACCAAGATGCTTCTACTTAAGTCAAGACCGAGACCAAGATTGACCTCTCAAGACCAAGAGTCTTGTACCAAGAGTCTTGTTAAAGTCTTGGTCTTGGGGGTCAATTTCTGAAAAAATTGCTCTAAAATTGAAGAGCGGCAACGATGGGTATCGAGTGACATTTCTCACCACTGGAAGGTAGTACTAAAATGACATTACACAACACATCAGCACATCCCCATATTCCTCTTAAAATAAAATGAATTATCTTCTAAATTTTGACATTAGGTATAATTTTAATGAGGGCTATTTTTTCAAAAAAACATTACCTACGAGCCATCATTGAAATTAACACGAGATAAATGGAATAATAACTTATTGGTTTAAAGTTCTCTATTTTATTTTCAAATTACAAATTCAACTTTCTACTATAGGGCCGGTTTATCGATGCTCAGCTAAGTGTCAGCTAACAGCAAACTGACAGTTTGTAGCCAATCAAATCGCTAGTTGCTAGGCAATTGGCTTTCAGTTTGTGATGACTGAGCATCGATAAATTGGCCAAAAAAAAGTCCAAGATCTGACAAGAAGCAACATTTCGATGGATTGAGGTAGCAGTCTATTTCGATTGGGTTGAACGATAAGCGAAGCCTGTAAGAACAACCTCTCAACAGGCACTGAAGTGGCGGTCCGAGTCAGTAAGTTACTATTAATTGTTTGTTATGAATTAGAAATATTAATATTTCCAGATAAATCTATCTGTCGGATAATTCCCATACTTTCAATGAGAATTAACCGGCCCATAAGTAATAGAAATGAATTAGTTAAGACTTAACTGGTCTCTTTGGATCCCATCACAAATAACTCTACTGTGCAATCACAAAAGCTGGCTAACTGATAAGTACCTACCAACTACTAAAGTGAACTGAAGACAAAGCAGCATAGAGCACGTGGCTTTCCAGATTTTCATGTTACCACAATACCTTTGTTTTCTTTCTTAGAATTCGGTTCATAAACAAGACTTTCGAGACCAAGACCAATATTGGTCAAATCTTGTCTTGGTCTTGGCCATTCAAGACCAAGACAAGACCGATCTCCTCAAGACTTGTTCAAGACCAAGACCAAGATAGGCTCTAGTCTTGTCTTGTCTTGGTCTCGCGAAACCCTAAAAGTGGCGGACTCCTAATAGTTTATGTTTCAACTATAACTTCTCTGCTGCCCATGTTTCATAAAGTATATCTTGGATTTTTGCAATGTGACGAAGAGAAACAAAAATTCGCTCACGAAAAACGTTAAATTTTATTAAATTTTTTCTCTCGCTTTTCCCTGTTAAACATTATATGCTTGGTATGAATGCGATTTTTCTTCCGGAAAATACCCATCACTATCCACTACCGAGTATAGATATATCACGAGAAATTTATTCTTGGCTCCTAATTAAACCTAAAATTATATCAAGGGAGTAAAAAAGAAGGACTTACTTTTTGCTGACGGCTATAATACCTATGGTGATACTGATGAATGATGATGATAAAGATTAAAGGAGATTAAGGGACCATATTATAAGGGAGTGAAAGTTTTGTATCATTTAATAATCACGCATCAGCTGGCTAGGAAGAGCATCGATAAAGTTCCTCTGTCGATGTTACAATCACAATTATTAACTCCGATACGAACGGCCTACGAAGTGGCATGTAATCACCGGCCGACTTAAGTCAATAAAGAGTAAGTATACACATTCACTTTACAAAAGTAATAAAATTAAAGCTAAGGCACGATAAAACAGCCATTAAACTTTATTTAAAGATGCGCATCCCTAGGCAATTTGTCTTATGTGATGGACCAAATTAAATTGCGTAGGAACCATCATAGGCGCGAACTTTCTTCATCATTTTATAGGTATAGGTACTGCATCGCGAGCAAAATAACGATTGGTCCTATATACACTATACAGGGTGTTAGGGAATTGTATCATGTAATTTTAAAGGCGGTTATACCATGAGAAATGTAGTCGGAAAATGCTTTACCATTTTTGGCCTAAGAAGCATTTTTTATTCACGGAATGATTTTCAAATATTTTCCTTAAAGTTTGGAACTGCTGCAACAGAATGGCAACAAAAAATTACCTTCTAAATCCTGTCAAATTAACTAGTTGTAATAATCATCCTGACGCGATTTCCCACGAAAGAATATAGGTATGTAGAGTGTCTTGGTATAAATGCAAAAAATTGGAATGACCTACCTACCAGATATTTTATTAAATGAAATATTCCAACAGTTCCCAAACTTTCAGGAAAATATTTGAATATCAAACTCTGAAGAAAATATGCGTCTTAGCCCAAAATGGTTAAGAACTTTTCGACTAAATTTATCATTGTTTAGCCGCCCTTAAAATTACACGGACCCTTACACTCTGTAGGTATACAGGGTGGTTCCTTTTTGTCATCTTCTAAAAGGTAAAAGTTACGGAGTCGGCTTAATTAGAAAAAAGTGTAGCTATTTTTTTGGTGATTAAGAATCTGAAAAGAATTCCCCGATATCTTGATTCGTTCGTGAGTTATTCCGAAAATTCTGAAAATTGCAATTTTAAATTAAAATTAATATCTCCCCAACGATTGATGCTATTTAAATGAAACTTGGAACTTTTATATTTTTGACAACTGTCAATCAAATGTCATTGACAGAAATTTTCTAGGCCTTCCAGTTTTTGAACAATGACTATCAACTCTTGATTTTCTTATGGTCGCCATGTTGAATTTTGCCACCATTCGACATACAAAAAAAATTAGTTTTTCTAAAATGTAACTTTCTTGAAAAAACATGTTAAAGTTTGAATAAGACTTCAAAATCTATTTTATTGAATTGTCAATTCAATTGTACTAAACGTCAAAAGGGATACAAAAGTTGGTGTACTATTTTATACTTTAATTCAAAAAGTTTTATACTAATTTTATAAATTAATCAGACAAATTTTCGAATTTTGACGACTTTTCGAAAAAGTCCATATTGATTAGGTACATTTTTTAAAAGTCAATTTTTTTCTGTATCCCTCGGTGTCAAAATTCAATATAGAGAATCAAAAGTTGACTGTCATTGCGCTAAATCTAGAAGGTCTAGAAAATTTCTGTGAATGCCATTCGATTGACACACTAGTTAGGGCGATATTAATTTTTATTTGAAATCGCAATTTTCAGATTTTTCGGAATAACTCAGGAACGAATCAAGATATCGGGGATTCTTAATCACAAAATATAGAGCAACTTTTCTATATAATTTAACCAACTCCGTCCGTATCTCTTACTGTTTAGGAGATGCCAACGGTAAACAGTGAAAAAGGAACCATCCTGTAGAATAATTATTCTAAAGGAGATACTTTAGGTACAATTCGAATTTCCTGCTTGGCCTACTTAAAGACCATAATAAATTTCAATAACTTTGCTTTATTCCATATCAATTAAAGAAACATGTCTTCCAATTTCAAGCCGACATAAATCAATTATTCTTGATAAGTAATTGAATAATAATGACCAATGGAGTAGGCCCGCGCCCATTTTCGATACTATTAGCTGGAATTAACCGGACGCAGAACCCAATAAATCAATTAAGACCAGCCCTGGTGGACATTCCCCAGTTTCGCCCCATTTATTGACCCACCCCGACGTGTTACGGTCTGCTAACACGCAATCAGTATTCAGCATCTACAGAGTTTGACTCGAGGATTGACCACCTCTCACGTGTTTATTGAGGATCTCTACATTTTTCCTATTTTAAAATGTACCACCATATTAACACATTATCTGTCCACACACGCACTTAGTGACAGTTATAAATTTCTTTCACAAATTTTAAGACTGGTATAATTATTTTAGTCCAACTTATGCCGCTAAACCCAACATTTTTCTGATGATTTATGTAAGCACTGAAAGGTTCGAGGTTTACTTTGATGGAAAGCCGTAATAAAAACTGTCAGTAAATTATCAAATGACAATAAATTATTTTCGATAACGCTGGGCACAAAAAATTAAGTTATTAAATTCTCACGCGATTTTCGAACGAATAATATTCGACGCCACTGCTTTTTCTTAGTCCGGGAAGCCCACCCAAGCCGCGTAATGTCCAAGTATTTTGTCATCGACACACTGCTCTGATTCCATCACTATACCGCCGCTACTGATCCACATTACCAACATTTCTATATATAAATTATAAACTGTCCATTCTTGTTCATTATGCCTTTTGTACGCGAACGCAGAAGGGCCACCGCTTTTCTTTTTTCTAACTCGTCAAGGACGACACTCAATGGGCCGACTTAATGTTATTTTGACTTAATTTTATGTAGACTTAATTTTATCACGTCCCACGTCAATTAAATTCTGGTTTCTCCACCCTTCAGCCCCCGGAAACTACCCCCTGATGGGACTCTTCGAATTTTGCTGAATTTTGCTGAACAGCCCCATTTTAGACAGCCGGTTATTAAAATTAGTGCAACATCCCCCGAATGGACCTTAAAAGTGCAAATCCAGGTTCCACCTCCCTCCAATATTCGGAAACTACCCCCTGACACTTCGAATTTTGCTGAATTTAGCTGAACAACCTCATTTTAGACAACCGGTTATTAAAATTAAAGCAACATCCCCCGAATGGACCTTAGAAAAGCAAATCCAGGTTACACTTCTTTCCGACTCTCTGAAACTACCCCCTGACACATAATTTAGCTGAACAACCTCATTTTAGACAGCCCGTGATTAAAATTAGTGCAACATCCCCCGAATGGACCTTAGAAGAGCAAATAATCCAGGTTACACCTCTTTCCAGCTCTTTGGAACTACCCCCTGACACTTAGAATTTTGCTGAACAACCCCATTTTAGACAATCCGTAATTAAAATTCGTGCAACATCCCCCGAATGGACCTTAGAAGAGCAAATAATCCAGGTTACACCTCTTTCCAGCTCTTTGGAACTACCCCCTGACACATAATTTAGCCGAGCAACCCCATTTTAGACAGCCCGTGATTAAAATTAGTGTAACATCCTCCAAATGGACCTTAGAAGAGCAAATGCAGGTTACACCTTCTTCCAACTCTTTGAAACTACCCCCTGACACATAATTTAGCTGAACAACCTCATTTTAGACAGCCCGTTATTAAAATTTGTGCAACATCCCTCGAATGGACCTTAGAAGAGCAAATCCATCAGACTACACCTTCTTCTAACTCTTTAAAACTACCCCCTGACATTAAGAATTTTGCTGAACAGCCCGTTATTAAAATTAGTGCAATATCCACCGAATGGACCTTAACTGACACTGAATTTTGCTGAACAACCCAATTTCAGACAGCCTGTTATTAAGATTAGGGCAACATCCTCCGACTTAGAAGAGCAAATCCAGGTTACATTTCTTTCCAATTTTTTTTAACTGCCCCATGACAATTAGAATTAGAATTAGAATTTTGCTGAACAACCCCATTAAACGGTGACAGTTAGGTTAAAATAACAAAGATGGCGGTCACTTCCGGTAAAACCGGAAGTGCTGGGAGGATTGAAAATACTCTATTTCTAGTGTGCCTGGGCGATTATGGTAGTACCAAATTTCAAAATTCTATAACAAGTATGTATCCCCAAAAGTTTCTAATGAACGGTCTTCGTAAACCACCCTGTATATAATGTTTTTTTCTCTCAAGGCGCTAATTTTTTGCCAAAAGGACCCTGAGTGTGGATACATTTTTAGAAGCAGAATGTGAGGGACCTCTAGCAGGGTTGGTATGTTTTAAACATTTGTTTTTAATCAAGTGTTTTAATCCTGTTTTAAACAAGGCCGTTCGTTTTAAACAAATATGTTTTAAACTATGTTTTAAACGTGTTTTTTTTATTTAATGTTTTTTTTAATTTATACATGTCAAATTTCAAATTTCTATTAAGTTCATACGTTCACAATTCATATATGATCATATGCCACGATTGACGCATATAAGAAAATATGCAAGGGCAATATTTAAGAAAAATGTATTATTAAATAATCGAGAGGCGGTTCACTGCTCGAAGTAGGTGTACACTTCAGTTCGAAGTACTCGAAGTACTTGTCGAAGTACCTCGAAATACATGCTCGAAGTAACGTGTCGAAGTACTATTGTCGAAGTACTCGAAGTATTCGAAGTACTCGAAGTACTTACTTAACGCAGCATTCGAAGTACTCGAAGTAGGTGTACACATTTTAGTGAATGAACCGCCCCTCGTAAATAATATTATGATTGTTGAGATTAACCTACCCAGTTTGATACTTTTTGATTCACTTTTATTCACATATCATGTTAGATAGATTAATGTTATAAGATTAATAAGATATACAGGGCGATGAATTGTTCGAGTTGCGTCTTTTCAGGCTGATTTAGGACTCTGTAAAGAATTCTCCTTTGTCTTGATTCGTTCCTGAGTTGTCCCGGAAAAATTGAAAATCGCGATTTTAAAGAAAAATTCATATCTTTCTAACGATTGTTGGTAATTAAATGAAACTTGGAACTTTTATGTTTTTGACGGCTGTCAACTCGACAGCATCGACACACATTTTCTAGGCCTTTCAACTTTTTTTTTCTTATAGCCGCCATGTTAGGTTTTAACACCATAAAATGCAGAAATAAATTAGCTTTTCAAAAATGTGTGCAACATGGACTTTTTTGACAGAGTTAAATTAAATCAAACAATGCTGCGCTATGTCCATTTTACAGATGCGATGCCTGTAATGTACAAAATTTATTGTTTTAAACATGTTTTAAACAAGTTTAAAACTGTTTTTTTAATGCAATTTTCATAAAAATTAATACGATAAAAACATGTTTTGTTTAAAATGAAAAAAAACTGGTTTTTTTGCAACCCTGACCTCTAGTGCGTGACGTGAACAATGGTTGTTTGTATTTAAAATTTTAAAGTCTATGCGAAAAAAGGCACTTTCCATGGAAAGATTTGGTCCAACATCTAATCAGCTCTTCCGTAGATCGCACGATGTGCACATACCAAATTTCAGAAAGATCGGTTCAGTAATTGTTGTGGCGAGATCACAGACACACACTGAGATTTAAAAAAAACACACAAAACCGCAAAAATAAACTGAAAAGAAAGTTAAGTAAGTATAATCTCCTATGATGTAGAAATTGAGTTGATAATTAATTAGATATTGATACCAGGTAATAAATAATCATCTCTATACTAGGACAAGAAAGTTATATGCATAAGAATCTGATTCCATTCTGCGGCAATTTTTATTCTAAATGATGATGGGTAATGGCGACAAAGATGAACCGCATTAAGTGGACTTAGTTATAAAAGTCCACGGAAGATGCAACCATGGTTAAGTAAAATTGCGGAAAATAACACCAAAATAACCCAATTCATAAAATTTAGCGTTTGAAGAGTTGAAATATTGCGAAGGGTGATGAAGAAAGTGAAAAATGTAAACATCATCCAAATGAGTTCATTTTATTAGGTACCGAAGAAAAACGAAATTATGCAAATTTTGCCAAATTAGCGCTTAGGGGGTTGAAAAATCGTAAAGGAGGATGAAAAGACAAAGGGGATGAAAATTAATCGTAATTAAACAGAATTACAGAAAATAGCAGAAAAATAAGCCAATTATGCTTTGGCTTTTGGGGGTTGAAATATTGCGAAGGGGGTAGAAAAGTGAAAAAGGCCAGAACAGTCCAAATGAGTAAAATACATTACCGAAAAAAGTCAAAACTGCGCGAATTTTACAAAATTAACGTCGGGGGGTTGAATAAAATTGTGAAGGGGGATGAAAAGTCAAAAGGGTTGAAAATGAATTGTAGTTAAGTAGAACTAGCGAAAATCACACGAAAAAGAAGCGGTCTGGGTAAATTTAGCTTTTGGAGGGTTCACATATCATGAAAGGGGTTGAAAAATTGTGGACAGGTTAAAAATTAATGAAAATGACTTTGAATTTCGAAAAATCAGAAGAAAGCTCAAAAAAATAAATAAAATATATTTACTCCGCTTCTTAGGGTCAGGGGTTGTTAGTAGCGTAAATCTATCGAACCCCATAATTTTATCCCGCCACTTACATAAAAAAAATTTCAGTTTCAACCTTTAAATTTCATCCCCTTGTTGGATCATAATGGAAATTTGATCATGCGCCTACAGTGGCGCTGTAAATTTCCATACCAAATCCAGCCTTGATACGTTGAGCAGTTTTTAAGTTCTCGCATTTTTTGTGTTTCGGCATGTTAGGGGGTTGTACCGCCTTTAACGGTCGCGAATGATGGATAAGACCTTTTTTGTACCATCAATAGAAAGCTCTCAAATGGTAAGATTAATTTCAACCCTACATTATTCAGTGAAAATTCGAGTTTACAATAATAATAATAATAATAATAAGTTTACAATGTCAATAAAAATTAACACACCAAATTGTGCCTTGATACATTGAGTAGGTTTTGAGTTCTCGTATTTGTGTTTCTGCATATTAGGGGTTGTAGCGCCTTTAAGGTTGGTTTTCTCAAAATATGAATGACACCTTTTTTGCATCATTAATGGTAAGGTAAGAATGACGCCAATTTCGACCAATAAGTACTTATTAAACGGAATATCGAGTTGCAACCCCTAATTTCCAGCCCATCTGTTCGATTTTACGAAAGACGCATCCCCCGCAAGATTTCATCGATATATCTGAGTATGTTGAGTTTCCAACAGCTGCGTGCAACCCTTGCGGAGTTATCATATTTTTTGTGGTTTTCATTCCCTAAATTTCATCCCCCGAAATTAGAACCTCTTCACCTTCAACAGACTTGAGGGTTGAACGTACATACCAAGTTTCAGTAAAATACCTGTACTAGTTCTCGAGTTATTGCAATTAATAGTTTTTCGGTTTTTCACCCCTAACTCCCACCCCCTTAGTCCTCTATGGCCCAAAAGCAATCCCCGCCGAGTATTTAGGGAAACACAACTGCATCACACCCATTTTCAGCTCGTTATCTGAATCCGTTCTCAAGTTATCCGACGGGCAGACTAAACGAGCGAGTGAGCGAGCGAAAAGACAAGAGTACCTCCGCATTCTGCTACGGCACTAAAATTATGCAGTTCTGAAATCAGTTATAGAAAGCCATCACTTAATTAACCTCCCCACAACCATATAAAAATGGGAGGTTACTGCAATAACTCCAAGATTCGAAATTGAGATAACACCAGATCTTTACGTTTCAAGGTCCCAGGATCGCAAAAAAGTGGTTTTTAAAAAATGTTTGTATGTACGTACGTATATACATACGTATGTATGTGAGCACGATTTCTCGGAAACTACAGAACAGATTTTAATGAAATTTGGAGCGACGGTTAATGTTGGCCTTCTGGTGAGCCCAGTTAATTTTGTTGCCAATCTACAAACTCCAAGTGCGTTTTTGGCGTACCAGCTATGAAATTTGGTTGATGAACACCAATTTTTCTTATCAGCATATGAAAGGTCTTCAAATTCTGTTTCTGAAAATGTACTCACACTTAGCGCCTTTTTGGCATAAAATCAAAAAATTCGAAATTTCGAAGCAACATTAGATAATACGCTACAGCCCAAACTCCTTAATCGATTTGGCTGAAATTTGGTATGTAGGGATACCAGTATCCGCCTAAGAACTGATTTAATTTTGGTGACCATCGGCCAACGGCAAGTGCCATTTTGGCATATCAACTTTGAAATTTGACTAATAAACTCTCATTTTCTTTATCAGAATGTGAAATGTTTTCAAATGTCGTTTCCAAAAATGTCTTCAAACTTAGTGCCCTTTTATCAAAAAATCATGTTTTGAAAAATGCCAGTAGTAAAGTTTAAGTATAGCAAATAGGAAAATTTAATTTATTTTTTATAACGACCAATAACAAGTGCCTTTTTGGCATGTCGTCTGTGAAATTAGACACATGACCGCCGTTTGTTTTATCAGCACATTAAAAATTCTTCGAATTTTGTTTACAAAAATTCAATTAAAAGTGCCCTTTTAGCAATAAGTAATAAATATTTTGAAAAACTACCAACACACTTAGGTAGAGACTGGATTGAAATTTATGGGTGATAGGATTGGATCATTCACCAAGTGGGGAGGTTCTAGCCGCTCTCGTAGCTGCCCATTTTTTCAGTTGCAATAGTATTTGGGGCATTTGTAGTGGCAGTAAGACACAATCATGCGAGTGTGTGAACGCAAACTTGGGTCCAGCCGAGGGTCCAGCGGATCACAGATCAGCTTCAAGCATCTGCAACGTGTGTGGTCCATGTTATCACATACGCGTTGCTCTTCTACATACCAACAAATACACATGCATGCGGACACGTCTAACATACCAGCGCCAGCGGCTGTATAACTCTCCCGGCAGGATTCGGTACTGGTAACATCCTCTTGAGGTTCAGGAAATGCACAATCTTAAGAATGCGAACCTTTAAACGACCGTCATCATGGTTTTAATTTAACAGTTTTTCCCTATAATGTGAAAAAATGAGTCATATTTGTATCAGAATTCAGAAGCACTGCAACAACCCGTTGTGTTGCAGTTAACCAAATTTCTTCTTATTAAATATAAACAATAATTTATTCCAACTCGCGGCACGCCCCTGGTGCTTCAAAGTCGCTAAAAATTAAGCAACAAGAGAAGACAGTTTGTATAACTTTATCGGTATTTCTAAAGAAATAAATTGTTTTCAGCGTCCCAAGTTACCCAAACCATTAGGCAACTTGGGAGTTGGGACGCAGAACATTTTATTATATTTTAACTTTTAAGCACGGTATGAGTGAATGGGGCAGTTCGTTATACCTTATAATATAATGGAACACCTTTGTCCTATAGTAAACAGCCGAAAAAAGTTATGAAAAATCAATGAAATTTAGGTATCGCCATTTTAGGCCCATCATCATCTATAGACTGAAGAAAAGCTGCTTTTCGTCCAAAAATGTGTAATTACGTCTTTTGAAAAATATGTCACTACGTCTTTCAACTCTGATGCAAGATAACAGCTGTCGAATCCAATAAGTAACTAAGTAAACCTACTAAAATAAAAATATACCTATACAGTTACCTCGACATAGTTACATATTCCTATAAGTATATTATTAAAGCATTATTCATTCATTTTTATTAAAAGCCCCGGAAGATGTACATCAATGCGATGTGTATCCCTGTAGATGTTTATCACGTTAATGTGTATGTGGCTGGTCTTACTGGTGGAACCGTTTGCAGATTTTATCAATCATGTGTCAAATTAAAAAGTAGAAAATGAACAGAAAAAACAAACATTTTGAGGGTTGAAAAGTAAACAGAATGACAATATAAACCAAATGAGTAACTGAAAAGAATTGCAGGAATTAAAACAAAATTTGGCGAATTTTGAAAAATTGACACTCAGGGGGCTAAAAAATTGCGAAAGGGGATGAAAAATCAAGAGGAATGAAAATTAAGTGTGATTAAGTAGAATTACGAAATATAACACGAAAATAACCAAATTATGCAACTTTTGTGAGGGTTGAAATATACAGGGTTAGTTATACAAAGTCCCGGGACGGTCAGTTGTATCTCCGTTATTTCTTAAGATTGTACATTGAAACTTGGTACCCAGGCACAATTAAGTAAAGGGCATTCTAAACTTTTTTTAAAAATTTTCTTGGACTTCCGGTTAAACCGGAAGTGACCCAAAACTATTTTTTTTTAAGAGAGAATTATACTCTTTTCTCAACAAATTCGGAATCTACGAATTTTTTAAAGTCAAAAACATGTATGATACTTGACCAGAAGTCAAGTCGAGGCCACCCTGGATTTTCAAAAACATCGAAGAAATCGGTCAAAAAGCAAAATTTTTCAAAACCGCAGGTATACGTCAACCTTATTTTTTTAATACAAGTTCAATTGCGCAATTACATTTCCTTTTATTTGTTTCTGATTTTTGATCAGCCAAAATAGGAAAAAAAATTTCAAAAATGTAATTGGTCTTGCTTTTTGACCGATTTCTTCGATGTTTTTGAAAATCCAGGGTGACCGTGACTTGATTTCTGGTCAGGTATGATACATGTTTTTCACCTTAAAAAATTCGTAGATTCCGAATCCGTTGAGAAAACAAGTGAAAAATGTAAACATCATCCAAATGAGTTCAAATTATTACGAAAGAAAAACGAAATTACGCAAATTTTGCCAAATTAACACTTAGAGGATTAAAAAATCTTAAAGGGGGATGAAAAGTCAAAGGGGATAAAAATTAATCTTAATTAAGCAGAATTACTTACAGAAAATAACCCGAAAATAAGCCGATTATGCTAATTCAGCTTTTGGGGAGTTGAAATATTACGAAGGGGTTGAAAAAGCGAAGAAGGTAAACATAATTCAAATGAGTTTAATTTATTATACCGAAGAAAAACTAAATTACCCGAATTTGACAAAATGAACACCTAGGGGGTTGAAGAATTGTAAAGGGGGATGAAAAGTTAAAGGGGATGAGAATTAATCGTAATTAAGTAGAATTACAGAATATAACACGAAAATAAGCCAATTATGCAAATTTGACTTTTGGTGGTTGAAACATTGCGAAGGAGTCGAAAAAGTGAAGAAGGCAAACAGAATCCATATGAGTAAAATGTATTACCGAAAAAAGGCAACATTGGGCGAATTTTACAAAATTAACGCTCGGGGGTTGAAAAATTATGAAGGGGGATGAAAAGTCAAGAGGGGTTAAAATGAACTGTAAGGATAACTAGCGAAAATTACACAAAAAAGAAGGGGTCTGCGTAAATTTTGCTTTTTGAGGGTTCACATATCATGAAAGGGTTTGAAAAATTGCGGATGGGTTAAAATTAAAGAAAACGACTTCGAGTTATCGCAAAAATATGGCTTACAGGTTGTTAGTAGCCTATATGTATCCATAGTTGTGTACATAATAATGGCCTTATTTAATAATCGTTGACCAAATGTATTTATCCGCTTGCACAGCTTTAGGGGTTTTGTTAGTTTTATTAGTTTTGTTAGTTTTGTTAGGGTTGGTTCTTGGGTGAAAACTCATAAGGCTTTTTTCAATGGTTGAGCGAAATATATCGAGCCCTGTAATTTTATACCACCATTTACTTGAAGTTTCAACCCTTAAATTTCATCCTCCTTGTTCGATTTTAGTGAAAATTTCACTTTAAAAATTTGATCCAGTTACGAACGAGGATTTAAATCTTTACGACGAATTCTGGCCAATCAAGGGAAAATTATTTGGGAAATTTTTCTGTCAGTTTCCTACTATCAGGATTTTCTACTTAAGTGAAATTTTTTAGCTGAATTCTACTCGTGGTATTATATACGAAAATTTGTTCATCAGCCTACAGTGTCACGGGAAATTACCTGACCAATTTCAGCCTTGATACGCTAAGTAGTTTTTGAGTTCTCGCATGTTTTGTGATTCTGCATGTTAGGGGTTGTAGCGCTTTATAACACTTTTTTGAATCATTAACAGAAAGCTATAGAATGCCGCTATTTTCGACCAATACTTATTAAGCGGAATTTTGAGTTACAACCTCTAATTTCCACCCCATAGGTATGTCCAATTTTTTTGACAATTCAACTTTTACTGTACCGGGTGGACCAACACTATTGCCCACCTCAAAAATTGCCCTTTATTTTAAAGCTGGGACTTCGAAATTTTTACAGTGTATATGGCTACCAAGGACCCTTCAAATGACGGCAAAAGTTTATCTGTCATGCAAAAACTGTGACGTCACGAAATTTAGAAATATCGTTTTTCCAAGAAAAAAAAAATTTTTACCCATAAAATCGTTTTTTGGGCTAATACCTTTATGTTAAGCCCATTTTTTTAAATTTCCGTCATCAGATTAGCCAACTGTAGCAAGCTAAAAATGGTCCATTTTTATTCACAAGTCGGCCACGTAAACAATTGACTACTATGCGAGGGCTTTCTTGGATAACAGCGTACGCTTTTTTCATCTGTCACCAGTTGACAGCGACACAACGCGGCCATTGAACTGCGAAATTGTTTTTAATTTTAATAAACGTGGATTTTTGTAACGAATAATGTTGAAATATCGGTTTAAACTGGGCATCCACCATTTAATTCGCCCACCCAAGGTGCCAGGAGAGGTTACGAACACGGACATTTTATCAGATGGCGGAGGTGGCGCGGCGTGAAGAGGGGCTCCAGTTTGTGTGAAGGGCTCCGGTTTGTGTGAAGGGGTTTTTTCAAATAGCCATTTCCATAATTCGCATTATTCCATACTTATGTAATTCCACAGGTAATTATTTTGTTGTTATGGCCTGTTTTTTAGTTGGCATTTTTAGGTTAAGTGAGTCGACTTAGTTTGCCCCGTTGAGACTAATATCGAGGACTAAGATATTCACAGCCCAGAATTTAACAGCAACTCGTGTCAAATAAGGACCAAGGAATCGTTTTGCATAACATAATTCATATTCAAAGATAAACTGTAATCGAAGGTGGTGCAAGTGTCAGTTTTCGATTGGCAAATACCTCGTAGGTACCTCCTAAACAAAATCAAGACGTTAATAATTGATGCTTTGAAGTTGGTGAAGCTCAAGTTATTATTTGAACAGCAGAAGCAAAAAGGTGCAATGTGGAATTTAATAATCATCATCATGGTGGGCAAATAAGGACTAATTAATCATTGATCACACGACAAGCCATCCAGTGCATAAACAAGATGTGTGTGTGTGCCTGAGTTTCAATTTTTGTCATTAGAATGAACTAAGAATACTGAGATTATTCTTTCGTTTATTAAACAATAATTGCCTATTAAGTAAATTTAATAAAGCAGGCTTTCATATTTTTACTTGAATTTCGCGCATTTATTTCATTACGCGCGTTAATTTCCCGCTCAAACTCCTCCAACCCCTTTTAGCTAATCATTAGTCACCCACTAGTGTGATTAGTGTGTGAATTACAATAGTGTTGCAGTGTTTAGGTTGCTAATTTTGAGAAAAATTGCTATTTTGTGAAATCTTCAACCTCTTGAAGAGAAGTGTTTTCCAAGTTAGTTTTACATACCTACTTGTTAGCTGTTTTCACAGCTCTTATCCTGGTTTCCCTCCAGGGAAGCTTTCACGCGTTTTTCTGTGTTGTGAGTGTTAATTATAATTACGTGTAGAAGTGAATCTTGGTGAATTTCCTATACCTAGTGTTAATTAATAGTTTTATTCTATTTTAGTGGAGTGCATTTAATTTTTATCATGCCGATGCAACATCTTTCCTTTTCAGACAAGGTCGACATGATCTTGATTTTTGGAGAATGCCAGGAAAATGCAATGCAAGCAGCAGAATTGTATGCCCAACGTTACCCAGACAGACTTCAACCAGATAGACGAACATTTAAAAGAATTGTAGAGAAACTTAGAGAGACAGGCAGTTTGAAGCCCAAGAAAAAGACAGTGATAAATCCCGCTGTGACTCATGAAATCAATCAAGCTATTGTTTTGAACATAGCTGAAAATAATCCCCAAGTCAGCAGTCGAGAAATGAAGCAATCAAGCGGCATAAGTAAGTCATCGATTCTAAGAATATTAAAAAAGCACAAATTCCATGCATATCACATCGAACTGCATCAGGAACTACATGGAGAGGATTTTATGAACAGGGTGAGATTTTGCACGTGGGCCCAAGAGAAACTGCAGGAAAATCAGGACTTCTTCAAGTTTGTGCTTTTCACCGATGAATGCACATTCAAATCTAATGGGCACGTAAACAGGCATAATATGCACTATTGGTCGGTGGTTAACCCACATTGGATGAGAGAAGAAAAAACACAAGACATATGGTCACTGAACGTGTGGGGAGGAATTATTGACAACCGATTAGTTGGTCCATTCTTTTTTGAAGGCCATCTGACTGGTGCGATGTATGCAGAGTTCTTAAGAAATTCATTAGATGACTTACTAGAAGATGTGCCATTAAATGTGATCCAAAATTTGTGGTTTCAGCAAGATGGTGCGCCTCCACATTTCAGTCGAGAAGCTCGTGGTGTGGCAGATGAAAAGTTTCCAGATAAATGGATTGGTCGTGGTGGTCCAATTGCTTGGCCAGCTAGATCTCCCGATCTCACACCTATGGATTTTTTCACATGGGGAGTTGTGCAAGAAATTGTGTACAGAACACAGCCAACCACGAGACAAGACATGCAGCAACGACTCGTAGATGCCTTCCAGACAATCAATGAACGAAATACAGCAGCTACAGTCCAAAATTCATTTCAGCGACGTGCTCAGATGTGCATCGAAAGAGAAGGCCACCACTTTGAGCAGTACCTGTAATCAGGTAAGTACTTTTTGTGAAGTGATCTGTGCTATAGTGGTTGCAGTGCAGTGAATTTGGTGATGATTGTGTAGTGATGGGTTGTGGTAGTGAGTAATGCATCACTTTAGGTAAGTACAAGCCGTAAGTTCCTTGTACACAATTTTGTCTATGATGATTAGTAGAGCTCTTTCACAATATTTGAAGGATCCACAATTCTGAGACATCCAAAACAGCTAAAAGACCATAGTTTATGTAACACAATCAGTCAATCAAATTCAATTTATTGTTGTTAGTTTGATCATACAGGATTTAAGTTTCAATTTATATCCTTGAAAAATTATAATTATTGGGATTGCAACTTCAACTTTACAGCAACACACTTTCGCCAGCTAAAAACACTTGGTTTTACATCACCTTACAATTTACCAAACAATTTAACCCAACTAGTTAAGAAATGGCATCGGGCTATAATTCTTCTACCTTCGGCTACAGTTTATCTCTGAATTTTAATTATGTTAGTTGAAACGATAGTTTAACAATTCCTTTGCCCTTATTTAGATCAGATGATGTTAAATTTAGAGGCTGTAAATATCAATTTTGTTATGCAAAACGATTCCTTGGTCCTTATTTGACACGAGTTGCTGTTAAATTCTGGGCTGTGAATATCTTAGTCCTCGATATTAGTCTCAACGGGGCAAACTAAGTCGACTCACTTAACCTAAAAATGCCAACTAAAAAACAGGCCATAACAACAAAATAATTACCTGTGGAATTACATAAGTATGGAATAATGCGAATTATGGAAATGGCTATTTGAAAAAACCCCCTCACACAAACCGGAGCCCTTCACACAAACTGGAGCCCCTCTTCACGCCGCGCCACCTCCGCCATCTGATAAAATGTCCGTGTTCGTAACCTCTCCTGGCACCTTGGGTGGGCGAATTAAATGGTGGATGCCCAGTTTAAACCGATATTTCAACATTATTCGTTACAAAAATCCACGTTTATTAAAATTAAAAACAATTTCGCAGTTCAATGGCCGCGTTGTGTCGCTGTCAACTGGTGACAGATGAAAAAAGCGTACGCTGTTATCCAAGAAAGCCCTCGCATAGTAGTCAATTGTTTACGTGGCCGACTTGTGAATAAAAATGGACCATTTTTAGCTTGCTACAGTTGGCTAATCTGATGACGGAAATTTAAAAAAATGGGCTTAACATAAAGGTATTAGCCCAAAAAACGATTTTATGGGTAAAAATTTTTTTTTTCTTGGAAAAACGATATTTCAAAATTTCGTGACGTCACAGTTTTTGCATGACAGATAAACTTTTGCCGTCATTTGAAGGGTCCTTGGTAGCCATATACACTGTAAAAATTTCGAAGTCCCAGCTTTAAAATAAAGGGCAATTTTTGAGGTGGGCAATAGTGTTGGTCCACCCGGTATAAACCAATACGAATTAACTGCTTCAGCCAATCACAGCCTGACTAATTTGGCAATTTGTACATGTGGTGATTGCCAGGCAGTTGTCAAAAACGAGAAACGTCAAGTCGTTGAATTGTCTTGCCGAATACAACTCATGGTCTCAATATCTTTGTCACTTTGATTTAGACTCGCAGGCGTTGTTTTTGGAAAATTATCACTCGCGCGAGCGCTCGTGATAATTTTCGTCCCAACGCCTGTTCGTTGCATCAAAGTGACAAAAATTGCCGGCAATATTGAGACCACTTGTTGTATGAAAATTCATCCGCCGTAAGATTTCACCGAAATATTTGTGTATGTTGAGTTTGAAATAGCTGTGTGCAATCCTTACGAAGTTATCATATTTTTTGTGATTCTCATCCCCTAAGTTTCATCACGAGAAATTGGCGCCCTCTCACTTTCAACAGACTTGAAGATCGAACGTGCATACCAAGTTTCAGTGAGATAATACCTTCAGTAGTTCTCGAGTTATTGCATTTAATAGTTTTTCGGTTTTTCACCCCTAGCTCCCACCCCCTTGGTCCGATATATTCCCGCCTTACTTTTCGGGAGACAAAGCCGAATACCAAGTTTCATCCCGATATCTCAATCCGTTCTCAAGATATGCGACGGACAGACTTGAGGAACGAACGAATAAGCTATAAAACAAGAGTGCCTCGCACACTGCTACAGCACTAAAAACACTACACCATGGAAATCTAGCGATGCCTATACTTATAGTCAATAGTGGCAACAAAATATAGAGTTACAGCTTACAGCAACTGCATGACTTTATTGGCAATAGTGGCAATATACCTATGTAAAGCAACATTTTGAAATATCTAATTGGAGTTGGGCGTGTCCGCTGGATGAGTCATGTCGAAACTTAGTTATGTCAAACAGGTTGACAGAGTTTAAAAAATGTCACGTTATACATAAACATTCCATAACCTCGTATAAATTAAAGCCCAAAAGCCACCCTCTCTATATCAGTTCTCATACTCGAAATTGGGCGAAGTGGAAATGTATCCGTTGATTAAAACTTTGGAATTTAAATAAGTTTCAGGGAATGAACTCCACGTCATCAAGTGATCAAGGCATCTGACAACCAAAACGATTGCAAATTGCAGATTTGTCACGCATTCCCTAAAGTTTTAAATTGAATATCTCGCACCCTTCAGTTTGTTTTATTAAATCATTGGATTGGAAGGGTGGAGAACGAAGGCGCGAATAGGGTGAAAGTTACACCAGATTATATTCGTTGAGGAGGGCCTGGCGGGTTATCTTCTTGTACTGTTATGAATTTTATTCGCACCAAATTGTATTCCCCTTTATATTTACTCGTCAGTCAGGGAGTTAAACCACAAAAATAAGAAGCAAAACTCTAATTAGTCCAGGCGGTGGGTAATTTTGTATGGAAGAAATTCAACCAAGAACTTTTTTGTTGGAATGGTTAGATTTCAGGGCCACGAAAAACGTACTAAAAACTCGCCCTCCACCCCAACCTGGAACCCCCCTAAAATCTGCAAACTATGCGCAAGGCGCACGTTTTTGCCCCATAACTCGCTTTTCCTTCATTGTACAAAAAAATATACACGTATACAATATTGAAGACTAATAAATTCTCTACAAGAAAGTCTCTATGCACTTTTCACCTGAGAGCAACGGTTTGGCCGCAGGAGTCGCTCAAAATTGAGCGAGTTTTCGAAACGTGACCATAATTCAATAAGAGGTTACCGAAACAATACTATCGGGTGTCCCAAAAAAAACCGGACAAAATATTTTTGGGAATAAGTCTGCCATTTCTTAACCGATTTGGATGAACGTGGTCTTAAATTAAAGCCAAAGAATCAGGCTTTCGACTGTATGAGAAACTACGGCAGATGGCGCTGCCGTAGTAGTCCTATTGATGCTTGCTTTAAAGGTTTATTTTAACTGCATGGGGATTGGTCAGTCTACGACCAATCGGTATGTCACTAGAATAGCCTTAAAGATCTTTCTTTCTTGTTCAAAAATCCTTTTTCAGAAGTCGATTTGGCTTAAGCATTAATTTTCTGTAATTAAAAAATAAAATGTGTTTTTGGGTATTTTCACGCATTAATGGCCATGACCAAAGAACAGTAATGCAAATAATTCTTAATTTTCAGTTATAAATGAACGAATATGGTGAAAACAGTGGCGCAGGTGCCAGTGGGGGGCAACTGAACAGTTATCATTGAAAATTAAGCCCTATGTGCATCAATGTTACTCTAGTCATGGTTATGGAAGCATGAAAATACGCAAAAACACTTTTTTTAGAAAAATCACAGAAAATTAGTGCTTACGCCAAACGGACTTCTGAAAAAAGATAACCATTCATAACCATTGGTTGTTGCCCGACCAATCCCCACGCACCTAAAATAAGCCTTAAAGACAAGTATCAATAAGGCTACTACAGCAGCGCCATCTGTAGACGTTTCTTGCAAAGTTCGAAAGCCTGATTCTTTAGCTTTAATTTAAGACCAAGTCTATCCAAATCGGTTAAGAAATGGCTGACTTATTTCAAAGACTATTTTGTCCGGTTTTTTTTGGGACACCCGATACAAATTTTGATACAGGATTATCGCTTTGCACGTTGAGAACAATTTGAGACTTGGACCGACTAGAAATTTCCCTTGAGTTTAAAGATAGCCCTTTCACAGAGGCTCAGGAAAAAATTTTTTTTTAGGTGCCACAGTTCCCTTAGGAGGAAGCATTTTTCGCCACATGTCCACATGAACTTTTCTTCTTATAATGATGCAAGGAATTGTTATATATAATTATTTTCAATAATTAAGCGGATAAAATAAAATCTTTCGTCAAAAATTTTCACGCTCCAAACAAATCAGACGTTTTATTCGAAAACGGTGAGCTCTATAACAATTTTGACCAAGAGCACCTTTTTTGTGTACCCTGGCCAGATAATTATGATTTTCATATTATTTTCTGAGGAAAACGATTAAAGAAAAATTCAGCGACATGCGAATCTGCAATTATCTATACTGTGCACCTTCATTTTTTGTACGATATGAAGTATGGAACGAGTTATGGGACATAAACGTATAAGCGTTATTGCGCATAATGTGCAAAATTTGGGGGTATTCCAGAGGTTGGGGCAGAGGGCGAGTTTTCAGTATGTTTTTCGTGGCCCTGAAATCTAACCATTCCAACAAAAAAACTTCTCTGTTTAATTTTTTCTATTCAAAAATATACCCATTCATTAGTTTTTTCCAATTTATTCACAAAATGCAATTGATAGGAACCTGCAATTTACAACATAGTGTCGTAATGTAAAGGGCTTTCTTCTAATTTTTTTTCAAATTTTTACTTTCACCAGAGGGGTGCATTCTTGGGAGGACTTTACATATTTTCGACCTAAATTTTTGTTTAATAGTTTGCCTCAGAAAATGATATGAAAATCATAATTATCTGGCCATGGTAGGTACACAAAAAAGGTGCTCTTGATGGTCAAAGTCACTAGAGCTCACCGTTTTCGAATAAAACGTTTCTGATTTGTTTGGAGCGCGAAAATTTTTGACGATTTTATTTTATCCGCTTAATTATTGAAAATAAGTAGGCATCAGAACGATTAATTGCATCATTCTAAGAAGAAAAGTTCATATGGACATGTGGCGAAAAATGCTTCCAAAGGGAACGTGGCACCTCAAAAAAATATTTTCATGAGGCCTCAGTGAAAGGGCTATCTTTAAACCCAAGGAAAATTTCTAGTAGGTCCCCATCTCAAATTGTTCTCCAGGATCAAAATTTGTAGTACTTATTGTTTTGTTTTGGTAACCTCTTGGATTATGATAGCGTTTAGAAAAATTCGGTCAACTTTGAGCGACTTCTGCGGCCAAAACGTTACTCTCAGGTGAAAAGTGCATAGAAACTTTCTTGTAGATAATTTATATCAGTCTTTAATAATTATGGTATACATCACATGTACATTTTTTGTACGATGAAGGAAAAGCGAGTTATGGGGCAAAAACTTGCGCCTTGCGCATAATTTGCAGATTTTAGGAGGGTTCCAGGCTGGGGTGTAGCGCGAGTTTTTAGTATGTATTTTGTGGCCCTGAAATCTAACCATTCCAACAAAAAAGTTCTTGGTTGAATTTTTTCCATTTCTCTATCGATTTTTCGACTCACCACCGCCTGGACTAACTTGCATTAACTTTTGTGACGGTTTGACCTGATGACCGCTTCACTAAACGAAACTTTCTAATTGAGTAGAAATATTTGTAAGGGATCGAAAATAGGGTTGTGATCCTGATGATCACAAATTTTTCTTGTGTAAAGATTAAAGAATGAGAGTCCTTGTCTTGCTCTTGAACTGAATTCCTAAAATGTCTCAAGAGAATATAAGGATTTTCACGCTCTACTCTTGATGTAAATTCGTCAAAAAGAATCATTAATTATTATATACCTACACCCATACATGTACAAAGTATTCAATGCTTCAGCTCCAATAAGTTTTGACATGAAAAATTACAAAATTTGCTTAACATTCATTGCGACTCAATATAAATGGAAAATAGCTGTTATAATAGAGGCATTGTCGGTTTCCATCAAATCCAAAGTCTCAGGGGTGTGTTCGGTCAAGTCCGCGAAGTGTGCTGTTCATTTCAAATTGCTCTACCGAATCCTGGGTTATTTCAGGTGCTTTAGCAAATAGCAACAACATATTTGTTTATAAAACTGAAAACCCAACATTAATTTCGGCAGGGTATACAGGGTATCTTAGAAATCAGAACGTTGCTCCTAGAGTCTAATTAGATCTCAAGTTATATTTAAATGAACTAATCAATTGTCAATCACCTACTTCGAAAGCGAGTTCGTAGCTAATAAAGCTGTTTTTTGCGGTAGTCATCAGTCACCAGGTTTTAAAACACGCAAACTTGCAATTGGAAGCAAGAGATAAATACTACACGGTATAAATTAAAAACTGACACTGTTTTGACAATACCTAGGTGTTTACCTAGGTATATTAATATGTAGGTACTACTGGGCAAACATGCCGTAAAAAAGCCAAAAAATATGCATACTCTGTGCCTTAAAAGTCACATAAAATATGTAACTTTTTCTGTTTTGTTCAGACATTGCATTAACTGTTGCTTAGATGGAGAATTGTCACCCGGCTTAGATTTAACGTGCCACTCTCAATATCTCGTAAACTAAATGAGGAATGAAAGTTCGCTCGGACAGGTCGATTTTTATTTCGAGGGGGACACTTAAATCCGTGCGTTGTGATGATATTACATAACACACCCCCAACCCTCAGCAACCCCAACTTTGAAATTTCAAATGGCAACCCCTCACTTGTGATACATGATTTTAAAGCTAATTTCATTACAAATTCAACGATGTAAAGCTTTTTTCTATTCGGCCACCTCAGCGCTCTCTGTCGTCAAATTTTAAATTGCTTGAAGGCACTTTGTGATGCATATCATTTTAAAGCACAAAAAGTCCTCTGTAAACTGATGTGAAAATTTTTGAAATCCATCCACTCATTCAAAAATTACACTGAAGAATATAAATGGGTTTTGTGATGCCTGATGCGAATCATTATTGTTTTTATTGATGTAACTTTTCAAGGAGTGGATGGATTTCAAAAATTCTTGCATCACTTTACAGAGGATTTCTTGCACTTTAAGATTATGCATCACAAAGGGCTATTGCCCTGTTTAAAATTTGACCATAGAGAGCGCTGGAGGTGGCCGAGTAGAAAAAAGCGTTACACCGTTGAATTTGTACTTAAATTAGCTTTCAAATGATGTATCACAAGAGGGGGGTTGCCATTTGAAATTTCAAAGTTGGAGTTGCTGGGGGTTATAGAGTGCGCCGTCATGTAATATCACTACGCACGAATAAAAGCGCCCCCCCACGAAATAAAAATCGACCTGTCCGAGCGAATTTTCATGCAACTTTTCCTTTACGAGATATTCAGGGTGGAAAGTTTTCAAATTAACACCCTCTGTATAAGAATTTTACTATTTTGAATCGCATCGTATCCTACATAAATGCCATTCCATGGGTGTCTATCTTTTCAACTTCCCAGTCCCACTAATACAATTCACCCTAAAACTTATTACCTATGTCAATCAAAATCAGAATGATTTAGCGTATTTTTCTAATACCATTAAAAGTAAGTAGTATGATGGTAATTATGCGGTCAATTTATAACCCACATGATGGTGATGGTGATTTATTCAATTAAAAATGATTTCATTTGCTCTTTTCTTATCAATCATGTGCATGTAATGTCAAAGCAAGATTCGAAAATTCGGCTGCACACGGGTGGTCAAACGAAAATGAAACAGTCTTATTCTGCGATGACATCAAAGGAGGTCCAAAGAATCAGTCATAGACAAAAAGCATCAGTGTTGCTTAAGTTTTCAATTCCAATCGCTATATTTTATTTAAATGGACAGCTCCGGAAGCGGCTGGAACCTCCGCACTTGGTAAATCTTATCAGTCATCACCAATATCAAGTAAATTTTACTATTTCCTACTTACTCCACCAAACCCAACCAAACCTAAGGCGTAGATAACTTTATTACTACTTTTTGGTTTGTAATGAGCCCTGCCCTTTTATGTGTAATATTCGAAGTAGGTAGAGAACCATCACATAAGTTGTCATTTATAATGACGCTTGAAAAAAAAAGATTTCTTTAAAAAGTAATGGCCCAGTTGAATTAATTTCGAAAAAGCAAAAGTTGACGTGTTTTTGCGTTTTTCAAAAAACCCAATTTTTTATCGATTTCTCAATTTTTTTAAAATCTGAAGCGGTCGTTACTCCACTTCCGGTTAGGCATCATATAAAACATGTTTCTTATTCAGAAAAAAATCGTAGATTCCGAATCTGTTGAGAAAAAAATATGACTCCGTTTAAAAAAAAGGGGCAGCTACGGAAGCGACTGGAACCTCCCCACAGTCTCTACGTCCTAAGGGTTTGGGAAGTTTTTCAAAATATTTATTATTTATTGCCAAAAGGACAGTGCGTTTAATAGCATTTTTGGAAACAGAATTTGAAGACCTTTCAAATTTCATTGATCGCATGCCAAAAAGGCACGATTTTCTGTCAAAAGGGCACTAAGTTTGACGACATTTTTGGAAACGAGATTTGAAGACATTTCATGTGTTGATAAAGAAAATGAGAGTTTATCATTCAAATTTCAAAGCTGATGTGCCAAAATGCCACTTTCCGTTCGCCGATTGCCACCAAAATTAGATCAGCTCTTCGATTTCGATTTTTTTTTATTTTGTGCCAAAAAGGCGCTAAGTGTGAATACATTTCTAGATACAGAATTTGAAGACCTTTCATGTACTGACAAGAAAAATTGGTGTTCATAAGTCAAATTTCATTGTTGGTGGGTGAAAAAGGCACTTGGCGTTTGCGGATCGGCAAGAAAATTAACTGGACTCACCAGAAGGCCAACACTAACCCCCATTCCCAATTTCAATAAACTCCGTTCGGCAGTTGTCGAGAAATTTTGCTCACATACGTACACACGTACGTACGTAGGGGAGACCGGGGACAATTGTAACGTGGGTCAATTGTAACACGGCCTTTTTCACTGCCACCTAATAACTGAAATGGAAACTGTTTGCACAGTAAAGTAGTATTTTGTTTCTCTACCAAGGGTGGGTAGTTTATATTTGGCAGATAATCCATGGGTGTTTTTTATGTCAATATGTTGGATATTCCCCTATAAAGTAAGTTTTTTCCGTCAGATTCTTTTAGTAACAGTGAAGTTATCAAAAGCCACTTGAATTTTTTTCTCATTGTATACTTTAATATGCATTCATAAAGGTTTATTTTTCATTTAATGATGTCACATAAAATTGAGGTTAAGTTTTTTATATTAATTCTAAAAGAACGGATGGCCGGACAGTGCGTCAATTGTAACAACGGAAAAGGTGTCGATTGTAACATGTTAATACTTAGGCCAATAAATAATAAATACACGGAGGAATGGATTCAATGCAGGGAGTGTAAAGATTAATAACAATTATTTACATTCTTGCTATAATTATTGCGATTCTGATTAAGAATTTAAATGAGTAAAAATTTTTTTTGTTGCGACCTTCTTTTCTTAATATATCTACAATTTTAAGTAACTTTATAACTTTCATCCTGTAATGTTGGTTGGATTTTCTTACGTTTGTTTTATTATCATGATAATAAATTAAAACAAATTGAGTTTTTACTTGTTTTCGGCTCATGTTACAATTGACACATTGGGTGTTAATATTGACACCACCACGGTGTCAATAGTAACACTTTGTTTTTCAAGGTGCATTTTAACTAGAGATGAAACGGATATCCGGTTACTATCCGGTATCCGGCCTATCCGGCCACTTTTCTACTATCCGGCCGGATACCGGATAGTGACCTGATATCCGGCCGAAGCCGGATACTTACTTCAAAAATAAAGAAGGCTACAAAATCTAATTTTTATTTTTAATTTTACAAGTTTAATATTTGAAATTTAATAGTGGCAAATTATGATGGATAAAATTTTTATGATTCAGCGATGCCATTGCATACTTGTACACACTTTTCTGGAGTTTTTAGATAAAATTGTATTGTACACCACCACGAACGACCATTACTCTCTTTATCACCTGTTAGCATTTCCTTTTCAGGGTCAACTGGGCTGCGATTACCCGCTTAACTCGCTCACCGCACACGATTCGCTTGATCGAGTTGCATCGTGTTATCTCGCGCTGCACCGGCTATACTCTACCTACTCATGCCTCGAGTTTACATATTTTTGCGCGCTTAGTTCAAACCTTATAGTTGGCCTGATATCCGGCGGCCGGATATCCGGTTATCCGGCCAGAGCCTCGGCCGGATATCCGGTATCCGGTATCCGGCCAAAATCACTATCCGTTGCATCTCTAATTTTAACCTCTCCACTCCACTTCACCATTTAAAAAAAAATGCAGCAGAGAAGCGGCTGGAACCTCCCCATCGCGTGGATCTTTATATTCTGTGTAGATAGTAGTCAGTTCAACAGAAAATTTGTTATGCTTTTCGACAAATACCGTCATCACCCATAACATTTGACAACATATGTTCCCTATTAATGAGAAAGAATGTTTTCTCTATTTTCCACTGAAATGGCAACTGGCAAATGGAAACTGCGAATACTTTTTTAGAACCAGAAATTGATCGTCTTTCTAATGGCGACATAAAAAAGGAGGCCTTGTATTTAAAATTTTAAGTTGATATGCTTAAATGGCACTTCCCGTTTACCAATTGCTTCCAAAAGGCTTTCAGGTCTTCAACGGGTCACCCAATCTCCATGTACCAAATTTCAGTCAAATCGATCCAGTAGTTTGGGCTATAATGTGGTTTTAGTTATTACAAAATACAATTTTTTTTTACCCAAAGGGCAGTAAATGCGAATGAATTTTATCTTATTTAGAACAAGTATTTGAAGACCTTCCTGATGCTGACAATAAATTTAAAAAAAAATTGTTTAGGATGGTAAAATGAGAGTATATTTAAAATTGAAAATTGTGTGCCAAAACGGTACTTTCCGTGGGTCGATTGCCTCCAAACATTTTTTTGTTCTTCGACGTATAATACAGTTTCCATGTACAAAATTTCAGCCAAATCGGTCCAGAGGTTTCGGCTTTATCGTGTTTTTAAAGTCCGTTAACAATCCCGAATATTTCAATTTTTGTCAAAAGGCACTCTGCATTTAAAATTTAAAAGTTGATGTGCCAAAAGGGCATTTCCGGTTGCACGATTGGCTCCAAAAGCTTTTCAGATCTAAGTTAGGTTATTAGATGCCCACGGCCAAATCGGTCTAGTAGTTTTGGCTGTGGCGTGTTTACAAACGTACGTACGTACGTACGAACATACACACAGACACATTTTTAAAACCACTTTTTTGGGTTCCTGAGACCCCAAAACGTATAGATCCGATCTTATCTCGAACTCGAAAATTTTAGTGATTGCAGTAACCTCCCATTTTTTAAAAATTGTGATGGGGTTGGGGAGGTTAAAAAGGGAGGTTACTGCAATCACTAAAATTTTCGAATTCGAGATAAGACCGGATCTATACGTTTTGAGGTCTCAGAAACCCAAAAAAGTGGTTTTTAAAATGTGTCTGTATGTATGTACGTACGTTCGTAAACACGCCACAGCCCAAACTCGACCGATTTGGCTTAAACAGATTCTGCTTCCAAAGATGTATTCACTGTCAGTGCCCTTTTGACCAAAAACTAAAAAAATCGAGATTTTTATCGGACTTCAAAATCGCGGTACAGCCCAACCCCCTGAACCGATTTGGCTGAAATTTTGCACATGAGGATTGTATTCCACGTCGAAGAGGTGAACAAATTTTGGATTCAATCGGCCCACGGAAAGTGTCGTTTTGGCACACCAATTTCGAAACTTAAAATTATTCGCTCATTCACCCATCAAAAACAACTTTTTGAAAGATTTATTGTTATCATCAGAAAGGTCTTCAAATTCTGGTTTTAAATGAGAAAAAATTTATTCGTATTTAGTACCCTTTGGGTAGAAAAATCGAAATTTTGTAATAGCACTGAAACCACGTTATAGCCCAAACTAATGGATCGATTTGTCCGAAATTTGGTACATGGAGGTTAGGTAACCCATTGAAGAGCTGAAAGGCTTTTGGGAGCAATTGATCCACGGGAAGTGCCATTTAGGCACATCAACTTTAAAATCTTAAACACAAGTCACGGAAATCAAAGACCCATGCGTTGGGGAGGTTCCAGCCGCTTCTCTGCTGCCTTTTTTTAAATTAAGAATTAGATGTTTGCTTGCGGAGTTAAAACCAAAAGACTAAAATTTGTTACAATTGATCCGGGTCTCCCCTACGTACATACATACACAGATATTTTTAAAAGCCACTTTTTCGTGATCCTGATGGGACCTTGAAACTTAAAGATCTAGTGTTATCTCAATTTCAAATTATGGACTGACTGCAGTAACATCCCTTTTTATAGTATGGTTGTGGGGGATGGAGGCTAAAATCAAGATTAGGATCATTTTCGATTAAACCGTAAGTGCAAAAATATCTGACAACAATACTGGATGTAGATTTAAAAAATAAGGTTGACCTTCCGAGGACATTTCCGAAATATTCCCCCATAAAAAATTCTTGAATTTATTCCGTAGTTTTGAAAATCATCATTGTACTTAAAACATTAATTTAATTACCTGCAGAATTCACCTGCACCTTAACTTGACGGTATGGCAATGATACTCATATAGGTAATAGGTAAACTAATATCGTGCAAGATATGTAAATACCGAGGGGGAATTCACTCATTAAATTTTGTACACCAATTCGAATTACTGAAGTAATTCGGATAATTAATACGAGAGGAATACGGGTAATACGAGTAATTCTACTGTAATACGAGTAATTCGAGAAGTAATACGAGTAATTCGAGAAGTAATACGAGTAATTCGAGAAGTAATACGAGTAATTTGCGCATGCGCAGTTGTCGATAGCTATCAAATATTTCCGGCAATACATGGCAGGAGCGTGACGGCACACTGCCCTAAAGTTCGACGGGGTAATGAACCCGGGAAAAATACGGAAAAAATTCTAAAATCAAAACCGAACCTCATAGGGTGATAACATTATTTAAAATTGCTCGTAAAATTGAGAAAGTTATGCAATTTTACTTTCAAATGTAAAATAAGGGCCCATTGACTAAATAATGGTTATATATATATTATATATATATACACAGCACTACAAGCCTTAAAGGCTCACGGCTTTGAGTCTTTCTACTAATTGCTTCCATCTTCTTCTGTCCACTGCTATATCCTTCCAATTTTCGACACCTTGGCGGCTTAGGTCCTCTTTAACCGCTTGTAACCATTTTTTCTTTGGACGTCCTCTTTTTTTCTTTCCGCCTTCCCCTCCTAACAATACTTTTCTTGCATAAATATATTGTCTCTGGCATTCTGTAAAAATGTCCGAGCCAGCTTGCCCTTTGCGCTCTAACTATGTTTGTTATGCTCGGATGCCCATATCTATCAGCTACTTCTTGGTTAATCATTCTTCTCCATTGCCCAGTTTCATCTATAATTCCCCCTAGGATTCTTCGCAAATAATGGTTAGGTACTAAAATAAGAAATCGTTAATTTCCAACCGTTTTTTTTTTTGCAATTTGATGCCTACTAAACCACTAAACCAAACTCCTACACAAAAAATACTGTATGTACACTCGAATGCAAGTGAATGTTAACGATTTGTCAACGTTAGTACCTATAGGCTATGTCAATGTATTTCCCTACGTCATTGCCTACTTGTTTTGACAACTATACCTAGTCAACACTCACTTGCACTTCGAGTGTACCTTGTTTCTTAAAGGTCGTTCAAAGATATGACGTTCAATTCCATAGGTACGTTTCAGTACCTACGTTTGTTGAGACAATGGTTTCTAAGGGCTTTAAGGAACAGTCAAAAATGATGATGCATTCAGGCATTAATCATTGATTCGCTAATCTGGCGGCGCGGCAGTGCAAGCGGCCCTACTTAAATAAGAAATAAAAATACACTTACCTTATATAAACGGGCATAATTTTCGAGAAAACGTTTCTTGGCGTGAACACCTCGGCGAACAATAAACAAACAGAACAAGTGGATTTGGGATTCACCCTGCAAAACGACGATGACCTTGCGGTGTAACCATGCTCTGCAGCCATGTGGCTTGGAGCGACGGTTCATTCTACGCATGCGTTGTTACCGGAACATAACGATCACTGCCGAATAAGTCCGAACATGTTATGGTAATACGAGTAATTCGAGAAGTAATACGAGTAATTCGGGAAGTAATACGAGTAATTCGGAATGTAATTCGAGTAATTCGAGTAATTCGTTAAGTAATACGAGTAATTCGAAAAGTAATACGAGTAATTCGAAAAGTAATACGAGTAATTCGGGTGAAATGTACACCAATTCGGGTAGTGAATTCCCCCTCGGTAAATACCTTCAATAGGTAAGTAATAATGCTGCAAGTTGCAACGTTAATTTCCTTGGATTTCGCTAATGAAATCTCGTTCCCGTCCGATGATTTGAATAATTTCAAGAATGTTGTGACAAGTATTTTAACACCTCTAAGTAACTCTTCATGGAGGCGCTGTTTAATTGTGAAAGAGTCTATTGTCAGTGTGTTTGAGTTAGTTATTTTGATCGTTTAAGAGGATAGTCCTAACCACTGAATTTAAAAGCTTGAAAAATACTAAAGACACCTCCTTAAACATTTTAGAAACATCGCTAAAAAGTGTAACAGTGTGAGACATTTAGAATCAAAAAGAGCCGCGCTCATTAGCACCAGGCAAGATACATGGTCCGCTTTGGTTCTTAATGAATGACACGCAGCACGGCCCATTAGAAGTCTAGGACCTGCATGACACTTCTAATAAATTTAATTACTCTTTGAGGCTAGTTGATGTATCGTGTTTGATTTATTGCTTTATGATTTACGACACATGCGATTATTTTTATAAATGGTTATTTTAGTAACGACGATCTCGATCATACGAAAATGTTTAATTCGTTTTCTTTTTTCATTACATGGATGATGCGTTAGAGTTTTTAGAGTGAAACTTTAGCAGTAGGTACTAATTTAATTTCTATAATGTCATGGAAATTTAGTGTACAAACGAGGCAAATCTTCGTAAAGTGCCAGTATTATTAGTTTCGCTTCCTGCAATTTGCATTATCCGCAGCAAGTAAATTGCTCGTCGATAAAACTGCCGGCATACAGTCACTCTCTCAACGGCGCCATAATGAGCCCTCTGAACGTGAAGTTAAAACACAAAACTGTTTATTTAAATATACTTTCCTGAACCGTGTTATTAATTTGTGCTTGCTGAGCGTGAAATCAGAATATTGTTACTTAATATGTTTATAATTATCCTCGCCAACGAAGAGAATAATGCATATTATTCTATCCTGCAGTTAATGTTTCGCTTCAGGAAATTATACCAAAACGGCACTCAAAAACAAAATTTGACACCGATGTGCATTTTACATTTCTTAGATACTTATCTCAATTATGTGCAGAAATTACAATTTGATTTGAAGCAATAACTCATCAGCATATCATATTATCATCACCATAAGAGCATAGGTAGGGCAGTATACCTAATGAAACCGTCATTAAAACAAAAAGCCACTGGAAGATGTACATCAATGCGATGTGTATCCCTGTAGATGTTTATCACTTTATTGAGTATGTAGGGGCAGCCTGAATTTACTGGTGTAATCAATCTGCACCTAAGAAGTAGTTCTTCCGTATAGTCGCACAAATGTGTAAAAAGGAGTAATTATTGAAAAATACAGTATTAAAAAGCTGTGAATTCGAATGAGAAACCTGAAATAGTCCTTTAAGGTGTTTTCAGTAGAAAATTAACAAAAAAACACTAATATTTTGCGAAGTCTGTAGAATTGACAATACAGGCAAGAAAAAAATTACGGCCGTTAAGTAGAAATACCAAAACTAACACGGAAAATAAGACAATTTTGCAAATTTATGTTTTGGAGGCGATGAAATAATATGTTGTATATTGAAGAGGGTCGAAAAGTTGTAAATAGTGAAAATATAATCCAAATGATGAAATGATGAGTATAGTTATCGGAAAAAAACAAAACTCGGCGAATTTTGTAAAATGGCGTTCAGTGGATTGAATTTGAAAAATTGCGAAGGGGGATGAAAAGTCAAGAGGGGTGGTTCCTTTTTCACTGCTCACCATTATTGGATTCTCTTAAATGGTAAGAGTTGCGAGTCGGTTAAGAGAACTCCCCGATATCTTGATTCGTTCCTGAGTTATTCCGAAACATCTGAAAATTGCGATTTTAAGTAAAAATTAAAATCTCCCTTACGATTGATGCTGTTTAAATGAAAAACACTAGGGGAGTTGAAAAATTGTAAAGGAGGATGAAAAGTCAAAGGGGATGATAATTAATCGTAATTAAGTAAGTAGAATTACAGAAAATAACAAGAAAATAAGCCAATTATGCAAATTTGCCTTTTGGGTTGAAATTTTGCGAGAGGGATCGGAAAAGTGAAAAAGGCAAACATAATCCATATGAGTAAAATGTATTACCGAAAAAAAGGCAAAATTGGGCGAATTTTACATAATTAACGCTCGGGGGGTTGAAAAATTGTTAAGGTGGATGAAAAGTCAAGAGGGGTGAAAATGAACTGTAGAACTGGCCAAAATTACACGAAAAAGAATCGGTCTGTGCAAATTTTGCTTTTTGAGGGTTAACATATAATTTCAAATCTAAGTTGGCTTATGTGATGCTCACGTACCAGCCAAATCGGTATAGTAGTTTTGGCTGTGCCGTGTTTACAAACGAACGTACGAACGTACTTAATAGTACGTACCTACATGCACACACAACACACACAAAACGTGAAGTGTTCAATCTCAAATTAGTGGTGTTAACTCAAATACGAAAATGTTAGTGATTGCAGTAACCTCCCTTTTTTTTAAGTGGTGAAGTGGAGTGGGGAGGTTAATAAATAAAACATATTTAACCAATTGCAAAGCGTCAGGGGTTGTTAATGGCCTAGAGGTTGGTTTTAGGCTGAAAACTTATGACCTCTTGTGTGCTGAGTGGTTTTTATGTTCTCGTATTTTTGTGCTCCTGCATGTTAGGGGTTGTAGCGCTTAAGAGTGTTTTTTTTTCGCAAAATATAAATAACACCTTTTTTGAATCATTAACGAAAAGCTATATCGAATGACGCTAATTTCCATTAATACTTATTAAGCGGAATTTTGAGTTGCAACCATTATTTTCCACCCCTTCTGTCCGATTTTGCGGAAAAAACATCCCCCCTACGAGATTTTATCGAAATATGTGTCTACGTTGGGTTGCGTATAGCTGCGTTCAACCCTTGTGGAGTTACCATAATTTTTATGGTTTTCATCCCTTGAATTTCATCCCCCGAAATTGACACCCCTTCACCTTGAAAAACGTCGAAAAAGTGCTCTCGCATTTGTGAAACTACGGGCTTATTTATTAGTATCTCGTACAATCGAAAAACTAAATAATGCACTTTATGCCAAATTCTTGAGCGAATAATTCTTAACTGGCTTACAGTACAGTCATAGGTTTTTTGAACCACCATTACAACCCCTAATTGGTGCCGGATCTAATGACATGGACTATCGAAGGCTGGTTTTCTAAATTCTGAGCGTAACGCTCAAGAGTATGGGTGCATGACTTACTTTCTCGACTGTACCTATATGAGTATTCACTTATTATATGAGTAATATAATATTATTTTTTATTAGTATTTTGACACAAACTTTCTATCCACATCTAGGCAAAAGATGGCATCAGATAATACATAAATAGCGATTTTTTTGAATGAAAAACTTTTTGGAAGAGATAAGAAAAAAATCACAAACATACCCAAAAATAGACACTGCATGTGCATGCCAATATCTCAGGAACTAAAGAGTGATGAAAAAAGTGTGAAAAACTCTTCCGATATAGTAACCCTTGATGTGTGGGACTATACCAAGAGACAACGAGACCATATGTACGGTCCAAAAACTTTTTTAATTATTATGTTAAAAATCTGAAAAAAATCCGCACTTACGACGGAAATGGCTAATTTTGAATTTTTAAATGGGACACCTGGTACATTTTTATATTTTTGGAATTTAGGGGTCATTCTGAATATTGAAGTATCATTTTATAAAGTATTTTATTTTGTGTTTGTTGTTTTGTGTTTGTGTGTGTCTAGAGCGGTGGGTGGTGCTACTCATTTTTTGTGAACAAAAATACCAAGTTGGTTTGACCTTTTTCCATATTTTGAAGCCATCCGAATAAGGCTTAAATGAGCCGAAACGAAATATTATTAATTTTATGTCTATAAAAGACAAAAAAAGTGTATGGCAGCACTTTATTTAGATCCACAACAAAGTTTCTACAAAAACAAGAAAGTACTCACGAAAATGACACTAAAAGACTCTGGATGATTCCTAGATTCCAAAAATATAAAAATATATCGAGTGTCCTATTTAAAAATTCAATATTAAAGCCATTTCCGGCGTATCCGGAAGTGATAAAATGTTATTGTAATGAACGTCAAAAAGTGACGTTCTGTGAGCATGTTCACTGGTATTTATCCAGATTTTTATCTTGGTTATTGAAAAAGGTATTGGGGCATACATGGTGTGGTTGTCACCCGGTATAGGGCGTAGACTGCAGAAATTATATGATACAGTTCTCTGTCAGATTTCGCTTAGAATGATAATTTCAGCAATCTACGCTCTATGTCTCTCACGGCAAGGGCTACTAGATCGGAAAAATTTTTGTTCACACGTTACATCAGTTATCCAAAAAAATCGCATTATTTTAACGCAGAATCAATGATATCTTCGATAAGTGTAGACTGTAGGAAAATTTTATAACAAAACTCTGATAAATAAAGATTTTGTTTCGAAAATACGTCGAGCATGATATCATCGCTTATAGGTACTTACAAGTTCTTATATAGAAATCTTATGGGACGGTCGGTTTTACTTGCAGAGCAGAGGCAAAACCTCCCCTTTAGATTGGGACACCTCAAAAATCTTTTTTTGCAGTTTTTCCAGTTATTTAATTGACCTGAAATTTAGAATGCAGCTTTAAAAGTACAGTGCAATTAGATCAAAAAGTGGCCAAACCTCGGCATAATTCTATATGAAAGTTTTTCAATTTTATCCTTTCATATGAGTATTTGAATTCTTCGGAAAATGCGCAACCTTGAATTTTTTTAAGATTTTTGCCTGCGGTGCCATTTCCTATTCCTTCGTTTCGGTGGCATATCTACGATATTCTACAGATTAGGCGAGGGAGCGCCAAAATTTTTGTGGGTTTAGAGCTGCAGTAATCCGGCCCTGCCTCCATCACAAATCGGCCACCAGAAAATTTAGGAGGGGGAAGAGTGGTCTGCTGTTCAGATTTTTCCGGCCTGCTTCGGTAGCATCACGCGCCTCTGGGTAGGACGAAGCATTTTTTTCTTTTAGTTTCGGTTGAAATTAGTTGGGGCTTGATGCCCTTTGAAACCTTGTTGGGGCCAGTGAGGGTTTGGGGGTAACGTTTTGAAATATCATTAACCAGGGATGTACCTAAGTGTCCCCTAAACAAAAATTCGACTCGCCCGATAAAATAAATAAATTTAATCTGGTTTAATTCCATCCCACGCAAAACTGTCCGAGGAATTTGCAAACAAGCTTCCAAAAATTCGCCCGTTTTTACTGGAATTTTTAAAAATAAACCGTAGAATAGGTAGGTATAGTATCCCGAAATTAATTTGGTGTAATAAGCGCGCGCTATCCCTAATTGTACGTGTAAATTGCGACGCAGGAAAAAATGCTGTTTCTAATTCACGACGACGACGATCCATCTGACTTTCTCTGTTTGCTTTGGAGGGCAAAAGACAGAGAGTTGGCAATGTACTTAATGTTTTATTTAAATGATGTTGGCGGCGTCATAAATCAAGAGAGGACCACCCGTGTGCGGCAGTGGCTCGGTCGCGCAACCGGACACCGACACTAGCGCTAAAAATGTTAACAAGACACATGACAACTGCCGCCCAACTGTGCGCGTTTGTTAGTGGGGACCAAAGGGGCGGCAGACCAAAACAAGCCCTTATTCAAATTGGTTCTCTGGTTAGATAGCATTCATTATAAAGGTATCCAATTATTCTTGAAGTGGACTTGATGAATTTAAAAACAAGGGCTCCCCCAAACTAATGGGTATAATCTAAGGATTTATAAATCCAGCATTATGCTTTCACTTAAAGTCAGAGCCGTGCGAACAAAAACTTGCGCCCGGGGCTTAACCTGAAATTGGCGCCCCCCCCCCCCCCGTCGCACCTGATTTTCGGTATGCCACATTGCTAAATAAAAAAAATTATTTAATCGAGAAATAGAAGTCTTGAGTGGTGAACAAGTTTTTATATAAACTGAACAAAAGAAACGAAACAGGTGTACATAAAGCAAAAAACTCAGAACTCGGTAAACTTAAGTGTTACAATAAAATTACAATGGCACTTTTCTTGCCTTTAAAGCGGCGAAGCTATCAATGATTTCATCTAAATCTAATGACTGCGTGATTTCATGTTCACTGGCCAGTAAACTTAAATTGGTAAGCCTTTCTTGACCCATAGACGATCTTGAAAATTTTTTTATCAGTTTAAGTTTACTGAAAGTTCTCTCTGCGGATGCAGAAGTTACTGGAATTGTTAAGAAAATCCTGCATGCCGTCTCCATATTTTTGTAATTGGCCGTTAAGTCAAAATTGTGAATCAGTTGCAAAACTTCTAGATGGTCCATTTTACCAAATTTCTCATTCAGGGGCGGAAATAACTATTTCGCGCTCAGTACCTCGCTCAGAAGCTGATTCTGAAAATACTGAAGCCCGGCAGCGTGACGCCGTCGGCGTTCCTTCTCAGAATTCAATTTGGATGGAAAATTCTGGGGCGCTTTTCGGCGCCCCCTGCCTTTTGGCGCCCGGGGCGGTCGCCCCCTTTGCCCCCCCCTTCGCACGGCTCTGCTTAAAGTGCGTCAATTTTTGCCTCTTTGAAGAATTAAGAAAACGTTTCAGTTCCTAATTTTTGTATTTTATTTTAAACCAGAACCACAAAACTTGTTCATTAATAAATAGTGAGATCATTATAAAAATAACGCATGAAAAATGCAACGCCTCCGCCAAAATTTTGGCAGGTACTTCCATCAAAGTTGATCAGAATAATATCGAAGCATTATCATCACAATGGCCCGAAAACAACGGATGAGTTGCAAGTATCTGCATGATCTTTGTCCAACGCCTCCGCCAAAATTGATGACACCAGCGAGTGAGAATGCACTTTATGATTTTAGGTATTTATCCAATCCAAAGTTACATTTTGTATACAATAACCAATTCACTCTACTGCAGTGAATATACGACGAGAAATACAGGGTGTCCGGAAATTAGAGGATAATATCTTAAGGGCGTATTCTACGATCAAAAATATTAAAAAAAGTTTTAATAAACATGGGTCGAAAAATGCCTCCTAAGGGAGCTCGTATGCCGGTTGTTTCTAAATTTCTTCAAAACGGTTAAAAATAATAACGACGTTAAATTGAGAAGCTTTAGCAAGTTTTTGATGCTGAATTCATTACAGTGGTAAAAATTTTAAAGTTTTAATCATAAGCGCCCCATACAGGGGGGCTTAGGACTAGATTTGCTCGAATAATTTTTGTAAGTTGCTTTTTCTTAAATTTAGCATCAGAATCTGCATGATTGAAGTTTTGTACGTAAAAATGGTGCTGTTGTTCGAAATCGCTAGGGCGCACCGTTTTCGAATAAATTGACCCTAGTTGTTTTAGAGCACAAAAATTTCTCACAGATTTTATTTAGTTATTTACCAAATTGTCAAAAATGAATACAGGGGTTGATTCCTTGTGTTATTTTAGGAAGAAAAGTTCGCATGGTCATTTGGCGAAAAACGCTTCCTAGGCTCAGGTATGGGGTACTGAAGAACGTCAGCTTTCCAGGACCCCATCATAGGTCCCATTATGAAGCATTTTCCGCCATATGCCCATACGAACTTTTAACCTCCCCAACCCCATCACAATTTTTAAAAAATGGGAGGTTACTGCAATCACTAAAATTTTCGAATTCGAGATAAGACCGGATGTATGCATTTTGGGGTCTCAGGAACCCAAAAAAGTGATTTTTAAAATGTGTCTGTGTGTATGTTCGTTTATAAACACGCCACATCCAAAACTACTAGACCGATTTGACGGAAATTTGGTACGTAGGCATCTCATAACCCAATTTAGATCTGAAAAGCTTTTGGAGCCAATCGTGCAACCGGAAATGCCATTTTGGCACATCAACTTTTAAATTTTAAATGCAAACCCCTATTTTTCACGTCGAAAGGCTTTCAAATTCTGCTTCTAAAAGTGTATTCTCTCTTAGTGCCTTTTTGACCAAAATTAAAATATTCGGGATTGTTAACGTACTTTAAAAACACGATACAGCCGAAACCTCTGGACCGATTTGGCTGAAAGTTTGTATACGTGGAGACTGTATTATACGTCGAAGAGCTAAAAAATGTTTGGAGGCAATCCAGATCTTTACGTTTCAAGGTCCCAGGATCACAAAAAAGTGGTTTTTAAAAAATGTCTGTGTGTATGTACGTATGTACAACCCAGTTAATTGTGTTGCGAATTGGCAGACGCCAAGTGCCTTTTTGGCACACCAACTATGAAATTTGACTGATGAATACTAATTTTTCTTATCAGCACATGAAAGGTCTTGAAATTCTGTATCTGAAAGTGTGTTCACACTTAGCGCCTTTTGGGCATAAAAACGAAAAATTCGAAATTTCGAGGAAACATTAAATAACACGCTACATCCCAAATTGCTGGATCAATTTGGCTGAAACTTGGTAGGTAGAGACACCGTTACCCGCCCAAGAGCTGATTTAATTTTGGTGGCAATCGGCGAACGGCAAGTGCCATTTTGGCATATCAACTTTGAAATTTGAATAATGAACACCTATTTTTTCTATCAGCTCATGAAAAGTCATCAAATTTTGTTTTCAAAATTGTATTCAATCTTAGTGCCCTTTTGGCAAAATATCGTAATATTTAGAAAAATCACAGAAAACACCTGAGGTTTGGTGGAGTAAAACTTAGGTATAGTAAATAGTAAAATTTACTTGATATTGGTGATAAGATTGGATCATTCACCAAGTGGGGAGGTTCCAGCCGCTTCCGTAGCTGCCCATTTTTTTAGGAAGAAAAGTTCGCATGGACATTTGGCGAAAAACGCTTCCCAAGGGAGGTATGTGCCTATGGGGTAGTGAAGAACGTCTGCTTTGCAGGACCCCATCATAGGTCCCATATGAAACATTTTCCGCCATATGTCCATACGAACTTTTTTCCCTAAAATTAAGCAAGGAATCAAAGCCTGAACTCGTTTTTGGTAAATAAACTAAAATCTTATGCGACAGGACAGATTTTCTCGCTCTAAAACGACTAGGGTCAATTTATTTGAAAACGGTGCGTCCTACCACCAATTTCAGACAAGAGCATGATTTTTACGCAAAAAAGTTCAGATGGTCGGATTCTGGTGTCAGATTTGAGAAAAAACGATTTACAAAAATGTTTGAGCCAAAGTTAGTTCTAACTAAGCTCCTTTACGGGACGCTTATTATTGAAACTTTCAGATTTTCTCCACGGTAATGAATTCAGCATCATATACTTACTAAAGATACCCAATTTCGCTGTGTTATCTTTAACCGTTTTGAAGAAATTTAGAAAAAAAACACTTTCAAAGTGTTCCATTTAAGGGGCCCTAGCAGGGGGCATTTTCGACCCATGCATCATGTTTAATAACTTTTCTTCGTCTTTTTGATCGTAGAATACGTCCTTAAGATATTATCCTCTAATTTCCGGACACCCTGAATAGTTCAAAATCCACTGCATATCATACGAAACAATAAATTAATTGACTCACACAGTCTCATTCGACCAACTCGTAAATTATACAGGGTCGGCCAAAAAAAGGCGGTCACTTTTGTTTTCCCTGGCTATTTGTCAATTTTTGTGCGATATTCTTCAGTCTTATATCCTACAGAATCGTAGCTAACTGTAGCGGCTCTCGTCTCTCGATACCAGCCATCAGATTTTAGATCGCACCGTCCGTGATGCCCTTCTGAAAAACTTTTTATTTAACACCATTATAATGTATAGGGCAATGGGATTTCGTTACTTATTGACATAAGTATGACAATGGCAATGGCGTGGTAAAGGATTGACGTCCGTCTTTTTCTTTTTCCAAAATGGCTTTCACAATGAAAATTTATTCATCCCAATTTTTTTTGTGAATTTTCTTCCTACACCATAAATCGCATAATTTGCAACTAAATGTATAGACATGATAGAAAATCAAAGGACATTTTGGTTTAAGTTGTACCTATAAGTATTATGCAAGCCTTTGCTCAAGGTCTGATTTTAGTTGTAAATTAAGCATCAGTTTAACAGCTTAGATGGCATAATTTACAAATTAAACAAAAATGCCTATCAAGATTCCATCGTCTCTTTGCTTTGAGCTGTAACTTATGTGACAACGGACTTCAATCCTGTCTACACGCCATTGTCATAAGTCAATAAGTAACTAATGGCCGATCCCACGGACCAAACTTATCACTTAAGTTAGACTTAAAAATGAAGAATGACGTTTGTCTTATGGTATAAATGTCATAATTGTCATTTTAAGGCTCTCTTAAAGTTAAGTAAGGTCGGTGGAATCGTGCATAAACCCCATTGGCCTAAATAACGGTGTTAAATAAAAAGTTCTTCAGAAGGGCACGGGTGGTGCGATCTAAAATCTGATGCGGTATCGAGAGACCCAACATTCAGCCACGTCTTGTATAAGACCGGGTTTTTTTGGCTCATTCGTTACATCAGTGCGTCCCATGCATTTTTGGTTACTTTGGTTATACTTTTAGAGGAGTAGGGATATACATTTTTGCACCAACGTTGAGCCTTATGAAGTGCATCTTTTAAAAGGTACTCAACTCAAATGTAACTTGTAAACCCAGCTTAATGTGACCTCGTGAATGATACCATACTTTTCAATCTTGCATCATGCTTCGCTTGTCATTGATAAAATGTAGTTTTGTATATTTGAAATTTTCCAAACGTGACACTGAATTTTGAACATCCAGCATATTGATAATCATAGTTATCATCATGTTAAACACATAGAGTACCCCTTTTTTCACCGCTCTGTAGATACAAAATTGAATTCTCAGGGAAAAAAAAAATATCTTAGGCCTGTCGGTGTAAAGCTATGCTATAGGCGATCCAGAATTTGGCATCAAAAAGATGGTGCCACATTTAAATAAATTGACTATATATATATACAGGGTGGGGGGTGGTAATTTTTCGATGCTCACCATTAGTATCTTGGAAACCATAATAGACGGAGAGTATAGTTTAAATTGGAGAAAAGTTGCGCTACTTCTTATGATGATTAAGATTCTGAAGAGAATTCCCCAATTTTGATTCGTTCCTGAGTTATCACAAAAAATCTGAAAATTGACAATTTAAAGAAAAATTAATATCTATTCCTAACGTTTGATGTTATTTTAATGAAGCTTGGAACTTTTATATTTTTGACAGCTGTTAATTGAATCGCATTGACAGAAATTTTCTAGGCCTTCTAGATTTTGAATTTTGACACCATCAAAAACACAAAAAAATTGTCTTTTCAAAAATGTAGTTGACATGAACTTTATTGACTGATGCCAGAATTTGAAAATTGGTATGAAATAATTTGTAAAATCATCTTAAACTTAGATGAAAAACAATTGCAAAAAAGTACTACTTCAATGTCTTACGACATGTGAAAACAATTTAATTCAACGGAAATAAATTACGTCTTGCGGTCGTATGTGAATCAGGCTTTCACATATTTTTTCAAAAACATTAATGTTGGTTACATTTTTGAGAAGCTAATTTTTGTATGTATCCGGCGATGTCAAAATTCAATATGGCGCCCACAGGAAAAAGAAAAGTTGACTGTCTTTATTCAAAATCTAGAAGGCCTAGAAAATTTCTGTCAATGCCATTCAATTGGCAGGCAGCTGTAAAAAAAAGCTTCAAGTTTCATTTAAACAACATCAATCGTTACGAAAATATTAATTTTTCTTTAAATTGGCAATTTTGAGATATTTTGTGATAACTCAAAAACTAATCAATATATCGGGAAATTCTCTTCAGATTCTCAATCGCCAAGAAATAGCGCAACTTTTCTCTAATTTAACCGACCCCGGAGCTTTTACCGTTTAGAAGATCCCGATGGTGAGCATCGAAAAGTTACCCTATGTATACCTACAACACTAAAGCAGAAGAAAACAGGAATGAGGTAGAATGCGTCCCACGAAAATAATAAAGAATCCCTGCTCGATTTTTCACGCTGGGCATAGACAATATTTGAATCTTAAGCAATTGTCTAATCCGTGATTCGCTATAGTGTTCAAAACTAAAGCAGGAATGAAGTAGAACACTTCTATGAAAATATTATTTCCTGCTCCATTTTTTCCGCCGAGCAATTAAATTTTAAATCTACTGGTACCTTATGCTTTAACGGTGTTCCGCTATAGTGTAGGTAACTGAGATGCCATCTGACGTCACCAAAAGTAATTTCCTGTTCAAAATTTTGCACTATGAAACTATTTTTTAATGCTCTCTAACATTCTGCAGAGTATACATAATCCCCTGAACAGGAATATACAGAGTGTCCCAGAACGCTCGCAGGACCAGTAGTTTTCCAGATATAAGAGGAGACCATAAGCTAATTTCAGCTCTGAATTGCTTCATAATTTCATTTAATGTTAGATGCACCATTTCCTATAAGTGACAAGATACAATAATATAAATTTTCTTTGATAGTATCTTGTTACCTACATAAGAAATACTGCATATAAAATTAAATGACCTTATGATGAAGCAATTCAGAGCTGAAATCTGATTGGTCCTTTTAAATATCTTATAATAACTGATGGAGAACTATATTAATTGGACTATAGAAATTTTCAAAAGCATCAGGGATCGACTCAGAATTTAATGCTGAATACTCCATTAATACTCAGAGTGTTCTAAGACATCCTGTTGTATAAGCAGTAACAGGCAGTAAGTAAGCACCAACGAAAAATAATAAAGAGCGATCAAATTTTTTCCGATGTAGTAGCCCTTGGCGTAAGAGACGTAGGGTAGGGCGTTAGACTGCGGAATTATATGATGACGCCATACTGTCAGATTTCGCCTTGAATGATAAGAACTTTTTCACGATTTCATTTGTTACACGGCAGTAATTATAATTCCATCAATATACTTAATTAAGATCGAAAACAATTTCATTAGTCTCGAAAGCAGGTTTATGAAATTTTTATGTACGTAAAGATTGAATAACTTAATTATTGTAAAGTTGCGAATAAACAAGCCAGTCAGCTTAGAACCTATCGAGACTTTACAGATGTTGAAGACGATAAACATAATTAAGTCACTGTTAATTACTTTATTGGACTGTGACAGTTGTTTATGAATATCGTTAAAACGCAAGAACCTTCGAGATCTTTATCTGTGTTCTCTCCGTGGGATGAATACAATTCGGTTTATTGTTTAGAATTAATAAGTAAAGTCCGTTCATTTTCTATAGCAGAACTAAAATTTTTCTGGAACTGTACAACCCTAATTTGCAAGGGCCTGTATTTTGACAATTTGATCGAAATTTAGCGGGAAAGCAAAAACATTAGATAACCCAAATCTTTTATAGGGATTATTTTTATTGTTAGCAGCAGTGTCACAGATAAACGTACCTGAGGCTTTTTCGTGAATATTTTTCTTTGCACTTTACTCAAAACTGCACGCACACAAAGGCCATTTTGGGCCAATTCAGAGCAATAGCAAAATTTTGACATTTGTCATGTTTTCTGACGTTATGGTATTGAAATCGCTTCCACCAACTCACCTGTTAGTAAAATTTCTTAGTAGAAAATGAATGGAGAGTACTTAGGTATCGTTTCATAAAAATTGAACTAGTGAAGTTGTTAAGCATGGAAGAGCAAGATTTATTATTTACACAAAATCATAAATAGAATACATTGCACAATATTCGCTAATCTAAATATCATCAGTCAGTTCATTTTAAGGCCTATTTTGTATAGGTATACCTACGAAAAGCTTAAAATCTATATAAGTATACTATAATTATTGCTGCAGAGTTTAATGAGCTCAAAACAAGCAACAAGAACAAAAATTGTTTCTTACTTATATATGAATAAATTAATAAGAGCTAATAATGAGGCGCATCATAAAATCTACAACAGCTATTTACACCAACAACAATATTATTAAAGTAATTTGTACATATTACTGAGATCCAGCAAAGCTATAACAATTATGATGAAAGAAGCATATCATCTTCGTCGCATGCCACTGTTGAATGGTTGTAAAGCCCTTGTGCCATCAGCTGCAGAGCCAGAGGGTTCTTTTGCCCCTTGGATTTTTTGATCTTCGCTCGTTTGTTTTGAAACCATATTTTAATTTGGGCTTCGTTTAATCCAAGCTCGCCACTAAGTTGTTGTCTTCGCCTTTCGGTCAAATATCGATTCTCATTAAACTCGTGTTTCAATCGTGCCAACTGTGCGCTGGAAAACGCCGTTCTTGGTCGTTTATCTTCACTGGTGCTCCGGGTTGATTTCTTCATGCGTCTGGATCGTGGTCCTGAAATTAGTAAATTATTGTTATACGGAGCTGTTTTGATCAATAGTCGGGTCTTATCACCCTAGTAGCATCCATGACAGTCGAGCTAAAGTCGACATTTGTCTCGAATTAGAGCAATTGTGGTGAAGTTAGCAAACTGCAGAGGACATTAGGGAGGTATTAACTCGGCTGAAATATGGGACTCGAGGGGCGCGACTTATTATGGGGCCATTTAAGAACTGAGGGTAATGTTATTGATGGCTTGTTAGTTAGTGAATATAACTCTAATATGTAGCAGTTAAATGCTCTACAGGGACGCGAAATGTGACCGTTGCGTTACGACGACGTTACCGTTCAGAGTGACTAAATCATGCCCTAAAAATATATAAAACGTTTAAAAAGCACTTACGGGCGTTGTTGAAAGCGATTCGAAGATTTTAAAAACACATTTTACGTGATGGTGATTTATTTTTAATTTTAAGTGCTGGGTTGATATATTGATCTTTGCTAAACATATTACGTGCTGAAAATTGGAATATGTTTTCAAAGTTTAAAAGTGGAATTATATGGAAATCCGTTTATTTTTAAACGTTGATGAGAAGGAAACACATCAAGGCATTGTAAAACATTACTGTTATAGCAGGCTGTTTAAAACTACTACGAGAATTTTTCCGTCAATTTTTCCAAAAAGAAAACAAAAAATGAGAAATGAAATGTTGATGGTATTTTTTGCAGAAACGCGTCGAGTAAGTACCTATATAGGTATATACCTATACACATAACGAGATATACCTAGGTCATACGTACTTATTATAAATTCAAACTTATTTTACACGCCCATCAGTATAGGCCATGAAAACCTGGTGATATGGTGGCCATAAGCTAATTGAAGCAAAATGTCGTTGGCATCTATTGATTAATTTAAGTTTTAGGTTAAAGTTCTTGTCAAAAGAAGATGTTTTCTGTTAAAAAGAGAAAGAGCGACACACCCAATCGACGCAAATCAAAGGCAGACTTATCCAAATTAGATTTTATTAAAGTGACTCGAACAACAGCGTAGTGTGACATCACTAGCATCCCAAATTAAAAAAATCTCTCCCGTCAGTTTGACAAATAAGTTCTGTCAATAGGTATACGGAAAAAAAGTTTCATGGCCTACCTATACTGGTGGGTAGAATATAAAGGCGTCTCAGAAAAAAACGAGCGATTTATTTTTAACCTCCCCAACCCCATCAAAATTTAAAAAAATGGGAGGTTACTGCAATCACTAAAATTTTCGAAATCGAGATAAGACCGGATCTATATACGTTTTGAGGTCTCAGGAACCCAGAAAAGTAGTTTTTAAAATCTGTCTGTATGTATGTACGTACGTACGTGCGTACGTATACGTGCGTACGTACGTGCGTTTGTAAACGCTCTACAGCCCAAACTTCTGGAGCCATTTGGCTGAAATTTGGTACATAGGCATCTCATAGCCTAACTTAGATCTGAAAAGCTTTTGGAGCCAATCGTGCAACCGGAAATGCCATTTTGGCACATCAACTTTTAAATTTTAAATACAAACCCCCATTTTCACGTCACCATAAGAAAGAACTTCAAATTCTGCGTATAAAAATGTATTCATTCTTAGTGCCCTTTTGACCGAAAATTAAAAAAAAATTGATTTGTATCGGACTTTAAAATCGCGGTACAGCCCAAGCCCCTCAACCGATTTGTCTGAAATTTTGCACATGGGGATTGTATTACACGTCGAAGAGCTGAACAAATTTTGGATTCAATCGGCCCACGGGAAGTACCGTTTTGGCACACCAATTTCCAAATTTAAAATTGTTCTCTCGTTTAACCATTATAAACAAGTTTTTGAAAGATTTACTGTCACCATCAGAAAGGTCTTCAAATTCTGGTCTTAAATAAGACAAAACTAATTCGCATTTAGTGCTGTTTGGTTCAAAAAATCGAAATTTTATAATAACACTAAAAATACATTATAGCCCAAATTAATGAATCGATTTGGCTGAAATTTGGTACATAAAAATTGGGTGACTTAAAATTTTAAATACAAGGCCTCCTTTTTTATGTCGCCATTAGAAAGGCGATCAAATTCTGGTTCTAAAAATGTGTCCATAGTTTCTGCCATTTCAGTGGAAAATAGAGAAAAAATTCTTTCTCATTAAAAGGGAGCGGGCTGACAGTGGATGACATAAAGTGGCAGTTATTGTCAAAAAGGTGGCAAAACATTAACCTTAAAAGGAACATATTGTCAAACGTGATGGGTGATGTCCGAGGTGACGTCGGTATTTGTCAGAAAATTGCGAAATTAGTCAAGGATTAAAAAAATTCTGTTGAATTGACTACTATCTTACACAGAATACAAAGATCCACGCGATGGGGAGGTTCCAGCCGCTTCTCTGCTGCATTTTTTTGGCTATAGCTTTGTTATTATTGAACCGATTTTGTCCAATTTTGTACCGGGTGTAGTCAAAAGATGAGTCTTTTAAGGTCAACCATCGTTTTCCAGATGGCGCCACCAACAAATTTTTTGTTAGTATTTATTACAAGACCATTTTTGGATTGGCTGGAGTTGAAGCATCTGTGAACCGTTCAAAATAAAAATAGTGTAGGGTTAAAGCTGATGCTTTTCTCTTCCAAAGCAATTTTACAAAATTTTATCCTGAACGTTCTTGATTAATTTACAATTTTTTGCGATGCTCTAAAATATGGATTTTTATAATAATAATAAAGTTTATTATTCCATGGACTATTACAATATAGCATCGATCTGTATAGTGATACTATAAATCTTTCACAAAATAACGTTGCTTTACAGGTATTTAACTCAGGTGCTGTATAGTTACGAAGTATTAAAAATTACTTTTTTCCAAGATTGGTAGCAACATAAAAAATAGACCTTAAAAAATCCGTGTTTAACAGTACCATAAAAAAAATAAAAAATGCCCATCAGAATAAGATTTTATAAAGTTCTTTTGGAAGAGGAAAGCTTTCATCCTACACTTTCATTTTGATCGGTACACAAATGATTGAACTCCAGCTAATCAAAAAATGACTATGTCAAAAACCGCAAAAAAAATTGAGTAGTGATGGCACCATCTGGAAAATGACTGTCACTTCTAAAAGCCTCATCTTTTGGCTATACGTCCTGTGCAAAATTTCGGAAAATCGGTAATATAATAATAAAGTTATAACCAAAAATAAATTGTTCGGTTTTTTTTGGGACACCGCACCCGTTAGATATGTGAAAATCATCATTTTATGATGAGTATGGTAGGTATATAAGTAGGTAGGTACACTAACATTTTACTATATAATAATTAAGTATATTTCAGAGATATTATCACGGACCTTCTGATGTATCGACACGTCATCGCGACATCGCCTCTTTTAAAAGCGATATTTTTCATTATAATGTCCAGGATCCATCATCAACGCTTCTATTGTTTTCCAAATGACATTTTAAGGCAATTAGTTGAGCGCTACTGTATTCTTATGAGATCTGATAAACATGAGCGGCTGGCCTCCGTTTTTTCTTTGTCACGGTTTTTGGGTTACTTTATTGTTGGGGGCACAAATTCCGAGATAACGAAAGATCATGTTGAAGTTTTGATGAATGATGATTTCATTTCGGTGGAAATTCCCAACAAAATATGATGAGGGAAAAAACGATTATACTAGGCGATATATACCTATATATACCAAATTATTTGCATGAGAGACTTCCCTTTAGTCTTTAGGCTTTAGGTGTTAACAATTAAGTAGGTAATTCGAGTCGAGCTTAACTATAGGTACCCCTATACGAAATTATGTCCAAAATGTCTTCGAAATACTTTTAATTTCAAAACAGGATAAGAGAAAGGAATACTCATGTCGAGAACGAAAAAATCAGAGTCAAAGTATGGACCACGATTATAGGGTCTAGGTATGTTAAATGAGGGAACAAAACTGAACGTTATGAATATGATATATAAAATAATGATGATGATGGTGATGGTAGGTATCTAGGAACCTAGGTTTCAAAACGAGAATTCCTGAACATAATATTAGGTTTAAGTAACAAATTTTTTATTAGGTATATGGGGTAGTCATAAATTATTGACCGCTATAAATGGGCATCTGGCATCAAACAACTCTACACAAAAATATAGGGGATTTTGCATGATGTTTCAATTAAACAACCAAGAAACTGACACTGTCGACGGGCCGGATTCGCCCAATTTCAAATAATTAATGATTTATGACCACCCGATACTTATAGATATCCATCGTATCGTATACCTAAGTATACCATCGCAACACTTTCTAACGAAACAACGAGCGCGAGATTTTTGTGAGTCAGGCTTTTTTCTGTCGGTATGTTAAACGGGTTTTCAGTTCCGTCAAAATTCAGAAAAAGCTCTTGACTCACGTCATTGTTGCAACAATGGATTGCCATGATGGACCTATAGAAAAAGAACAGGGTGTACATTAGGTACCATGATGCCTATACCTATGAAAGTGTTTATTCTAACCCCAATAACACCCTATTAGATAAGGAAAAAAGTACTTCCCATCTAGTTTTACGACACAGTCTCAATTGCCTTGAAAATATAAAATGAGCTTAGAATATAAGCAAAATATCAGCAGCTGACCTCTGGACTAGGCAACCAATTATACTTAAATACCTATTCCAAATATTACGGTAAAGCTAAAGGTAGAGTATCAAAACATCAAGCGCGATGTTCGAGATTTTTAATAGAACCACTAATAGTGACCCCAATTTCTACCTAATTTCTTTCGTTTCCGACACATATAAGAACTATTTCTGGGAAGGTCAAATGGCTACAATTCGATCCCAAAATGTCGAGCAAAATGTTTTTGTTTCATTATAAGCTAACGGTATGTCACTTTATTATTTTAAATGGTACCCTGTATTTTTTTATTGTATATCTAATAGCATTTTGTTTTTGTTTACAAAGGTGTAATAAAATCATACAGGGTGTTGCAAATTTAATTGCCCACTATTGGGATCTCGGAAACCATTAGAGTTAGAAAATTGGTTAAATTAGAAAAAAGTTGCGCCTTTTGAAGGGGATAAAGAATCTGTGAAGAATTTTCCGATATCTTGATTCGTTACTGAATTATCCTGAAAAAACTGAAAATCACGATTTTAAAGAAAAATTAATATCTTCTTAACAGTTGATGCTAAGCAAATGAAACTTGGGACTTTTATATTTTTGACAGCTATACCAATTCAATGGCATTAACAGAAATTTTCTAGGCCTCCTAGATTTTGAGTAACGACAGTCTACTTTTTTTTTCTTATGGCGGCCATATTGGATTTTAACGCCATTGGATACACAAAAAATTTTGCTTTTCAAAAATGTAACCAACTTTTTTCCTTATTTTTATCGTCCAGAGTATTGTTTTTTAAAATGTTACACTGGTATCGGGTTGGTGGACAAAAGAGAAATCTTCAAAAATTTAGGCCAAAATAGCTTAAGTTTTTAAAGATTTCTCTTTTGTCCACCAACTCAACATTTTAATGTAACCAACTTGAACTTTTTGACAGATCGCCAAAATTTGAAACGTGTTAAAAAGTACACCGACTTTTTCTGGTTATATTTTTGAAAAGCCGATTTTTTTGTGTGTCTAATGGTGTTAAAATCCAATAAGGCGGCCACAAGAAAGAGAAAAGTTGACTGTCGTTACTCAAAATCTAGAAATTATTTGTCAATGCCATTGTATTGACACATGTCAAAAAATTACTACATTCAAGTTTTATTTAAATGTAGCATCGACTGTTGAGAGCTATCAATTTTTCTTTAGAATGTACAATATTTTCAGTTTTTTGGAAACAACTCTGGAAGGAATCAAGATATCGAAGAATTCTTTGCAGATTCTTATAATCACCTTAAAAAAGAGCAACTTTTATCTAATTTAACCGACCTTCTAAACTCTTATAGTTTCCGAGATGCCAATAGTTGGCAATGAAATTGGCAACATCCTGTATACTCTTACATTTTAATTGTTTTCTGGCCTGTTTTACAATTACAGCCTATTCATTTTATCAAAAAAATTATTGTAAAACACTATACCAACTCAAGGTAGTCTTAATTTTTACTTTTCAAGTGGAAGTAGGTAATCCATTCTTTTTTACTCAGTCGAACAGCAAATTTTTTTTGTGCCTTTGCAAAAAGTTGAGTTTCGTTTATAATAAATTTGAAAATAATTTAAATTATTATCAACATTTCAATTTTTAATGTTAAATTTTCGAAGGTGCCGTGAAAAAATTCTTGAAATGCATTTTGGGTGTTAGAAAATAAAATTTCTACCAGATCCACAGCACATTCGAAAATTTTGAGTAAAGAACATTCAAATTTTGACAAAAACTTATAATTATAAACCAAAGTCGCCTTATTGCACATCAAAAGATGCAAAAAAAAATTAGCTTTTAGACTGATGAGTAAAAAACCCAGCTGTGTCCATTTGAAAAAGTTGACATCCATCAGTTAACATTCAAGTTGAAGTTGATAAAAATCAAAACTACCTTGGGTCTGTATAGTGTTTTATGAGCAACAATTTCATCATGGTTTTTGGTTCACGAAGATCGGACCACAAATAACAAAGTTATAGCGTTGTGGAATTTTAATCTCGCACCCTGTATAGCTCTTAGATACATACCATCATCACCCGACCTACAATGTACGACCGTGTCATAAGGAAGTACTTATTAGGTATTATTATAGGTTGTATGATACTATTATGATTATGCTTAAATATAATTAAAGATTGTGATATGGTTAATTTTAAATGGAGTACCTATATAACCTATATTATACTTATTATAGGATAGACCTTATAGTATATAGAAAGTATTTTGTTACTTTTTAAGTATACCTAAGTATACCCGAGAGTATGGCTACATTTATACACCGTGCTGAAGGTTTTTGTGGACACACCTAATTTAGACCTAAATGAGTCTTCTATTTGAACGTTTATACCGTCAAGCCCTTCGACGATCTAATCGAAGGTTTACTCCTGTTTTGGTCCGTTTTGAAACCGTGTCCCCCGCCTCTTTTATACACTGTTTTTCAAAAGTAAAGGGTGGCCCATAAAAAACCGGACAGTTTTCTTTTTTGTATATCTTATTCGTTAGGTTTTGTAAAATGTTTTTTAGTTTTATACTGGGACGTAGCTGAAGGTTGAGGTCGTCGATACCACTCATCATTGGATTTAATTCGCACCATCAGTGTCCTCCCTAAGGACTTTAATTTCACACCATTATTTAGGCCAATGGGGTTTCCTTATACCCATCATTGACATATGAGAGTGGCGTTTAGACAGAATTGAACGTCGTTCTTTCCTCTTTCCATTCCATGCAAAATGTCCTTTCAAAATGAAAATTAATCCATCCGTAAATTTTATATGAATTTTCTCTAAATCGCATAATTTGCAACAAAAAGTACAGACACGATGAAAACTAGCCGCGGTAGCCATTTTTGTTTAAGTTGTAAATTATGCAGATTATTAGCTTAATTTATAACTTAAATTAAAAATGCAGATTAATCTGCTCAATTTACAACTTAAATCAAAAATGCCTACAGAGTTTTCATCGTATTTTTTCTTGCAAATTATGCGATTTAGAGCTTTGGAAGAAAATTCACAAAAAATTTACAGATGGATTAATTTTCATTTTGAAGGACATTTTGGAAAGAGGAAAGAACGACTTTCAATCCTGTCTAAACGCCAATGTCATATGTCGAAGGGGAACGAAACCCCATTGACCTAAATACCTAATGGTGTTAAATGAAAGTCCTTAGGAACGACACTGATGGTGCGAATTAAAATCCAATGAGTTATGATATCGACAACCTCAACCTTCAGCTACGTCGAGTATAAAAATAAAAAATATCGCACAAAAAAGATGTACAAAAAAGAAAACTGTTTTTTATGGGCCATCCTTTATAAGGAATAAATTGAAGAACTCCTTCAAGAGGAATATTTCGAAAACATGCATGGAAGAAAGCGGTGAAAAATTGAGATTTTTGAAAAACGTAAATACACGTCAACTTTATTTTTTTGATGCCAATCCAAATGACCGATTATATACATATACTAATGAAATTGTCACCTTATAAACACCCCATATATATACCTATAAATACTAACCATCACCGATAAACTTTATATAACTTATAAGACATGATATCCATTAATACACTTTGTTGTTTTGTTTTGTATACCTATACAAAACGCCACTGGCGCTGTCATAATCTTAGGGAGAACAACAAAATACCTGATGCACTTTAGTGTTCCCATAGCTATAGAGCGGACGGGCTGTTCCTATATGTTTGTATATAGGTACCTACGTAAGTATAAGTATAGGTATACATAAGATATATACCTATACATATATTTTATAAGTTTGCAAAGCGTAGCTATATCATAATGCACGATTTAACATACTATATGATGATCGATGCATCATCATCATGCAAGCATTAATGTGAGCATCATCATGCATGAATGCTAAGAGGTTATAGGTTATAGGTAGGAGGCGTATAACTATATGATAAATATGATGCTATACGCATCACAGTGAAACTTATTGTTTAAGTTAAAATATCCATCAGCGCCGCGCGTAGCGTAAGCAAACTTCCGAAAATGTATGATGCATCGGTATGTCGAAAAATTTTAGAGTGTACCCTAACCCATATACTTCAGTGTCTATAATAGGTATACCTAAGGTAGGGACCTTATTTGATTATGGATAACTAACAGATCTGATGTTAACCTCCGATTGAAATTCCGGCCCTAAGGCCAAAATAAAAGTGTATAAAGTTTTTAAGAAATCTCACCTGAGCTGGGTCGATCCGAATAACGCGTGCAGTAAACCCAAGCAGGCCACAAGGTGGGGACAGAGCCATCCTCTGGCTTTTTCGCTTCGTCGGGGCTTTTGGGTCGCGGAGGAATTGATTGTGCCGCTGTTCGAGTGTTTCCAATCTGAGATACTGCCTGACACAAGCTACCCAAGGGGGCCGTTGTGAACGGTTTAACATCTTCCACATCTTTAATTTCGTATGGTTTAAAACTTATTTTGGAACTTGATTTGGTTTTTAGAACCGCGTTCTTTCCGAATTCCGGTTTCAAAATGTTCCTTATTGAATACTTCAAGGTTTGAATCGTGGGTTCATTAATAGGTTGCGGTGATTCTGCACTATTTTCAGGCAAAGAGGGTGTGGAGCTACGACTAGATAATGCGAAAGAAGTTATCCTGAAAAATGACCGTTCAGGATCTGATGTTGATGATTTTTGGTAAAGTGTGGGGGAGGAACGAGAGTTCTCTTCAGAAATGGTGGTGCATGTATAGGGTGAAGTCCTCGAGGACTCTGGGGAGCTCGGTAATTTGATGGTCTGTAATGCGGACTCATTCGTCGGACTTGTGCCCACGTTAGGACTCGAGCGGTCTTCGAAAGCCATGTTGCAAGTTCATGAGTTCACTCACACTTAACAACACACTTGTCTTTCTAGCACACTTCGATCAAGTGTTTACTTGGAAAAGTACGCTGTCAAACTGAGTAAGTTTTCAAAATAGTCATCTTTATTACTGAAGTCTAGTGGAGGCCCCGCCCATGAATTCAATGCGCTTGTCTCTTTCCAACAAGACAGCACAATTGAGCATCTCATTTCATCAAACGCAAGCCATATATGCCTTGTCTCATTTCAACACATGCAAACCACAGTGAACAAGCAGGAAATGGTTAATTATATACTTATTTGCCAAATTAGAACCCTGCTTTCCGTTTAAAGCATGACAATAATTGCAATTCGATCCTACAACTGACTATCTTGGGGTGTAATCGGTAGAGCCGAGTTGGGGGTGAAAATCGAGGGCTTGCAGTATTGATTTTTCCTTGCACTCTCCGTCTTTGTCGAGCTTGTTATTTTTTATGTCGGCGTAGAGTCCGTCAACATCTCACTCAATGGATAATATCTGCCAATGGTACGGGGGGCGTGTACGGATAAGTTCAAATCTGGTTGGGTTATTCTTTGTGGAGGGGATGAAAATGTCCAGATTGAGACGTAAGTATGTTTGTTTTTCTTGATTCGAGGCGGAGTCTGCACTGTAAACGTGGTAATTGCAGATCAGACTAAACGGTATGAATTAATAAAATGGTTCGGATAATGATTTTATCGATCTGATGTTAATTGACGGATTTCTGTATTGCGATTCAAGACTGATAAACTTGTCCTCAAATTATAGTTAATTATAGCCTTATAAATGTAGCCCTCTCTTTAGCAGCGGTATGCTTTAGCTTCAGAGATCTGAGATAGTTATAATGTATTTGAAATTACCTACTGTATCTAAGGTACCAGAACCTCTTCGTGATATCTGAATGGTACCTACCGGGTTAACCAACAAAAAGTTTCCACCCCGAATATTTCAATCGTATCTATAATAATACCTATATAAATAAGGGTATCATAATAACTCGAGAAGTATAAACGGTGGAGTATCTTGTACTGAAACTTGGCATTCACGTTTGACCTTCAAGCCTGTTGAAGGTGAGGGGGTGTCAATTTCGAGGAATGAAATTTAGGGGATGAAAAGTTTTCGAATTTGAGATAACACGTTTTGAGGTCTCAGGAACCCAAAAAAGCGGTTTTAAAAATGTGTCTGGATGTGTGTATGTTCGTATCCTATACCAACGTAGGTACGTTTGTAAACACGCCATAGCCAAAACTACTAGATCTCATATAACCCAACTTAGACCTGAAAAGCTTTTGGGGCCAATCGTGCAAGCAGAAATGCCATTTTGGCACAACAACTTTTAAATTTTAAGTGCAAACCCCAATTTTTCACGTCACCGTAACAAAGGCCTTCAAATTCTGCTTCCAAAGATGTATTTACTCTCAGTGCCCTTTTGACCAAAAACTAAAAAATTCGTGATTTTTATCGGACTTTCAAATCGCGGTAGGTACCTACAGCCACAGTATAATATAAACAGTAGAACAACCGTTTCCCGCCAATTTTTTTTGCGGATAAAAAACTTGAGAAAATGTGGCTCCATCTGTATGCAAGCAGCCGAATATTGGGTTTTCTTCAATCTGTTTTATTTAAAGCAAGACGTGGTGACTATTTCCCTATGTGTCTAAAATAAATTATTGTTCCAGGAACTGATATAATAGGAGCTCGTTACTCTTTCTGTAAACATTCGCAATAAATTATGCTGGCAGATCCTAGCTGAACGAGTGCTTGCCGTACTATCATTGGTTTTACCTACTTATGCACGCCGCACACCGCATTTATGTTTTTGTTTAAAAATATAAACAAACCCACCAAATGCAGAAAAAAGAATATCTGGGTAATTAACAAAACAATGGAAGATTGTAACTGTAATGTTTCAGTTTCGTTTACGAATCTTCCAGCAATTATATAACCCATCAGGGTAGAGCAAAATGTTGCGCTTTTTGAGAGTGGTTAAGAAAAGACATCACTAAATTAATTAAGTAGATAATTTCAAAAAATGCTAATTGTTTCCTACACATTTTGACTTTTGCTAGATACGTGCGGTTTACCGAAACAATGCAACGAATAAAGAAATACCTACCTACCAAGTTCGATGCAATGTTTTTTAGGAAGATGTATATCAATGCGATGTGTATCCCTGTAGATTTTTATCACGTTAATGTGTATGTATAGGGGCGGGTACAGATTTTAGCAATCTGCACTACTAGAGTAGTGCCTCCGCAGACGCACAGATCACAGATGTGTCAAAAAGGCGAAATGATAAAAATTGTTGTTACAGAATTAAAAAGTAGAAAATGAACAGAAAAAACACAAAAATTTAGAGGGTTGAAAAGTAAAAAGGATGACAATATAAACCAAATGAGTACCTAAATGAAATGAATTGCCGGAATTAAAACAAGATTTGGCCAAATGAGTTCAATTTTATTACCTACCGACGAAAAACGAACATATGCGAATTTTGCACTTAGGGGGTAAAGGTGGATGAAAAGTCAAGAGGTCTGAGGATTAACCGTGGTTAAGTAAAATTACGCATATAACGTAAATAACACCAAAATAACCCAATTATGTAAATTTAGCGTTTGAAGAGTTGAAATATTACAAAGGGAGATGAAAAAAGTGAAATATGTAAACATCATTCAATTGAGTTTAATTTATTACCGAAATTACACAAAGGACCCTATCGGATGTGCCCCATATTTGGGCCGCTTATGTAGCTGGCCGTAGCTGGCATGACTGTTTCCTAATTTTTTGCTCACAAACTCAGGAAGAACGAAGCTTTCGGTTGAGGGACCTTTTTTGAATCAGTCATGCCAGCTGCTATTGTTCTTTAAGCCTTTAACGTATCCATTTATTACAAAACAATTTTTCTTAAATTATGCCAAAACTTAAAACATCATAATTTTGCGATTCTCACCTAACACTATATGGTTGAATGTTTGAGCGTCTTTCGATCGATTTACAGTGCGACCCAAAAGCTGTTATTTTTCTTTGACCCAAACGTTTTTTCATTTTCGAGGCAATTGTTTTGTATTTTGTGTTAATTTCTTTTATAGCTGAAGATGGAGTAACACTCCGAAACGCGTCCTAAACAGTAAGTAAATTTTGTGGAACGAGACTGTGAAACTACCTTGTGTAATCAAACATCAGTTCCTCTTTGAAAAATGGACCAAGCTTTCAACCAACTTAACACTATGGTTACATTAATTCATGAGGTTCCCACCCAGTGTTTCAAACACTCGTTTATGAAAAAAGTTAAGATTGCCAGCTAAAAGGGGCCCAAAAACTGGGCATATCAGATAGGGTCCTTCTGCCAAATTAGCACTTCGGGGGTTGAAAAATCGTAAAGGGGGATGAAAACTCATGAAAATAAGCCAATTATGTAAATTTGGCTTCTGAGGGTTGAAATATTGCGAAGCGGGTCGAAAAAGTGAAAAAGGCAAGAACACTGCCGTAAATTTGTACATACCACTGCCGACTGTGAAGTCCCCCGACTGTCGAATTTGCTCAATTTTTGCAACCACTGCCTAACATTTCCCACTAACACTGCCGAAAATTTGTACACCACTGCCGACTGTGAAATCCCCCCAGCAAGAACAATGTATATGAGTAAAATTTATTACCGAAAAAAGGCAAAACTGAGCGAATTTTTCAAAATTAACGCGCGGGTGTTGAAAAATTGTCACGGGGGATGAAAAATCAAGAGGGCTGAAAATGAACTGTAGTTAAGTAGAACTAGCGAAAATCACACGAAAAAGGAGCGGCCTGGGTAAATTTTGCTTTTTGAGGGTCATCATGAAAGGGGTTGAAGAATTGTGGATGGGTTAAAAAGTAATGAAAATGAATTAGAACTATCGAAAAACATGAAAAAATTTCCAGTTTCAACCCTTAAATTTCATCCCCCTTGTTAGATCATAATGAAGATTTGCCCATCCACCTACAGTGGCGCTGTAAATTACCACACCAACTCCAGTCCTGATACGTTGAGCAGTTTTTGAGTTTTCGCATTTTTGAGTTTCGGCATGTTAGGGGGTTGTACCGCCTTTAACGGTCATTTTTCGCCAATGATGAATAAAACTTTTTTTGTACCATCAATAGAAAGCTATCGATCTTTATTAATTTCTACCCTACATTATTCAGTGAAAAATTTGAGTTTCCACCCCTAACTTTCATCCCATTCGAAAAATTTCTCCTAAAATACATACTCTTCCTTTCTCGTAGATGCAGTGTGTAAGATCTTACAGTTTTGCAGAAGATATTGCTTCTCCGTGTCAAATTACAGGGCTTCATGGACGTTCCAACCCCTAAACTCCAACCCCCTATTTCACCAGCCCCAAATGCCCTAAAGGAAGTTGTGTTTTCAACTTCACCAGCCTAATTCAATTCGTTGAAAAATTACGGTGGTTTGTAGATTTATGTTTTCAACCCTTCATGATTTCACCCCTTTATGATTTACAGGGGTGAGTTAATTTTTCCGGTGTTACATAACTCCCTCCGTATTTACTGGCTTCAGTTCTTCGTAAATAATTCAATATGGTTTCAGAAAAAATCAATAAAATATATTTATCCGCTTGCAAAGAGTTAGGGGTGGTTTTAGGTTGAAAACTCGTAAGACTTTTTTTCAATAGTTGACCGAAATCTATCGAACCCCGTAATTTTATGCTACCATTTAGGTACTTGAAAGATAATTTCAAGTTTCAACCCTTAAATTTCATCCCCCCTGTTAGATCTTAGTGAAAATTTGTCCATCCACCTACAATGTCACTGAAAATTGACACACCAAATTCTGCCTTGATACGTTGAGTAGTTTTTGAGTTCTGGTATTTTTGTGTTTTTGCATGTAAGGGGTTTACGCCTGTAGGGGTGGTTTTTCTCAAAATATGAATGACGCCTTTTTTGCATCATTAATGGAAAGCTATCGAATGACGCCAATTTCGACCATTATTATCAAGTGGAATTTCGAGTTGCAACCCCTAATTTCCACCCCATCTGTTCGATTTTACGAAAATTTCACCGATATATGTGTGCACGTTGAGTTTCTAAGAGCTGCGTGCAACCCTTGCGGAGCTATCATATTTTTTGTGGTTTTCATCCCCTAAATTTCATCCCCCGAAATTGCCACCCCCTCACTTTCAACAGACTTGAGGGTCGAACGTGCATACCAAATTTCAGCAAGATACCTCCACTAGTTCTCGAGTTATTGCAATTAATAGTTTTTCGGTTTTTTTCCCCTAATTCCCACCCCCTTGGTCCGATATGGCCCAAAAGCAATCCCCGCCTTACTTTTCGGGAGACAAAGTTTCAGCCCGATATCTCAATCCGTTCTCAAGTTATGCGACGGACAGACATGAGGAGCGATCGATACGACGAGCGAGCGAGGGAATATTTTAAAACAAGGGTGCCTGGCATATTGCTACGGCACTAAAAATCGGTATAAATAGCTAGCAAAAGCCGAGCAAAAAATACCTAAACTATTTTCTAACTGTCCTAGCATTGTTATTGTTGATTATTGTGTACCAAATCAAATTGAGGGACATGAACCGTCATCATCTCGTACAGGTAACGGTGGAGGTTCCTACATAAGTACATCCCTTCGATGTTTCCCTAATAATTAAAGTTTAGTGTTTAATGAATCAAATTAAAAGTCCCACGCGATCAACTTTTCGGCGAACCACGGGAGTTATTCTTACTTATTAAAGATTCGGTACCTAATCGGTAGGTAGAAAACACATTCCGATAGGCGATAAGGAATGTTGCAGTTCGAGTTGGAAGTCATTTGGTTCATGTTTACATAATAAATATCCCAATAATGGATTAATGTTTTCGTTTCCAGCCACAGATTCCAAGAAACTGTTCACAACCTGGCAAGTGTGAGGAGAACAATGGGCAGAAAGCCAATGCAGTATTGCACTTAGTTCCGTCAACAATTAGCTATCAGTGCACTGACGAATTGGACTACGCTAGCGCTATCTATATTCGAGTAACTTATTCCCTACCTCGGCGACAAACTATTGGCGAACCATCGACACTAAATGAGACATCTACTCATGCGAACCTGGAACTAACTCCAATTCAAAATCGTTGACCTACTGTTTATATTATACTGTGCTACAGCCCAAGCCCCTGAACCGGTTTAGCTGAAACTTTGCACATGATGGGGATTGTATACCTATTATACGTCGAAGAGTTGAAAAAATTTTGGATTCAATCGATCCTCGGAAACTGCCATTTTGGCACACCAATTTCCAAATTTAAAATTATTCTGTCATTTATAACCATATCCAAAACAAGTTTTTGAAAGATTTATTGTTCCTATACCGTCAGAATAAAGGTCTTCAAATTCATGGTTTTAAATAAGACAAAATTTATTCGCATTTTGGTACCCTTTGGGCAGAAAAATCGAAATTTTGTAATAACACTGAAACCACACGTTCTAGCCCAAACTACGGTACATGGAGGTAAGGTGACCCGTTGAAGAGCTGAAAGGCTAGAGGAAGCAACTTTAAAATCTTAACCATCACAAGTCACGGAAATCAAAGACCCATGCTTTGGGGAGGTTCCAGCCGCTTCTCTGCTGCAATTTTTTTTTATTACAAAATTAAGTATTTTGTGTGAATAAACCTCCTATAGTAGGCTGCTGGGCTTCTATATAAAACCACAGCAGAGATCGTTATTATAAGAAAGAAAGGCACTAATATACGTAATAAATATATTAATTTTACGTGGTGTCTGGTGCGTATAAATAGAATAGGTACAGTATCTTTTTCTAACTGACAAAAAAGTGGGCTTCTTTATGTTCTATTTTGTGTACCTAAAGTGACTTATTTTTAAATCTCAAAATATTGTTAAATGTTTCCACAGAAAAGTGTGAAAAAAAGTGCGGATCGACTCAGAATTTAATACTGGAATACTATACATTAAACAGTGGTGCGAGCGTTCTGGGACAGCCTGTATATGAACAACTGATGGGAACATGATGAAATTTACATCATATATACCTACTGTATGCATGGCTTACACTATACAAGGTGTGAATTTGATTTTATTTTTTTCCTGATGCTTCCCTATACCTACATAGATAATTAATTACTTGTATAGTTGTACTTATGGAAAAATGCTCAGCGAACAGCTGAGTTCATAATCGAAGGCAAAATGGTCCGTAATTTAAAGGGCTCTAGTCATCATTACTAACTGCTTGGGAGAACTTTTTTTGTGGTTTTGGAAAGAGGAAAGTTCAATTCATGAGTCCTTGAAAAATCGAAGAAGAAATAATGATGTTTAGTTATTTTTCCATCGTGAAAAACAGGTTGAATTAAAAATATAAATGATGCTTGGGCGAATTTTTCTATATCAGCTTCAATCGTCTTATATAGGGATTGCATTTTATGTCCGCATCATAAGAAAAATTAAAGAATAGTTTTTTTTTGTTTTCGAGATACAGGGTGGTAATTTTTAATTTTTTTCATTAAAAAACTGAATTACATAAAATGAATATAATGCAAATTACCCCGGTCGTGAAATCTGACAAGTTTGATATAGAATTTGCACTTTTATATAGGTAGTAGGTATACCATACCTACATTGAACTCTATATCATGCATCACCATCAGTGATGAGGACATGAAATCAGATGAAAGAGGAGATATTTGACCAATCCTATAATATTTAAGTTGGCCAGATCAGGTATGAGATCGCAATCATAGTACCATACAAAACATCGAAAAGAAGGTTACCTAAATATACAGCAAATGTTGAAATGAAAATGCATGAAGACTTGCACGTTGCATATATAGAGATAAAGAAACGGGCATATCGATATGGTGATTTCCTCGTTATCCCTTAAAAATATATGGCTTTTCATAGGGCGAAATCACCTATAGATTAGCATGGTCATCAGACCCACCAAAGGTTGCATGGTGAGATGGCCATAATTGACATCGAGCGACTTATCAAATACCTGATTACGTTAAAAATTAAAACTTATCGAGCCATCTAAGTATTAGATTATTGGTTGCACAAATTGTGCATGTACCTACCTTAATTGTTACACTTTCGTTTATCGGTTTTCGTCACTCTTGCTCTCAATGGAGCCAAAAACAAAAGCCTATGACCAACTAACCCTGATGATGGTTTACCCTTTAGGTATACCTACTTACAACATTTTCTAAGATGATGAAAAATTTATAGGTAGGGGAGACCCGGATCAATTGTAACAGATTTTAGTCTTTTGGTTCAAACATTTTTGCAGAAAAAAATTAAATGTCGTCAAAAACAATGTGATACATTTGACACCGTGCATGGTGGTGTCAGTAGTAACATCCGATGTGTCAATTGTAAAACATGAGCATAAAACAAGTCAAAATTCATAATTTGCTTTAATTTATTATCCTGGATAATAAAACAAATGTAAGAAAGTCCAACCAAAATTACCAGGATGAAAGTGATAAAGTAACTTAAAATTGTAGATATATTATAAGAAAAGAAGGTCCCCATCACAAAAAAAAATCATTTTCTCATCTAAATTCTTAATCAGAATCGCAATAATTATAGCAAAAATATAAACAATTTAATGGTCCAATGCTAAAACTGCCTATATGTCCATATTATATAATTTCTCAGGAGGCGAAGAAATGTTTCATGCTGATGACAATGGCAATGTAGGGGTTTTGAAATTTACATATACGCTTTCTTTGTCTCTATTTTCACATATTTGTGCAAATTATTTTACAGGACGATGCAGAGACATTTATTAGACGTATCTGCATCAGGAATAACTCATTTTCGCAAAAAAGTGGACATCATAGCCAGTTTTAGCATTAGACCCTCGAATTGTTAGTGAGTCCAATATTTACACTCTCTGCATTGAATCCATTCCTCCCGTGCATTTATTACTTATTGGCGTAAGTATTAACATGGTACAATTGACACCTTTTCCGTTGTTACAATTGACACCGTCCGGTTAATATAAGAAACTTAACCTCAACTGTATGTGGCAGCATTAAATTAAAAATAAACCTTAATCCATGCATATTAAAATACAACGAGAGAAAAATTGAAGTGGCTTGTGCTAACTTAACTGTTACTAAAAGAATCTGACAGAAAAAACTTACTTTAGAGGGGAAAATCCAACATATCGACATAAAGAACACCCATGGATTCTCTGCCAAATATAAACTACCATCACCCTTGGGAGAGAAACAAAATACTACTTTACTGTACAAACAGTTTCCATTTCAGTTATTAGGTGGCAGTGAGAAACGCCGTGTTACAATTGACCCACGTTATACATTATAATATTGTCACCTCCGGTCTTCCCTACCTATAAGTACTTACCTACCTAGGTAGGTACGTTATTCGAAAAACACATCCCACCATTTTCTGAATTGCATGATAGGGGGGTTGCTATTTGAAATTTTGAACTTAAGATATGATGAGTTATGAGGGGGTGCGCTTTTAAATTATTTCACAAAGTTCGCCGGGTTTAAGTACCTATGACCCCTTTGATGTCCGAACAAATCATGTCATCATCATTAATAGTTTTTTGGTTTTTCACCCCTACCTTCCACCCCCTTGGTCCTATATAGCAAAAAGGCAATCCCCCCATATCTTAATACCCTTCAAGTTACAAAGCTGATGCATACCAACTTTCAGCTCGATATCTCAATTGGTTCTTAAGTTATCCGACGCACAGTGGTTGAAAATCAAATAAAGGTGGCCAAAATGGTCAAATTGAAAAAAATTATTAGCGGCTTGATGTTATTGTAATATTATTAGGAGATGGCCATGGAGCTTCAATGCGCCCGTAGCTATGGTTACCATGTTGTTTATTGCGTTTTATTCGAAATCAAATTTCTGTCACCTCAATTTTGTGTTTGCGGAAGATCATCTTTGGTATTATCTTTGTCCGTTCTGTAATTCTTCTTGTCCCTTATCACAACTTATTCCTGAAGTCCTATGCAATGAACGATTTGCAAGGTGGTAAGTACCTTTTTGATTGATTCCATTGCTAAGGGGTGGATAAAATAATACATTGACCTCAAATTACGTGTTGGCAAGATGATTAACTTAGGTGTCCTGTAAGGTCCGACTTTCATTGTAGCGAAAACATGTAGATTATTGTCTCCTCTGCTTGGCAACACAAAATTTAGGTGCTACTACCCGCTACCCTAAAGTCAGGAATTTTTTTTATACCTGATCACCTTTCGTTCAATCGGCATTTTTCTAGCACATTTTAAATTTGCTTATCCCTTCAATGCCATTCTTACGGGATAAATTAAACACATTTATGTTTATTAAATCCCTTGTTATTACCACAATGTAAATTCACAGATGGTAACTCGAAATTTTTAAACCAATGAGATTTAAATTACGCGATTTATAGGGAACAATCATAATCTTAAAATCGTTTCGAGATGTCAACATTTTATTACCACTTACACTTTTATAATAAATTATAATTCTATGTATGCATACCTATATGGTGTATATATTATATAATATCATATATTATATGGGTATTAACATTATTAACAATATATATTAATGTATTAATTGTCTAAAACGTGTTTCTCGGGAATCATCTTATTTTCTAAAATTTTCGACTTTTTCGTTGAATTTTCGGTTTTATGCCTGTCTATTTCGGCCCTTGCAGGGCTAAGAATTTTTACAACAATTTTCCCATAATTGCTCGTACCTGATATATACATTAAGAGGTATTAGCAATTTTGGCCACATATTTTTGATTTTCAACCACTGTGCGACGGACAGAGCTGAGGAGCGATACGATGAGCGAGTGAGCGAGCGAATAATCAAAAGAAATACCTACCTTCGCATTCTTCTACGTCATATTTTATACTTAACTCTTTTTCGTAATGTCATCCCATTAAGTATACAGGGTGAGTCTGAAAGACTCCACATCCTTTATACCACAGAATCTACTGTTCAAATGATGAAGCTTGGTGCAAAAATTATTGGTCACTTATGATTCGTCTTGATGTTATAAGCCGCCAAAGATCTTCATTTTTAAACGTTCTTTTTAAATATCTTTCGAAAGGTGTATCGTAGGATTTTCAATTTTTGCACAGCATTATTACAGACCAAGACGCAACTACTGATGGTACTTAAGACATTATCCAAAACGCGGATCCCTGTTATACAGGGTGGCCCCGATGGTATTTGCCCTTGAACTTTTTTATGTTTGAAAACATTGCTAATTTGCCTTTAATTGAAAAAACCGAAAACATGATCATCGTGATAAACCCACAATTTCAATAAAAATCAAAGTGTACGTTGACACGCATCACATTTCAACTGTTTTTTTGCATTGAAGGTGTTGTCCTACATCTGTGCCCAGAGCCATTGCTCACAACTGAAGAAAAAACATTGATGGTAATTTCACTTTTTTATGAGGTAGACTCGTCATTGGTGATTACCTGCATCATGTTTTCGGTTTTTTCAATTTTTCTCGTGAGTGGTTGGTTTTTTCGAAAAATTTTTAGAGCCAAAAAAGTTTTAGAATTGAACGGGTAATACCGCCGCATAGGCAAATTAGCAATATTTTCAAACATAAAAAAGTTCAAGGGCAAATAACATCGAGGCCACCCTGTATAACAGAGATCCGCTTTTTGGATAACGTCTTAAGTTTAAGTACCATCAGCAGTTGCTTCTTGGTCTGTAACAATGCTGTGAAAAAATTCAAAATCCTACGATACACCTTTCGAAAGATATTTAAAAAAAATGTTTAAGAATGAAGATCTTTGGCGGCTTATAACATCAAGAGGAATCACAATTGACCAATAATTTTTGCACCAAGCTTCATCATGTGGTATAAAGGATGTGGAGTCTTTCAGACTCACCCTGTATACCTACCTATGTATATCAGTTTCGTAAGTATTCGCTTCCATGGTATAGGGGGAGGCGTCTGGTATACCTATTAGGTATGTGTACATTACTGTATAAAACGGTGTTGTGATGCGTTTTGTTTGCACTTCATAACTCATGATGTTATACCTAAGCTAAATCAGAATGATTGTTGTTATAATAATTAAAAAAAAACAATTTTATATTTTATACATTGACATTACTTGCTCGCTTGCAGAGATTGGGTCCCATCATAAATCTTATTGTCGACCACGGTGTCGACTCAGGTGGCCTTTCAAATACAATATCAGTAATGCGGTGCCTTATTGTCATCATGCAGTCCCTGTGGTGACAGAAAGAATCATTCACCATTGTCATTCAACCGCCGTGCTGTTGACCTTTACCCACAAAATATAAGAAACGACATCCAACCAAATTAATGAAGCCCGTACATGACTAAACACGAAACCGATTGCCTCTTCGATCTTAGATTTCAATCATGTGAAGCACCATCATAATCAAACCCCGCCTATATATTCATACACTGATATGTCTATATTCTATATACCTACCTATAATAAAATAAATATCTAGCTATAATTAATTATTTCGGGGAATTCGGTTTTCATTGATTAAACATTATACAGGGTTAGCTAAATGTATGGAAACGGCCTAGATATATCTTTAAACACGAATCAAGGTAATCGCTTGAAACTTGGTAGGTACACGTTTTGATGACATTTTCCTTAAATGTCTTCATCCCATCATGTTATACGGGATGATGGGTTGGAAAGTTCAATCACCGATACTCCCTACATGTTCAAGGTGACGGAATATTTACTAAAATTATGTTTCCTTAAGAAGCACAAATCCATCAATAAGATGACTGATGGCCTAAAAATGATGCATTCTATAAATAGGTAAGTATACTTTAAATTACGTTTATTGATATTATTCTATTCTACCGAGACTCTCGGTCTCGCCGAGACAGAGTCAATGAACTCTCGCTCTCGCGAGAGCGAGGCCGAGATCGAGAATTTCTCGGTTAAATTCGAAAAAAGCCGCGCTTTTTGAAGACACTGAAAATTAACATTTTAAAAGAAAATTCATTATAGCTTTCCTAAAGCTTTGTCCGCACATCCACGTAAATCATAACCATAAATTAAGGAATTAAGGAATTAAGGACACACAACCTTGATGGTAACGATGCAATTTCCATGGCATTTCTTTTGGGGATTGTTATTATTTCTTAATTTTTGTTAATTTAAGTAGATGTGATGAACAAAGCTTAACCGCCGTCGATAATAAAATGAAACTTGGAATTTACATTGTATATTTTTGAGATCTATCAATCCAATGGTATTAAAAATCACATTTTTGGATGATGCCTCATAGGACCTCGAAGCGCATATAGAGATCTGATGGTATGCTATCTCAAATTAGAAAATTTTAATTATTGTATTATCCCAAGGCATTAAGGTAAACTCCCACTTATTTTAAATGTGATGGTAAAGGGAGATTAAAAAAGGTAGGAATTTTTCTTCTCAATTTCACGACGCGTGTTGCGTGTCGAATTGCTTTTACACCTACCTGTCACAATACGGCAAAATACTTTCTTTCAAAACAGAAACATTGGCTTGCATACCTAAGCCTGTTGTCCTCTTGCTATTTATAGGTGCATAATACATATTCTGCTATTTAGTCACACTGTATAGGTAAATTTCCGTGCCTTTTTACTCAAAAGACCATATTATCCCATCACTGAAAATCAACTCACAAAAAGTACCTAAATAAATTAAGCCAGACACGGCAAAATATATACCTAAACAATGTCGGACTTTTTATAAAATCAGAAGTCTAAATGTGATGCTCAATCTGCTTATATAAGTAAGCTTATTGAAACAAAAAAAAGAGATGATTTCGCTGATGTCACTTTACTCTTATATTTACCCTTATAGCTCTGTTGCATTGGTAAAAGCATTGTTTGTAAAATGTATAGGGACGCTTGCTATTATTATATGAAAGTTTTTTTCACGTCAGCGCTAGACTAGATTTACGGTCCATGCAGTGGATTTTATGTACCTACACCTTTGAGGTTTACAAAAGGATTCTTCGGACAGGTGACAAAAGGCTGTGCAATAAAACTGTTGTCGAATGTGCAGATCGAAACAATTCTCCGTTTGGGGGTAAAACAATTAAAGTTGGGACTATAAAACATCCATGACAGCGCACGTAGGATTTCATGGATTACAATTTCCTTAGAAAGAAATATACGCCCTTAATTCCAATGAAAGCTTTATAAAATAGCTGTAGACGTCTCGTGATGTATGGATTAAAAATGATATGCCTACACTACTGTATACCTACATTACATTAGGTTTAGGTACCTACATACTAAAAAAATGCCTTAAACTAAAGTAACAATTGGCATAATGTTCTAACAGTATCTATATATACTCTGTCCGGGATCCACACGACCGAGATTCACCCTATTTCCATGGCGATTCATTGTTGACAACATGGACACATGGAAATAGGGTGAATCTCGGTCGTGTGGATCCCGGACAGACCATAGATAGGTATGGGTAGGTATACAGGGTGGATAATTTTTCGATGCTGAACCATTGGGATCACCTTCTTATTGTTGACTACATTTTTGAAAAGCCAATTTTTTGTGTACTTGATGGTGTCAAAATTCGATATAGCTGCCATAAAAGAATCAACAGTTGACTGTCGTTATTCAAAATCTATGGAAGGGCTAGAAAATTTCTGTTGATGACATTCAATTGACAGCTGTCAAAAATACAAAAGTTCCAAGTTTCATTTAAATAACATCAAACGTTAAGAAGATATTACCGTATTCCCCCGTGTAAAAGCAACAAAGTAAGTATAGGCTGCTACTTTTAACTTTTCTGTCACGTTTTTGACGTTAGCTTTGCAAAATTCCGCCAAGGTCAAATACAAAAGTTACTCGGTCGAATTTAAAGTAAGGGCAATGAGATGGGCATTTTGGAAACCGAACTTGTAACGCTAGAACAGCAAGACAGTTTGGAGTGCACATATACTCCCAGATCTTTAACTCTTTATTTATTTTTGCTTGTGTATGATTGCTTCTAGTGTTACCAAATATCAGTTTGACCGTGGTGTATTTGCGAAAAGCCTAACGTCAAAGCCTGATAAAAGTCAAAAGTAGCAGCCTTCTTACTTTGTTGCTTTTACACGAGGGAATACGGTAATTTTTCTTTAAATTGGCAATTTTCAGATTTTTTGTGATAATTCAGGAACGAATCAAAATATCGGAAAATTCTCTTCAGAATCTGAATCACCAAGAAATAGCGCAACTTTTCTCCAATTTAAACTACTCTCTATCTATTATGGTTTCCGAGATACTAATGGTGAGCATCGAAAAATTACCCAACCTGAACAGTGCGAACGTTGGCTGTGGAACATTCCAAATAAAAAAATCTTTGGGTCATCTACTGCTAAAGTCCTAGAACACTAGAACAGTTCGATTTTGTTTTTTTAATGCGGATTTAATGAAGTGGGTATATTTTTTCCCACTTCTGGTTTAACCGGAAATGGCCTTAACTTTGTTTTCTTAAATGAAATAACACCTTTTTCTCAAAGGATTCGGAATCTACGACTTGTTTTTGAGTAAAAAACATGTACTTACACTTGGCCAGACGTGCAGTCAAAGCCATATACCCTAGATTTTCAAAAACATTGAAGAAATCGGTCATAAATCAAGATTTCTGAAAATCCCAAATACACCTTTCCCTTATTTTTTTTGATACAAATTCAACTGCGCGATTATTGTTTTCAAAAACTTATATTTGCTGTTTTAGTAGATTGTGCAGGTGCAGGCCAATGATAATAAATCCTAGTCAATATACCTAAGCAGGATCAGCCTCAAATTGAAATCAACCTCGACGGACGGTCAGAGAAAAGATCGGTACCTACTGGTGGTTATTATTGCGTAGGGTTTCGCGAGATCAAGACAAGACAAGACTAGAGCCTATCTTGGTCTTGGTCTTGAACAAGTCTTGAGGAGACCGGTCTTGTCTTGGTCTTGGATGGCCAAGACCAAGACAAGATTTGACCAATATTGGTCTTGGTCTCGAAAGTCTTGTTTATGAACCGAATTCTAAGAAAGAAAACAAAAGGTATTGTGGTATTGTAACATGAAAATCTGGAAAGCCACGTGCTCTATGCTGTTTTGTCTTCAGTTCAGTTTAGTAGTTGGTAGGTAGTTATCAGTTAGCCAGCTTTTGTGATTGCAGTAGGGTTATTTGTGATGGGATCCAAAGAGACCAGGTAAGTCTTAACTAATTAATTTCTATTACCTATGGGCCGTTATTTTCACCTCCAGATAAACCTATCTGCCGGTTAATTCTCATTGAAAGTATGGGAATTATCCGACCGATAGATTTATCTGGATGTGAAAATATCGACCCTTATTACTTCTAAATCATAACAAACAATTAATAGTAACTTACTGACTCGGACCGCCACTTCAGTGCCTTGAGAGGTTGTTCTCACAGGCTTCGCTTATCGTTCAACCCAACCGAAATAGACTGCTACCTCAATCCATCGAAATGTTGCTTCTTGTCAGATCTTGGACTTTTTTTTTGGCCAGTTTATCGATGCTCAGTCATCGCAAACTGAAAGCCAATTGCCTAGCAACTAGCGATTTGATTGGCTACAAACTGTCAGTTTGCTGTTAGCTGACACTTAGCTGAGCATCGATAAACCGGCCCTAGTAGAAAGTTGAATTTGTAATTTGAAAACAAAATAGAGAACTTTAAACCAATAAGTTATTATTGCATTTATTTCGTGTTAATTTGAATGATGGCTCGTAATGTTTTTTTGAAAAAATAGCCCTCATTAAAATTATACCTATAATGTCAAAATTTATAAGACAATTCATTTTATTTTAAGATGAATATGTTGATGTGCTGATGTGTTGTGCAATGTCATTTTAGTACTACCTTCCAGTGGTGAGAAATGTCACTCGACACCCATCGTTGCCGCTCTTCAATTTTTGAGCAATTTTTTCAAAAATTGACCCCCAAGACCAAGACTTTAACAAGACTCTTGGTACAAGACTCTTGGTCTTGAGAGGTCAATCTTGGTCTCGGTCTTGACTTAAGTGGAAGCATCTTGGTCTTGGTATTGTCTTGAATTCGAGACCAAGACCAAGACAAGACCAAGACTAGTCTTGGTATTGTGCGAAACCCTAAATTGGTTATTCATGAATAACCAATAATTACTCGCATCATAAGTTCCGAATTCGAATTACTCGTAGGAGCCAGGAATTATTTCGTATTACTCGTAAGTATTATAGGTACTATAGGTATTTTTGAAAGGACTTCCGCAATTACTTGGAGTACAACCCGAATTACTTTTCGAATTACTCGTATTACAAAACAGTTGAGCTGCATTCTTGCTTTACTTATGTATTGACCGTATTACCCGTTATTACTTGAGTAGTAATTTGAATTAGTGTACATCAGCTTCTGAAGGAGTTATTCCCCCTCGATCAACGAAATCTACACTCCCTCAACGTAACTACACAAGAAACTTTAAGCCGTGATTTCAACGTCATTTCAGAAGTAAGGACTGATAGTTATTTATGATGTATGTGTTAAAAGTGGTTTATCATTTTGTGAGAAGGGAAGTTTGAGACACGACGCGCAGCGGAGTGACCCATCCCTTCGAACAAAATAAAATTACTTTTAACACGCATATCATACACTATTTTTCTACAAACACTATTAAAAGCAAAAGTCTTCAAATTGTTAATCGAAAACGTCAATGACATTCGCTGCAACTATAAGGTATACTTAGGGCGGGTTGTACCAAACATTTAATTCAGGAGTTAAGGCTAACCCTATTACAGTACCATAGAAACAATTGTTGTCAACAATTTGTTGCTATAGAATTTTTGAGACCTTTAATACTGGCATAGACTAATCATAGGAAGACCGCTCAGCCTTATGCCGCGCTTGAAATCACAAGTAATCAGCTGTAGAGCGCTCTGACAGGTGACGACGCCGGGGTCAAACAGCGGTACTTGATGGTACTAACGTGTTCGGTTTATAGTTTTGCTAAAACTGTTACAGCGCTCTTCAGAGGAATCTACTTGGGTTTTTATCGCTGAGTAGGAAACTTGATACCATCGCGACGCAAACACGTGCAAAAAGATAAACAATGGTTAAACATAACGGGTTCGTAGAATTCGATTCGAGGGTATTTTGCATTTATTTTGGAAACAGACGAATAGTTATTGTTCGGATCCTTTGGTTTGTTGATTTTCCGACTCGTGCCGAGAGACAGACAGTTAGAGAATTTATTAATTTTATTTATTCATTACTTAATTATTAACGATTGCAGAGTAGACATATTGCAGCGTATATGAGTATATGGTACCGAGTGGGAGGAGGGGTTCCGTGATTCCGCTTTCGACGGAAGAATAATTTATTAATACCTGCAGATCGACTAGGTACTCTCTGAGACAGATTAACAATAACATTTTCGCTCCGTACCTACGGCCGACTGAACCGATGGTGTCGGCGCCGCCGTGCCGTCGGGCGTCTTACGCCGTAGCATGTTCATACAACCACAAGTAATTATTTATTGTTGACAGTGGTTGGACTGGTTGGTGTAAAAGAACAAAACCGTTGATAAACCCTTTTACCCCAAGCGTTTTAGGTTGTGCACTTGAAAAAAATTATGTAAATCTGAAACTTGGTTAAACGACTGTATGAGAAACGGTGAAACGGGCTATCTTTCCAAGTGCTTCTCAATTATTTTAAACTGTATCCGGGCCTCCCGAAAGTGGCAAAAGCCCGCGAAATAAAGAAAAAAATTATTTTTTTTAATTTGAAATTAGACGGTTTTTTGTAAGAGATATCGCAAAAATGCACAAAATAAACATTGTAGAGGATAAAAAAAGCTTTCAAACGACACCTTCAAAATATTTCTAGGACCAATGGGAACGGAGGTACACGACCTTGCAAATCAACTTTAACAATTTAAATGCAAACACAGATTTTTCGCGTTACCATATGAAAGCTCTTCGAATTCTGCTTTTAAAAATGTGGTGCCCTTTTGACCAAAAAACGGGCCATGAAAAAAAACTATGTATGACTGCATACTTTTATTGCCGTATTTGATAGTTGCTTTTTTTTTCAAGTCGAAAACCAAAAGTGCCCTTTTTTGAATTTTTCTTAGCAAAAGAGCATTTTCTTACTATCTGATTAGATAGCTGTTGCATTGACGGATCAAAAACTTTAATGCCATTTTTTCGAGGATTGACATTTTAGGGGCAAAAAGGCCCCTTTTTTAATTTTTGTTAGCAAAGGGGCACATTGTTATTGTCGAATTCGATAGCTGTTGCATTGCCGGATCGGAAACCTTAGTGGGTGTAAAACATTTATATTTTAGGTTTTAGTATGTAAATGAGCGCCGGACAGATCAGCCTGCAGCCATCGACAACCGCCCGCACGCCCGACCTTGGTTAAATAAAGTTAAACGCTACATTTACAAATTCTGTGAAAAAGTAGAAGTTTCTACTGTCTCCGTGACTACCAATTTTTAACTTCTACGATCGCGAAGCAGTTACTGGAATCGATCGGAAAATTCAAAAAAATCGAATCGCAAAAAACATGAAATCTTTACGTTTCAGGGTCCTGGGAATCCAAAAAAGTGTTTTTTGAAAAAATTTCTGTGTATCTGTCTGTCTGTCTTAGAGCAATTTTTTAGAAAATTTCCTTTTTATTGGCAAAAAGGCCCCTTTTTGAATTTTTCTTAGCAAAAGGGCATATTATCATTATCGAATTCGATAGCTGTTGCATTGCCGGATCGAAAACCTTAGTGCCATTTTTTCGAAAAATGTCATTTTAGGGGTGAAAAACATTTGTAGGTACCTACTTGAGATCATAGTAAATCAGCGCCGGGCGCACGCTCGACCTGGGTTAAGTTAAATGCTACATTTACAAATTCTGTGAAAAAGTTGAAGTTTCTACCGTCTCCGAGATTGCCAATTTTAACTTCTACGCTCGCGAAGCAGTTACTGGAATCGATCGGAAAATTCAAAATAATCGAATCGCCAAAAACATGAAAGCTTTACGTTTCAGGGTCCTGGGAACCCAAAAAAGGTGTTTTTGAAAAAATGTCTGTGTGTCTGCCTGTGATCACGCTGCAGCTCAAACTACTGAACGTATGGAGATGAAATTTGGCACACATATTCAGTGGGGGATTTGTAGGTGCTGATTAGAATCTGGGCCACATCGGTTCACGGAAAGTGCCTCTTTGACACATCAACTTTAAAAGTTTAAATGCAAACCACCATTTTTCGCGTTACCATATGAATGCTCTTCGAATTCTGCTTCTAAAAATGTATTCACGCTTGTGCCCGCCCTTTTGGCCAAAAAATGGTGCATAACTGTATATTTTTATTACCAGATTTGATAGCTGATTTTTTTTCAAGCCGAAAACCTTTGTGCCATTTTTTCGAAAAATGTCATTTTAGTGGCAAAAGGGCCCTTGTTTCAATTTACTTAACAAAAAAAAAATTCTTACTATCGGATTCGACGGCTGTTATATTGCCGGATCAAAAACCTTAGTGCAAAAAAGGCCAATGTTTGAGTTTTTTTTAGCAAAAGGGCATATTATCATTATCGAATTCGATAGCTGTTGCATTGCCGGATCGAAAACCTTAGTGCCATTTTTTCGAAAAAATGTCCGTTTTAGAAGTGAAAAACATTTGTATTTTAGATTTTAGTAAATGAGCGCCGGATGCATCAGCCATCCAACCGCTCCGCATGCCCGACCTTGGTTAAATAAAGTTAAATGCTACATTTACAAATTCTGTGAAAAAGTAAGAAGTTTCTACCGTCTTCGAGACTGTCAATTTTTTTGTTGTGGTATCATATTGTACTAATAATTGAGGAATATTTTTTAACACCACCTTTGATTATACAGGGTTGGGCAAAAGTATGAAAAATGTCCATAATTCTTGAATCGTAAATTTTCTGCAAAAATTCTTGAGGAGCATAGATTTTTGCATTGTGCGTATGCGGTGCGTCGTGTCATTCCTTGGATGTTTTTGAAAATATACAGTGCTTTTCAAAAGTAAGGAATAAAATGGAAGTTGAAATCGGTGCGATATTTGTCTGCGTGTGTAAACGAGCAGCAAACCTTACCTGACAATGACCTGAATGGACGTTGAAAATAAACACATTGCTCCTTCTCCATGATCTTCCTCGCTTTTCCGTCGAACATGTTTCCGCTGAACGGGGTGACCCGAATCTTTTCGAGAGGAATATTTCGGAAATATCCGCGGAAGTTAATGACGCGGCGCGGGGCGACTTTTCGAAATTGCATGTAATCAAATGAGACGCTTCGCGTCGCGCCGCATCGCTCCAAAGTACGGCGCCTCATTTGATCACATGCAATTTTTTCTAAGCGCGCTGCGACGCACCCTGCCATGCCTCCTCAATGTACGTGCACCTTTAGAAACGTGTCATACTTGATCGGAAGTGGAGTCACAGCAACTCCAGATTTTCAAAAATAACGAAGAAATCGGTGAAAAATACAAAAATTCAACTTTGCTTTTTCGATATAAATTCAACTAAGCAATTATTAAAAAAGAAACCCTTTTATGTGTTTAAAATTTCTTGAATTTTCAAACTTGTCAAAATTGCTAAGAAAATTTAAGTATTTTCATCTTTCAAAAAACTCATTTTGTCTGCGGCCGTGATTGCACTTCCGGTCATGTATGAGACGCATGTTTCTAATTTCGCAAATTCGGAATCCATTGAGAAATAAGCAACATTTCATCTAAAAAAATTAAAAATAGGGTCATTGTCAGTTAAACCGGAAGTACAAAAGAATAAGGTTGATCTGTCCGAGGACATTTCTTTCGAAAAAGTTCTCGGATTTATTCCTTAGTTTTGAAAAGCACTGTTTACCTAAGGGTGGCTGTGACTGCAGTATGAAACATGCTTATGCCTAAAAAAGAATCGTAGACGTCCTTATGTCAAAAATGACAGCCAAAAAAATTTACAGTAGCACCATGAGACCCAGACTGCAAAAAATCTTGTGCCCCCTCCCTTCCATATTCCATACTTTTGCATAACCCTGTACTGTATAATGTATAATCATATAGGCCAGAATAGGGTGTAACGGGAACATGTACTGGAATGTTTTCACCACATAGGTATAGTCATCACCGAGGGGTATTTCGCAGAAAATATTTTTGTACACTAATTCCCAAATTGTTGAAAATTCCTCTAATTCCCCTACTAATTCCTCTAATTCCCCTAATTCCTCTAATTCCCCTGCTAATTCCTCTAATTCCCCTACTAATTCCTCTAATTCCCCTACTAATTCCTCTAATTCCCCTACTAATTCCTCTAATTCCCCTACTAATTCTGCTAATTCCTCTAATTCCCTAATTCTCTCGCTAATTCCAATAAGTATGTCCGAGAGTATGTCCCTGATATTCTCAGTTTCCCGAAATTTCTAAATTTTTTAACAGCTGACTGCTGAATGCCCGATAATTCGGACGAAAATATAGTAACGAGTTATGAAAACTCGGAGTTAGTTGTCACGACAATGACGTTTTCATTGGTTGTGGTATAGCAACAAACCCCGAGTTTCCATAACTCGGACATGGTTTTTAAAGACGTAAGAATAAAAAAATGGGCAGCTACGGAAGCGGCTGGAACCTCCCCACTTGGTGAATGATCCAATCCTATCACCAATATCAAGTAAATTTTACTATTTACTATACTCCACCAAACCTAAGGTGTTTTCTGTGATTTTTCAAAATTTTACGATCTTTTGCCAAAAGGGCACTAAGCTTGAATACAATTTTGAAAACAAAATTTGAAAACTTTTCATGTGCTGATAGAAAAAATGGGAGTTCATTATTCAAGTTTCAAAGTTTATATGCCAAAATGGCACTTGCCGTTCGCCGATTGCCACCAAAATTAAATCAGCTCTTCGGCGGGTAGCGGTATCTCTACTTATCAAGTTTCAGCCAAATCGATCCAGCAGTTTAGGCTGTAGCGTGTTATTTAATGTTTCCTTTAAATTTCGATTTTCTAGATTTTATGCCAAAAAGGCGCTAAGTGAGAATACAGTTTCAGATACAGAATTTCAAGGCCTTTCATGTGCTGATAAGAAAAATTAGTGTTCATCAGTCAAATTTCACAGTTTAGATGCCAAAAAGGCACTTAGCGTCTGCGGATTCGCAAGAAAATTAACTGGGCTCACCAGAAGGCCAACGCTAACATACATACCAAATTTCATTAAAATCCGATCGGTAGTTTCCGAGAAATCGTGCTCACATACGTACATACGTACGTACGTACGTACATACGTACATACACACAGACATTTTTTAAAAACCACTTTTTTGTGATCCTGGGACCTTGAAACGTAAAGATCTGGTGTTATCTCAATTTCGAATTTTGGAGTGATTGCAGTAACCTCCCATTTTTATATGGTTGTGGGGAGGTTAAAATGTGCATATTTATTTGAGCTTTGAAGTTAAAAATCTGTAAAAAACGCAAACATTTTATCAACAAACCGCAAAAAATAAGAAAATAATTGAATAGAAATTATACAAATGCAATTCTTAGCATAACTCGAGACATAATATCTCCTTGAATTATTGAATTGTTAAGTAAAATGGTTATTGTAATTAGGGCCGATTTCATAATCAAAAAAATTGAAGTGTCCATTAAATAATTGCCTAGCAACATTTCAAAAGATCTGCTTCTGATTGGCCAAAATCCACATTAAAATCAACATTTTTGTCCTAATGCACAGTGGTTCAGAATCCCCGAAAAATGGCCAAAAATTAGAAACTTTCAATGTTGAACGGAAGTATGTTGGCAATAACGGGAAAAATATTTAAAAAATTAAATCGATTAGGGGGCGCGAAAACACTTTTTGTCTCCTAAAATTATGAAACTTGGAATTTTTGACAATTAGATGACGACATAAACGGGAAGAATATTGAAAAAAATTAGGTCGACCTGGGGGGCCAATTAAGTGGGGACGAAAAAACTTTTTGTCTCCTAAAATTATGAAAATTGGAATGTATATCAATTACGTTACGAGAAGACCGGAAAAAATATAAAAAAAAATCAAATCGGTCTGGGGGGTGCATTCCAAGAAGGAGGTGTAAAAACCATGTGTCTCCTAAAATTATGAAAATTGGAGATTTTGTCAATTAGATGACGACAAATACGTAAAAAACATTGAAAAAAAAAAGGGGGCACCAAATCTCAACTTTGGATTCAAGTACTCAACTAGGGCTATCATCAGAGCCTAAAATTTTCGTGCGGAAACCCTGCGCACTTGGTGAAAAGTCAATGTAAAAATTGGTTTCATAATAAAACGTTAATTTTGATGTACGGGGACCAAATGAATATTGATTAATGTTCAAAAATATACGTAAGTTACAGATAAAGGTGCACAAAATTGGTATTTGAAAGAATTTACGCTGTACTAACTCTTCGATTTGAAAAAATGATTATTATAATTTGCAGTCTAGAACTAATGACTTTTTTAAAGACGTCACAATTGACACTAGTAACTATGACAGACCCGTGTTTCTGCGGTTTGCTTTATTTTTTCAGAGCTATGAATGCTTCATTATTAAACTATGCGATATTTAAGACTACTCAGTTAATTTGGTTTTTATGATTTTTGGCCACAAAATTTAATAATTGAACCACTGTGTAATGTGGAGAATGTCAGTTATTTCTGGCAAATGGCCCACTTCCGATGAGATTAACGGACCTTAAAAAATAAAATCCTTATGTATTATTATACTCGGTATTATATCTGTATCTTCTGGGGGATAATGTAGGGGTAAATACCACTTATCACTTATTCCCTCGCTTATTCCATTCACCATTCCTAACTTCTTCGTAACATCAAATCTTTACTGCGAACCCAAAAAAGTCGTTTTTAAGGTCATCTTATGGCTTTCGGAAAAGCTGGGCTAAATCGGCCCGCAGTAAGTTCCATTTTGGGACATGAACTTTAAAAATTTAAAGGCAAACCCCTATTTTTCACTTCCCCCCCCCCATTCGAAAACTCTTCTAGTTCTGCTTCTGAAAATTTATTCACACTTGGTGACCTTTTGGCCAAATATCCGTGCAGTGAAAAAAAACATATGTATAACTGTATATTTTTATCACCGGATTTAATAGCTGTTTTTTTAAGCAGAAAACCTCAGTGACATTTTTTCGAAAAATGTAATTTTAGCCGCAAATGCTCCCTTTTAACCTCCCCACTCCACTTCATCACTTAAAAAAAGGGAGGTTACTGCAATCACTAAAATTTTCGAAATTGAGATAACACCAGATCTTCACGTATTGATAGGGTCTCAAGAATCCCAAAATGGCATTTCTGGTTGCACGATTGGCTCCAAAAGCTTTTCAGATCTAAGTTAGGTTATCACATGCACACATACCAAATTTCAGCCAAATCGGTTGAGTAGTTTGGGATGTGGCGTGTTTACGAACGTACGTACGTACGTACATACATATACCTAATGGAAATGAAACTTTTGTCTTACGTACAGATGAAAAAATTCCCCCGTTGTCGTATTTTGAATTCTGAATTCAATGTGAATACCTACAAAAATAGTTTGAAAAATTACCTTTCGGGTAGCCTTTACTGGTAACAGCTGGTATTAATTGTATTAGCGGTAGCAATTATTTTAGTTGTGACGTAGGACAAAAGTTTCATTTCCATTAGGTATACATACAGACACATTTTAAAAACCATTTTTTTGGGTTCCTGAGACCTCAAAACGTATAGATCCTGATTGCACGCGTCGTTGATAGTCGTCGTGCGCAGTTTGAGGGTTCACCCCGAGGCAGTGTTGCCAGTTTGGTGATTTATTTATTGTGATTTAGTTATTTTATTATACCGGAATTGTACACGCTGCTTGTACACAATAATTCTTCTTGTAATTCCTCGCTAATTGCCTACCAATTTCTATTAATTTTCCACTAATTCCTTGTAATTCCCCACTAATTCCTACTAATTCCCCACTAATTCCTCTAATTCCCCACTAATTCCTCACTAATTCCCCTAATTCCCCACTAATTCCTCTAATTCCCCACTAATTCCCAAAGCTTGTACACCAAAATTCCCCTGCGAAATACCCCTCGGTCATCACCAAAAAACAAGAGATGACAATCTCCTACCACGCTTTTCCTACGCCATTTAAAAGACGAAGATATGGCCCATAAGTTTTTCTTCAGATTTTTTATTACTTTATGGTTACCGTAGATCTGTGACGTAAGGTAAAGGTATGGTATTTCAGAAAAAAAATTGGCAGTCTCGGTGACGGTAGAAACTTCTACTTTTTAACAGAATTTGTAAATGTAGAATTTAACTTTAACCAAGTCAGAAGTCGGGCGTGCAGGCGGTTGTCGAACGCTGATTTACTAAAATCTAAAAGGCAAATATTTTTCGCCCCTTAAATGACATTTTTTGAAATAATTTATTGCACTAAGGTTTTCGATCCGGTAATGCAACAGCAACAATTCGATAATAATAATCGCTCTTTTGCTAAGAAGAACTAAAAAATGGGCCGTTTTGCCTCTAAAATGGCACTAGGGGTTTTGATTCGGCAATGCAACAGCTATCGAATTCGATAGTACGAATATGGTTTTTTGTAAAATAAATTCAAAAAAGGGCCATTTTGCTACTAAAATTACATTTTTCGAAAAAATGGCACTATGGTTTTCGACTTGAAAAAAAGTCAGCTATCAAATTCTGTAATAAATGGCACAAATGTGAATACATTTTTAGAAGCCAAATTCGAAGAGCATCATGGGGGTTTGTATTTAAATTTTTAAAGTTGATGTGCCAAAAAGGTACTTTCCGTGAACCGATGTGACCCAAAATCTAATCAGCACCTACAAATTACCCACTGAGTATGTGTGCCAAATTTCATCCCGATACGTTAAGTAGTTTGAGCTGCAGCATGATCACAGACAGACAGACACGCAGACATTTTTCAAAAACAACTTTTTCGGATTCCCAGGACCCTGAAACGTAAAGAATTGATGTTTTTGGCGATTCGATTTTTCGATGGATTTTATTAACTTTTTGCTTCGCGAAGCGTAGAAGTTAAAACAAAACGATGGATGTCAATCTTTGATTATTTTTCGAATTCGAATTATAATACTGATAAAGAAATTTGTGACATACCGTAATGGCCAATTGTACTGTACTGAACTTGCGAAGTTTTATCCAAAATTAATGTCGTTAAATAAACTAAATATTCTCACACAAAATTTTTCAAAAACCACTTTTTCGGATTCCCAGGACCCTGAAACGCAGATTTGCTGTTTTTGGCGATTGGATTTTTCGATCGATTTTATTAACTTACTTCGCGAAGCGTGGAAGTTAAAATAGGAGTTACGAACGCTGATAAACGATAAACCGGAATAAACCCACACTGCTGAAGACGGAACAAAGAGAACACAAAATAATGGACTTAAATAACAAGAACGTAAGCCAAAAATGTATCATTTTTAATGCGACCCTTTTGTTATGAAAACAATAAACAATAACACTCAGCGGAGCGGGCGGCAACTCGTTGGCAATGACCTCGATCAAAACAGCCCCGATGCCCGATGTCAGAGCGCGTGCTAAAAATAGCCTGATTTTTGTTTGGATTTCGTTGGTTTTAATTACGCTATTGACCATGATATGGCAGCACCGTGGTTGCAACATCCGGAGCCTCCCTGTAATTTGGAGTAGTACGAACATTGCCCGCCAGGGAAACGCCAGGATTTTCCCTGGCGCCCCCTGGTGCTCAATGTGTTCTTTTGTTGATAACTAAGACTGTATAGTGGGTCCTCTACCTATTCCCTACTCTCTGATACTGGTTAACGTTAAAACAAGTGTTTTTAATAGTGTTTGTAGAAAAAATCTATTAAGTTAGTTAACGGCTGTCAAAAATTCTTATAAAAGTTCCAAGTTTCATTTATCAATTATCACCAACCTCGTCACCAACCGTTTTGTATTTTTTTTAAAATGCAATTTTCAGTTTTTCAAGTTAAAAGAGAATTCCTTACAGATTATTCATCACCTTAAAAAAGCGAATAACTTCTTTGTATAATTAACCTATATACTCAGCTCCATCTCAAGTATATGGTTTCCGAGTTACCAATGGGGCAACGAAAAATTCACTATCCAGTAGGTATATTAGAGTTGCGACCCGCAAAGTCCCACAACATGATTAAAAACCTCATCCCAAACGGAACCCTTCTATACGTATATCCAATTAAGTGAAATGCTCTTTGGATATAGCTCTTTACTTTTAAGCTAATTGAGTTTTTGCAGAGAGGCCAAGTGGGGCACTCTCGGCAAGATTGGCCCCTAACATTGAACTCCCGTATACGATAATATTGTTATCGATTGATTGGTAGGGTGGAATCTTACACCTTGTAAGCGAGGGTGCGGAATTCAATTTTCTACATCACTTGTAAATAAAATCAAAGTGTACCGGCTTAGAAAAGACATGGATCGATGTGAACACAAACAGGGGGTTTATATTGAAAACACTATTATTTGGAGAGAAGGGCCCGATTATTTATCTCGATGAAAACGTGGAAACGCGGCGACAGGAAATTAATCAAGTAAACGGAAATCAAGAAAACATCGGTTCTATATAGAAACCGGCACCCCCGGCGAGTTAAGAAATGATGGAAAAATTTTGTACCTATATACCTACCTATACAGGGTGGTTCCTTTACACTGCTCGCACCAATATTGGCATCTCCTAAATGATAAGAATTACGGAGTCGGTTATAAATTAGGCGAAGGTTGCGCTAATTTGTTGTGATTAAGAATCTGAAAACTATCTCCCGATATCTTGATTCGTTCCTAAGTTATTTCGAAAAATCTGAAAATTGGGATCTTAAATTAAAACTATAGATACCTAATATCTCATTAGGTGAGCGTCCAGGGTATTAAGAGTAAAATTTCAGGAAATTTTGTTCGCATGAAAACAATTATTTCACGATGTTATGTTTCCATACGGTAACCTCACAAGAATTTGTTGACACTCAGAAACTTCTGTCTCAAACCTTCGAGAAACAAAATTTGCCCAAAATTGGCCCTTTTCGCGTTTCCATGATGCAAGCCACCGAATAGTTTCCTCTTAATGCGTAGATCGTATTTAGAAAGCACTCGTTTCTTGTTTATTCCATTATTGGAATGGTGTAAAATTCCTGATGGGAATAATGCAACGGATGGTCCTAAATAATTGACCGCTAGATGGCAACGTTGCTTTCAATACGACAATATAGCAGAACGATGGCACGATGACACTGGGCAACACTGCTTTTTGAAAATTACGTGAATTTGGGCGAAACGTAACTATCAGTTTATTGGTTTATTTATCATGCAACACCATCACCTATGTTTTTGTTCAGCGCTGCGATTTAGACGGTCAATCATTTATGACCACCGATATGTATCATGATGACTTCTCTTACGGAAAAATTTTACTAAGCACATGTAAATCTCACATGCTGCGCGTGAGATACCTATCAATATCAGACGATTAACTATTTATATAAGATCATCGTTATATCGTTAACTCTCCAAATGTTTATTGTTATTCGCTTATATGATGCGGACATGCCTATACATATTTATACTGAAATTAGATGTTATTAGATATATATTATTTACCTATACAGGATGTCCCAGACCAGAACGCTCACACCACCTTTGATGATGTACCTACTTATGTGTCCCGTCGCTGTGCAATGAGGTTGTCAGTGCAACAAAGAGAGTGTGATGGAAAATTAGCGGGGTCACAACTCAGAAGACTTACAAGTCTAATTTAGATTCTCGTGTATAGTTCGGAGTTACAGAGACGTTCCGTTTCTGCTTATTTTTTCGTTTTATTTTTTTGGTGGAGTATGCAGTGTTACGGCCGATTGCACCATAATTTTAAGGGGTTCCTCAAAGCATCAGCTAACAGTTAAGTGAAGTTTAATTCCGTATAGATACGTTTGTTGCTATACAATGGTTTCTATAAGGACATTATCACTTAAAGGACTTTCTCATTTAGGTAACTTTGAGGAACCCCTTAAAATTACTGTGCAATTGACCATTCATTAGTTTCCAAAAAATGCTACCTGTATACATGAAACGCACAGCTTACGCTCTTCCAAGCCAAGCCAAGTCAAATTAAGTATACTTATTGCTATATATATATGTATACCTACATATTGTATAAAGAATTTAATGGACTATACAGGATGGTTAATTTTTCGATGCTCACCATTAGTATTATATGGTATCTCGGAAACCCATAATTTATGGAGGGTGTAGGTTTAAATTGGAGAAAAGCTGCGCTATTTCTTGGTGATTCTGATTAAGAATCTGAAAAGAATTCCCCGATATTTTGATTCATTCCTGAGTTATCACAAAAAAATCTGAAAATCTATAAAAATTAATATCTTCTTAACGATTGATGTTATTTAAATGAAACTTCGAACTTTTATATTTTTGACAGCTGTCAATTGAATGGCACTGACAGAAATTTTCTAGGCCTTCTAGATTTTGAGCAATGACAGTCAATTTTTCTCTTTCTTAAAAGCCCAAAAAAAAATTCGCTTTTTTGAACTTTTTTGACAGATGTCAGAATTTGAGAGTTGGTATGAATAATTTGTAAATTTAAAATGAAAAACAATTGCAAAAAAGTACGTCGACTTCTTCAATTTCTTACATAACATGTGAAAACAATTTAATTCAACAGTAATAAATCGTCGTGCGGTCGTGTGACTCAAGCATTCACATATTTTTTCAAAAACGTCCAAGTTAGTTACAGTTTTGAAAAGCTAATTTTTCTGTGTATCCGGCGGTGTTAAAATTTAATATTGTGCCCATAAGAAAAAGAACAGTTGACTATCTTTATTCAAAATCTAGAAGGACTAGAAAATTTCTGTCAATGCCATTCAATTGACAGCTGTCAAAAGTATATAAAAGTTTCAAGTTGCATTTAAATATCGTTGGGAAGAAATTAATTTCTCTTTAAATTTTCAGATTTTTTGTGATAACTCAGGAACGAAACAGTAAATATTGGGGATTCTTAATCGCCAAGAAATAGCGCAAGGTTTCTCTAATTTAACCGACCCCGTATCTTTTACCGCTTAAAAGTATAGAAGATCCCAATCCAATGGTGCATGATGAGCATCGAAAATTAACCATACTGTATAAGTTCGATTTCAGTTGTGAGTGAATAACTTCGAGAAGTACTTATAATTTGGAAGTTACAAGTAAAGCACTGGGGTTTATCAAAGAACCAACAAGAGAAAAATATCTACACCTAGTTTAGTGCCTTTTTGACAAAAATGATTTAAATAACAGAATATGTCTATGATGGCTTAAATTAATAGGTAGGTACGTATAGGTACTTACGTTACGTCATATATAGAGATGTTAGCATAACCTTTAGGTGGCGATCGGTCAACAAATGAACAAATGAACACTTTCATATTTTCCAACCGAACTTCTTCGGGCCCCCCTGAAAACCCATCAAACATATATACATATGTATAGGTACTTACGGAAAAATCCGGACATATGATGGAAACCATATACCTCTTATCTCTTTATCTCTCTATCTACTATTACACAAAATTATAACGGGGTATTTCATTTAAAAAGTTATTTGGAACAAGCGCTTTTTGAACAAATGAAATAATTATGGCAGTATAGAAAATTATCCGATTCTTTGATTTCTGAGTTACAACAAGACACTCGAAATCTTCATCCTGATATATGATCCTTTTTTGAGAGATCGGAAGTTTGAATACAAAACCAGGAATCCGCTTTAGATCTCGATTGTCATATATAGTCAATTTGCAGAATAAGGAAAAAACCCATGGTGGCCACGGCTAGGTTTATAATGGTCACGTTTTAGTTTCTTTAATTTTTCAACGCCTGCTCCAATTGACTTTTTTAATGAAAACCCGTTACCGATATGCTATGTCTTATATCCCTACTTAATTTTCTATTTGAAGCCGCCGTCCGCCGACGGAAAGTATATAGTCATATACAAAATAAATTCGTGACGTGGTAACTGCTGCCACCTATGAGAAGTATCTTGAATTTTGTGGGCGAGTGAAGTGAGGTAAGGGGAATTATCGATGTGTGTGGTCCTCTCTAGGTGAGCGGCTCGCCTGCTCACGAGCGCCGCGTAACAAACTTCTATGGAGATGCCGACAACACACCATGTCTTCTTTCTTTCTCCGATCCGATAATCTTGCGAAATAGGCGGCATCTCATTATGCAATATAAATTCATGGTACTTTGTTTGAGATGTCATTATTATCGTTATCTCTCTTCTCTACTGGGATTATTGAGAATGTTATAAGTATAGGTACTTACTGCTTATACGACTTTAAGATTACTCCCACTTCACATCTACAGTAACTAAGGTAAGGATACCTACATAGGTCGGTTTTGTAACTACTTGTTTAAATTCGAAGCCCGCAACCGTGAGTTTAACAATGGTTTAATACTTTTTTATTTTTTAACATAGTAAGGAGTTCCTACTTAGGTTTAGGCAGGTATAGGAATAGGTCACCTATAAGTACCATAGATAACGTGACATTTTTTTAAATTTCTATAATTGCAGTTGGCGCTGACCGAGGTGACTCATGTCGAAACTTAGTATCTACCTAAGGTTAGGTCAAACAACTCTACAAGATTTTGATATCTGCACTATACTGCACTAAATTGAAACACGTCATTCCAGGCACGGACCATAAGTATACAGGGTGGGTATTTTTTCGATGCTCACCATTAGGATCTCCTAAACTGTAAAAGATACGGGGTCGGTTAAATTACAGAAAAGTTGCACTATTTGTTGACGATTAAGAATCTGAAGAGAATTCCCCGATATTTTGATCCGTCCCGAGTTATCACAAAAAATCTGAAAATTGACAATTTAAAGAAAAATTAATATCTCCCTAACGATTGATGTTGTTTAAATTGGAACTTTTATATTTTTGACAGCTGTCAATTGAATAGTATCGACAGAAATTTTCTAGGCTCTCTAGATTTTGAATAACTTTTGATTCATTTATGACCGCCATATTGAATTTTGATTCCATCAAATGCACAAAAAAATTGGTTTTTCGAAAATGTACTCAAACATAAACTTTTTTGACAGCTGTCAGATTTTGAAAATTGGTAGGAATAATTTGCAAAATCAGCCTAAGTTTAGATGAAAAACAACTGCAAAAAAGTACGCCGACTTCTTCAATCTCTTATAACATGTGAAAACAATTGAATTCAACAGTAATAAAATACGTCTTGCGGTGGTGTAACTCGGGCTTTCATATATTTTTTTAAAAAAGTCCATGTTGGTTACATTTTTGAGAAGCTAATTTTTCTGTGTATCTGGCGGTGTTAAAATTCAATATGGCGCCCCATAAGAAAAAGAAAAGTTGACTGTCTTTATTCTAAATCTAGGACGCCTAGAAAATTTCTGTCACTGCTATTCAATTGACAGCTGTCAAGAATGTAAAAGTGACAAGTTTCATTTACATGCACAGTAAGAAATAATATTTGGTAATTTTACCAAAGGCACTTGGTAAATTCAGTCAGTGTTAATTCTCACACGAAATTATTGAAATTGTACTCCAAAAAAATAAAACATCACACTATAAATTTGGTGGAATTTAGTGGATGTTCTTTTACACGAAAAAGTGTAAAAATAATCAACGTATTGAAAATATACCATTCCAGTGTAAATTGCATCCAAAGTTTGATTAAATTTACAATCATTTGAGAAATTTGACACCCTCGCGTGTAAATTTCATAATTCAGCTTAACTTCGCGCAAGCGCAACGCTCCCTGCTTCAAGCAAGGTGAGGCTTGCGTCAGCACCACGACTACCTACCGATTACCTGCTGTTAAATTTTGCATTGTTCATTGTTGTTTCTACGTGTTTGTCTTTTGTAATTGTGCATCTGCATCATGTCCTCCTCCTCGTATAAAATTGCAAAGCTACAATTCTTAAGGGTGGCCAAGTATGGGTTAAAGTGCCACTAGATTACTCTATTGAGCAATTAAAAAATATAGGTAAGTACTACTTCATTTCTTAAACGTAGTTATTGCAACTGTCTTCAAAAGACCTAATAAAAAAAACTTGATTGTTTTTTTGGTTTAGTAGGTAGGTATATTTTAACCTCCCCACTCCACTTCACCATTTAAAAAAAAAGGGAGGTTACTGCAATCACTAAAATTTTCGAATTTGAGATAAGACCGGATCTATACGTTTTGAGGTCTGAGGAGCCCAAAAAAGTGGTTTTTAAAATGTGTCTGTATGTATGTACGTACGTTCGTACGTACGTTCGTACGTTTGTACGTACGTACGTACGTTCGTAAACACGCCACAGCCCAAACTACTCGACAGATTTAGCTGAAATTTGGTACGTGTGCATGTGATAACCCAACTTAGATCTGAAAAGCTTTTGGAGCCAATCGTGCAACCAGAAATGCCATTTTGGCACATCAACTTTTAAATTTTAAATGCAAACCCCCATTTTTCACGTCACGATAGGAAAGGCCTTCAAATTCTGCTTCTAAAAATGCATTCATTCTTAGTGCCCTTTTGACCAAAAATAAAAAAAAATTGATTTTTATCGGACTTTAAAATCGCGGTACAGCCCAAGCCCCTGAACCGATTTGGCTGAAATTTTGCACAAGGGGATTGTATTACACGTCGAAGAGGTGAACAAATTTTGGATTCAATCGGCCCACGGAAAGTGCCGTTTTGGCACACCAATTTCGAAATTTAAAATTATTCTCTAATTTACCCATCCAAAACAAGTTTTTGAAAGATTTATTGTCACTATCGAGGTCACCATCAGAAAGGTCTTCAATTTCTGGTTTTAAATGAGACAAAATTTATTCGCATTTAGAACCCTTTGGGTAGAAAAATCGAAATTTTGTAATAACACTGAAACCACTTTATAGCCCAAACTAGTGGATCGATTTGCCCGAAATTTGGTAAATGGAGGTGAGGTGACCCGTTGAAGAGCTGAAAGGCTTTTGGGAGCAATTAGTCAACGGGAAGTGCCATTTAGGCATATCAACTTTAGAATCTTAAACAGAAGTCCCTGAAATCAAAGACCCACGCGTTGGGGAGGTTCCAGCCGCTTCTCTGCTGCCTTTTTTGAAATAAATTTTAAAAAAATTATAGAGTTGTTTTATTAGGTCTTTTGAAGACAGTTGCAATAACTACGTTTAAGAAATGAAGTAGTATACTTACCTATATTTTTTAATTGCTCAATAGAGCAATCTAGTGGCACTTTATCCCACTTGGCCATCACCCTTAAGAATTGTAGCTTTGCGCTTTTATAGGAAGAGGACGACATGATAGACATAGAACCAGTGGTAAAATTACCAATACTTCTTGTAAATATACACGGTTCCAATATGATTTACACTAAGAAATTGAAAAAGTAGGTACACAATTCCACGTAGATATTTACACGCTCTAATCGAGTATTTTTACACCAAAAAGTGTAACTGGCTACACCAACGTAAATGGTAAATTTACCAGAATGCACTTGACACTGATGAGTGAGAACTATATACACACTGCGGTAAGTGTTAGCCTAGTGTGAAATTTACCGAATATTTCTTACAGTGTAAATAGCATCAATCGTTAGGAAGATTTTTCTTTAAATTGGCAATTTTCAGATTTTTTGTGATAACTCAGGAACGAATCACAATATCGGTGAATTCTCTTCAAATTTTTAATCGCCAAGAAATAGGGCAACTTTTCTTTAATTTAACCGACCCCGTATCTTTTACCGTCTAAGAGATCTCAATGGTGAGCATCGAAAAATTACCCACCCTGTATAGGGTAAGTCAGGGTTAGTTGAAAATAGAATTTTGTTTTTGGCTCTATTGAGAGTAATATAGTGACGAAAACCGATAAAAAACGTATTTATAACATTTAAGGTAGATAATTTGTGCAACCAATACTCTATAATTATACAAGGTGAGTCAAGCGGGAGGAGCCACCCTCCATAACTTCGTTCGCTCCTGATGGATCGGAACCATTTTTGGTAAAGCGATATGACTGCCTTTGAGCCTGAGCTACATTTCGACCGCATCAGTGGTCCCAAAATGTTTTTATTTCATTGGCTAACGACAGCTCACTTTATTATTTTAAATGGCACCCTATATTTCTTTATTGTATCATGTAGCATCTTTGATTCTCTTTACAACGATGTAATAAAATCATACTCTTACATCAGTCTTACATAATGTAAATTTAGAGAAAATGCCAATTGAACGTGTTCCTAAAAGTTATACAGGGTGGGTAATTTTTCGATGCTCATCACCATTGGGATCTCCTAAACGGTAAAAGATACGGGGTCGGTTAAGTTACAGAAAAGTTGCGCTATTTATTGATGATTAAGAATCTGAAGAGAATTATTTTGATTCGTTCCCGAGTTATCACAAGAAATCTGAAAATTGCCAATGTAAAAAAAAAAGTAATATCTTCCTAACGATTGATGTTAAGTATTTAAATGAAACCTGGTACTTTTATATTTTTGATAGCTGTCAATTAAATGGCATTGACAAACATTTTCTAGGACTTCTAGATTTTGGATAACGACAGTCAACTTTTGATTCTTTGATGGCCGCCATATTGAATTTTGACACCATCAAATTCACAAAAAAATTAGCTTTTGAAAAATGTACTCAACTTGAACTTTTTTGACAGACGTCAGAATTTGAAAATAGGTAGGAATAATTTGCAAAATCAGCCTAAACTTAGATGAAAAACAATTGCAAAAAAGTACGCCGACTTCTTCAATCTCTTATAACATGTGAAAACAATTGAATTCAACAGTGATAAAATACGTCTTGCGGTCGTGTAACTCGGGCTTTCACATATTTTTTTAAAAATGTCCATGTTGGTTACATTTTTGAAAAGCTAATTTCTCTGTGTATCCGGCGGTGTTAAAATTCAATATGGCGCCCATAAGAAAAAGAAAAGTTGACTGTCGTTATTAAATATCTAGAAGGCCTAGAAAATTTCTGTCAATGCCATTCGATTGACAGCTGTCAAAAATGTAAAAGTTCCGAGTTTCATTTACATAACATCAATCGTTAAGAAGATATTAATTTTTCTTTAAATTGCCAATTTTCAGATTTTTTGTGATAACTCAGGAACGAATCACAATATTGGGGAATTCTCTTCAGATTCTTAATCGCCAAGAAATAGTCCAACTTTTCTGTAATTTAACCGACCCTGTATCTTTTACCGTTTAGGAGATCCCAATGGTGAGCATCGAAAAATTACCCACCCTGTATATGGATCTGGCCCTTTATTTTACAAACTATTCACTTTATCAAAGAATTGTTCCAATAAAAGTTGAAAGGTAAATTTAGGTGCATCTTTTGATGCGATTAATCATAACTTCTTTACCGAGACGCACTATACATTACCAAAAATGATTCCGATCCATGATGGGAAACGAACGAAGTTATGGAGGCTATCCCCTCTATTTTGACTCACCCTGTAGATGGCTCGATACATTTTACTTTCGTCACCCCTGTGGATGATGAGTCCAGGTGCGGTGCGTTGGCACTTGGCCCTATGAAAAGCCTAACGGAGCTAGGGCCCTTTGAAGATGGCGTCCAAAGTGCAGTTTTTTATAATTATCTTCAAAACTACTGAAGCAAATTAAATGAAATTTGGTGGACAGGCTAAACGATACATACGAAATTAACTGGTGGTATCAATTTATTTTAAAAAAAGGGCAGCAGAGAAGCGGCTGGAACCTCCCCAACGCGTGGGTCTTTGATTTCAGGGACTTCTGTTTAAGATTCTAAAGTTGATATGCCTAAATGGCACTTCCCGTTGACCAATTGCTCCCAAAAGCCTTTCAGCTCTTCAACGGGTCACCTCACCTCCATTTACCAAATTTCGGGCAAATCGATCCACTAGTTTGGGCTATAAAGTGGTTTCAGTATTATTACAAAATTTCGATTTTTCTACCCAAAGGGTTCTAAATGCGAATCAATTTTGTCTCATTTAAAACCAGAAATTGAAGACCTTTCTGATGGTGACCTCGATAGTGACAATAAATCTTTCAAAAACTTGTTTTGGATGGGTAAATTAGAGAATAATTTTAAATTTCGAAATTGGTGTGCCAAAACGGCACTTTCCGTGGGCCGATTGAATCCAAAATTTGTTCACCTCTTCGACGTGTAATACAATCCCCTTGTGCAAAATTTCAGCCAAATCGGTTCAGGGGCTTGGGCTGTACCGCGATTTTAAAGTCCGATAAAAATCAATTTTTTTTTCATTTTTGGTCAAAAAGGCACTAAGAATGAATGCATTTTTAGAAGCAGAATTTGAAGGCCTTTCCTATCGTGACGTGAAAAATGGGGGTTTGCATTTAAAATTTAAAAGTTGATGTGCCAAAATGGCATTTCTGGTTGCACGATTGGCTCCAAAAGCTTTTCAGATCTAAGTTGGGTTATCACATACACACGTACCAAATTTCAGCTAAATCTGTCGAGTAGTTTGGGCTGTGGCGTGTTTACGAACGTACGAACGTACGTACGAACGTACGTACATACATACAGACACATTTTAAAAACCACTTTTTTGGGCTCCTGAGACCTCAAAACGTATAGATCCGGTCTTATCTCGAATTCGAAAATTTTAGTGATTGCAGTAACCTCCCTTTTTTTAAATGGTGGAGTGGAGTGGGGAGGTTAAAAGCAGGGGCGTCTGAAAGATGGGGGGCCGGTGTAAACATGTCCTTAGGTTACAGAATATGATTTCTCAGACTGTTTACGTAGAAAAGGTGCTCTCGGTTTTCGAGAAAAACGAAATTTTATTTAATAGTGCTGGAACTAATAATTTCTTAGAAGTGTACTCAAAAAATCAAAAAGATTTTTAGAATGTTGCCAGCTGATGACTACAAGCCACTTTGATTTTTTTTGAACTACTAAATAAAATTTAGTTTTTCTCACTTTTGATGGTCAAGAACACCTTTTCTACGTAAAACAGTCTGAGAAATTATATTATGCAACTTAAATTGGTAGGAATTTAAAAATAAAGCATAATAAGGGCATCTTTAAATCAGTCCCCATGTTTCGGACGCCCCTGCTTTTTGAAAATAAAATTTGATACCACCGGTAGATTTAGTACATATACCTAATATGTATCGTTTATAGCCTGTCCACCAAATTTCATTTTATTTGCTTCAGTAATTTTGAAGATAATTAGAAAATGCAGCAGAGAAGCGGCTGGAACCTCCCCATCGCGTGGATCTTTGTATTCTGTGTAGATAGTGGTCAATTCAACAGAAATTTTTTACCCTTATCGACTGTGACTTTTGCAATTTTCTGACAAATACCGACACCACCTCGGACATCACCCATCACATTTGACAATATGTTCTTTTTAAGGTTAATCTTTTGCCACCTTTTTGGCAACAACTGCCACTTTATGTCATCCACTGTCAGCTCGCTCCCTTTAAATGAGAAAGAATTTTTTCTCTATTTTCCACTGAAATGGCAGAAACTGTGAATACATTTTTAGAACGAGAATTTGATCGTCTTTCTAATGGCGACATAAAAAAGGAGACCTTTGTATTTAAAATTTAAAGTTGATATGCCTAAATGGCACTTCCCGTGGACCAATTGCTTCCAAAAGCCTTTCAGGTCTTCAACGGGTCACCCAATCTCCATCATGTACCAAATTTCAGCTAAATCGATTCGCTAATTTGGGCTATAATGTATTTTTAGTGTTATTATGAAATTTCGATTTTTTGACCCAAAGAGCACTAAATGCGAACGAATTTTGTCTTACTTAAAACCAGAATTTAAAGACCTTTTTGATGGTGACAATAAATCTTTCAAAAACTTGTTTTGGATGGTTAAATGAGTGAATAATTTTAAAGTTACAAATTGGTGTGTCAAAACGGCAGTTTCCGTGGGCCGATTGAATCCAAAATTTGTTCAGCTCTTCGACGTGCAATACAATCCCCGTGTGCAAAGTTTCAGCCAAATCGGTTCAGGGGCTTGGGCTGTACCGCGATTTTAAAGTCGGATAAAAATCATTTTTTTTTTAATTTTTGATCAAAAGGGCACTAAAAATGAATACATTTTTAGAAGCAGAATTTGAAGGCCTTTTCTATCGTGAGGTGAAAAATGGGGGTTTGCATTTAAAATTTAAAAGTTGATGTGCCAAAATGGCATTTCTAGTTGCACGATTGGCTCCAAAAGCTTTTCAGATCTAAGTTGGGTTATCACATGCACACGTACCAAATTTCAGCTAAATCTGTCGAGTAGTTTGGGCCGTGGCGTGTTTACGAACGTACGTACGTACGTACATACATACAGACACATTTTAAAAACCACTTTTTTGGGCTCCTGAGACCTCAAAACGTATAGATCCGGTTTTATCTCGAATTCGAAAATTTTAGTGATTGCAGTAACCTCCCTTTTTTTTAAATGGTGAAGTGGAGTGGGGAGGTTAAAAAAGTGCACTTTGGACGCCATCTGCAAAGGGCCCTATCTCCGTTAAGAACCATTTGAGAACCGTCGGTCATATAGGAAATTGTTTTCATAATCCCATCAGCTATAGAATCACGTGGCGAAGTTACGGAACGCAATTTCCGGACATCCTGATGTATTTTTGAGGGAACGAGGAAAGCACCGATATGCCCGTTTCATTATCTCTTGTATGCAAGCAACGTGCAAGTCTTCATTCGTTTTCATTTCAATATTTGCTGTCCTTAACTTTCATTCCAATGTTTTGTGTGGTATAGTTGGTATACTCCGTACTTATAGCAGCTATTTGGACTAGACCTAAACACCCTCGTGAGCCCCCATTCCGGAGTCCATGCAGAGACCACATTTTGACCCGGGTCCCCCATCATTTACATTTAATATTTAATATTATTTTACCAAGTTACTTCCCTTTAACTTTGAAGTAAGTCATTGTGTAAGTCATTTTGACTACACCGTGAAGTCAAATTTATTCCCCACTTTGGTCGTAATATATGGTCGCAACGACTACGCAGAGAAGTAATTCTGGCTAGTAAAATTTACTTTGATTCCAACTCCCAGGTCAGAATAACGTAAATATGACTTTAACTGCCGCTTGGGTTGGGATAGTTTAAGTTAAGTACCTTGAAATTGATTTTTGGTCACCGAAGTTTTAACGTTTCATCAAAACTAACGCAACTGACATGTGACGGACGAAAACTTTATTGGATTTGCCCCCTTAGTGTGCAAAGTATAACTACATCTGACATTTTGTTTGAGAGATAATGACTATTTTATATTTGGCCATCTCATCGGGCCAACTAACCCTGATTTACCCTATAGATGATAATAAGAGAATGGGCAGCAGAGAAGTGACTTGGACCTCCCCATCGCGTCCTTGATTTCCGTATAGATATGGGTAAAGGTACAGTTATGATATGCACAGATGTTTTGCTCGATCGTTTGTTACGCAACTGAAAACTTTAAGTAACAAATTCGGTCATGACGCCTAAAAACCATAGTTACTACATGACCGTAAATGTTCCGGTAAAGTTTTCAGATGCGTAACATACGATCGAGCAAAACATCTGAGGCATACTGTACCTACCTATACTATGGTCTGTCCGGGATCCACACGACCAAAATTCACCCTATTTCCATGGCGAATCATTGTTGTCAACAATGAGTCGCCATGGAAATTGGGTGAATCTTGGTCGTGTGGATCCCGGACAGAGTATAGGCAGACACTGGACAACTTCGGTGGAAAAATCACTAGAAACACCCCATGCCCCATGCATCCACTACACCACAAAAGCCAAAAGACTTGATTTACACAGCTAAAGTGTTTCGAACACAAAATTATGAGATTTCTGCGGCCGGAACTGATGTAATATACTTAAATATTTAACCACTTGACATAAATTCAATTAAGCACAAGTAAATAATTATTATAATAATGCACATCATCATTAATTTCAATGTAACACTGGTATACGCCAATTTAAAAATTTCCAAATTCTATAGCATCAACTGCTACTTATTAGGGATGACTCCCAAACAGAACAGATTGAGGTTGTGAAAAGCAAGCATTTACCTACCTATGTGTACTCAAAATATTCAACAAAATTAGAGCTAAGTTAAGTTTGCATCATATATTTTAATCCATATCTCTTTCATGGCGAGTGGTGAGTATAGTTCGAGATAAGGCACGATCCCACCCTTATATTTTTCAAGATGACTGGTAGTTGCGAAGTTTACCGTAGCGCGCGCCATCGGTGTAGGTATAGCCAAAACGTTCTGGAAACGGAACACCGGAGAAAAGAAATCCTATTATTAGTTCGTTACCTATATTGAATATTGTATTTTTTAATTAGGAACTAGAGTTCACTTACTTTTTAAATGAAACACCCTGAATCCCTATCCTATACCTATCTATCCAACGAATGTTCCCTAAACGGTTTATGATGTATTCTCATTCTGATGATGCCATTGTCACAAGTAGGTATATATCGGATGGCGCATTCAAGAATCAAGACGATCCAGTCTTATTGATGGGTCGGTAATAACTTTTGATTGGAAACCGAATAAGATATTGATTTGCTGTTTTCGACAACTTCTTTAGCATTGAGAGGGACATTCAGATTGAACAGTTCACCTCCATCCTCGCCCCCACCCCTATCCACGTCAAAATTTTAAATGTCAACATACCTGGTGATGTATACCTACTTATAAGATTAAAGCTCTGATGGAAAAATGCAGCAGAGAAGCGTGTGAAACCTCCCCACCGCATGGGTCTTTGATTTCCGTGTCTTGTATACCTATAATTAAGGTACCGTTGGGTAATAAGGCCGGCTTAGTGGAATTTAATTATTTATTATTAAACTAAAAACATTTTTAACAAAAATCACTTCTTAAACGGTTATTTGTTTAAATTGACAACAGAAAAACCTATGAAACATGAAAACAAAACATCAATTATTGATAATAAGCAAATGAAAACAAATTGTTTTTCGGCCTAATTACCAGACTAGGCTGGTAGACGGGATTTTCGCCCTCGCTGTCCAAACATCCTCGTGATGCTATAATAATTGGGTTTTTGAAACATGTTTTTTAATATACTATTTTGGGTTACTGGAGACCTCAAAACTTATAGATCCGGATTCCGGTGTTACCTCAAATTCGAAAATTTTAGTGATTGCAGTAACCTCTCTTTTTTTTAAATGAAGCAGTGAAGTGGGTAGGTTAAAATGCTATTCATTTTCAGAACAAATTAAAAATTTGAAAAACATGCAAGATTTAAGGTTTCCAAGTTCCCAAAGATGGTGATGGGCAACGAAAAATTCACCACCCTGTATATAGGTAGTCTTATATACTTCAGGTACATAGGTAAATTTATCAGAAATAGTTATGACTTATTGAAATAGGCCATCATCAATGAGTGACCGTCACAGTGAAGACATAGTACCTACATATCCTAACAAGGTTATCGACCTTAGGTAATCAAAAGTTTGTGTACGAAAGATCACGAGTGACGTTGAAGTGACACCTGTCAAGCATCACAATAACAATTATTGGTAACGCGTGGTGTAACCACAGTATGTTCGCTGCAGAATCTGAGTTGATCTTTCAATCAAAAGCCGGAATAAACTTCTCGTTTTGTGTGCAATCAGCGGGTCAAATCCTATATAATTTAAACAGGTATTGTTAAAGCCATAAATCAATCGGAGATTGTAATTTATTTGTTGAATAAATACAGCAGCTCTAACGAAACAGTGGCCTTATACTTCCATATTTAACTCTGCGCATTTTGATTGATTTACTGGTGACAATTTATACGTTAGCAGGCTGCAGGAAAATGTTTATGGATTGTATGGAACTGGGAACATCTGCTGTGACATTTTAGAGAAACGTAATTTGCCAAGGAACTGCAAATAGTTCTTTCGCTCGTTCATTCGTCCGTCGCTACCCGAAAGATATAAAAGTATAGTATATAATGAGAATAAAATCAAATGTCGAGCTGAATTCTGAAATCTGCGCTGGAGAAAATTTCTAAGAATATACTACAAAACTTTAAAAGCCAACGGAAGATATAAGCATAAAAGCGATGTGATGTGTATCCCTGTAGATGTTTATTCACTGTATATGATTTATAGGTATTCCCACGGACTTGGTATCGGGTGCAGATTATTCTGCGAAGGCCGATCCACTATTCTCGTCAAAATCAATGTTATTGGTTGCATTTTCAAATGTTCCTTCGTCCTGCACTTATATAATCGTTCGACAAGTCCTTCCTATGTAACAAGTGCCACATGAGCAATTTAGTTGGATAACTCCACTATTTTGGAATGCTCTTTGTTGTCAACCTTTCTGCACAGGACACGAGTGACTTCAAAATTTAATCTGAGTGGTAGGCCAGTCATATCAGAATTTTACCTGGGACCAAGTCCTAACTGCTGCAACCACGATAGATGGACCCCAAATATTTATAGGCTCAAATATCTGGGAAAAACTGTGTATCACTTTGTACCTCCGGACATGAAAAGGTATTAGTAATTTTTGCAAATATCTTTTAAACTATTATTAATTTCAACCTTACATTATTTAGTGAAAATTAGAGTTTCTATTCCTTTTCATCCCCTTCGATAAACTCCTAAAATTCGCTTCTCCTTTCTCGAAGATGCAATGTGTAAGACCTCACAGTTTCACACAAGATATTGCTTCTTCAGTGTCAAATTACAGGGTTTCCTAGACGTTTCAACCCCTAAACTCCAACCCATTATTTCACCACTCACACATGCTCTAAAGAAAGTTGTTTTCAACTTCACCAATTCGTAAAAAAAAATTGTATAGATTAATGTTTTCAACCCCTCATGGTTTCACCCCTTTATGATTTTGACAGTGTCACTGAAAATTAACACACCAAATTCTGCCTTGGTATAGGTATTTCAATTTCTCGTGAGCCGCGAGATGCGCAAACTGAGTATAGACAAGGCTACAATTTCAAAAAACGCTTAAGGTTAAGATTTCGAATTGCCGACAGTGATTTTCGGATTCAGCAGGGTCCAATTAGTCTAGAAACACTTGTCGTCAAAATGTTATCCGATTTGCTTCTAACAAGTCGCGAAACTCAAAACTAGCCTGATGGTCTAGTAGTTTTTGAGCTCTCGTATTTTTGTGTTTCTACATGTTAGGGGTTGTAGTGCCTTTAAGGGTGGTTCTTCGTAATAACACCTTTTTTGAATCATTAATGGAAAGCTATCGAATGACGCCAATTTCGACCGGTACACTGAAAGAAATACATGGCTAGGGTGAACAAAAAAATTGTAATGAAAACAAATAATATACCTTAAAATAGCGACAGCGAAAAATGTTGTCACAACAGCAAATTTTTTTTGCTCCAAAATTTATTTTGCCACAGCAAATTATTATTTGCTCGTGTAACAAATATGTTTGTACTAAAGAAAATAATTATTTGTAGCATATGAGTATACTATTTGTACTCATGACAAAACTATTATGGCCGGCAACCAAGCCATTTTGCAAAGAGGACAAATATTTTTGGCATACAAAAACGATGACATTTGTCCTTCAAAATAATAAATTTTTGCTTCACAGCAAATGATTATTTGCTCGTAGGGCAAATAAGTTTGCCCTAAATAATGAAATTCGATTGGTATCTCTGGGTTGTTTTATTTGTATTCGTGGCAAAACAATTCTCTTCTACAACTAAATGATTTAATGAATGGAGCAATTATTTTTGGTCGTCAAAAGTAATATAATTGGTATACAAAATTTTTATTATTACATATAGGTACATATAGGTATAATTACTGAGTAAAAAAATTATAGATTACAGCATCTGTCTTAGTGTTGCATAGGTATTCACATCTGCACATACAGAACACATCACCGGTTCCTCTGGGTTCCTCTTCTTTACACGACGAGTTACCACCAGTTGCAGCGGCACGCGCATCGTAGATTGCATCAGACGCTGTAACAAATGGAAAAAAAACACTTCAATAGTCAATAAAAAACAATAATTGACAAAATATGTAGTATGCTTACATTTTGATTCTGACTGGAATGATGGAGTAATATTCGGTGGTAATTCCTCTTTATCCTCTCTTAAATCCACATCAGCATCAGATAACACATGTCGACTAGATTATCATCCAACCCCATCTCCATTTTAGGCAGGAACCAAACACAAAAATAAAAGAATTTATGTGTGGAAACAGAAAATCAAAATATCAAAATCGAACAATGATGGATGAGAGCACGCACTACCAAGCCAACAGCCGACCAAGAATCAACTAAATGTTAAAACTTAAAATTACTGAGTCGCTGAAGAATATTTTGTTAGGTACAAAAGTGAAAATAGTCCCAGAAACCAGAAAGCCAGATGTTAGAGCTTGGGTGATTTATGATGGGATTTCGGAAGTTTTGGGAGGGATATAGTTTTATGGTGCTTTACAAACACTTCCTATCAAATCTCAATTCAAAAAACATGTCAAGACCATGAAAAGAACAGGAAAAAATTATAAATAGGTACTTACCTATCTGAGGCTGTTTACGCGACAGATGCAATTGATTTGCAATTGCAACAGAATCCACAGGTCGAAAAAATACGTTTACACAAACTAATAAAACATCTGCAGAGGCCTAATAAAGTCATAAACCAAAATGGTTTATGCCAGGGCTCTCTGTTTACCTTGCCGTTATATTTTGAAGGCAATATCTAAAGTGATTTCAATTCCCAGAAAAGGAAATTAAGTTATGAAACGGACATCAAAGAACATAGGTATATGCTTGGTATATGTATTTGCTTATTATTTTACATACTATGCAAATCGCCAAAATACTGTTCTGTTGCACATGTTTAACCCGAGGCTTAACCGTATACTATATACCTACATGATCTATATATAGTTAAAATAATAGTTTAAAAGTTATAATAATGCCACCATGTACTTGATTGTTTACTGAAGTTTGCTTTTAGAGCAAAATCCTAAATACAAAACACTATTCGTTCAGCTGACAGATGTAAATTTGCTACTAGTGTTAAGGCGGCTGTGATATTTGTCTTCAGAGCAAAAACTTGGCTTTTACAGCAGGGAATGACTGAAAAATATTCTTCACTTAATTGGCACATTTGGATTTGCTGTAAGTGCGAAATTTTTGTGCGTGTTTCTAATGTTGACAAATACTTTACTATCTGCAACACATATTCAGCAGCAATTTTTTTTTTGTTAGGAAAGTCTAGACATTTCTTTCAGTGTACTTATTAAGCGGAATTTCGAGTTGCAACTCCTAATTTCCACCCCATATGTTCGAGTTTGCAGTTTTCACCCCCTTGGTCCGATATTGCCTAAAAGTAGTCTCCGACGAATGTTTAGGGATAGACAACTGTGTATCAAGTTTCAGCTCGATATCTCAATCCGTTCTCAAGTCATCCGACGGACAGCCTCAGTGGTCGGAACATTACTTTTAAAAAGTAATTCATTACCATTACACATATTACTTCGTCGAAATTGTAATGCATTACAATTACTAATTACTTTTTTCAAAAAGTAATGCATTACAATTACTAATTACTTAATAAATGTAATGCATTACTTTATACATTACTTTTAACGTGACATTTCTTAAATTTCTAATTGTAGCTGACAGATTTTGAAATCTGCAGTAAATTGAAACATACGTCATTCCAGGCACGGCCAACTCGAATTGGAATTTAAAAAAATGCCACGTTATAAAAAAACTGTAGGTGTATTATTTTAAAACAGTATACTTATTATTTAATTTTAATTTAATTTGAATAACAATTGCGTTTCAAAATTTACCACTGCTTGAGATGGCTAAAGTTAGTTTTATTTTCTTCAGCTAGGAAATTATTTCAATTCTATAGAAATATTTAATCCGGAGTAATTGCAGAGAATATCGCTACTTAAAAAATAGCAGAAAAACTCTTCAGAATGCATCAATGTTTGCTTGGGAGGCGGTAGGTAAACAGAACCCCGCTGGGTTAGGGTTAACTCTGATACCAGTAGTACCTAGCTACTTCCTGTGGTGGTTATTTCATTTCACAGAATTACATTTTTCATAAAAGTTTTATTTTTGCGTTTATCAATTAAGGGTAAAAAAAGTAATGGAAAAAGTCGAGGAAAAAGTAATGGTTTTCCATTACAATTACTAAAAAAATGTAATGCATTACAATAATTACCCATTACTATTTTAAAAATGTAATGCATTACAATTACTCATTACCAGCTAAAGTAATTTCATTACAGTAATACATTACTTGTAATGCATTACTTCCGACCACTGCAGCCTAGACGAGCGAGCGAATAATCAAAGACATGCAAGAGCATCCTGCTACGGCACTAAAACATATCAATCGATCTGTCCTGTCTTTTCAATCTAATGATGGTTAAAGTCAGAATTTGTCGGTCAAAGTCGGCCGGACGTATGTGTACCTAGAATCCTGTAGGTACTCGTACTAATCCTACTACCTATGCCGTAAAATGACATTTTTCGAAAAAATGGCACTAAGGTTTTCGACTCAAAAAAGTCAGCTATCAAATACCGAAACGTGTGTAGACGCCCTTACTGAATATTGATGTATAGATGCTTTTTAATTTATCTATTTCTAAAAACAATGATAGATTGGTCCCCTATGGCGTTTCGACTTTTAAATTTATATTATCATAAAACTATTAGGGGAAAACCACAATATAAACAAGTAGGTGGTAGAACACCTGCTATCATTTGAACAAAAAATTGTTAGTGTAAAATAGGATTAAACTAAACATTCTGAGAGACATTCTTTGAGAATTCGACGCCTTCCCAATCTGTGTAGGTATATTTTACCAGAGTAGGTATACATACGTAACTTTCTTCCGTCTTTTATTTTGACATCATCATGTATGATGTATGGCACCTCATTAAAGGAGCGGTCATTAGAGTCCTGGCCTGGAGTGCAGGCACAAGAGCTAGAGACTATAATGGAGGTAACATGCATCTTTCTTTTGTTGATGACGTGGACACCTTGTTGGCTTGGAACATACCTTTGATTAATATGTTTTCATGTTACGCCTCTTGCTGGTACCTATACAATAATTATATTACAAAGGACCCGAAACAGAGTTTCTTGAGATACCTACCTCCGGTTATTATTAAAAAGCATCATGGAGGTTATGAATACGTGAATATAATATCATACAAGAGGCAAAAACAAGCGCTCCTCGTGCCATAATATTGCTCGAGTATTGCCTCAAGTAATGGAAATAATAGGTATAATAAATATACCGGGTCTCAGAACGTTTGCCACCACCATTTAACGGCTTATTGAGAATTAAATTTGAGTAGATTCGTGTTTTTTGTTACCTAGGAAATAGTGCATATTCCGTTAAACCGGAAGTGCAAAAAAATATTTCCGAAATATTCCTCCCAAAAATGTGCCTGAATTTATTTCTTATCTACGTTTGAAAAGCACTGAACACCGAGTTGTCCATGCATTAGACGATTTAGTATTAATTACTTTTTAACGGAATAATATATCGATATCAACGGTTTTCGACAAATACTTTAGCATTATGGAATGAGACTATTAACTTCACCCCCACCCCCTTATCAACTTCAATATCTTACATGTCAACAATAGTTCTGATTATCTGATTGCACCAGTACTGACTGTATTTGCTGTAAAAGTAAACTCGAATATGCCATCAGTGATGTAATTTGGGATCCTATACGTATGAGATGTATGTGTATACAGGGTCAAGCAAGGGTGGTTCAAAATATTTTGACATGGCAAGGTTGAGTTTCTTTAAATGGAATGCCCGGTATATTTTAGCATATTAACGACTCTAGGAGCCTTTGTTCATCCCTAAAATATTACGTCCCTCGAGCCTCTGCTTTGGAAGCAAAAAATATATTTTTTTAAAATTGGAGTTTACATCATCACTTTATTCAATTTTCCATTTACGCATTTGCATCAGTTTTTATAAATAAATAAGATCAAAACCTTATTGTAGGCGCTTTTAAGAAGCTCTGGTCTGATTTTATAGTTGTTTCCCTCAGAGTGTTCAAAATTAATTTACCTACAGAATTTGGGAAGTTTAAAGCTATTATTCCATTTGAGAAGTCGAAATTAGGGTCATTTTCGGTTAAAGCGGAAGTGCAAAAAAATATATCGGGTGCACATAAAAAATAAAGTTGACGTGTCCGAGAATATTTCCGAAATATTCCTGTCGAAAAACTTGTTGAACTTACCTATTCCTTATTTTTGAAAACCATTGAAATACACACATGATCAAAATTATTGCATGTCGCTGTATCTGTATTTTCAAAAAATGGTTCTATGTATAGTACAGTGCAATAAGAATTTGACACCAAAATAAAAAAGAAAACAATTATTTTTTTTCTAAAATGATCGGGACACTCCATTTAACATATCATAAAAAGTCTATTTAGCCTATTTATCCCACTAATTGTTTTTTAATCTTGATATACTTTTGCGGTTAGCTTGTTCTTGTTAGGAACATTTTAGGCATACCTCTGTGGGGTTGATGATTACTGTTTTGCACGGTGGTCGAACGACCGGGGTACAGGAAAAATGCAGAAATATCAAAAACTTTGAGTTGCAAATATCTCAGTTGTTTTTCGACTTAAGCCAAAATATGTAATGTTGTAGGATATTTAATTCTATACAAAAAAGGTAATCTACTTTTTTCTCTACGATCAATGTTTGCAGTCGGTACTCAACTCTCATAGGACTGTAGAGTTGAGTACTGAACTTCTCACGACCGTAGCACCAAAACCATTGCCCGTATACGGAAAAAATTCATGTGATTTTTTGTAGAGAATTTTTCCGACAGCACTGAATAAAGCATATTTTGGCATAAATAAAATAAAAACTGGGATATTTGCAATTCAATGATGCTTTGAACAGATCTGCATTTTTCCGGCACTCCGGTCATTCGATCGCCTTGCAAAACAATAGACATCCACCTCACATGGACCTGCACCGACGTTAAGAATTTCATCCAAATCGGTCAACTCCCTGAACAGTTCTCGTTTATTCGACAGCGCGTGTCGCGTCAATTTTTTTTGCCAAAGCTAAATGAACTGTGTCTCAAAATGTTCCCAACAAGCTAACTTATTGCAAACGTATATCAAGATTAAGAAACAATAATTGGTAATGGGATAAATGGGAAAAAATTATATATACAGGGTGAGTCAACAAGGCGACGGCGGTCCATAACTTCTGAACCCTTCCAGATAGGATTTAGGAAATTAATTCAAACGCCATTATGTACAATACCGCCAATTCTACATCCTAAAAATACTTTCAACTATACAGGATGTCCCAAAATACTTGCAACGCATGGCAACTAGATTTTTTTAAATTGAACACCACCATTTTGATGCCATATTCTGGATCACCTATAACATATCTTTACATCGACATAAGACATTCGATGTTTTAAGGCTCTCTTCTAAAGTAATTAATTCTTTTTGAAAAATTTCGATCATTAAGGGTGCTTCTTAAAAAAAATTCTGAGAGCTCAATATTGTATCTAGAGAGCTGAGATTTGGTACGAATATGAAGGAAGGTCTATTCTATCTATCTAACATGATAACTAACATTATCACTATACAGGGTCTTAAAAATTCTGTGTCAAGTTTGGAAAACAAATATGAGTACATTTTTTCAAATGGCACCCCCTGTTATTATTGTGCCATGGGGTTCGGCTGTTGAATTACTTTATTTTTTATTAAGTATGTCCTATACCTAAAGTCAATACTTCAAAAGATATTCTTTGTCTTATTTATTTTATTGAAGATTATTACGATCTCAATTAAAGAATGCCATGGACTGTATGACGGTTATGATTAACATTGTTTATTTACATGGTTACCAGACAGTTTGTCACATTTATTGACATACACCAATGAATTTCAACCATAAGCAGTAAACCATGTCAATAAATTCTTTCTGGTTGTGTATGTCAATAAATGTGACAAACTGTCTGGTAACCATGTAAATAAACAGTGTTAATCATAACTGTCATACAGTACAGTCCATGGCATTCTTTAATTGAGATCGTAATAATCTTCAATAAAATAAATAAGACAAAGAATATCTTTTGAAGTATTGACTTTATAGGTATAGGACATACTCAATAAAAAATAAAGTAATTCAACAGCCGAACCCCATGGCACAATAATAACAGGGGGTGCCATTTGAAAAAATGGAGTTTTGCATATTTGAAATTTTCCAAAGTTGACACAGAATTTTTGACACCCTGTATAGTGATAATGATAGTTATCATGTTAGATAGATAGAATAAACCTTGCTTCATATTCGTACCGAATCTCAGCTCTCTAAATACAAAATTGAGTTCTCAGGAATTTTTTTAAGAAACACCCGCAATGATCAAAATTTTTCAAAAAGAATTAATTACTTTAGAACAGAGCTTTAAAACATCAAATGTCTTATGTCGATCTAAAGCTATGTTATAGGTGATCCAGAATATGGCATCAAAATGGTGGTGTTCCGTTTTAAAAAATCAAATTGCCATGCGTTGCAAGTGTTTTGGGACACCCTGTATAGTTAAATAATTTTTTGGATGTAGAATTGGCGGTGTTGTACATAATGGCGTTTGAATTGATTTCCTATCTGGAAGGGTTCAGAAGTTATGGACCGCCGTCGCCTTGTTGACTCACCCTGTATATATGATGATGAAAAGAATCTACCATTAACGAGTGGTGAATCCGAGGACTCAACAAGGCAATCAAGAGACGACGAATCATATTTTACAGATTATTTCATAAATTAAAAGTATTGAAGTAGTTCCAAATTACGTTCGTACAGCGTACCTATAGGCAAAGGTGTTCCCATAGGGTATACTCCATATACGCCGTATACTCCAAGGGAAATTCTGGACATACAGCGTATACTATCAATAAATTTATTAAAACTTAGATATTCTCTGTGGCATTTCGTAAAACTTGCTGAATGTGTTTTTTTCACGGAAAATCTAACGTCAAGCCGAGTACTATGCACGACTTGGACACTTCTTGTCTACACTCTGCCAGATAATACCCGATCCGATACATATTTAATTAGGATTTAATCGTTTTATCGGAGGTATATAAAAAATAAAAATTTCAAGCTCTTTTGTTGTCATTACCCCTCCCCCCCTCTTCAGATTCTAGGAAAGGTCAGCCACACCGGTAGTATACCCTCAAAAAAATTGATGGGAACATCACTGCCTATAGGTAGTTTAAAAATGTTGGATCATCGCTGTCAGGTGTCCGTTACTTGTCAACTGACTGTCACGTCACAAAGTAGAAGTGAATTATTTATTCTCAACAAGATTTGAACCTTTATACGTACAGTCGAGAAAGTAAGTCATGCACCCAACTCTTGAGCGTTACGCTCAGAATTGAGGACACCAGTCTTTGATAGTGGTGTATTTCCATGTCATTAGAACCTGCACCAGTTGGGGGTTGTATTGCTGGGTGAAAAAACGTATGACAATTAAGAATTATTCGCTCAAGAAATTGGCATAAAGCATTCTTGGTATGAAATTTGGTAGAATACCTACCTAGAACTATAGTGAGCTCTTATTACCGGAGCGGTGGGTCGGAGGCCTCTATATATTCTATAAGAAATGTACAAAACAAAACAAGAATATGGGAAGCGAAAGACACCAATTAAACGCGATTGGAAAAATAACTAAAAGCTTGACCAATTATTTCTATAATTTAACCGATTACAATAGCAATGCACGAGTAATATTCGGTAAGATTATTTCGCAAATTAAACTCTTTATTTTGTTTATTTTAATAAAAGTATGAATTTTTAAACCGCGGGGTTACCTAGACTCAAAAGCGCAACAAGATGTTGTGAACGAGCACTTCTTGTCGTTTGAGGTTAGGACACGTCCAAACAAAATGTTATTGAATTTTGAGATTATATCTAGAAGAAATTAGTGTCCTTTATGTCCAATCACACTTAAAATATGGTTTATGAAAGAAGGACATTATGTTCGTGTTTTCGTGCAGGATATGTGTCTGATGGTCTGGTGGTAATATGAATGGATCTTTATTTTTCTTAATTTAGTTTACCTGGTTATTTTCAGCAGTGAAAAGATTGTGTTCAAGATCAAGTTCGAAAATCTCAATATTTCACCGATTTCTTCGATGTTTTTGAAAATCTAGGGTGGCCGTGACTGCACTTCCGGTCAAGTATGATACGTGCCTCTAACTCAGAAAAAATCGTAGATTTCGAATCCGTTGAGAAAAAGGTGTCATTCCATTTGAAAAAACAAAGTTAGGGTCATTTCCGGTTAAACCGGAAGTGGAAAAAATTCCCTGAATATGCGCGCAAGTGTCCCCCTCCGCGTGCGGGATTGTCCAGTTTTTATTTCAATTCAAAATCTTTATTACCTCCAAAGATATTCAAGGTGGGAAGTTTTAAAAATAACACCCTGTATATACAAGGTCCCTGGAAATCAAAAACACGAATCGACTGAAAATTTAATCCTGAATACTTACTCAATTAAAATATGGTCAGACCCCTTGTATACCTTACCTACAATATGCATAAATCTCCTTTTTAAATAAAGATTGACAGGCTGTTTTTAATTTTAAAGCTTTGTAATTTACCTGTGTAATTTACTTGTCGTATGTCAGATACGAGATAAATGAGACAAGTGTAAGTCAAAACAGTTTCATTGTCCCTTTAAAAATATCCGAAACCCATCTCTCTTATAATCTGCCGACAAACTGACCGCCCATACCAAAGAAAGTCAAAATATATCCCAAGTTCTTGCGGGTGGCATCGTCGTCGCACCTACCCATCACAAAAGCCATTCAATTCAATTGAAACTTCAAACAGTCACAAAAATTAGCGCCGGCACTGATTTCTTAAAGAGGATTTGCTCGCTTTGACAGTTTGCGGTAAACAAGGTTAAGTAATTGTAAGGTGTGCAATGTAAACATATATCATTGCTTTGTACGTCAGGTAGAAACGACAAAGGGAAAGCGGACGACATAAACTTGCGGCTTGACTCAAAGAGACCTTTTGGGGCTTAAATATACGTCTTTTTGTTAAAGTGGCGGTCACAAATATATGGATCTATGTATGTCCCTTTATAAAAATAGGTACATGGTAGGTACTCATTATCATTAACATTTGAAGCAACTCTGGCTAAATATTTTCATCAATTTACTGTTTCCATCATCTACTTAGTTGAATTGTGAAATAAGTCCACGCTCCACGGAGCAGTTAGGTACTCGAATCGATTGAAACATTCAGAAAAGTCAAATCGCCAGAAACATCAAACATTTACGTTAACTATAAACCGATCTGGCCGAAATTTGGTGTGTGCAGATCATTGTATGATTCAAGTAAGAACTTGGGACAAATCGAATTGCGGAAAGTGCCATTTTGGCACATCAACTTCAAAATTTTAAATGCAAACCCCATTTTACAAATCACCATAGGAAAGCTCTTCGAATTCTGCTTCCAAAAATGTATTACATAACACTTAGTGCTTATTGGCAAAAAAAATCTTCAAAAACACGCTACAACCGAAACTACTGAAGATATTGAGAATTTAGAGCTTCACTCTCGGTCGAGATTAATTTTGATCTCGTCTCGTTTCGGCTCGAATTCGAGACGAGAATCGAGGCTAGACTGTCCAACTTACTTCGAGATCGAGATCGAGATTATTGAAGACGAGACGAGAATCTCTTACCTTTTTTTATTTTGATATCAGTAACATGTTTATCGAATTTATAAAAAAAGGCAGCAGAGAAGCGACTAGAACCTACCCAAAGGGTACTAAATGAGAATGAATTTTGTCTTATTTAAAACCAGAATTTGAAGACCTTTCTGATGGTGGCAATAAATCTTTCAAAAACTTGTTTTGGATGGGTAAATGAGAGAATAATTTTAAATTTCGAAATTGGTGTGTCAAAACGGCACTTTCTGTGGGCCGATTGAATCCAAAATTTGTTCACCATGTGTAATACAATCCCCATGTTCAAAATTTCAGCCAAATCGGTTCAAGAGCTTAAGCTGTACCGCGATTTTGAAGTCCGATAAAAATCTCGATTTTTTTAGTTTTTGGTCAAAAGGGCACTGACAGTCTTTGGAAGCAGAATCTGAAAGCCTTTCTTATGGTGACCTGAAAAATGGGGGTTTACATTTAATAATAATAATAATAATAATAACGTCTTTATTCCATTAGAAAAAATATTTTCAATAGGAAAGTGGCGAAGTTTAGCTGTCGCTATTCTTACACTTAACCACTATTGACACAATTAAACTAGACTCTAATATACAATGTACCTAGATAGAATAAGTGAACAAAATATATAATAGAACTGCAACCGAGGATGACCAAAAATTGATTAAACAGCGACATAATGAACGATGACTAGTGAGTCTCGTACAAAAGTTGCTGGAAGATGTTTTTACGAAAGGCTGGTACACTTAGGAACTTGAATTTATTTTCTATAACATTGCTGTATAGTTTGGCACTATTGTATGAAAATGAGCGCTCAAATAAGGAGCTTGAATGTTTAGGAATAACAAATCTGATGGTCTTCAATCGTGTCTTTAATCTGTGAACTTCAGTAAGTGGCTTCACCCTATCTCGCAGAAAAAGTGGCACACTGCACACTGGTTGTTAGATTTGGTTGTTTAAAATTTAAAAGTTGATGTGTCAAAATGGCACTTCTGGTGGCACAATTGGCTCCAAGAGCTTTCCAGATCTAAGTTGGATTATCACATGCACACGTACGCACGTACCAAATTTCAGCCAAATCGGTCGAGTAGTTTGGGCTGTGGCGTGTTTCCGAACGTACGTACATATGTACATACAGACACATTCACGATATGCACTATTCTGGGTTATGAAATGCCTTTTATGCCTACATGCCAAATTTCAAACAAATCGGTCCAGCAGTTTGGGCTGTAACGTGAGTACAAACATTTGCACGTACGTACAGTATAATGAAAAAGAGCAAATGCGGTCCAACCACTATGTACATGCCTGGTCCGCTGCAGCGGCAACTCGAAGCAGGAGAAGAAAATATCGATCGGTTCTTCAGGTAAATAGAAGCTTCCTATTTTATTTAACATTTAACATAGTGATATTTATTTTGACATTTATTTCAGTAGGTACCTACGTCCGTCGTGTTGTTAAATGTAACGAAAAGTAGCGAAAGTTCGAAAAAGGGGGCCTGCCTACGAAGGATTTCTACAAGTGGCCAAGACCTGAAATTTCACTGCGCGTCTTGTCTCGCGTTAAATTAAATATAGGAAGCTCGTATTTACCTGAAGAACCGATCGATAATTCCTTCTCCTGCTTCGAGTTGCCGCTGCAGCGGACCAGGCATGTAGTGGTTGACCCCCACCTTCCCGGGTGGGCATTTGCTCTTTTTCATATTGTACGTACTACAGACGTAGACAGATTTTAAGAACCACTTTTTATCTGGTGTTGTCTCAAATTCGGAAATTTTAGTGATTGCAGTAACCTCCCATTTTTTTTAATTGTGGGGTTGGGTAGGTCAAAATCTCACCTTATAAAGGTTTATACAAAACCACCGCGCATGAAGGAGTTTATACTTTAGTGGCTAACACTTCTTTCTAATATTAGTATTAGGTATTATAGTATATTTACTTACATCAGAGAATGAAAATTGTTTTACATAATTTGTTCTCACCCTCACCCTCATCGAATAGCCTCATCAGCAGAAAATTTCCACAAATGCTCGTTAGTCCCACATTATATTTTTATGTGCTGAATACGAAATTCGTCTGAATGACGGGTTTTGATGAGACGTGTTTTGTTGAAAGGCGGGCAAGCCCCATCAGAAGCCGCGAAAAGACCTCACATATTTCATGAGTTATTCGTTGAGTCGAGATGGTAAAAACGTCCCCGAGATGCCAACAAACCCCTAACACAATAGGTTTGAATTTGCAAAGAGTGATCTGTGTCGTACAGGAATTCCACCTAACTCCGCCGCCATTTTTTAGGAAAGAAGACTGGTTTCGAAGAACGTCTCAAATCCACTGTATCTGTGTTGACATCAGTAAAGGGAGCCAAAAGTAGCAATAAATTGAGTGTTTTTAGGAACCTGATATCTTACCGAAAGACACTGGCGACGTTTTTTATAGGCCTACACTTAAGTGGTTTATCACGGTCAATTTGTTTCCAGTTTTATTTTCGATTGTCATTGAGAAATGGACCTTTTTAATTAGACTTAACGTGGACGTCCGAAATCTAAGAAATATCGATGCTATTAAAGCGTAATGTCTTTGGATAAATTAAATTTTTAGGCGCGCTGATGTTAGACCAACCCATCACCTGACCATTTTTTATTCGTTAGATTAAGCGATAAGCATATTGTTTGAACGCCCATCCAATCCCAAATGGAATTAGGTATACTGATACTATATTAATTAATTGCACGGTCTGTATCCTCCTCTATCTAGCTATATCTTTCTATTACATGCGCATATCCTAGCGGGTAAATGAATCTTTACAGCATCACTGACGCGTCCGGGTAATTGGTTATTGATAAAGCTGTGATTTAAGTTATTTCACATCAGGTTATTATATATGTTATGTAAGGGAAAGTGGGGTTATTTAGGAAGGCTTTGTTTGCGTTTCTGAGACCTCAAAACATATATATATATAGTCATATACCTACTTAGATCATAGATGTGGTGTTATCTCGATTAATTTTAAAATTTTAGCGATTGCTACGAAGGCGTAGAACGGACACGGGTAAAAATTTTTCATATTTTCGAGTTTGAAGTCGAAATTTTCGAGTTCAAATTCGAAATTTCAAGTTCGAATCCGTAATTTTCGAGTTCAAAGTCGAAATTTCAATTTCGAATCCGTAATTTTCGAGTTCAAAGTCGAAATTTCGAGTTCAAACTCGAACTCGAAATTTCGAGTTCAAACTCGAACTCGAAATTTCGACTTCAAACGAACTTTCGACTTTAAACGCGAAATTTAGATTTCGACTTTAAACGCGAAATTTAGATTTCGAACTCGAAATTTCGCATGGAACTGGAAATTTCGACTTCAAACACGAAATTTCGGATTCGAACTCGAAATTTCGACTTTGATCTCGAATGTAGGTACTGCGCAAGCCGTATTTCGTAACTCGAAATTTTTGAGTTCAAACTCGAAAATATAAAAACTTTTTACATATACGTGTCCGTTCTACGCTCGGTTCTACGCCTTCGTAGATTGCAGTAACCTTGCCTTTTTTTATAATTGTAGGTTTCTTTGGGGAGGTTATAATTCGAAATTGAGATATTGCGATTGAACTGCCGAGGTCCCAGGATCACCAAAAAGTGGTTTTCAAAAAATGTCTTTCTAGTGTCTACCTATAGGGTCCTTCACGAAGAGCGTCCGTTAGACGTTTCTCGAGAAGTTTTGGCATAATAGTCGTGAAAATTTGTATCCGGTGGTTTCAATCCCATATCGACGAAACGGAAAGGGCGCTTTTTGTCAAGTATTTTGTAAGAATTGTAAGAAACTCAAATGAAAGGTCTTTCCTGTATCCAAAAAACCAAAAATATATCCACACTTAGTGCTCTTCTGGCATAAAATCCAAAAATTCAAAAATTTATAATTTTGGAGGAACATTAAATAACCCAAACTATCTTGAGATTTGGTATAACATATCATATACCTACGTAGAGTAGAGATGCCATAACCTACCGAAGAACTGATGTGATTTTGTATGGTGACAATGATGGGCGAACGGGCAAAATCCAGTTCTTTGACACCTCATCTTTGAAATTTCAAAAATAGGCAAACTAAAACTACCCATTTTTTATATGCATCAGCGCATCGTATGATGAAAGGCTTCAAATTCTGATGCCAAAAATTTGAACAAAAAATGTTTATATTTTTAAACACTGCTAGATTGATGTGGGCTGTGGAGGTATTATATGGGGAGGTTCCAGCAGCCGCTTCTCTAGCTGTCCATTTTTAACTTACGCCTTAGCGCAGCAAGTTAATAAAATCGAATCGTCACGCTTTCAGTGCGCAATTTGCAGGTGCTGATTAGACGTTGCGCCACATCGGTTCACGGATAGTGCCTTTTTTGGCACATCAACTTTAAAAATTTAAATACAAACCCGCATTTTTTTGAGTTACCCATATGAAAGCTCTTCGAATTGTGCTTCTAAAAATGTATTCACACTTGATGCCCTTCTGGCCAAAAAGCGGTACCGTGAAAAAAACCTGTATATAACTGTATATTTGTACTACCGGGATTGATAGCTGATTTTTTTTCGAGTCGACCTGGTGCAATTTTTTCCAAAATGTGATTTTAGTGGCAAAAAGCCCCGTTTTAAATTAATTTTGGCAAAAGAGCATATTCTTACTATCACTATCGGATTCGATAGCTGTTGCATTGCCGGATCAAAAACCTTAGTGCTATTTTTTCGAAAGTGAAAAAGTTTCTACCGTCTCCCGGACTGCCAATTTTTTAGATTATGGATAATGTGTGATGAGGTTAAAATGTCTCCTGAATTAGGTTTTATTAAAGACTACGTAAAGTAAATGAAACTTTCGTCCTACATCACAACTAACATAATTGCTACCGCTAATACAATTAATACCAGCTGTTACCAGTAAGGGCTATCCGAAAGGTAATTTTTCAAACTATTTTTGTAGATATTCACCATTGAACTCAAAATTCAAAATACGACAACGGGGGAATTTTTTCATCTGTGCGTAAGACGAAAGTTTCATTTCCTTTAGGTACACAGAGAAAAAATAATTTTTCTGTCAAATAAATCATTGGCTGTCAACAGAAAAATTTGGGAAAAATATCAGTTTATTTGATTAAAATAAAGTACATTTATTTTAACGAAATGAATCATTCTCAACGAAATAAATCATTCATTTGGGCCATTTTTTTCAAACAAATAAATCTTTTTTGCGTGAAGAACAGCTACGACTGCACCAAAAAGATATCCGTTTGAGAGAAATAAATACCCCGTTTGCGAAAACATTGGCTTTATTTCTGGCAAGCGGTACCTCTGCATTGTTTCGAATATGCTTAGTGTTGTCAACGCGCCAATATATTTGTTACAAACAAATGGGCCCACGTGATCAAGCCCTTTTGTTTCCTGCTCACATGCATCATTTATGCATGTTGGCACTTGCAAACGGCGGGCATTGGCGATACCTATTTCTACTTTTCAACTGGTGTACATTGATTGTGTGTTGTGTGTAAAGACAGTGTTAATAAGTAATCGTGTGAACGCATCAATATGGATGAAACAGAAGATTTCTTGGCAGAGTAATTCTATATTACATACTAGTTGTTTCACTAGGTTACTACGGCGACCTCTGAAGTAGCTAAAGCCCATCATCTAGCTATATGAGTGGTAGCCATTTTAATTGGGTGCCAATTTAACCCACATTTCTCTAACCATAAATGCTGTAAAATTGTCTTTCACTTTTTTGGTTTCATGAGCGTTTCAACTGACCGAAATGTGAGCTGTTTTAAAAATTCGTTCAAGACGTTATAGTAGGTATAGATAACATTTAGTCTTTACAGTAAATTGTACGCCGTTTATTTATTCAACACCTGTAGTTGATTAAATACTAATAATTCTAATAATAGTAATATTAATAACATTATAATGTAAAGGGTGATTGAACACTCAATTTTTATTTGGGCATTCAATTCGATGGAGTAATTAAAATTCAAAATTTCATACCATTTTCTAAGTATGTAGAAAACGGTAGGGAATTTTAGAATTTTGATTGCACCATCGAATTGGTGGGGAGCAGTGATAACCTGAAAACTGATAATTGAGTGTATAATCCTCCTTTAGACTACGTTCTCGAACGTTTGCAGCGGTAGTCATCTTTGGAATTTTGTTTCTCCATGTAAATCAAATGCGGAAACTATTTTCCAAAGGCGACTACCACTGCAAACTCTCGTGGAACGCAGTTTAGTAATGATAATAATAATATAAATTTGAGACAATGTGGGCAAATTCATCAGGGAAATAAATGGTGGAACTGAATTAAATAGATGTATATTCGTCACAATAAGAGCATAACTTTAAGACAAATAAGGATTAAGTTAAGTCAACTCTTTCACTCATTTGTGGTGAATTAAGATTATCAGAAAGAATTAAAACACTCTACTGGAATCAAGTCGAGCGCAGTTTGTTTCAACTTTACGTAAATCTGAATGAAGTACTGATAACAACGTGGCCGAAATATGGTTTGTTTGGCACAAGATTATTATATAGCTGCTTGTCTTAATTCATTTATTTGTGGGAAATTGATCATGTATGTGAGGCAAATTCATTCCTCAAGTAGATCAATTAATTGTGTCAAGTACCATATTTATTTCGCCGTATTCAAGTCTACGATTTCTTTGTCCCAAATAAATTTCGACCTGATTTAAAGAAACCTTTTTCTCTGTGTATATGAAAGGAATCGTCATTATGTAAAAGAAGTGTGTTGTATAGCCCGAGAGACCCCATCAAGGTTATAAACTTTTTGGCGCTGACCGACAAGGGAATACAAAGTTTCCACCAGAGACATTTATTTTGGTGCTGACAGTGTTGATCTCAACGAGATAGAAGATGCCACACAACTAGACACTGTGGGGCGTCGTGTGATACTTAAATTACGGCCCAGTAAGGTCGAAAATGACCGACCTTTATCCGCTTTTGACGCTAAATGCAGGTATTTACAAAACTAAAGGTGAGGCATGGTCAAAACACGGCATTTCTTTTCCCAAACACCGCCCTTTTTGTGTGGAATGGTCGCCTTCGAAGAATTTGTCGTAATTTCCTGTGACTGTAGTCAACTCAAAACAAGGCCCTGGAGATTCCTAAACAGAATGTCCCTCAAAATCTAATTGCCTCTGGGGATTTTTTCTCACACGGCTTCCGGTGAATATTCCCCGTTAACTGGATCGTGACTTTGTGCAAACAACTGCAAACCAGCTATTAATTATTGCATTGAAATGAAAGCTTGTATTAAATCAAATCCCACAACCCTATAACAGACAAAGAGGTGGATGGCTCACCGCCATCCCATAAACCATGCTTATCAGGAGAACGCGACGCCGCATTAATTAAACAACTAAAAGCTGGAATACTCTCTCGAAACATTTTATGCGGATTAAAACGGCATTTGTATTTAAATCCACATATCTCCGGAAACATGTGTATTTGAACAGGATGCTCGATGCTCGTAAAATTGGACTTGAATCTTTTGGAGTCACGCCTAGAAAAAGTCATCTGTAACAGGCTTGTCATCATTAAGATGTTTTCAATTTAAACAATAGGGAGATAATCTATTATGTATAATATGTATTTTTGTAGTAGTATAACATTGATATATATTCTGAAAAAATTATCTCTACAGGGTGAGTCTGAAAGACACCGCATCCTTTATGCCATACACTGAAAAAAGACATTCCTATCTAATAAGGAAAAACTAGCATTAAATGCGACTCGTAGTGGTTAAATAGGTGACAACTCCTACAACCATCTTTCAATAGTACTACAAAACACTCGTACATTGCGTATTATTGAATATGGACCGTAGTCGTATTTATAAAGACTACGCGTACTAGTATACACTAACGAGCAGATCCGTATGTATAGTATTATGTTTTGTAATATACAATACGGCTTGTAGTCGCATTTATAATAACTTCCGCTTCTGCTAGTAAAAAGGATTGCTATTATTTAATAAACCCTCCAGTAATATGTAATACTATCGAAGTTATGAGTTTATAATAATTATTGAGCATATATTGTGGACATTTTCAAGAGTATTACAAAATATATAGAATATTAGCTTGTGGGGTATTATTTCAATCCAAAAATGAGATATTTCATAATACATAAGCCATTACTTCTAGAGCTTCTGTCGATACCGAGACTGGTCTCGACTTTCGAGACGAGACCGAGACGAGACCGAGACGATACCGAGACGAGACCACGGCAGTAATTTCGAGACCGATACGAGACTACTTCAATCGAGACTCTCGAGTCTCGAAAATATCTTCTCGAGACTCTCGAGTCTCGAATGTTTTCTCCATTATCACATTATAACACATAAAAATATTTTATATTTAAAAAAAAAATCTGATATAGGTATTGGTTTTTGTCGCTATAATTAAAAAATGTGTTATAGGTAGATACCTATATACCTAGCGGGAATCGGTCACCGGTATATTTTATGCATCAGGCACGCGGAGTTTTTCGACTTAATACAATTTTGTCGGATTTTTAATGAGCAAACCTATATCATATATTTCAATTATACAGGGTGAGTCTAGTTGGACAAATCAGTCGCTCTAGCGCTTAAGATATTCAAATTGGAAATTCAATTTTTGGATATGTTGTAGCTGAGATGGTCCCCTACGCATGGGACCCATAAAGAGAGCTCCAGTTTTATTCAAACCGAAATTATTAAATAAAAACGAAGGCCTAAAAAATTCTTTTTCGATATTGTTGAATTTTTTAAGGTTATTTCGTTAGAGAATCATTTTCTCTTTATGGAAACATAATTTTTTGCAGAGAAAAGTTAATAATAACCGAGAGATAAATTATTTAAATAATAAAGATTTTTAATTATTTCCTAAAGAAAGCCACGCATGCCGTGATTTGAACAACTGAAAGGCAGTCTAGCTTATACTGCAGACTGTACCCGGAATGACAAGTGCGTCAGTTGGAAATGTCATTTGCTTTCGTTTGTGGAAAAATCAAAGGAAAAATAATGCAAAACTACGAGTTTTTGCCCTTTACTTTACAGATAATTAGGTAATTTTTATTGCTTGATGGATGTTTTGCTAAATTCGCCGAATACAAGTGTCTCGGGTTGTCACCCGATTGATGTTTTTTGGAGTCGAATGGTTCGACCAAGAAAAGCTATTCTCGTCAGCCAGAAAGCAATTGGCAATAGTTGCTAACAGTTTACATTGCTGTCATGCTGTCAAATATGGTGATTTTGTTGTTTTATTAAAAATTTAATATTTCTGCTGACAATTTTTTCACACTTACGAAATGAAGATTTATCATCGGATGTTGAGGGGCCCAGCAAATGTTGAAGACACTCAACGTGTTGATATAATGAACAAAGACAAAGAAGCGGTGAGCCAAGCGAAACCAAGAAAATTCAACTCGAAGGGTGTAAACTTTAACTTGTCCTAATCGGGCCCCTCCAGTGTGAGAACCCGAGACACTTGTATTCGACGAATTTAGCAAAACATCCATCAAGCAATAAAAATTACCTAATTATCTGTAAAGAAAAGGGCAAAAACCCGTAGTTTTGCATTATTTTTTCACAAACGACCTCAAATGACATTTCCAACTGACACTTGTCGTTCTGGGTACAGTCTGCAGTATAAGCTAGACTGCCTTTCAGTTGTTCAAATCACGGCATGCGTGGCTTTCTTTAGGAAATAATTAAAAATCTTTATTATTTAAATAATTTGTCTCTCGGAGATTATTAACTTATTTCTACAAAAAATTATGTTTCCATAAAGAGAAAATGATTCTCTAACTAAATAACCTTAAAAAATTCAACAATATCGAAAAAAAAATTTTTAAGCCTTCGTTTTTATTTAATAATTTCGGTTTGAATAAAACTGGAGCTTTCTTTATGGGTCCCATGTGTAGGGGACCATATCAGCTACAACATATCCAAAAATTGAATTTCCAATTTCAATATCTTAAACGCTAGGCGACTGATTTGTCCAACTAGACTCACCCTGTAGATATAATCGTATAGACGGTAGTTATAATAATTTGGATTTTCAAATTTTGCATAAAAATACAATACCTACTCAATAATAAAATTATAAATTCCTTCTAGGAGACGGTGACCTCCCTTGATCTCAAACTATACTCAAACATCAAGGCCAAAATATTCATCATAGATACTATTTTCACAAAAATGTTTTTTAGGTTTTTTAGGTAAATCCAATAGGCATGCAGTGACCATAGGCGTTGTCACAAATTCTTTTAAATCTAGGAGGGGGCAAAAAGAATATTATAATTAAGTACATATTTTATCCAATCCTGATGCTGTTTTATAGCATAGCATCATAAAAATGACCGTAAGAATAATATCGAATAACTTCTATCTAATTGTGAAGGAATCTACTACGGTTGTACAGCTTAGAAACATGAACATGCCCACCCAGAGCTGAATATTTAGTTGGTCGCCTAGCATTCGAATAGCAGTTAGGTCAGGGCCGTGCGGTAGATTTTTTTCAGTTGATGCGACGCTCCGAAATGGCGCCCTTCCAGGCAGGGCCGTAGCTCCCTGTAGGGGGTGCACAAACATTTTTTAACTGAAAACAATCGAATTTTCCAGGTGAAAAGTGAAAAGCCAATGGAGCGCCGCAGCCAAAATTTTTTGATAATTTCAAGGTCACGCATTTTCCCAGCACTTCAGAATAAGAAAAGGAAAAACTTAACTTTAGTAAGGCAGATTTTTTTACCGATTTGGCGCTTATTTATATAAAAAGAGTGATTCCTAGTCAAAGAAGGTTAAGTCCACCGGGTTCAACTTCGAAAAAACATGCGCCCGTTTTTGACTGCCAACTCGCACCCGACCGAAGTAAATTTGACATCCAGCAAAATTTTGACTGACAAAATTTACGAGAAAAATGAGAAAATTTTGTGTACAGAAACGAATCGTACTTTCATACTTAGTTTCCAGTCAAACTTATGATAGAATAAATATTTTTTACAAAGTTGTTTATTTTTTAATTTACTACTTTTTGAAAATGGTGAAATGGCGCCCCCTTAGAGTGGCGCCTGATGCGGTCGCCTCTCCGCCTCATAGCACCGCACGGCCCTGAGTTAGGTAGGGGTAACTAACTTCTGCACGGTCTCTGTCGTGGCCTGGTCCATCCGACCAGGTAAATATTCAGCTCTGGGTGGGCATCTTCATGTTTCTAAGCTGTACGTGTTTCATCTGGAAACTGACGATTGCAAGGCCCTTCTTAAAGCGTGGGAATTTGCAATAAATGCAAAATGCAATAAGCAATATTTATGACATAGGTTTCTACCCTTACAAGTAGCAGATGGTGTATTTCGTTATAACATTTTAACATTTGGTGATATTTTATGGTCGAAAATAACTTGGAAAAGACAAATTTCAGTTTTAGTCGTAGTACCTACTTTTAGGTTTCCACCCCCACCCATATTTAATATTTAGATGAGGTTTGTGAAATTACATTGTACAATTGTACAATAATGGAAGACCAAGATATGAATTCGAGACTCGAGACTTCGAGACCGAGACGAGACTGAAGTTGTTCGAGACCACACGAGACCGAGACGAGACGCATATTTATAGAGACCGGTCGAGACCGAGACGAGACACCCCTTGGTCTCGTCGAGACGAGACGAGACCGAAGCTCTAATTACTTCGAAATACCGTAGGTTAAAAATGAAAATTGCATAAGTCCACTTTTTTAAAAAATTGGGATTTCAGAGCTATTTTGTCAAGTTGGCACTAAAATCCCAGTTTTTTAAAAAAGTTTTAAAAAGTGGCAATTTTCTTGTTATAACCCGACGGTAGATAACCATCAAACATGTTATTAATTTACCTTGATCTATATACATAGTGTCTAAAAAGTAACGAATATGCCCGTAACTCTTGAGTCGAAAACGCAATAACACGTCAAGTTATTTTTTTTCGTATAATTGCAAGTACACAATTACATTTTCTTAAATTCTTTGTGCAGTTTGCAAACCTCTTCAATGTTCCATGTTTTTAAAAATTTGGGGTGTCCGGGACTTCACTTTCGGTGGAGTGTGATACATGTTTTTATCCTAGAAAAAATCATAGATTCCGAATCCGTCGAGAAAAATGTAGGTTTCCATTTAAAAATAAACATGATGACGTCATTGTGTCGAAAACGGTTGAACCAAAAAAATTGGCAATGTCACTATGGGACGCAGAATGCAAAAAGCAACGCTTCCAGTTGATGGGCCTCAAGAATGCTTTCCATTTTGTCTTCCCGTAAAACAGCACTATAGCCACGCACCAAAGAATAAAATACACCACACCACTTCCTTGTATTCCGTTTACATAATATTGGGAATTATGATGGATGCACCTAAGCGTAAACGACAACGAAAGTAAACTGATCAGTGATCAGCGACAACCAGGCGCCAAAATAGCCCGGGCTTATTAGTACCTACGTTGTACAATACGACTACGCAGTACTATTTCAAACTTTTTTTGGAATATTTATGATTTTTGCCGACTTTATTAAATAATGCGTCACCCAAGTATTTTCAATAACAATGTCGATTGTATTTTATACAAAAAGACGAGTATTGACCTTAAAATGGATGAATATCTTCTATTTTATTTGGATGCACATGAAATACGAGTCTGGTTCTTAAGAGAATACTAACTAAATTTCTATACACCACGGCCCTTAATAAGTATGAAACATGAATCAGGTCTTATATTGGAAACACTAACAGTGTATGCAAAAAACTCCAACAATTCCTATCTCAAAATATAATATGTAGTAATAAATAAATTTGAGAATTAAGATTACCATTTCATATTAAGATCCGAGAGGATTTTTCTCAGTGTAGAATCTACTGTTCAAATGGCTGAGGTTTTGTGAAAAAATTATTGGTCAATTGTGATCCCTCTTGATGATGTTATAAGCCGCCAAAGATCTTCATTTTAAAATGTTTTTATTTAAAATCCTCCGAATGGTGTATCGCAAGATTTTGATTTTTTGCACAGCCATGCACCAGCATTGTTACCGACCCAGAGGCAAGTGCTGATGATACATTTTCCAAAAATAATAACCTTGTTATACATAGGGTATGCTCTTCGAGTTATTTGTCGTTGAATTTTTCCATGTTTGAAAATATTGTTAATTTGCCTATACAGCCTTCTTCCCCGTTGAATTCTCAACCTTTTTTAGCTCTTAAATTTTTTTGAAAAACTAACCATTCACGAAGAAAATTGAAAAAACCGAAGACATGCTTCCGCACAGAAAAAAATAACGGTTTTAATATAAATGTACAGGCGTTATTAACTGTCAATTCATTACGCCAATGATTTTTTCATTGTCAAGATGTAAAGAGACATAAAGTTGATGTTGAACATTAAATGTTAGGTATTCATCTATTTAATAAAACCCTGTACACTGAATCAACAAAATACCTCTTGTACAATTTAAAGTACGAATTTCATTGGGTCAACAAATTTTTTGTATATTTCATGTTTACTTTACATGAATTTAATGACAGAATTTCGTTATTTTTAGGAAGGTTTTAGTTTTCAAAATAATGAACCAATTTTATATTTTATAGGATTAATACAGCTTCTTCATCAGACTGAAGACTGTAACATTAACTTGATAATTCAGTTGTACATTTTAATAAATAATAATAATAATAATAATAATGTTTATTCATACATAATCCATATATAAACAATATGCTTTGTACAAGTCAGAATAATACATTACAGAAAGATTACAAAGACAACCTTAAAAGTCATTTGAATTATTCTCCTCCAAAAACTCGTTGACACTAAAGTAGGCCCTTTTCAATAGGAAATTCTTTACACGACGCTTGAATTGCACTAGGTCGAGATTTTGTACTGCTATTGGTGGTACCTTGTTGAAAAACTTTATACAATAGTAATTTACCCCATTTTCAGACTTTGCCAGTCTCAGCTTACGGGGGCATACATCTTTGCGGTGTCGAGTGCTGTAGGCATGCACATCACAGTGGTGCCTGTACAAATTCAAGTTATTCTTGATATAAAGTAAACAAGATAAAATATAAATGCACGGAAAAGTCAAAATTTGTAAGGTAATAAAAAATCTCCTGCAATCATCCCTATAGTTGATACTAGCCAGAATTCGCACGGCCTTGCGCTGTAAACGAAATAGGTTGTGACGAATCACAGAATGACCCCATATCAGCACTCCATAGGACAAATGAGTCTCACACAATGCAAAATAGGTACTTCTGAGAACGTTAGGTGATACTATATCTTTAAGATTTCTAAGGACAAATATATTTTTGCTGATTTTAGTTGCAACCGCATTTCCATGATTATGCCAAAGGAGCTTACTGTCTAAGTGGAGTCCTAAGAATCTTACCCCTGTCTGAAAAAAAAATAGTGTACATTTCCCCAATGTAAATCTTTCCGCTTCTTTATTACTTCTGATTGTTATATTTTTAATAATGTTAACATTGAGTCAATGTTGGGATACATTAAAATAATGAACCATATATATATATAAAAAATAAAATAGTAGCATCAAATCAGTGTAAGTTTACATTAAAATAATGATTGAATTCATAATTTTAACAACAAACTTATCATATCAATAACCAAAACATCTAGTTATAGGTACAGCTATATTAGACCATTTTAAGTTTTTACTGGCTTTCACACTTTGGTCTTGTGCTCCTTGTGAAGACGTTAATATATTTTTAAGCAATAAACAGAAAATAACCAGACAATTTACTGAAGAGCTCTATATTAAATATAATACAGCTACCATCAGGTTTCGTGTACAGAAGGACCCATGGTTCCTGCCTATTCTGTGATTGTTTGATTTCTGTATGGTCAGCTACAACATGTCTAATAACAATAAGTGTTTAAAAGGTACGTTGCGTGAGTATCGATAAAATTTACTGCTCTCAAAATCTTTTTGTGTTCTTGTAGGAGAAGTTGTCAGGCGAAAATATTATGTACGTCATTACTGATCTCAAAACCAGTGGAGCCCCAAGGATCCCCCTAACATTTGCAAAGGTAAGGCCGGATTGTTTTCACCTGATTATGGTTATGAACATTTAAGAATTTTAATTCTTGCATTTTAGGACTTGGATCTTTGGAAATTTGGACCGTCTTCTTACCACCAGTTTTGACTTGTTTGTTAACCCAAAGGTCAGTTTGGCCCTGCCAGATATACTATTAACCATTGACCAGGAATTGTTTGACCCTGAGGAAAAGGATCCTGGACTGGAAAGCGTGAGCTAACTAATTTTTGTTTGTTAACGGCGGTTTTAATAAGACAGTCACAATCTTGCGATCAAATCAACAAATAATTTGTCAGAAGTTCGCATTTCATTTGAACCTTTAAAAACTGTAAATTCAGTTGGCTCTTATATTATAATTTGATGATGTGTTTTAGGTATTTTATTTGTTAAGTTTTATTTTATCAAAGTAGATTTTATGTTATGTTTGTTTACTTTTATTATTTTTTATATACGTATTAAGTACCTATCCTGTCATTTTTCAAGAGACTTTGTTTTATTTTTAAACCTTCTCCCTTTTCACTATCACTATATTAGGTATAAGCTACTTGATTATTTATTTACTATACAAATACATGTAGGATTTCATTGATGGCATATATTTAACGCATTTACTCACCATAATTATCAGGAATGTACTATTAATAGTTATTTGAATAAAAAAAGTTTAATCGATTTGTTTGCAATATTTTTCAGTTTACCCTGCTTTCCTCTATATTTTACAAAATCTACATAAAATGCTATATTTGCAATGCATTGAATGCGTTATTGTAACGTACAGAATACGTTATTTTAATAAATGTAGTACTTGGTATTAATGTACAGAATACATTGTCTTCAACAACTTAATACACTGAAATAATAACGTACCTTAGGTATAAAATATTAATGTACCTAACATTAAATTAATATTAGTGGACATTATATTAATGTTAAGTGGTACATGAGATTAATGTATTTCGGGTACTATTTCAGTGAATCTAATACCTACATTGGACTAATGAAAAAAGCCATGAATCCAAAGAACATCACTTACATTATATTGATGAACTCATGTACATTGCGCGAATGAAGCCCTACATCGGACAAATTTTAATAAAAAAAAATGCAGCAGAGAAGCGGCTGGAACCTCCCCAACGCGTGGGTCTTTGATTTCCGTGACTTGTGTTTAAGATTTTAAAGTTAATATGCCTAAATGGCACCCATTTGCTCCCAAAAGCCTTTCAGCTCTTCAACGGGTCACCAAATTTCAGACAAATCCATCCAGTAGTTTGGGCTATAACGTGGTTTCAGTGTTATTACAAAATTTCGATTTTTCTACCCAAAGGGTAATAAATGCGAATAAATTTTATCTCATTTAAAACCAGAATTTGAAGACCCTTCTGATGGTGACAATAAATCTTTCAAAAATTTGTTTTGGATAGGTAAATGAGAGAATAACTTTAAATTTGGAAATTGGTGTGCCAAAACGGCACTTTCCGTGGGTCGATTGAATCCAACATTTGTTCAGCTCTTCGACGTGTAATACAATCCCCATGTGCAAAATTTTAGCCAAATCGGTTCAGGGGCTTGGGCTGTACCGCGATTTTAAAGTCCGATAAAAATCTCGATATTTTTAGTTTTTGGTCAAAAGGGCACTGACAGTGAATACATCTTTGGAAGCAGAATCTGAAGGCCTTCCTCATTGTGACGTGAAAAATGGGGGTTTACATTTAAAATTTAAAAGTTGATGTGCCAAAACGGCATTTCTGGTTGCACGATTGGCTCCAAAAGCTTTTCAGATCTAGGTTGGGTTATCACATGCACACGTACCAAATTTCAGCCAAATCGGTCGAGTAGTTTGGGCTGTGGCGCGTTTACGAACGAACGTACGTACGTACGTACAGTATGCGTAGGTGAAAATGCCCACCCGGGAAGGTGGGAGACAAACACTGCATGTCTGGTCCACTTCAGTTGCAAGTCGGAGTGGGAAATATCGATCTGTTCTTCAGGTAAGTACGAGCTTCCTGTTTAAGTAATTTAACCCGAGACAAGGCGCGTATTGAAATTTGCGTTCTTGATGGCCGCTTTTAGAAATCTGCCCTACGCGCATTTTTTTTTTAAACTTTCCCGCATCAATGATTTGTTATTAACTTTTCGTTACAATTTAACACGAGGGACGTAGGTACTGAAATAAATCTCAACATAAAGATCATTAGGTAATCGAGTCATTAATGTCTAAATCATGATTGCGATTAGTGATTTAAATCTAATCAGGCTTCAATGAAAGTTTTCCAATCGATTTAAATCGAGGTTAAGGCGTTGAATGCGATTGGTTCGTATCGATTGCAATCGATCGCCGCGTTGAACGGCCCTATTAATCTTCACAAATTAAAGGGAGGTTTTTACGAATAATATGTTAAAACTAGGAACGAATTTTTCGCTAAAATTAGCACCTCCATTATTAACGTCTGTTTAATTTAATTTCTACCATTTTCTTTATATTGAAACCATTAATGTGTTATATGGGTCGAAATTGTTTACCATGCATGAAAGGATGGAAAAATGGTATCACTCGTGTGTCATAATTTATAAACAAATTACCTGGAGGTGTTAGGTTAACCTCTGAGAATCACAATTGTCGAAACAATCCATTAGTCAGTTTAGCCACTGATTAGCGCTAATCAGGCAGCAGCGGTGCAAGCGGCCCTTAAACTCCTAATAAAATAAATATCTATTATTAAAGTTTTATACTGATCTAAGTGTAGGTATACCTCAGTTACAGGGAATTTACACGGACGTTTTCAATTATTAATAATTTGAAGATTTCTGATTTTGAGAATAACTAGGTATTTTATAAAACCTTCCTGACATTATGAATTATTTAAACGTGTGTGATTCTCAGAGGTTAACCTAACACCTCCAGGTAATTTGTTTATGAATTATGACACACGAGTGATACCATTTTTCCATCCTTTCATGCATGGTAAACAATTTCGACCCATATAACACATTAATGGTTTCAATATAAAGAAAATGGTAGAAATTAAATTAAACAGACGTTAATAATGGAGGTGCTAATTTTAGCGAAAAATTCGTTCCTAGTTTTAACATATTATTCGTAAAAACCTCCCTTTAATTTGTGAAGATTAATAGGGCCGTTCAACGCGGCGATCGATTGCAATCGATACGAACCAATCGCATTCAACGCCTTAGCCTCGATTTAAATCGATTGGAAAACTTTCATTGAAGCCTGATTAGATTTAAATCACTAATCGCAATCATGATTTAGACATTAATGACTCGATTACCTAATGATCTTTATGTTGAGATTTATTTCAGTACCTACGTCCCTCGTGTTAAATTGTAACGAAAAGTTAATAACAAATCATTGATGCGGGAAAGTTTAAAAAAAAATGCGCGTAGGGCAGATTTCTAAAAGCGGCCATCAAGAACGCAAATTTCAATACGCGCCTTGTCTCGGGTTAAATTACTTAAACAGGAAGCTCGTACTTACCTGAAGAACAGATCGATATTTCCCACTCCGACTTGCAACTGAAGTGGACCAGACATGCAGTGTTTGTCTCCCACCTTCCCGGGTGGGCATTTTCACCTACGCATACTGTACATACATACAGACACATTTTAAAAACCACTTTTTTGGGTTCCTGAGACCTCAAAACGTACAGATCCGGTCTTATCTCGAATTCGAAAATTTTAGTGATTGCAGTAACCTCCCTTTTTTTTTAAATGGTGAAGTGGAGTGGGGAGGTTAAAAACATAAAATTAATGATGGTCAAGTCTTCGGTTTTTTCAATTTTCCTCATCAACAGTCACTTTTTTCAAAAAAATTGAAGAGGGAAAATAGGTTCAAGGACAAATAACCAATCATACCATCAGCAGTTGCCTCTTAGTCGGTAACAATGCTGTGCAAAAATTTCAAATCTTGCGATATATACTATTCGGAAGATATATTAAATAAAAACGTTTTAATAGTATAAAAGAATAGATTCTGTGGTGTAAAGGATGGCGGTGTCTTTCAGACTCAGCCTGTATATATCATAGGTGTTCCAGATGTAGAATGGATGTCGGACTCGCGTTCTCATCTACATTGGCTTCTCCGAAAAGGTAAAAGATACGGAATGGGTTAAATGAGAGAAAAGTTGCCTTGTTTTTTAATATTTAAGTATCTGAAAAGAACTCCCCGATATCTTGATTTGTTCCTGAGTTACTCCGAAAAATCAGAAAAGCGCCATTCTAAAGAAAGATTAATGTCTCCCTAACGATTAATCCTGAAATGACTCTTGAAACTTTTGTATTTTTGACAGCTGTTAATCGAATGGCATTAACAGAAATTTTTTTGGCCTTCTAGACTGTGAGCCACGACAGTCAAGTTTTGTTTTTTTATGGCCGCCGTATTGAATTCTAAACAATGTCGGATACAAAAAAATTAGTTTTTCAAAAATTTAATCAACATGGACTTTTTTGAAAAAGCGTCAAAATTCTATCAAAATTCTAAAAATTTTATAAATAATTTGTAAAATTAGCATAAAGCATAATGAAAAAAAAAATACAAAAAAGTTCACCAACTTTTGACGTGGAAAACAATAGAATTCTAAGCGATAAGTACGATACTGCCACTGCACAAAGCGATAGGTAATAAAATAGGTTTTGAACTCTTGAACTAAAACTTTAACATGTTTTTTCATCTATGGAAACACTGGACAACTTCGGTGGAAAAATGCACTAGTGATAGTGTATGTTTTTTCAAAAACATATTTTTGTCAGAGGGTGCTGAAATTCAAGTTGACGGCCACAAGAGAATCAAAAGTTGATTATCATTAGGTACCTACTCGAAATCTAATTTTTCTATAAAATCGCAATTTTGAGATTTTTCAGGAATAACTCAGGAACGAATCAAGATATCGGGGAATTCTCTCCCGATTCTTAATCGCCAAGAAATAGGGCAACTTTTCTCTAATTTAACCTGCTTCGTATCTCTTACCGTTTAGTTGATGCCAATGTTGAACAGTGAAAAAGGAAACCACTCTGTATATTGAAAACTATGAAAGTTACCGATTTGAATTTTTGCAACCGTCTATGGTAGGAAAATACGGAGTTAGGTTAATAGAATATTTTCCCACTTCCTGTTTAACCGGAAATGGCCCTAATTTAAAGCCTACTCAGCAACTTCACTCAAATTAACCTCCCCAAGCCCAAAATTTAAAAAAAATGGGAGGTTACTGCAATAATCACTAAAATTCTCGAATTCGAGATAAGACCAGATCTATAGACCGATTTGGCTGAAGCTTGAGCGTATTCATATTTCTAAGCTGTACCTTACCTTGCGGAAATTATACATATATCTGTTAACGTCACTGATGTCATGATGAAAATTTCAGATTTAGTTTTGAGTTATAATTTCCATTATTTACGTCTAAACATAGCAAGTGCTACTCAATCGGAAGAATTTTTTGATGATAACACGATATAGGTACTTTAAAACATTGTTCTTCACAGGTAGGTTTAGGTACTCCGGAATTTTCCTCACTAAATTTAGATGACTCGTGCAGTAATATAATTATGTTATTGATGGTGGTTTGAATTTAAGCAGGCTGATCAAATTACGAGTGGAGTATAAGGAACTTCGGTTACCTGTGTCTGTGCCTGTGGTATTACTGTAACAATAAGAAGGCAATTTCTGCGTCAGCGACCACCGGCGGACACGGGGTGTCTGTTCATTCAGAGCATATTTGGTAAAATTATCTCAATGTGGTTAAACCGTACAAAAGAATTGTGACGCTCGCTGTTACCTCTTGTACACGTGTTCAAATAAGTGTATAAAAGGAGCGGTTTTATATAGGTAAGTATATAATAGTAGCTGGGTGTAGTATTTATATTCATTTGCTTCGAGAAAGCCAACGAAAATGATAATTCCTTTGGTCCCTCCATCAGTAAATTTTGCTGCTCGCTCAACATGAATAGACTCTAATGGAATCAGCTAATGCGTGTATTGTGCAAATGTGAATACAATAATACAATATGGATGGCACCTTTGAGGAACATCCTTAACACAAACATAGATTACTAGAAGCGACCTAAACCATCTTAAAGGACCTTTACACCGGGTGTCAACGAAACCAGGCTTACTCCGCTTTTTTCCATATATTTTTAAAAATGAAAGTTGCTATCAGGTAGATGGACTATTTTATTTGCAATTATAACTTTGCCAACGTTTCGGAACTAAATTCGTTCCTTTATCAAGGCTCGTTATCACTCAACCTAAACTGATCCACTTCATCATAATCATAAAGCGGGCTCTCTTAAAATTTGGCTTAAATACATTCTAATAGTTTGAAAATCCAAAAGTCTCAAAAATTCCAAACTGACAAAACGTGGTAAGAAATATAGGTTAAGGCCACGCACACTGATTGCAATGGATGTTAACGCAGAACAGAATTTTTTAAAATATTTTAATGAAAGGCACACATATACAGTGCGAGTGTAAAGTATGGAATAAAAATCATAAATTTTGTTCTGTTGACTTCTGTTAAAATTCCTCGGACCGGTCGATTTAATTTTTTTGATGCGGATCTAACGATTTTTTTTTCGCTTCCGGTTTAACTGGAATTTTGTTTTTTCAAATGGAATCATACTTTTTTTTCAACGGATTCGGAATCTACTTACGAATTTTCTTGAGACAAGAACATCATGTCATTGTATGATGTTTGCCCAAAAGTGAAGTCACGGCTGGGGGGCTGATCACTAGTGGAATTAGTTGTACATCCGGCTTGGAATTAATTCCGGAATTATGGAATTATTCTGGAATTGATGGAATTTAAAAGGAATTAATGGAATTAGTTGGAATTAGCCGGAATTAGTTGGAATTAGTTGGAATTAGCTGGAATTAATTGGAATTAGTTGGAATTAGCTGGAATTAGTTGGAATTAGCTGGAATTAGTTGGAATTAACTGGAATTATTATGGAATTATATGGAATTGATATCAATTAATTATTATTAATTCCATATTCCATATTCCATATTCCATATGGAATTAATAACGAATTATTTGGAATTGATAAATGATAAGTACATCATTTAAAACGAATTAAAGGAATTAGTTGGAATTAGTTGGAATTATTTGAAATTATTTGGAATTAATATGGAATTGACGCGGAATTGATTGGAATTAATTTTAAGTACAACATTATACCTACCCAATATAAGTTATTGAATATATGCCTAAATATACACGTGAAGTGCTGATCACTAGTGGAATTAGTTCCGACTTGGAATTAATTACGGAATTATGGAATTATTCTGGAATTGATGGAATTTACAAGGAATTAACGGAATTAGTTGGAATTAGCCGGAATTAGCCGGAATTAGCCGGAATTAGTTGGAATTAGCTGGAATTAGTTGGAATTAACTGGAATATTATTATGGAATTAATAAGGAATTATTTGGAATTGATGAGTACATCATTTAAAAGGAATTAAAGGAATTAGCTGGAATTAGCTGGAATTAGTTGGAATAAGTTGGAATTATTTGGAATTAATATGGAATTGACGTGGAATTGATTGGAATTAATGGAATTAGAATGGAATTAATGGAATTAGAATGGAATTAATGGAATTAGAATGGAATTAATGGAATTAGAATGGAATTAATGGAATTAAACTGGAATTATTGGAATTAATTCCCAATTGGAATTAATTGAACACAATTTTTTTGAGTTATCAGCCCCGGAATCACGGCCAAAATCGGTCAAAAAACAATAATTTTCAAAATCGCGAATACACGTCAACCTTATTTTTTTGATACAAATTCAACTGATGCGCAACTACATTTTCTTAAATTCTTTTCCCTGCTTTGGTAGATTGGAATTTTATTCCATATTTTACATATTTTACAATCGCAGTGTATTACACCATAATAGATATTTATTTTATTAGGAGTTTAAGTAAGACATTATGCGACGAAGTATGGAAGTTTAAACGCCGAGCTTAAACTACGAATAAAATATTTTCAAACGAAAATATCGAAAATGTTCTACTGACGTCTGTATAGCGCGTCACTTTGACACTTTGCAAAATTGCAAATAATGATGAATAAGTATAAACTCCTCCGGAGTTTAACATACTCCGCTAAAAATGGTGTCATAGAAATGACGGTTATACCTTGTCAACACAGTCATTTAAATAATTGTTATGATGTCACGTTTGAAAATAAACTGCATTTTTTGATATTTAGAGAAATTTTTAATCATTATCATTGAATTTTTGAATGTACGTATAGGTAGATATAGGTAACTTAATATTTTTGAGTTCTGTAGGTATTAAATTCTCAGTATCACAGAATTTTTTTTTTATCTCAGACATGTTTTCAAAAAATTTGATGGTCACTTTATCATGATTCGTTGAAAAAGGATGCAGAACAGTTTTTTCCTAATTATACTAATTTTTTAACCTCCCTACAACCAATATAAAAATGGGAGGTTACTGTCCAAAATTCGAAATTGAGATAACACCAGATCTTTACGTTTCGAGGCCCCAGGATCACAAAAAAGTAGTTTTTAAAAAACATCTGATGTGTTTACGTATCTACTGCGTAACTACATATACAGGTGGTTGACAGCTGTCAAAAACATAAAAGGTCCAAGTTTCATTTAAATAGCCTCAGTCGCGTTAGGGAGATATTAATTTTTATTTGATATCGTGATTTGCAGACTTTTCGAGATAACTCAGAAACGAATTTTGCGCTTAGGTTCGAACCTCGACGGATCCAGTTTTTTTTTCAAATTCAGGTCAGGTCTTTGTCAGGTCAAGTCTGGAATTTTCTTCAGATTCCTACTCACAAAGAAATAGCACAACTTTTCTCTAATTTAACCGACTCCGAATCTCTTACCGTTTAGGAGACGCCATGCACTAGTGAGCATAGTGAAAAAGGAACCACCCTGTATACTGCGGTATGGAGGTTAGTTAGTGTTGGCTTATTCCTATAGTGAGCGAGCGTAGTTATTTCTTTTGCCAATTCGCAAACGCCAAGTGGCATAAAATCTCAAAATTCCTTTCAAAGGAAAACTATATAATTAACATACGCTACAATTCAAACTACAGGATCGATTTGGCTCAAATTTTGTAGGTATGGATAACTTGCCAAAGTGCTGAATTCATTTTGGTGGCGATATAGGCCAACGGCATAAGTGCCTTTTTGGAACGTTAACTTTGAAATTTAAAAGCTGACCACCCTTTATTTTTTTCATAAAAGGTCTTCAAATTCTGTGTTAGACAAAAAATATTGAAAGGGTTTAAAAAAACTCTATACAAAACACTTAAAGACTGATGATTAGAGGGCGGATTTCTGGCATTTTGCTTTTTTTTATTATTGTAAGCAGAACGAAATGCTGTTGGTTCTTTCCGTTTCATAAAATTTCGAATCATTTGACACTAATTTTATTTTGCTTATTTTGCTAATTTTTGCCTAAAATTCGCGTAAGTGCTTATTTACGATTTTGTGAGCTTTTTTAAGTCTTTTGTAGCTTATTTAGTGCTTATTCTTGCTAGCTTACCACGTTTTTGGTCGATTTTTACTTATTTCGCAACCTTAATTGACTAAGATAAGGTACTGGCACTAAAATGAAAAAAACCTTAACTCAAGGTTTCTTTGTCTATGGTGAGATGCGTAGATAGAGAACAAAGCCGACCGAGGAGTGACAGAGATGGGTGACCGCGCATACAATCGGAGAAACGTTTAACCAAAATTTAAATTTGTGATGCTTTTTAAAATCATGGTCGAAACTAACGTTTGGGGGGCTCATTCGACGCAGAATTTAGTGCGCCTTAATTTCGAAAATAGCGAACTTTCCGCTAGGAAGCACTGTTTAGAAATTATAAGCGAAAAACTGAAAAAAGTCAGAAAATTTCGGGGTTTTTTGGACACCCTATCATACGCACACATCCTGGGAAGTTGCAAAACTAGGATACTTCTATTAGATGCCTACTAAAGGGTTTAAGATCATCTCCCGCTTTGCAACATTTATTGTAACCTCCGGTCCCTATTTGACTGGTCTATTAGGCATTTCCTGCAATTAGCGAAAATGTAAATTTTCTATTTGCAATTTTGAAATAGTTGAACTTTTAGGTGCTTATTTTCACTTTTTTGTAGCTTAATTTTCGATTTTTGAAGCTTTTTATAGGCGCTTATTTCTGGAAAATAAATGCTTTTTAATCCGCCCTTTACTGATGATGGGATGGATTGAAATTTATAAGGTAGTTGGATTATTTACCAAGGGGGGAGCTTCCAGCCGCTTCCGTAGCTGTCCAATTTTTTCAACATAACTACGAGTTTGTTACGAACGATTGTAACATCGCCATCGAGGGTGATGTTTGATGCATTATATGACGGTCTTAAAAACAAAAGAATTTAGATAATTTAGTGGCCCACCTTGACTGTTCTTATTTTTTAATCCCTATTATACCTACAGGAAGTTGTGAAATAGATTTAGGTGTACAAAGTGAAATTTTTCTTTCTGTCATTAATTTTTTTTGGTTGATGACTGATTTATACAGCCGACCGGAGACAAGATAATGGCTACTACAGCCGTCGTCTGTTTGGATCAGAAGATACGGTGTGTCCAGTTCGGATTAATTTAATTGAACACAATGGGCGTTTGTTCGTAACAGACCAGTTGCATTATACCTGAGGACTGACTTCGGCGGCCATTTTGAATTTTTCACGTTTTGAATAAATAAGCTATTAAGTTTTTGTAGGTCGGTCGTTGCATCCCCCGTCGTAAATTATGTTGTTTTCGGCCTCTATTATACCACAATGGGTCTGGTCGGAGGACTTTTTTATACCGACACACACACGGGTACATGACGGCTCATAAAACATCCAAACAAAGGTTTTATGGAAAGGCATCACCGCAACAACTCTGTAGTACATAAAATGTAAATATAACGATCACTGATGTCACAACAGGGCCTTAATTACCTATAGAACGCTTATAGGTAGGTACACTTAACTATATCAAATTATGATGGCTGGACTTTTATTGCTTTAAAAACATCAGAATCCCTGGCTCTGTCTTTATAATTATTAATTAGCAAAAGAATCCCTGGATTTATAAGAGGTAGGTTATACCTTCCTATACCGGGTTTGGTATTCGCCCCCTGCAACTTTTTTATTTGACTAGAAAAATATATAAAACCATATATATTTGTAAATCGCATGACAAACTCCGTTAAATGCCGCTATTGACATATGTCAAAATGACGATATTTAATTTTCAAATGACAAACTACATTTCTTTGCGGATTCCTATAGACATATTTTTTCTATATATTCAATTATGTAAAAAAGTTGACACTTTCACTAGAAAACTTTCGAGAAAAAAATTTATTTTGATAAATCATTTTGGTAGTTTTGTTGTCAGTAAATGCAGTTAGCCATGGAAAAAGTTGGTTTGTGGTGTTGACTAATGTCGCCATCACTCCAAGGGTCGTGTTCTTTAAAAATTGTAGTTCATTTACAGTGCATCCGTCAAATTGTGACATGAGGGTAAATGTGACTTTTGAGCCTATTTTGCATACGGTTCCGACATCTAGGAGTTGCTACCCTAAGTTCGAAACCTTACCATCCGACCAACCATTACTCCACATGGTAGTCGATTTTGCGCAACAATAGGGGCAAAAAATTTAGAAACTTAGTATTTCTTCTAAATGCGTAGTTGGCACAGCTGCTAATAAAGTTTCATAACTATGATGATTTCGTTTCTTTCGAGCCACAATTTTGTATGAGCCTTGTTGAATGTCGTATCAAATGATGCATCAAGGCAACATAAACGTCAATTTTTAAAAACATTGAATATCATGTAGTGTCATAATATGACTAAGAAAGTGCTTGAAGTGGTAATTGTGACTCCTTGCAGAGAGTATTGTGACACGGCGTAATTCTGTATTAAATCACACATGAACTTTGTTTTCACAGCAAGGCAATGGTTAAAAATAAAAAAAACGAATGTCTTACAACCAGGATTAACTGGAAATGGGGAATCAAAGTTGTTCAAAGCGGTCAATAGACCCAAAAAGTTGCGGCCGTCAATTACAAGATCCCACGATCTAACGTTGATTTTGCACCTGAAAGGTAGAGAAGCAGAAGTAGAATTGACCTGCATATTATAATAGACAATACAATATTGTCTGTCACATTTAAACCCACTTTTCAATGAATAAAAAAACCTAGAAAAAAATTAAATTTCCAAAAACGAATTTTACAAATACCCTCTTCAAGTGTGCCACAATTTAGCAAAATCATTTCCTACGGTGTTTATGGGGTATTTTCTGCTTTGTCACAATTATCTCCTAGATGTGTCACAATATGCCGCTTTGTGTAGGTAATTGTGACACTTGCACTGGTTTAAAAAAAAATACCCCCCGTCAACATTTATAAGAGGATGGCTCTGAATCTAGGTGAATATGTTGCAATTGCATCAGCGAATATGGAGAAAGTATTAAAATTGTTTTATTTTTCTCTTTCTGGAAATGACGTTGAAAAGATTGGAAATTGTAGATTGCTATGTCACAATATGGCGGATGCACTGTACCTTTAAAAACGTTGATTAGTAACAATGTTATTGTTATTAAAAAGTATAAGCAAGTGGAGTATTATTGTTATTAATGAATAAAAGGGCAAATAATAATTATTTTTTGTGAAACTATGGTCCTTATGATGTATGACATTAGACTACACAATAATTCACTTTTTTTTTCAAGGCTAACTACGTTATTGACAAAAATTTTGAAATTGTACTCTTTGGTCTAGTCAAATTGTTTTTTTTCTCGAATTTTTTCTAGTGACAGTGTAAACTTTTTTTACATAATTAAATGTACAAAAAATATGTCTACAAAAACTCGCTAAAATACGTACACCTTATCATTAAAAAAAACCGTTGACAGTCGTCATTTTGACAAATGTCATCATAGAGACGACTTCATATCGCCATTTAATAGAGGTTGTCATGCGATTTACAAATATATATGGTTTTATATATTTGTCTCTTCAAATAAAAAAGTGACGGGGGCAAATATCAAACTCAATCACCCGGTATACATTTTTATTCAATAACATGTATTATTCTGATTTTTTTGCCATGTAGTTACCTAATTGGATTTTAAATGAGATTACTGCGTTATAGGATTCAGAAATCTGTTGACTTGCCAATCCTCTGTTGTTGATGATACCTCTAGGTATTTGCTGACGCGCTATCAATTACGGAGGATTCTAAATCAATAGCCTACATTCACCAGGAGCTGAGAAAAGCTTTACAAGTTTCGCAGCTGTTTGCCAACAAAAACTCAAACACAAAACATGCGTATATTCAGCATCACTTAACTTTAGAAGCTCATCACCCCTGGTTTACTATTCGACTATACACGCCATACAAAAAGGCTTATATTTATGAACAGTGATTTTGATTCCTGATATGCAATCAATTTTCTTCTAATTATAAAATGTTTGATGGTCACATAATACCTCATAATATATGGTCTCTCAGAATTACGGCAACAAAAAGTTACGAGTTACGACAATGTTCGTTAGTTACTGTAACAAACGAACACTGATTTAACCGGTTTACAAGAAAACAGGCGAAAGACAAGAATAGCAAGAATCGCTTGTCGCTTATGAAGGATCACCTAAATTGCGACCTTCTCTCCAACCCCAAAATCTAAGAAAATGGGAGGGGGTTACTGTACTCACTAAAATTTCCGAATTCGAGATAGCGCACCAGATTTAAATACATGTTTTGAGGTCTCATCAGAAACCCACATAAATGTAGGTCCTATAAGTATACCTAGTTATTTTAAAGATGTGTCCAGTGTCTGCAATTGGATACATTTGTAAACACGCTGTACCCTAACCACACCTATTTGGCTCAAATTTGGTACATATACCTAGGCATCTCATAACCTAACTTATATCTGAAAAGCTTTGGAAGTAAATCGTGCGACTGGAAATGCCATTTGGCACATCAACTTTGAAATTTTAAGTACAAAGCCCCATTTTTGACGTCATAATATACCGTTTCAAATTCTGCTTCCGAAGATGTATAATTCACTCCCAGGGCCCTTTTGACAAAATGCTGGAAAATTCGCGATTTTTAACGTTCTTAATCGTGGTATATAGCTGCAGCTAGTGAATTACCGGTATCTAATTTATAAATTGGTAGTTTAGCCATCAGTAATATTTCAGTAATATACAGGGTGGTGAATTTTTCGTTGCCCACCATTGGGAACTAAATTAGAAAAAAGTCGCGCTTTTTTAAGGTGATCAAGAATCTGTAAAGAATTTCCCGATATCTTGATTCGTTCCTGAGTTATTGAGCGAAAAAACTGAAAATTGCGATTTTAAAGAAAAATTTATATCTCTCTAACGATTGGTGGTATTCAAATCAAACTTGGAACATTTATATTTTTGACAGTTG